>CADCSW010000009.1:1200000-1869505 GCA_902805455.1 Daldinia concentrica
CCTATATCAAAATATAGCCCCGCAGCCAACTAGCACAACGCCTTAACTTACCTCTCAACCCACGAGACGAAGCGAACCAAACCAAGACAAGACAAGCCATGGCAAAACAACAACCCACCACCCCCCTCCTAGCCATCGGCTGCGAAGGCAGCGCCAACAAACTCGGCATCGGCATAATATCCCACGACCCAACCACCAACAAATCCACCATCCTAGCCAACATCCGGGACACATTCGTATCCCCGCCCGGAACCGGCTTCCTCCCCAAAGACACAGCGCGACACCACCGAGCCTTCTTCGCCCGCGTCGCGCGCGCCGCCCTAGCCGCAGCTGGAATAACCCATCCAGAGCAGCAACTCCACTGCGTATGCTACACGAAAGGCCCCGGGATGGGCGCGCCCCTGCAATCCGTAGCCGTAGCCGCGCGCACCATCGCCCTGCTCTGGGGCCTCCCCCTCGTCGGCGTGAACCACTGCGTCGGACACATCGAGATGGGGCGCGAGATCACAGGCGCCACCGACCCGGTCGTGCTGTACGTGTCGGGCGGCAACACGCAGGTGATCGCGTACGCGGAGCGGCGGTACCGGATCTTCGGCGAGACGCTGGATATTGCCGTCGGCAACTGTCTCGATCGGTTTGCGCGCACGCTAGCTATTAGCAACGACCCGGCTCCGGGGTATAACATCGAGTTGCTAGCGCGTCGGTCCTCGGGCCGTGTGTTGCTGGATTTGCCGTACGCGGTTAAGGGTATGGACTGTAGTTTCAGCGGTATCTTGACTGCGGCCGATTTGCTGGCTGCGCAGATGCGCGAGCAGGAGGCGCGTGTTGCGGCGGGCGAGGAGGTCAAGGAGGAAGATAGGATTACGCCTGAGGATCTGTGCTACAGTCTCCAGGAGACTATTTTTGCCATGCTCGTCGAGATCACCGAACGCGCTATGGCACACGTGGGCAGTAACCAGGTGCTCATTGTAGGTGGCGTAGGATGTAACGAACGCCTACAAGAAATGATGGGACAGATGGCTAAGGAGAGAGGCGGAAGCGTATATGCGACTGACGAACGCTTTTGCATTGACAACGGCATCATGATCGCCCACGCAGGTTTACTAGCCTATGAGACAGGGTTCCGCACGCCCCTAGAGGATAGCACTTGTACGCAACGATTCAGAACAGATGAAGTCTATGTCAAATGGAGAGATTAAGAGTAGTCTAATATTGTCCAATTGTGATTGTGATCGTGCCGAATTTCTCTAAATTTATTACCAGTATCGTCTAAATGGATTCCGTATGTTCTGCCTGCGCAGCTATAACCTTTACATCATAACGCATCCTTCTATGGTTTCATGAAATCGTATTATCCTCGTATATGGCAACTCGTTTTTATGGTTTGAATCATTGCGCAATGCATTCTACACGAGCAACCCATTACCGAATTCATCATCTTGCTGATACGACACACGGCACTGATCGGTGCTGCACTCCAAATCTCGGAGTCGTGTTCTAAGCACAGCATATAGGACTTCTCCCTTGTCCTAATTGCAAGCCCATAACGGGATATCTTGCCCTCGTTGAGATAAGCTCCCGTACAATAGGAAATGTGACGTATCTGAGGGAAATCCGGCACAATCTCATACTTTTACCACGAACACCGAAGAAAACTATTCGTTCTTCGTAGCCTTGTAAATAATTGTAGTTACGTACTTTATGGCTGTTAGCTCTAAGAGTTCGAGAAAGGTAACAATGATAGGTATTACCTTATTCTGGTACCTGGTAGTGGCCGATACGGCAAGAACATTGTTCTTAATACTACAAGTAGCCAGGTGATTAAGCATGGTGTGGTTTGGCATGTTCAGGACGCTGTTGTCATCCTTGATCAGTGTGACATTGTTCATGATTGGCTTACTCAAGAAACTAGGTAAGCTGGGCGGTGGCGGGAGTCGTTCGAGGGCTAAGGAAGAAAGTCTATATGATGGAGAATCTTCGGGCTGGTCAAAATCGTCTAGATATTGGGGGATCTTGCCCGAGAAGTTCTCAACCGGATCTATGACCTTCTGCTGGGGACCCCTAGCGGAGTCGTCGTGCGAAGGCTGCCTCGAAGGAAGAGATAAAGCAGCTTCGTTCGATTTGGGAACACCGACGTCTAATGGGACGTTCCGCGAGTCGGTATCGTCTCCGCTTACTTCAATATAGTTTACCAGATTGTTTCCAAAATCGACAGTAGTAGGCAGGTCTGGCGACGTCTGCATATTCCCATCGACCAAGAATTTTATATGATGCGTGCCCGGAAAAACGGGTATTACCGTCTCTAGCACATTATCTCTATTCTTGCTATAGTCCGAGAAATGTCAGCAGTCAACGATCAAGAGTCTTACTTGCTTAGCCGATGTTACCTGGCGTACGGGGTCGTCGCCTGGTCGCCAGATATTCGAAGCCGAATTAATAACCGCGAGAAGACAAAAACTCACGATGGAAGCAATCGCTGTTTCCTACTCCATTGAAACGGCGTTCCTGTGACATAGACCTTTTGGCCGCCCCGCGACCACTCAATCCGGGTTGGTATCGTAGGTCTCGTCTTGTCAACCCGAAGTTCTTCGGTGTCATCCTCGTCAGTCGCATTGCTAAGTCCTGATGTACGACGAGTTAGACTAGCCGAATCCTCGAGAGATGCGTCATCAACGCCCTTTACGTCAGCATCACTTGGCGCGATGATCGGCGACCCGGGAGTATGGATCTCTTCCTCTATCGGGAGCGGGAGGCGCGGTGGTCGAGGATGTGGATAGGACATATCCTGGATGCTACTGGAGGCGGGGCCCGATATTAGGCTGTCCTCGTCCTGGAAATCGTGGGCGTAAGATGAGTCCTGTTCCGAATGGGAAGAGGAGAAGGGAACGGCTACAGGCTTGGAGTGTTCATCTTTAATCTCGGCAGGCTTCGGCTTCTGCTCGGGAACCTTGGGAGCAACGGTAGAGTGGTAAGAGCTAGCTGAAGGTGAGGATGAGTTAAGTATGGAGAGCGGTCTCGAATTCTTATTAAGTATCGAAGTACCGGTTGCCTGGATGGTCGAGGCTTCGGGAGAGGCCGGTGACCTAATGTGCTGGTTATGGATGGATACCAGGTTCTTGGGTTGGTTCTTGGAAGCTCGCGGAGAATCGTGGGACGAAGACGAGGCAGTGGTGGGGGTAGCCGGCTTCGAGGTTGAGGAAGGGTTGTTTCCCATTGTTTGGCGTGGGGGACTAGGGAAGGAAAGGATTCCCCCCTTTGATAGTTAGGCTAGCTTGTTCCTATGGGAATTTAGAAAGGGGCTATAGACTATGGGTGATAGGTAATGGGTATTCGGTATTGGGTATCTGGGCAATAGGCAATGGGGAAATTGGTAATGTGGTTCAATGGTTCAATGGTTCAATGGTCAATGGCGGGGAAGTCAGAAGCTGACGGGGCGGGATGTGGTATGTGGTGCGTCGTGCGTCGTGGGCTGTGGGCTGTGAGCTGTGGGCTGTGGGCAAGTTGCGCGGGTGCCGCAAGAAGAGCAGCGGTGTGACCGAAGAGGATTTACTAGAATTGCTTGGGTGTACTTGGATTTGTCGGAAGTGAGTCAAGCTGAGGACGAGTAAACGTGGATCATGGCAAGCAAAAATTGGTCATGAGACCGTTTTCGCGATTTTTAAGTAGTTGGAGTGATGAGACAAGCAAAAAACAAAGCACGGGGAAGCGATTGGGCAGTTGGGGGGAAGATCTAAACGAGGAAGGACGAGGTTCAGGTCCAAGTTCAGGTTGTCTAAGTTGTCTAAGGTAAGTCCTTGGACCTTCCATGATAACCGCGAATCCAATCAATCGATATCCCCTGCTCCTTCCTGCCGTTCCTCCCTTGCCCGCCTTAGTTCCCAATCTGCCAGTCAGCAAATAGCGCACAGACCACAAGCCGAATATCACTGCAAGGGTCCAAGTACCTCCGAATACTAAACTACGTAATCAGACTAGACTAGGTACTTTATTATACGCTCATGATTTCATCATTTATACAAATATTTATATAATTATACCTAATATAACAATCTAATAACATATATAGATACCTATTCAACTAAGAAGGGAACTATAAAAAGAAAGGAATATTTACATTAATACATAGAGTATATGCACATTGTTTATATGAGACGATAAAAGAGACATTTTAATCTATACATGCATCGCGAAATATATGTCCTCGTCGAGGTCAGTCAGCGGTGAGCATTACCTATAATTCTTAAGAGGTACATGTACGTACTAGATACGAATACGTTAGGTACCTTGAACCGATCGAACCCCTTGGCTACACGTGGGTACCTAGGTATGTAGGTACGGTATTCAATTACATAACAGCCTTAAGCCTCTCCAAATCTCTCCCATGACCCAGAAGTTTCAAATACATTCCCGGAAGCCACATGCAACATATGTAGCTTCGATCGACTTGATCATCGATTGGGGCTAAGTTACAAACCTGTCTCAACCTTCTAAAACCTAGAGCTTACAATAGGTACCGATTTACCCCAAATCGGATCGGACAACCGCATACATAGGTACATACCTAGGTAGGTACATATAACTAGTACGCGTTTTGTGGTACTTGAGTAGATCATCTGAATCTGCACCTGCGCGTTGCCAAGACCGGAAGCGTCACCTTCGTCATACCTTATCCGACGACAATAGTATTACTCGGTTAAGAGTGCGAGATAGTTGACACAATATACCGGAGAGAACAATTCCGCAAACTGCAAACTAACTTTTTCGCCGGTCGACTTTACTTTGCAAGTTCTCCAGTTGGAAAACAACACGAGAGATCATCGGTTACGCCGTGTCCAGGCTATCCGGGGCCACGAGGCCACGAGGCCAAACCGCGGCAATGGATTGGCTAAAGTACCTAAAACCTTTACAGACGTTTGGTACCTCATTCCTGTATCCCGCGCTCAAGCTGATACTGAAGCTGTGCTATATCGTCACGATACCTCTGCATTATCCAATCTACTATCTCTTTACTCTAATCGTATTTCTCTTATCTCCCGTCTGGTACATGCTTCACTCGATCTCGAGTACGACCGTAGCTGTTGTGGGTTTGGCTGCTAAGCTCAAGGTATTTTTCTATAGCCTGCTTTGTGATACCCCTCATAATTCACCCGCGTAGATCGTAAGGCTCGGATGCTAATCGTAAGATAGTACCTCTATATTTACGTAAGGATATCCAATTACAATAGCATAATGCTCGAGAGCGCCATTAATCATACTAATCTTAATACCCACTGCAGTTCGCCTGCGCAGCTATTATAGGTGTATGTGCTGGCTGTGCGCTCTATGGGACGTCCAGCCTCGTCTTTGTCACGCTAGGCGTCGATGCATCACAAGATCGAGATTCAGGTTATCTCAGAAAGGGTAAACTCCCGCTCTCATATGACGACGATCAGGAATATCATGGGCTAGACTCCGGTGCTCGTTCCGAGGACAGCTCTAGCAAGCCATCCACAGCTAGTTCAGCCTCGAGACGCGTAAAATCAAAGCAGCAAGAAAAAGACAATACGAATGAGATATTCGAAAGACAGTGGAAATTACTGAGGTCTTCTGAAAAGCCGAAGAGGCGACGCAGGGGTTTACTTTCTCAGACGATTCACGAGGAGAGCAGTAGCGACTTTTCGTAATGACCTCGATGAGTCCCTGAGGCGGTACTTTCGGGCTATTCCGCACCCGGGTCGTACATGATCGGCAAGTGTCAGATTCATATATCAACCCACAGTGTACATGCGTCGTTGATCACATACAATAGTCCAGGGGGAAGTTCGTGACCGCCTAGCCAGCTAGTCAAACCATGATTTTAGACCAGGCCACGGCCAGAAAGCTCGGGACTCAAAATATAACAATCCTAGACTTGTCAGGAGTTAAACGAGGCTCGCCTCCGCCACAAGCTAGTAACTATACTAGACGTATTCGAAGTTGGTGTTATTAATATCTTCCATGACGACTCTAAAATGCCTTCCTACAACAAAACAATGAGGTCTAGTTGGCGTCTACATGTCAAATTATAATTATGTACTTATATAATGCATACTAATAATAAAAAAGCGCAGACATTGCTCATAAACGTCAAACAATACCCTCCACTTAAATTCACGCTACCATCACGATCAAGCATCCAACAGCACCCAAAACCCCCAGTAGATCCGCCCGCGAAAGACGTCCTGCCGCGGCCGTAGTGGTCGGCGACGTAATAGTTCCACTACCCGTCACCGTCCCTGTCCCCGTCCCCGTGCTCTGAACAGGCTCTGTACTAACGACCGAGCCCGATCCCGATCCCGATCCCGATCCCGATCCCGATCCCGACGTCGACGTCGACGTCTGAGTCACCTGCCCGTCCTGACTACCTGTACTCTGCGGTAAACTCAATACACTACTCACCCTATACGGAGCCGTATACGTGAAACTAGAACTAGACGTAATCGGCATCACGGTCTGCGTCTGGTACCAACTCCGCCATTCCAAGCCCTGGCTTACAGCTACTACAGCATTAGACACCTCGATTCTTCACTGTCTTATCCCTACAGACATCTATACAGACACTCCCACTTCAACTCCAATCCCTCCCCCTCCCCCGGACCAAGAAAACATCAAACCCAAAAAGAGAAAGGAAAAAAAAACTCACGTCTAAAAGTCACCGTCCTCCCATCCTCCTTCACAGCAGTACTCACAGCCCCAAACTCCAACGACGGCACACAAGCCGTCTTCTCAACAACATCCCCGAACCCCTCCGCGCACCAATACATGCACCACCCGGCATTCTCCGGCGACCCCTGATTGCGCACCCGACACCGACGATAGCAATCCGGGGCGCGCGCCGACTGCGCCGGCGACGCGGAGCTGTACACGCAGTCGAGCTGGCAGTACGGGATACCCGTCTCGTCGATCGAGCCCGGCAGCAGACTCCCCGTCGCCACCGCAAGCGGGTCCTGGCACTGCAGCAGGCACGGCACGGAGTCCGCTTGGAACGGGGGCGATCCGTCGAGCGTGTCCTCGCATATGAGGGGATCTGGAATATTCTGCGCGAGCACGGACGCGGACGCGGCGATGAGGGATAAAGGTAGGTATTGCTTCATATTTATCGTATTGGTGAGTTGTTGTTATTGCATCTTGACATGTTGTGACAGGAGGTAGGAAAAAGTACTCTAGACGCAGGCCTAGGCCACGAGATATATGTATAAATATACCCCTGCACTTAACTTCGTGTGTTTAGCCTATCAGAATCCTACCCCTTACAAGTCGGGCGACGAAACTTCATGTCACCTTCTACACTTTTCCCAACAGAATAATCACAATAATTCTAGACTTTCAATAAATAAAAATGGTTCTCATTGAATGGTCTAAGATATGTGGCATCGCGTCTAAATGGAGATCTATATCTCGTCAAATGTAATAGTACAGTAGGAGCAGATTGCACTCAGCATTAAATTAGAAGTTTTGCTTATTCTTGGGTTGTGTGAGCATGCTCCAAATAGTAATAAAGCGATCTTAAGGCTTCGCTTAAACCCCTGAATAAGGCCAACAGTTGCTTGCTGCTGTTAGTGTGGCTTGATGTTCATAAAATATAATATTTCATTTCTACTTACAGGTAAGATGTTATGCTCCACCGCACCGCTAACCGTATCCTAACATCAGCACACTTGGATATCCCCTGTCAACTTCACGATACTATACTCAGCATCTTACAATTGGCCTCGGAAGGTTGTCGAATATCTTCTCTGTTGCTTTGGATTTTTCCGGATTGAACCTTTTGAGCCTTCTCGGTTGGTTTTTGACCTTCGAGTATATCAGCGATGTCTATTTCGATTATGCGCTTTTCCGCATTGAGACTCCTGTCAATCTCTTCAGTCTCTTCGTTGTCGTCCTGTTCCTCCCCCTCAACGTCGTTGTCGTTAATTCCATTTTCGCATTGAAAGGTCTCCCCACGGTACTCTCCGAGTTGAACAGAGTGCAGCTGAGTCCATTTACATCGGATGCCGCTTGGACCCCTGCTACACTACATGTCTAACATTAGATATTTAGGAATGAGGGATTCCATATCTATACGCCTCATGATCAATGATCTACTGCCGATCATCGCCGTCCATCTTCAAGTAATCCATCGGAACTTCTATCGGTATTATTTAAATCATTTCAAGTTTTCCCTGGCCCTGTTGTTGTGAGATTCCGAAATAGTGTTGCCAATCGTATACTTTGGGCTTTGACCAAGTCAGCTGTGCGATAGAATCGACAGTCTCGAGGGTTTCTCTTAGGGCAGCGTGTTTGATAAGTGTTAGGACACTGTGGTTATTCTTATGATAACCCGTACAAAGTTACTATCTGTTCAAGTTTGTGTTGTGATAGTTGACGTCTAAGAGATTTCAATATCGTAGCGTAGATGAGACTCGCCTAACATCGTCAGCTAGCAGCCCTGCCAAGGATATGTGCTGTTTGACCTCAGTATTCGCGGGGTTCCTACGTCTGTCTCTTGTCTTTCGCACGGAATTGCCTCGGCTGGACTAACCCCAACACGATTGTCCTAGATGAAAGGTAGCCAGAAATATCGAGGGCAAGTAACTAATATTGGTCTTAGTTAGTCAATCGATGTAGGTGTTTCGGCGTAACTTCTAACCTTAGTATATTTCGCTTAGGAAAGGGATAAAGCATTGTTAATTGCCTTCTAATGCTTCCGCATTGGCCAGAGTGTGACTGGTAGGACTCAGATCAGTAATCAGTAAGAAGTTGTTCTCTTTCCATTCTCCTTGATGGGTTGAAATCCATTAAGGACTATCCAGTATGACTAGTGTAAACTTAATTATGTATACTTAACGCGATGTTCCTGCCAGTGACGAGTATATAGTAGAGAATTGTGTTTCATTGAGTAGAGTTGTATAAATATAAGTTAATGAGAATGATTAAGAGGTGGCCCTAAAAAGGCTTCCCCGTGGGGTTGAGGAAGCAATTTGGGATTAAATTGTTGGAGCTTGTTTGTGTGAAAGGCAGTCTATCGGTTTGGAGGAAAATACAGCGCCCTCTCTAAGGCGCCTCCCAGTGTGTTCGTCCGTTGAAACCAGACTTCCTGTGTTTTCAAGTGGTTCCTATATCATATTAGAACCGAGTCACTAGCCTGTCCACCCCCACTACCTATAGTAAAGTTTCATACCTTCACGTAAACGAGTACATGGTACTTCGTATTCTTTGCGTCATCTGGCAACTTCCGACGATGGTCCTTATATTCCAAGGATTCTGGAGATATACTCTCTGTGACCCCCTGTACGATGTCTTGCTCCTGGGCTGGTATATACTTGTGGTATAATAAAACTTTTCAATGTAGTCGATGCATCCGATTGAATTAGCTTAAATGAAAGTGCATAAGAAGACATAACAGCTTGCAGAACCGAAGAGACAATTCTTAAGGCCAAAACTAGAGCGAGGAGGTCTGGATGATTGATGCTTAGATTTAATGGGTAGATAAATGAGGTTGTCATTGAGTAGGTTATGTAGGTTATGTCGGAGAAAGTTGTAGTTGTAAACTTTTAGACCGAGTTTAGAAAGCTTGGAATGGTAAATTACCTAAAATGTAACTCGGGATATTTCAGTTCTGGTGGATGTTCCTTCCGTGCTTAATGTATCTGTTTATTACCTGTTAGATTTGTAGGCTATCCTTAAGCATAAGGAAACCACGACATACTCTTGGTTAAACCTTAGGCAGGTACTTAATGTATGGTTACCTAATGCTACAGCACATTAGGCTTTCAGTAGTTGCGAGCCGGCATGAATTACCAAGAAACACATACCAAGCATTGAAGATGAAATGATTTAAATGCAGGCGCCAATGTTGGAAAGTACCTAATAGTACTCCGCGATGTTGTGTCGTAAGACGCTGAATACACGTATAGAGAATAGTGGATACTTTAATATGCAACAAATTAAATCATCAACTCTATAGCGAAACAATTATTGAACAACTTTGTAAAATGATATCACGCTGTTCTATTAACTCCTCCAAATTACACGTAGCTATCAGAGCGATATCAATAAAAAAGATGAGCTCTCTAGATAGAAATCGCTTATCTTACTTCAGTACTACTTGTTGATTCTGCAACATGTAGCAATCCCGAGGGAAGCCTCCAACATAGTTACCACTTGGCTTATACGACTATCGCAAAGAATCAAAGCCAATTCTTTGCCTATCAGATCTAATTCTTTCAAACCCGGCATAAAAACGCTTTCTCGCGCACCTGAGCCCGAATCACTTGACACATAACGCGGAACGCCGAAGACAAAACCATATGCCGCGGCTCTTCCGTTGGCTTACTGCATACCTTGCCCGCAAACCCGACCATAGAATGAGTTACTAGAAATTAAGGGAATAGGAATTGTTCTGAGTTTTAGGGAATATTGACCTATTAGGGAAAGGAGGCGGCGGCGGAGGTGGAGGTAGCCGAGGCGGGGATGGGATATTTGGCCCTCTTCTCCGAGGCTTATTGCGATTCTATCGCCGATACACGTCTCGGTCCCTCTCCCGAACGGGCGAGCGGCTGCGGCTGCGTGTCTGGCTCGCACGGCTACGGTCGTCGTAATCTCCTTCGCGACGGTCCCGGTCACGTCGTCTACCATCTCGATCCTCCCATCTTCGACGATCATCTCTCGGCGGCCTATCTTCTCTCGGTGGCCTATCTTCTCTAGGTGGTCGATCACCGTCACGGTAGCGAGGGATGTAGGTATCAACATCTGGCCGATTAGCCCCACGGTTTCTTGGCGCCCTATCCCTAAATGAATCGTGATGCTCGGCAGGGTTATCCCATCCATTTCCGGGGTACTCAGGAGGAGGGGGACGTGGCGGCAATCGATGATCCATATGAGGTTGGTCCCGGGCCCAGGCAGGTCGACGGCCCTCTTCGCCGCCCCGATATCCGCCGTGATGTTTGGGGTATCGTCTATTACCATACCCGTCACCACTACCAAATTCCGCATTAGGACCTCCAAATGCACCGACACCGACAGTACCCCCCTTAGGGGCGGGCGGTAGGGCAGCTTTCCGATCATGGAATTTCCTACGGTCCAATTCGTGGCTGTCCTCAAAGGTGGGAAGGTCTTCTGGCTTTGCCGGGAAAGGAGAAGACTTGAAGTAGGGGTGTTCCAGCGCATCAATAGCGTTGATACGATTTCGCCAGTCAAGTGTTAGGAGCTCTTTCAATAGAGAGATGGCGCTTGAACCGTGTTCGCGGAACCGCTGCGCCAATGATGCGGGCCGCGGTCGCGGATTAATAGCTTCAGCACCAGGCAATTGTTTCCATCCCGGCATAGTCTGATCCGTCGGAGTCCCAACTAGGTCAAAGATGATATCGAGCTGGTGCGTGTCGCTCTCGCCAGCCAGGATGGGTTTGCCAACCAACATCTCACCAAAGACACAACTAAGGAAAACGTCAGTATAACACGTGATAATAAGGCGTCTTTGATCTTACCCAACACCCCACATGTCAATAGCAGTGGTGTATTTTTTAAGGTGTAACAGGAGCTCAGGAGGTCGGTACCATCGGGTGACTACAAGACTAGTGTACTCTCTCCGACCCTCACCACCACCTTTTCCCTTTTCGGGGACTTGTCCCTCGTAATGTCTTGCAAGACCGAAGTCAGCAATCTGCAGTATGCCCTTGTTACTGATGAGCAAGTTGGCGGCCTTCATATCCCGATGAAGAATCTTGCTATCGTGTAGGTAACGGAGTCCTTCGAGGAGCTGGAGGAGGTAGCATTTAATCTGCGGTACTGTGAATTGGACGGATGGGTTGTCGAGTAGGCCAGATAAATCGTGATCCATGTATGGCGTTACCATATACATGATCGGCCGTTTTCTCTTGTCGGCTTGAAGGTGTCAGTTTATGGGAAATCATTGCATAAGGGCGAGTAAACTTACTCATCTTACTATGATGCTCGACGGCCATATCCTCCAGGCGCAAGACATTCCTGTGCGACAACAACTTAAGAAGCTTGATCTCTCGTAGTGCTGTAATTGGGAATCCATCCTTCTCGTTGTGCATTATGATCTTCTTCAAAGCAACCAGAGCTCCATTTTTCCGTGCTCTCGCCTTGTGAACTTCACTTGAAGGGAGTTAGCGTCACTAGTAAAGCAATGACGGGCTTGGAGAATGCTCACCCAAAAGTACCTTCTCCTAATTTGCCCAGGAGCTCGTAGTCGCTAATTCGAGAGCAGCCCACGAAACTATCCTTGGGTCGTTGATGTTGAATCGCAAAAGATCGAGGTGAAGGCGCCTCGCTTCCATTATTGTGCGCCATACTCGAGGTCAAAGCTTCGGGTATTAAGGATTGCACGATTCGCAGTTCGAGTCGATAGTGATTCGGATTGGAGATAAATGGTTGATGGCGAAAGAAACGTTGGAGTTGACCAAGCCAGGAATTCGTTTGTTACGTTAACATCGCAAACAAGTGACTAGCCAGGTCGCGAGGGATATGGCTAGATTATGAAGGGACCGATCTCATTATGTTTTATGAGAATATATTTCGTAGACCGTAAACGCAGGTTAGTTTAGTTTCCGTGGTTTAAGCAATTACCTTAGGTACCTGGTTAGGAACTTGTTTGATCGCGCTCTTGTACGGAAAGACGACGCCCCAAAAATATCCTAAATTGGTTCCACTTTAAAAATGTACCCATGTACTTATGTACCTTGCAGTTGAAGTTGGAAGATGACGAATGCAGAATGCGTCTGTGCGGAATCCACGGTTTAGCGGTTTAGCGTACTAATTACGCATAAGATAATGCTAAACCTGCTAACCCAGCAGCCGCGGGGAATCTTCGGTTCTAAAGGCTTACCTTAACGTCTACATAGGTTAAGCTCTTCGAGAATCGCATCAACTAGTAAGTTACCTTCCAGCTATTTCCTATTAACCTCACGATACCAACTTGTCGGTTCCTCTTGCCATTACGAGCTCACACCAATCCCTATTGAAAAGGCGTACGCCCCCTCAGCAGAAGAACGTATTACCTTTATTCCTGACGTAATTAACAATACCTAGATTCGAGACACCATGGCTGGCCCCGGTCCGATCAGGCCTCATGTCCCCGGCATCTACAGATACACTGCTACCGCCCTCGGCGCTAGCATGTGGTTCTTCGTAAGACTCTCTTACCTAGTCTTACAGAGATAATTACACGCGCTAACTTCCCTAACAGCTAATGTGGCGCGCGAGGAAAGACGGTAATTGATCCCGCATTCGAACAATAGTCTTATTACTTACACGAACCCAGGCCCCGTCCTACTAGGCTGGAAGCACCCATGGGACCACTAGACTGGCAATTCAGCGAGGGCGATATAGAACTGCGCAGAGGGCAGATACCATAACTAAGAAGGGTTGAAGATAAAGGTGCAGATACGCAATGGTCGCCAGTCCTCAGGAGTAGGCTCAGGTCAATAGAAGAGAAGAATCAGACATTCAGTCTATACAGTATATCACATACTACGGTGCTATCACCACGATTATTTCGGCTTCTCGAACAGATAATGGGCCACTCCCCAGGTGTCTCCACCCTCATAGGCGAATAATTCCGAACAAGCCATGTAAAAGATCTGCCATCTGTTGTACCACGTGTTCGCGTTGTCCTCTCCGTACGTCTCTTCTAGGTGTGGCCATATCTTCTTCCTGTTCGCGATCATGTTGGAAAGCCAATGCTTTGCTCAAGTCAGCGTGCTATCCGATGTAAAAGGATGGACTACTTGATAGTCCCCTTTACGCGGGGATATGCTTACCTCGCAGGTCTTGGAGTAATTGTTTCCATTGACCCACCATTGCTTTTCAACGTGAAGGTCCTTTTGGAAATACAGCAGCAGATCTGCTGACGGCACTATTTAAAAACAGCCAAGTCAGTAAGACCATCCTCCGGGCTATATAGGTTAAGCATAGTCTCGGTCAAGTACATACTAGTCCCACCAGTGAAAAAATACGTAGTCATCCAGCCTTCCTCAAAATCATACGGGGTATTCTTATGCGCGAATATATGCACAAACAACTTGCCCCCCGGCTTCAGCGCCCTCGATATCTTAGCCATAAGCTGCTCGTAATTCTTCATGTGCTCGAAAAGCTTATAATAATGTTAGCGCGTCCATTGTATGGTAAAAATGCAGTGCTGGTGATATCAAGTCAGATACCTCTATCGAGACCACCCGATCAAAAGTCTGCTTCTTGAACTCGTAGTCCACCACGTTCCCCGTGATAACCGTCAGGTTCGTCAGGTTCTTCTCCTTGGCCTTGGCGTCAATATACTCCTTCTGCGTCTGCGAGTTCGAGAACGCAGTGATCTTCGATTTGGGGAACATCTCGGCGAAATACAACGCGCCGGAGCCCCAGCCACATCTATAACATGATTTCTGTTAGTATTGGCGCTTCCCAATGCCGGTTGATAGGCTCATTTACCCTAGGTCCAGAATACTCATGCCGTCGCAGAGCTCTGCCCTTGCAGCATACAGCTCCAGCATGGCCATCTCGGCCTGAGCGAGGGTCTCGCCGCCCTTGGGGTACAGGCTGGAGGAGTACTTCATACGAGGACCTAGCATGCCGGCTAGAACACCTGTGCCGACTTCGTAGTGTTGCGTGTTGGCGGTGGCGGTCTCGATGGCGATGGGTCGTGTGCGCAACAGCTCGATGTACTCCATCTTGCGCTCGTAGTCGGCCGCCAGAGTCGACGACTTAATCTCCTCAAGCCGCTGCGCTAACTGCCGCCGGATACCAACCCGGATCAGGGGGTGCGGTATGTAGCCGCTGTCGAGGAGCCAGTCTATAGTATTACTTAAGTCATCTTAATTCTATATAAAGGAGAAATGGGGTTAGTTACCGATATTCATCGTGTATTACCCGAAGTTTTGATGTATAATTATATCAAGATTAAATGTACATAATACAGCTTATGGTTGATATTTCCCAACTCTAAGGCCTAAAGTAAGGTAATTATCGGGCAGTGGGAGGTTTCGCCGTCTCTTGTACCATTTGCATGAGCGCCTCTGCCCCCTTGTGAAACAGAGTGACATGAATATCAAAAGTGGGTCTAAGTTAGAAAAGTCTATTGATCATCACTTAGTTATAAAAAGCAATAAGACGTATCGGAGAACGAGGGCCGATTTGTTAAAAATATCCCTATATCCAAGAAACCCGGAGTGGTCGGCCTTATAAGATGATGCACTGAGAAACCTTGATGTACTTAAGATGCCTAACTTACCTGATTAACACCGTTCAGAGCTATTATTATTCGAGTATCTTCTCAACCATGTGTGTGTATTAAAACAATAATAGGGATTGCCGAAGACTTAACTGTGCCATATGTTTCCAAGATGACGGGGAAACCTTCAATCCAACAGAGCTGAAAAGAACAACTGCCAACGGTTTCACCGCATAGAGTAATACCAACAACAGAAGAGCAAACAATGGTTCCAATTATATTTATTATTTTCTTTTCGCCCACCTAAATTTAATACCCTATATCACAATCATCCCTCACGTTTTCCGTTTACCCTTAGGATCTCGCCGCCTTTCCCATATCTGCAGATACGACTCTCCGAGATACAACAGTTCCTTCTGGGTCTTCTCCACGAAGAGATCCTGACACACTACCCATTCGTCTCGTCCTTTATCCTTAAGTTGAACCTTCCACGTCTTCCGTTCCTCTCCCGAGTCGGCTACGTCCTCTTTTGCCCTAACGGCTTCGTGTGTGACGTTTGCGACTAGATCATACCAAATAGGCTCCCCTGGTGGATGATCTGCCGGGCTTGGTTCTACGTAGGGTGATACATCAAGACCGACACGTGCATCGAATGTAACGATCGTAGGGTTACGCTCCGACACAAATTTATTCGTAGAGAAGCGTTTAATGTGAAAGGTAAGGTATGGTGGTAACGGGTGCATAAGTCGGTATCGTTTCCTCTGCGCCAAATGTTCTTGCGCTTTCATGCCGTCGTATTTAGTCAAGATAGTCGTTAAGGGGACTTGAGGAATGATGTTGCGCTCCAGCTCATCTTGGAATAGAGGCGCAGGAGGCAGGTCGAGTGTCAAGAGCAAGAACCTATTGATATCTGTCTTGACTTCTGCTGCCTCCTCAAACCGCAAGCGATCACCAGCATCTGCCTTGGCTGTGATGGCTTGCGATTCGACTTTGAGCTTCCCTTGGAATATTCGTTGTATAATACTACTCCCTGGCTTTGTCTTGCTTCCGCCTAGTCCCAGGTGCAAATTGTTAAGGAACCATGACAAGAATTCAACAGGGTCGGATTGATTTGTTAAGGTGAACTTTTTGTTGGACCTTAACGAGATCTCCTGCAAAAGTTCGTGAGGCGATACGTGATTCTTGAAGGCTCGAGGATTCCAGATCTTTCTGAATAGGATGCCGCAGCGCTTCACGAGCTCTATGCGCGACGATAGGTCTTCTAGTAGGAAATAGTTCCGTAGGGGCGAAACGTGAGATAGCGCCTGAACTACGACATTGAGATAGTCGTTCTCTTTGATGTTGTTCATACCCACAAAACCAGGTGTGTATTCTTTTCCATCCAGTGTCCACGCGGTCCGAGCCTTGCGATCAAGCTCCATCACCTCCTGCCTTGTGTATCTTGGATCGGATACGTATTTTATATCGTCCAAGGATTTGCTCTTTACTTCGTAGCCTTCTGGTAATACGTAGACTTTCTGGGTCTCCATGTTGATAAATACGTGGTGTCCGACTTCGAGAGAGTGGAAATATGCATGCGACTTTGGCCCTCGGCCCTGGAAGTATTTCCCGCAGACCAGACATGCATAGACATTTATGTTGGACAGGCTGATGGAGCATAGCTTCTCGAAATCGAAGTCGAGCACGTTGCGATCGATTGTATCTAGATAGAGGTCATCGTACCCTGCTGTAGGCGCAGATTGTCGTATTGGCGCCTTTGAGGGCTCATCTTCGAACTCATCATCGTCGTCCTCGCCAGGGATGGGAGTATCGTCAAGTCTTTCGTCTGAAGCCAACGCGCTATTGCCATTTAATTCTGGGCCGTCATCAAATCGCGACCGTTTCGATGCAGGTGAACCAACATCAAGCTCCTCCAAAGCTTCAGAGGCTTGTCTTTTAGGCATATCGTACAAAACCAAACACCGAGTTTAGAATGTCGTAACGTCAATCGGGAAAGGTGGGAGTATATTAGAGGATCAATGTTTAGTCGAATGCAGGGCTAAAAGATTGTGAGGATTAGGAGGTAGTTATATGGTATGTAAGTCGCGACTTTGAAGCTATCAAAGCTCTTTTTTTAATTGATGGGAACATTTAAGGCTGGACCGGTACGTACCTAAGTACCTACAGTACCTACTGCACATACCTGTATTAAGGTACCTGCGCCCCTCTAAATATGTACCCTTGAAAGGCCACCACCTAAAGCCAATCATGCAATGAACATAAGGGATAACATTCACATAAAAGTTATAAGCTATGAGTATAGTCTTCAATTGTATTGATCATGTATAATGCGTATTATTGTCTACTTGGGGTATCATAATTCTATCATAATTCGTATCTGCTTGTATGTGCGCTATTTCAGCACCTGCTTCAACTTAGAACTTCTTCCTCTCATCGGCGTGCCTTGGCCTCCGAAAGGTGTTCGAGGTGTAGCACCACCACTCCCTTCAATTTGGCTCCAGAGTCGTTGCGCTGCCGGCGTCAACCCACCCGTGACACGGGGGCTGCTTGGGAATTTCGGAACGGGTGTCTTCTCAACTTTCCCAGTCAAGCCGATCTTAGAAGACGCTCTCTTGGACTGTGAAATCCGGTCAACCATACGATGGTGAAGGGCTTCCCGTTTGCTCTGCTCCTTGATGATAAAGGGATTTGGTGTGGAATCACCGGGACCAAGATCGATCTTTGGTGCTACCGGTGGTTCATATTCTGGCTCCTCGTCATCCACAAATGCATACCCGTTCACTCTCGGTGTTTCGCTTCCCACAGTAGTCGAGTCCAGCTCGCTCATTCCTCGTTTTCCTGCAATGGCATCTCGGATGGCAGAGAGTGATGGGGATGGTGGCACGGATTCATCGTCGCCAATCTTCAACCCCGGCAACCTAGTATTCTCATAGTTGACACCCTTCGGAGCAGCCCGAGATTCGGTCTCTGCTCGTTGTACCCTAGTCTCCATAGAATCCTCTACGCTCTCGGGGATAAACATCAACGAGTTATTCGGCAATGACTTCCACGTGTCCGGCTGCGCAGGTCTCTCCTCTCGATCCTTGATAGCTAAACGGTCCCTCTTAAACCCATCATCCGTCAAACTCCGTGACTCTATTAACTTTGCTTCGATTTGTTTTTGCTTCATCTGCATCTTAGAAGGCAACTTATTTCCCGTCCATAGCCACGCATACTTTTCGGCCTTCTTTGAATTTTGCTTATCTAGGAGTTTGTAAAAGCTCTCGTTATCCTCGCTTGTATATTTGGCCTGGAAGGCTCCTAGACTCATATTCGTATCGATATCGTCCTTCTCCTTCACACTCGACACAGTAGATTCGGAAGCCACTGATACCGGTGTATCACCTACAAAGCTTCTAGGAGTTTGCGCGCCTGGGGCTAATGATGTTCCTCTTCTTATATTACGACGCCCCGGAGTCATGACTTGTTGAAGGCGTCGGCTTGCGCTCGAGATCCATGCTGTATCCTTAGACTCTATTGCATCTAAGTATTCCTGTTGTGTTTCGCTCTCCAAGAGCCCGGGGAAGAAGTCTCGGGCGATAATTTGCGATAGCGCATCTGTGTAGCTATCCTCGTCGATAACTTTCTTTGGTCTCTTGATCCGCTTCGGGGGTGGTGGAGGGGGCATCAACTCTAGGTCATTTCTTTTTCGGACAAGCGCTGTAGAAGCGCTCGCGCTGTTTTCCATGGTCATCCGCTACTGATCGCTGAGCCGGGGGTGGATTTTCGTGATGAAAATGTTAAAGTAAGTAATGACAAAGAAGCCAAGCAAAAGCAAGGCGATGTTAACGAATCCTTTGGTATTCGCGATCAGCTGAGCTTATCGATATGCATGTAGCCCCACAAGATGCCTTACGCAGTCAGGCAGTACATAGGTACATAGACTAAGTACCTAACCCAGGTGCGCTACGGATCCCATACATACGTCACACTATAAATTAGCCCTCATATTTTATAGTTGAGCCCTGGAGTGTAAGACTGGCCGTTCTAGATATAATAGGCAATCTTCATTCATGAGCCCATATTTTAGCATTTACTTAAGTTTAAATCGTTCCTAGTGACCATTCCTAGTCCATAATTTCTAATCGTAGTCATAATTTAAATCAGACGTCAAGACAGATTAGATTCACACTATCTAACACGTTAACCACATCCTATCGAGATGTCCAAGCATATTTAATTTGAGCCCTAGCGAAGAAACTCTGCTAAGAACCTTGGGTTTGACGAAATATGGTCAAGTAGTTGTTAACTACATAAATACTTGATAGCTTAGGAACCACTGCGCGTTAGCAAAGGACTAGTATATCTTGCCTACAACAGCACAACAAATGCAAATCCGAGGATATATGGATCCCAGTAGCGTTAACGAAACCCAACAGGCTTTACTGTTGTTATTAATGACATCTCGAGAATAACATCTACTTACGGTATTGTTCTGCGGTATATTGGTTTTGAATGCATTAGAGTCACAGCTAATTAGTATAAGCGCATCTTGATACTATGGATCATAACTATTCCAATCATACCTATCTAATTATATCTACCATCAAAAGTAAAAAGTGAACTCCATCATTTTACTATCTTGCTTTCACCATGACTTTAACCCATGTATTATAAAAACCTTTCTAATTAACAAATCCAAGTAAGGTAAAAGTTTATACGAATAACTAACTAGTACTTTAAGGGTTGTTACATATATAAATTTAATAAAGCACACCTATGAGGTTACACCTACTGTAACCCAGTTAGTAAGTAGATACAGGAATAAGTAGGTAATTTATCAAGTTTTTAGAATATTATTAGAGTAAGCTTGAGTCAAAACATCGTGCTAAGAACCAGCATCGCCAGTGACAAAGTTATACTTTTCAAACCGATTAACTAATTTCACCTGCGCCTCGTAAATAACTAAGCTTAGACACTTTACCTACTATTTTAGCCCATTGAAGAATACTGGTACCACATTGGCTAGAAAAAGGGGTACATTAAGTTACACCAACGGTATACTATGTCATTAACTTGAGGGTTTCAGACATGTATCATGTAATTAAACCTGTATATAATTTTATTAAGGAGTGGTTAGCTGTTTAGAAATAAAGTGATATCACCTAACTGACATTTCCAGAGAAATATCACCGGCGCTAGATACTTAGCTCTACAGCAACACTATTTTACTAAACGGGTTAAACATGGCTACGAAGTCGTAATTACTAATATTGCAGTCGTGAATAGATTATAATTTGTCCTCTGCTAATACATGAAATATAGTAATAAGATAATTACCGATATGAATATTATATGACGTGGAAAGTTCCTTGTTCTATCTGAGTAGCCTTTGTAACTAACCTATGTCTAACTATTTGTTCTTTGTTTTTGGTAAAGGGATTGTGTCTTTATTTGACATGGCAAGACCAACGAGCTGGGAATCTTAAACCTAACATTACCCTCTTCCTCCACATGATCTTCCATGACTGTATTTACGACATACTTATAAATAGAAGACATTGAATAATAAGGGATGGCCGCTACATCGTTACGGGTAGATTGAATGATATATTACTTCGGTCTATGCAAAGATAGTCTATATTAAAGGGTTCTTTACAGGTACATGGTTACAAGAGTAAGAAGTTTGCGTTACTTAATGCTTTGCCAAACAGAGAATACAAGATAGACTGACGCTAGATTTAGATAACCTAAGAGTTCTACAGCTGAAGAAGGATTTAGAGAGAAGTTCTACCTATTAGAAGTGGACCTCGAAGTACAAGATTACAGTCAGATATTTCAAAGCTCGCAGTCACTCGAGCATGGTTCAGGCATATATGGATCAGCGCCTGTATTGATTTTTGTACGGCAAAAACGTGGTACCTATGTACAGAGAAAATGGCTAATGTTACATCGAAAAGTCTAAAATGCTAAAATAGGGTCGTCGAGAAGAAGAATGTGAATGCACCGAGATGGAAGAAGATGAAGTGAAAAGTATGCAGCCCGCTCCCTAATCGTGATATCCCCAGAATATTGAATACCACCCCAAGAGAGAAAAGTTTTGTGGTATCCTGTCGTAACAACCCGTCGTTAGATTCCCTAGAGAGAAACAGAAGGAATCCGGACCGTCATCATAACACCGTGAGACCGCTCAAGAAAGTATGCGATGATGAGAGAAAATTTACGCGCGGAAAGAGCGGCCGGAGCGCTTGCGGCCGGCGGCGGCGATGCTGAGGGTAGATCCCTGGCCACCAGTGCACATGGTACCAGCAGCCATGGGCATGCTGACAGACCAGGTGCCGGCAGCGCACTGCTGGTAGCTGGAGCCCATGCAGTTGAAGGTACCCTCGGGGCTGCAAGCACCAGACTGAGCAGAGCCGGAGCCACCAGAGGGAGCAGCGGGAGCAGCAGGGGCGGCAGGGGCAGCGGGGGCAGCAGGAGCCTCAGGAGCGGCAGGAGCTTGAGTAGGGGCAGAGGTGGAAGGCTCAGTGATGAAAGCACCACCGTCAGCGGGAGCAGGGTCGGCCGGGGTAGCAGGAGCAGCGGGGGCAGCAGGGGCGCTGTCACCGTCAGTGCAGCCACCAGTACCGCAAGTGGCGACGGCGCCAGCAACGGTGTTGTCCTCGACAGAGTCGCCGGGGTTCTCGAACTTGTAGTCCTTACCCTCGGAGGTGGAGGGCTTGCCCATGATGTTCAAGACAAGCATGTCAGGGAGCTTGTCGAAGTTGGCCTTGTCACCACCGTCACCGGTGAGCTCGAGAGCACCGCAGTTCATGTAGAATTCACGGTTACCGATCTTGTTGAGCCAAGACCAGGCAATGGTAGCCTTTCCGGCGGGGATGTTGGAGGGGATGGTGTAATCGTAGGTGAAGGGGTCAGCGAAGTCAGCGCTGTCGGCAGGGAGGTTACCGGGAGTGTCACGGGCAGGGCAGCCACCCTCGATAGAGTGGATGACCTTCCAGACACTGTCCTTGGTTGGGTTCTCATCGTAGGTGATGGAGACCTGGCAAGAGCCACCACCGTGGACGGCTGAGCCCTTGAAGGCAAGCTTCTGCTGGGAGCCGAGGGCGTAGCTGTTTACCTCGCCACCGGTAGCGGAGTAGCCGCCGGTGAACTTGCAAGGGAAGTTGCTTCCATCGGCCTCAAGAGGGCCGTTGCTGAGAGCGGTAGGGTTGAAGGGAGCGGGGCTGGTCATGACCATGTGGGCATTGACACCGGCAAAGAGACCGGCGATGGCGGCAATCTTCTTAGAGTAAGACATTTTGACTGTTTGATGAAGTGATGAAATCTGGATCCTGCAGATTTAGTGAAGTAAAAAATCGATCTGGTCGTTGACTGAAGAGTCTGAAAGTTGCTTGAACTAAATGCATAAAAGTTAGCTTTCAGATTATTGATAAACAATAATATTGCCTTGATGCCTTTGACTGGGAGGATACAAAGACGTTGTTGCGAAAAAAGATAGTTCTCGAATAGCTCTTTCGAGTCGAGCCGAGTACCTTGTAGTCGAACAATGCATTTATAGTGCCAGAGAAAGGGGGAAAACGTGTGATAATTGGTTACTGACCTTGTTGGTACTTTGTTCGACTAAGGGAACAAAAGTAAAATCAGTGATGATGTTTGAGAGAGTGAGATCGATCAAGATAATTCTTCGTGAGTAAGACTCAAAGGAAGGTAATGCTCCAGGCGATTGGAAACGAAGAAGTTTGAAAATGAAGGAAAGACTGAAAAGGTATCAAATTGTTGCCGCTGGCGTGATGATGAGAGAAGAAACAAAACAATCGACTTGGGCGATTTGTAGAGATTCTTATACTCTTGAAGGATGGGCAAAAAGAACGAAAGGCGGCAAGTGAGTATGCACGATGATGGCGGAGAAAAAAAGAACGAATGCAGTAAGTTAGTGAGTTGGTGTAAGATGCAGGAACAAAAAGGCAGGAGGAAAATGATTGGATCTAGGAGGAATCGAGTAGAACATGACTACATGGATTAACATGGTCTGCATGGTCTGCAAGGTCTACATGGTCTACATGGTTCATTCTCCCCTATCCACTTCCCATTATCACGCTTATTCCTTACTGTTCTTACTGTCCTTACTGTCCTTACTAGGTACCATAGGATGAGATCCACTCGAGGCGCAGAGTCAAGAGTAGATCGACAACCCCACATCTCAGGGCACCGATGGAACGTAGCCAGTAAATAACCGTTACTGTCGTGGGTTTCGAAGCGTGGTGTTGAAGGGCGAACAGGGGGGTAGGGAGGGCTAGATGACAGGGGATGCAAACGAGGATAGGATAATTGTTCGGATGCAGCGATTGGCCCTAGTAAAGACCCTAGTAAAGACCCTAGTCACACCAACTACTGGCAGACGGCTCTTTACAACTTGTTTCGTCTTGGCTTAAACTGTGACCAAACATTGCTCTGACTGGACAGAATTAGGGCACGTCAAAAAAAATCGCGTTTATAAGTTTTCTTCTTTGATTTTATTCTTGTCATGTATTGGTTTATTTGTTATCGTTAATTGATATATGAAGTCATTGTTGGTAACATTTATTGTACATATGACGAGAAAATGTTTGACATTACAAACGAACTTGGGCCGTGTCCGTTTGCTTTCTCGCCCTCTCAATTACCCCAGCAATGGTAAGTCAGCTGCAGTCTAAACTGCAACGACACCACATAGGTACGCGCTTACATTTGAATATGTTGGTAACATTGTTAGTAACATTGTTCCGGAAGAATTAATTCCAAAAAAGTGAAGTTTTAGTTTTTCTACGCCGTACATAGGCAGCAAGTTAGGAATGAAAATAGAATGCGAGTAAGGAATTAGTGACGGCGCAGACCTCGGCTCTCCATAAGTTTCAGAATATTAGAATACCTCCATTGCTTTCAATGAGGAAGGTTTTCCAAGGTCTGTCAGGCTTGCATATCGTGCAGCCAATCAAATCACCTGGTTACTAAATCTACTTGCCCGATTCGGATAACTTGGCAGCCAATTATGGTAGCGTGCCGCAGCATAAGACCCTTTACCCTTACACTTGGGACTTGATCCTTTCTGCGTAGAACTTTTCTAGTTGAATACGAGGAGGCAAGCCGTAGTGACATCGGGGAGGCAAAACCTATTAACTTCATTTACGTACCTACTTACGAGCAAAAAGAGCTGGCCGCGATCGTCAGGAGATAGTGTATTTATGACCAACATTCAGGGGGGAAGGCGAAAGACTTGCCCGGTTGCGTATGAGCCGAAAAGCTCGTGATAGCCTTGATAGGCAAGGGGAATAGGGGAATTTTTTGACTTTAGTCGTATGTCAAGAATCTTCCAGCCTCTAAAATTCCAGCTGGGTCGCGCCGAGAGATCCAAGCACTGACCACTCATAGCTCAGGAACAGGGGCTAGGCCGATCCCCTGGAGACCTATGGAGAGCTTTAAAGCCTGTAATGGTTCCCTCCCCTGCGCCTAGGCTCTGCTAGGCATTTTAGCGAGAGGTTAAACCCCCGCCCCCGCCAGGCTGACTGAAAAGGTGAAACCGCACTAGTTTCAACCGGCGCTGAATTCTTTAGGGAGGGTTGCAATGTGAGACTCGAGACTCCTAATTGCCTATGGTTTTCTGATGATTTTGCTCGTACCTTAAACTCGCATGGCCGATCGCACCATGCCGCTTGTAACCCTTCACCTAACCACACACACATGCACACATACATACATACATACATACATACATACAAAAAAAAAAACAAGGTTTGTTCGAGCCAACTGGCGACTAGCCAATGATGTTATTGCTATGGTACACCTAGGTATGTCGTCTAAAGTGACGACCCCAAAATCAGCCCTATCAATTTAATACCAGCCACTGCAGCTGTCTTCTACATTGAGATTTCTTACGTCCTGTGCTAACTAGGCCACATGCTTCACATCTCCGCTTGATGCTGTCTAAGTGTACTCCGGCCGCATTTGGCGAGCCATCGGCCCAATCGACCAGAAGGAGGTGCCTCGGCTTCTAACACAGAACAGTACATAGTATAGTCTATAGTCATCACCGACACCCCATTTTAACTGTCAGCTAGAAGATGACTAGAGCGTCATCTTCAATTACTACCTAATGCTAATGGCTTACCGCATGCGAGCTGCAGACTGACGCCAACTCATCATTTCTAACCCAAGGCCATCCCGCCATTCCTCCCGCCTTTTTATTTTCATTATAACGATGCTGTTTCTAAAGCGATCCTTTGTATGGTGTTTTCCGTGAATACCTCTTTACGTTAGGTACCTGGGGACGCAAGGCTGTGATTCCATGGCTTGATAAAAACCTCCACTCTAAAAGTACTTTACATAATAGTAGTAGCGGAGTGGATAATAAGTTAATAGTAGAATAGCAGTTCATGCAATATTCAAGAGAAGAAATTAAGCATCTTGGGCTGCCTATTTGGGACCCTGGCGGATAAAAATAGAGGGAAATAATCTAGGGTGTAATCTTGACGATTCTCTTGGCATCAAAATAAGGCACGCCATATCTCATCGGATAACTGTGGAGATGAGATGCAAGGGCTTTACCGTTAGATGCTCGGCGGGTTCGGTATGTGGAATGTGGTTATTTGGTAGGTATTATGATGCCTGCAGGTGGTAATAAACACGATACAAACAAGACCTTCGAGAAGTGTGTTACGTGCCGCTTGTTCCCGTCAGCTGTTGTGCTGAAGGAACTGGTCTCAACACGTTGAAACTAGTTTCATGTTCAGTATATTAAGACCATATGCTGCGATCTAGATGACAATTGCCTGAGACAACCAAAAATGGCAGTTAGATGAATCTTTGAATCTCCTTGGTAGTTCCAAGTTTATTACTGACGATTGGTCGCCTCAAACACAGCTATGCTACCTAATGCATGAGGCTCCTCAGCTTTGCTCAGCCGAATTCCGGCTCAAAAGACCATATAACGCTATCCGAAATGTACATTAGCGTGATATGCACCATTCTATTTTTTGACTGACCGCACTGATTTAGCCACGAGAGAACCACAACCAAATCAACCTTCCTGATGGGTCTAAGCTAAGCAAGTATGAGATGCATCATTACCATGTTTACCTACCTAGTATACTACTGTAAATAGTTCTCCATCCTGGGATATCGAAAATATCAATTGATTGACCCACTCTGGTGCCAACGTCTATTACTACCTACCTACCTATGTATGTAATAGTATAGTTAGCTGCTAATTCTGCAAGGCTTACCAACGACAAGGTCTAGGCAAAGCTGAGAGATTGCGAATCTCCACAGCTAAGTCATTTCCAGAAAAACCAAGGCCGAATTAGTAACGTTGCATGTCTATTAGACGAACAATAGTCTAGCGAAAAACAAGACATTATGAAGGTATTGCCGCATTGGCACTCTTATGCATTCTGACTGTAATCTAGACTCGACCGCCATTCCTCCTTATTGTCCTCTTTGGAATCAAGATAGGATGTCAATGATGAGTGATGAGCTTTGCAACGCTCGGGGTCCCGTTGGCCTTCAAACAGCAGCCGCCTTTTCATCGTCCTTGACGTCTTGAGGAGCGAAATGGTCGCTCTCGTCGAAGCCATAATCTTCTCGCGTCCAGTTTTTCATCTTTTGCGTCCGGAACTCCTCGAAGTCCCATTCACGATCTTCTAGTTGATTAGGATTCTTGAAGACGTATACTTCGCACTCGACTTCCTCGCCTTCGATATTGCCCTGTCCTTTGACGTCGCCGACTTTCGAAAGTAAGCGGGCTTTAACCGTTTTGCGATCATATTCGCTCCCCTCGAAGGCGTCGAGATGGAACATGTTGGCGTCTGTTAGACCTGTCACGTACATCCCTCTGACCTCATGATCCGGGTCCGGTGTAATTCCCGGATAGTCTGCAAATTGAACCCGACTATGGAGGTAAGTGTCAGCTATGTACTATGGATAACCGGTTGAAGCCGTTATATTATAAAGCAGTATGAGCGTTCAGGCGGCTCGAGGTCTTAATGTCTGATAAAATGATGTCTGGATTATCGACTTACCGCCGGCAATAACCATGTAATATAGCTGGCTTAAAGTCATGAAGGCTCTTTAAGAGTGCCACGTTCTCTGCAGAGAACCTATAACAGACCGTGAAGAAGACTTCAGCGGCCATCTGAAAAATTGTAAGTAAACAGATAATTTTCAGATGATCTTGAGGGAAGAAGGGCCTCACCAGCGTGCCTAGCGATTATTAATACTGGCATTCTAGTGGACAGGTCAGATATGAGGCTCACCATAGAAGAACGCCGCGTGCGTGCGGTCCGACATTACTGCTTAAGGTTTGAACATGAGTCGCTTTATTTTTCCTTATTGATTATGGTATGGAGAACACTGGCTAAGACTAACTCGGGAAGACGAGCGTAAAGCCTAAGGGTACGGTACGGTGCCGAGTTTAAGTATAAAAAAAAAGAAACTAAAGTGAGTTAACTCTTGGTTTTCTATCAAGGACAACTCGAACACATGTACCTACTAAATGATTCATGCGGGGGTAGAGACCCGATATACGGTGTTTAAGACTTATCTTTAAAGAGAGATAACCGTATCTCCCCATAGATTCGAAGATCTAAATAGGCTAAAACTATTACTAAAATTATTTACTTGCTTACATGCGATTATTATTTAAGATATATTCGGATGCATCCAATGATTTAATGTCTTGGAAGTCAAAGCAAGCTAAAGGCTACTCCAGAAGTTCAATTCAATGAAGATAAGGCAATAAGGCAATTCGGGACTGGCAGCTAATAGCCCGAGCTACATACCTCACTTCTACCATTTTGTGTCTATCGATAAGAATGGCGGAGATCTATGATTGGTCAAAGCACTCATAACCCCTGCTAGCTCTTGAGCTGGTGCTTGAGCTTGAACCAATGATGAAGCTTGATTTTGGAGCTATCGGAAAATCAATAAGGCCTAGCGTTGTATATGTACAATTCGGCAACCGTCGCGCCCACCTCGCAATGAACTTTCGCCTGTCTTTCGCGCCGGTTCAACTTTTTAAGCTTTTCTCGAGCATCACTCAGCCTTGCGCGCATCCTTTTTCTATACAATCTTTCTAGTTGTTTCATGATACCCCCCAATCCATTCGATTCTCTCCTCGTGCAGGCGTAAAAATTTACGATACGAATTTCTTCGCGTTTTATCACGTTGTCGTGTTCCATACGCAGCGTTTATTAGCCTTGCATCTGCGTCGCATCGAGCTATCGCGTGGCATCCCGAAAGCGCCTCATACTCCGCGCCCCTCCCCGAATACCTTCCTGTAGATAAGGCGGCGTTTGTCATTCCCAGTCTGAAAACTACCTCCT
This sequence comes from Daldinia concentrica, assembly GCA_902805455.1. Lineage (NCBI taxonomy): Eukaryota > Fungi > Ascomycota > Sordariomycetes > Xylariales > Hypoxylaceae > Daldinia > Daldinia concentrica. The sequence goes on from CADCSW010000009.1 coordinate 1,228,522, forward strand.
ATGAAGATTATATGGTAACCCCAGGTTGCACACGCGCATGCGGGGGCCGGAGCCATGTCGGGAACAGGGCTTGAGGATATCGTCAAGAGGCTGACGACTCATGAAACTGGTATGCCTCTATGCCACCGTTGATAATACTCGTTCTTCTTGATTAGCCCTTATTTTATACCTATCACGCCTGTCTGGTATAACTAATCTTTTTGCTTTTGTAGAGCCTAAATTCAAACTCGAAGCTGCCACTACGCTGCGAGATAGCTTGGACCATTACACTAATGGCCCTCACTATGCTGTGTTTCTCAAGCGGATGATGCCGCTGTTCATCATCATTCTTAGAGGACCATGCTTGTTCCAAAGCACATCCCCGGAGCAGGTATACTATACCGACCTTTACGTAGCCGACTCCAGCTAACCCTGCTATCTAGAAACTCCGGAATTGCGTCCTCGAGATCCTCCACCGACTACCTACACACCAAACACAAACTTCGCCAGAGCCCTTCGAGCCGTATGCCGAAGAGATCGTTGATATATTAATGAACCTAGTTCGGAATGATAATGAAGATAATGCTACACTATGCGTGAAAATAATATCGGATATTATGAGGCACCAGCCGAAGGTTCTCCATGGGAAAGTTCAGCCGTTTTTGGACCTGATCCAGGAGCTTTTCGAACAGATGGAGAAGGTTGTGAGAGAACAACTCGATAGTACGGCCATTCCGTTCAATGCGTCGGGTCAGCCATCGACACCTGGTAGCACTCAAACGAATTTTCAGTCGCCGCGGCCGGGATCGCCAGTCGCCTCTGTCAATGACTTAGCTCAAGATGCCCAGCAGCAGAGTCGGCCCTTGCTAAAGGGCATGCAATCGTTTAAGGTTCTCTCAGAGTGCCCGATCATTGTTGTATCCGTCTTCCAGACGTATAGAAACATTATCCAGCAGAACGTGAAGGCCTTTGTTCCCTTAATTAAGGCTGTTCTGTGTCTCCAGGCCAAGGCCCAGGAACAGGCCCATGTTGAAGCGAGAGCGAGAGGTACCGTGTTTGCCGGGGTGAGCCCGAATATCAGAAACCGGGTGGCGTTTGGAGAGTTTATCACGGCTCAAGTAAAGACCATGAGCTTCTTAGCGTATCTACTTCGCCAATACTCTAGTCAACTCGCTGATTTCCTGCCAACATTACCCGAAATTGTCGTTCGATTGCTTAGAGACTGTCCGAGGGAAAAGTCTGCCGCCCGAAAGGAACTGCTGGTTGCGATTCGCCATATTATAAACTTCAACTTCCGGAAGATATTCCTCCCAAAGATTGACGAGCTCTTGGAAGAGAAGACATTGATTGGCGATGGGCTAACTGTCTACGACACATTGAGACCGTTGGCATATAGCATGCTGGCTGACTTGATCCACCATGTTCGCGAATCGCTATCGCCAGAACAAATTCGAAAGACGGTCGAGGTGTACACGAAGAATTTACAGGACAATTTCCCTGGGACGAGCTTTCAGACTATGAGTGCCAAGCTTTTGTTGAATATGGCGGAGTGCATAGCCAAGATGCAGAATAAAGTCGATGCGCGACATTATTTGCTCATGATTCTCAACGCCATTGGTGACAAATTCGCCGCAATGAACAGACAGTACCCCAACGCCGTGAAGCTCTCCAAGCTTTATGCGCAGCAGGCTGCTGATCAGGTTCCTGATACATATCTCGCGGACAAGGAACACCATCCTGAGTGGGACGAGACGGATATCTTTACGGCAATGCCGATCAAGACATCGAACCCTCGTGACCGTGGCACAGATCCCGTGGCAGACAACAAGTTCTTATTCAAAAATCTTATGAACGGGCTGAAGAACACTTTCTACCAGCTAAGGACCTGCAATGCGAGTATTCAAATTGACCCAAAGAACGCACCCCAGCATTGGCAAGAAGTATCGTACGGGTTTTCCGCGGAAGAGGTTAAGGTCATCATCAAACTCTTCCGCGAGGGTGCCTACGTCTTCCGCTACTATGAAATTGAGAAACCTACTGCTGAGGCCCAATATGCTTCACCAGTGGAATACATGGCGAATTTCTACATGGTATCTAGTAGTAAGGAAGAGAAAGATCTTCTCGAGACATTTGCTACAGTTTTCCACTGCATTGACCCGGCTACGTTCCACGAAGTATTCCAACAGGAGATCCCTCGCCTCTACGAAATGATCTTCGAGCATACCGCCCTCCTACATATCCCTCAGTTCTTCTTGGCAAGCGAGGCTACATCGCCAAGTTTCTGTGGTATGCTTCTAAAGTTTCTAATGGAGCGTATTGACGAAGTGGGTTCGGCCGACGTAAAAAGATCATCAATCCTTCTACGACTGTTCAAGCTTGCATTCATGGCAGTAACTCTTTTCGCAAATCAGAACGAGCAGGTCCTACTTCCCCATGTTGTGGATATCGTCACGAAGTCAATCGATCTGTCTACCAAAGCCGAGGAGCCCATGAACTATTTCTTGCTTCTACGTTCTTTGTTCAGAAGTATTGGTGGCGGTAAGTTCGAGCACCTTTACAAGCAGATATTGCCTCTCCTGGAAATGTTGCTTGACGTTCTTAATACTTTACTTATGGCCGCCCGTAAACCTACGGAGCGAGATTTGTACGTTGAGCTTTGCCTTACAGTACCGGCACGTCTCAGCAACCTGTTACCGCACTTAAGTTTCTTAATGCGACCTTTGGTTGTTGCTCTTAGGGCCGGGACAGACCTCGTAGGCCAGGGCTTGCGCACGTTGGAACTATGCGTCGATAACCTCACAGCAGATTATCTGGATCCCATTATGGCGCCTGTGATAGAGGATTTGATGAATGCACTTTTCGAGCATCTCAAGCCCCATCCCTACAGCCACTTCCATGCCCATACGACGATGCGTATACTTGGGAAACTAGGTGGTAGAAACCGAAAATTTATGACAGAGGCATTCCCTGTCGACTATCAGAAGTACGCCGATGACCCTTCGAGCTTCGATCTACGTCTTATAGGATCTAAACGGGATCGTGCATTTCCGGCTGAACTTGGGATCGACTTTGCCATCCGTAAATTGATGGAAATTCCGAAACCGTCTAAGGCTAACTCAGCGAGACAATATGACGGGTACTACAAGAAGCAAGCACTGCAGTTCATCAAGGCCCAATTGAAGTTGCGAGTTGGTATCGATCATCTTCCCGAAGACTTACCCCGATTGGTTCGTCTTCAGGCCCAAGACCTCCTCGCTCGGAAGCCAGCGGCGGATTTCGCAATATTTAACGCATCGGATCGTGAGCGTTCTGTCGCCAAGAAGGATGAGCAGGATGACGTTACGAAGCGCCTTATCAAGGCCATCATGTATGCGGAATCTATTCCCGAGTTCCGGGAAGAGGCTGATATATTCCTCATGAATCTCTGCCGACATTTCACTATTATTGAAATTGGGCGGGGGCTTGCGGATATCAAAAAAGAGATGAGCCTCTTCGATGTGCAAGCAGGAGAAGGACCCTTATACATCGAAACTAGGGTTCTTGCGGACGCTATTGTTGAGTCACTTGCGTCCGACCTACCTGATGTACGTGATACTGCTTTTCGGGCGATCCGCGCAGTCTATGACTCTACTGCAACCATTTTTGGATCTGAAACCCATGCTGGTCGACTAGCGTTCTTCAGCCATCTTAGCAGGACTTTCTGTCATGCTTGCAACGAAGAGGAATGGTACACGAAGACTGGTGGCACGCTTGGTATCAAGTATCTTCTGGTGGAGATCGATCTTGGTGACTTATGGGTCGTGTCGAAGCAAATGGATTTTATACGAGCTTTGATGTACGCGATCAAGGATATGCCGCAAGACTTACCAGAGAAGACGAGAAACTCAGCTCAAACTACGCTCGAATCTCTATTGAGACGGATTACAACAAATGCCAAGAAGGAAGATGTGTTGCCCACTCCTGCACCACCAGGCCAACCCCATCCTAAGCACACACGACTAGCGCAGATCTGCGTTCTCTTCAACGACGAATTATCCCATATGAACAAGCACGTCCGGGGGACTGCAAGGCGGTCGCTTGAGATTATTGCCAATGCAACCAAGGTAGAAATATGGGAGCTTTTGCAGCCGTATAAAGACCGGTTATTACAGCCTATCTATGCCAAGCCTCTACGGGCATTGCCATTCTCAACACAAATAGGGTACATTGACGCAATTGCCTATTATATGAGCCTTAAGTCTGACTTTGTCGCCTTTGATGATAATCTAAATCGGCTACTTATGGAGTCGCTGGCTTTAGCTGATGCTACGGACGAGTCCTTAGCCGGCAAGCACGCCGAGTTCCGGACGCATGAATCTATTGTGAACCTTCGAGTTTCTTGCATCAAGCTCTTAAGCAAAGCAATGGGATTTGACGAGTTCCAGAAGGGCCAAAATAACCCGACACGCACAAAGATTGTCTCTGTGTTCTTTAAATGCCTGTACTCAGAATCTAAGCCTACTATTGAAGCGGCGAACGATTCTTTAAAAGCCGTCCTTTCTCAGACCAACAAATTGCCCAAGGATTTGCTGCAGCAAGGGCTTAGGCCTGTCTTGGCTAACCTTCAAGATCCTAAACGGCTGAGCACTCACGGGCTGGATAATCTCGCAAGACTTCTTCGCCTTCTTACTACCTATTTCAAGGTAGAAATTGGTGCAAGACTATTGGACCATATTAAGGTCCTTGCAGATCCAAACCTTCTACAGCAGATCTCATTCACGTTCTTTGAACAGAATACTCAGATGAAAGTAGTCGCAGCTGTGTTCAATATATTCCATCTTCTACCGCCTGCTGCAGAGCAGTTCAAGGAACGACTAATTGACACCTGTTTGGATCTCGAGGAGAAACTGCGCCGAACTCATCACAGTTCTTTCCGGGCCCCATTATATAAGTATCTTAATCGATACCCGGCCGAGGTATGGAATTTATTGGTGAGCAAGTCGGAAGACTTAAAATATGGTCGATTCTTAGCCCAAGTTCTCTTGGATCCAGAAAGCAAACCCCTGAGAGAGTACGCCGCTGCCAACATTGACGGATTAATATCAACTTGTGTCCAAGTCGTCAATGCTGGCAAAGATACGAGATTCATAGCGGTCGTAAATACTATCAATGTTCTCGAATCGTTGAGCCAACATCCCAATACGCGAGGTTGGCTAGAACGGAAGGACACGATCTTGTGGTTAAGACAAGTTGGCAAAGATCTAGAGCTCCACTTACGGACGAATAGCTTGTCGCCCAGCCTACGACTTCCTGCTGACCAGGCGGCAGAGCAACTGATGGGTATCTTCACTAAGGCTCTGTCTCTGAATCCGAAAGATTTGGATGCTCTCTTTAGCCTAGTGGATTCTGTCACTTCCGAAGAGTTGCGTGCTACACCGTCCTTGTTTAATTTCCTATACAAACATGTTATCTGTAGCGACTCCATTGACTACTGGAAGGCCGTCGTGCTCCGCTGTCTCGACATCTATGCCGGAAAAAGTTCTACACAGAAGACCAAATGCTTCCTACTTCGCAACGTCGTCAACCCGATTATTGCTATGGATGTCATGCGACATTGGCACCAGCCGAGAGCCCAGAGGTTGGTGGATCGAACAGTTATCGAGTCTATTAATGTCAAGATATGGAAGGTCAATCCTGGAGAGCCCCAGGACGATCTAGGACAGCCTGGTATCGATCATACGAGAATGGAAGTCCTCCAACTTTCTGCGATGCTAGTCAAATATCATTATGCCATCCTCCAGGATGCTAGAAAGGACATCATTAAGTTTGGATGGACCTACATAAGACTGGAAGATGTTATCAACAAGCACGCTGCCTATGTTGTAATTGGCTATTTCATTGCGCATTACGAAACCCCCCCAAAGATCGTCACGCAGGTATACTATTCCTTGCTAAGGACGAATCAGAATGAGGGACGTGCTCTAGTCACCCAGGCTCTCGAATTGATGGCTCCTGTTCTCCCCTTGCGTTGTACGGCAGTACAGAGTGACCGCGGTACCGGAGACCGTAACGCGGTCTGGGCGATGGCGCCGCGCCGTATCTTGGCCGAAGAGGGTCAGAATGTTCAGCAGATGACAAGTATATTTCACTTCCTCGTCCGGCATCCTGATCTATTCTATGAATCCCGAGACAAATTTGCCCTTCTCATTATCACATCACTCCGAAAAGTGTCGCCTTTTGTGTCATCTTCGACCGAGAGCAAGAGGCTTGCCTTAAACATGATGTGGCTAATCTGGCAATGGGAAGAGAGGAGAGTAGATGGCAAACCTGGCGACTCCGAGAGGGGTCTGTCGGAATCACCCAATTCTAGAAAGCGGAAATTAGATAGCGATAAAATGAGTTCCTCGCCACCAGCGGTTCGACAAGTTGCTCAAGTCGATAGGGCCGAGTTTCAAATCCCTGCCGGCTACCGCCATAAGATGGTCAAGTATTTGATCGAATTTATTGCACAGCTAAATGAGAGGTATCAATTGCCCTCGGCGAAGCCCAGAGATGTAGCTTTAACATCCGGGCCTGCGCTCCCATCCCAGTCTACAGAATTATGCAAGAAGGCAATGTCGCTCCTTTATAATCTGTTACAGCCGCGATACTGGGCCGACCTTGACGTTGATTTATTCCCGAATATCACCGATGTTGTTCTAGCGAGCGAGAGAACCACTAAACTCCTCGCGGCAGATCCTTCAGATAAGGAGAACTATGACGAAAAGTTTATAACTAACATTATCAATACTCTCCAGGTGGTGCGGATCATTCTCAATTTCAAGCCTGATGATTGGATACTGAGGAACATGCCATCAATCCAAAAAGTTATTGAGAAATGCTTGAAGTCAGAAAATCCCGAGCTGCAGGATTGTCTCCATTTGGCAGATAAGAAATATGACGATGGGCGAGACGTCAAGTCTACAATCCAGCGAATCCTTGATGCCATACCAGAGGACGTACCTATGGAGGATGCGGATGCTGAAGGCGAACCCGAAGCTCCTATTTCAGAAATCATCACCTTCCTGTCTACTGTTGCGACGGAGTCTCTAGCAAGTTCTAACTATGTGTCGGGTGTCAATATCCTGTGGTCTCTAGGCCAACGCAAACCTTCGGTCATTGACCAACATATCGTGTCCTTAATGAAGGCATTGCAAACGAAGCTTGCTAGGGAACACGTCCAACATTATACAAGCGTTGCTACTCACCAGCAAATGAATATGGGCGCTATACGACCTCAAGATCCAAATGCTCAACCTGGAGAGTTATCACCGTATGCCCTCAATATCCAGACTGATTTGATGATTAAGGCGATCCAAGTAACTGCAATGCGCATGGAGATACTCGGCGACCATCGGCGACCCTTCTTGAGCGTTCTAGCGACTCTGGTCGAGAAGTCACAACATATTCCGCTTTGTGAGAAAATACTCGACATGGTAGAAGGCTGGGTCTTCCGATCCGAAGGGACGTGGCCGACGCTTAAGGAAAAGACAGCAGTACTTCATAAAATGTTAACCTTCGAACATAGAAGCGATACGACAATGCTGGGGAAGTTCTTGGAATTGGTAATCCGTATTTATGAGGATCCGAAAATAGCACGGACGGAACTCACTGTGCGGATGGAGCATGCTTTCTTAATCGGAACCCGAGCACAGGATGTCGAGATGCGCAATCGATTTCTGAATATATTTGACAAGAGTCTATCGAAAACAGCGACTGCTCGGTTATCATATGTCATAAGCTCTCAAAACTGGGACACCCTTGCTGATTCCTTCTGGCTAGCACAAGCCACTCAGCTCCTGTTAGGCGCTGTTGAGATGAATTCCAGCGTCCAACTCCACCAAGAAGATTTCCGGACACTTCCAGCGTCTCTTATTTTTGGCATTTACTCCAAGGATACCAGAGAACCTACCGCGATGATTGACGATAAATACGACACCTTCATGGCGAATCACCGACGCTTCGTCGCCGAGCTAGGTGACGTAAAAGTTCGGGACATTATAGAACCACTTATACAACTTCAACACATCGACAGTAACCTATCCCATAATCTCTGGGTTACTCTGTTTCCAATGTTCTGGTCTGCTACCGCCAAGGAAGAGAAGACAGATCTGGAGAAAGCTCTAGTAGTACTTCTCTCGAAAGACTTCCACTCTCGTCAAATCGACAAAAGACCAAACGTGGTGCAAACTCTACTAGCAGGCGCTGCTAAAGCGTGGCCAGAGTGCAAGATTCCACCACATATCCTTAAATTTGGAGCCAAGACTTATGATGCTTGGTACACAGCATTAGTACAACTTGAGAATGCCGCTATCAAGCCAGATGTGGACTCGTCTAAAGTGCGGGAGAGCAATCTTGATGCATTGGTTGAATTGTATTCTAGCCTAAAGGAGGATGATCTTTTCTACGGCACTTGGCGTCGGCGATGTCAATTTGTCGAGACCAACGCAGCCTTATCGTACGAACAAAATGGCATGTGGGACAAGGCCCAAAAAATGTACGAAGCGGCTCAGATTAAAGCCCGAACAGGCGTTATTCCGTTCTCCCAAGGAGAGTACATGCTCTGGGAAGACCATTGGGTCCTTTGTGCGCAGAAACTGCAGCAGTGGGATATATTGCAAGATTTTGCAAAGCACGAGAATCTCCAAGATCTTCTACTCGAATGTGCTTGGCGAGGTATTGATATGTGGCAAACCCAAGAGCAACGTGACAGCCTAGACATGGTCATCAAGGGTGTTATGGATGCGCCGACTGCCCGGCGAGCATTCTTCCAAAGTTTCATGTCCCTGTTGAAGTTCCACAACAAACAGGAGACCGCGCAGGACTTTTCTCGCGTCTGTGATGAGGCAATACAATTATCTATCAGAAAGTGGCATCAGCTTCCGAAGCGTCTGACCGCTGCTCATATTCCCTTACTTCACAATTTCCAACAGCTTGTCGAACTCCATGATGCTAGCGTCATCTGCCAGAGCCTCGCGAACACGAACCAAACGAACTTGGATGTGAAATCCGGCGAGTTGAAGCTCCTCCTCGGGTCTTGGAGAGACCGGCTGCCAAACATTTGGGATGACATAACTGATTGGCAGGATTTGGTCACCTGGAGACAACACATCTTTGGGCTGATCAATAATACGTATCTTCAGCTTCTTCCTCAGCAGGGCCAAGGGGCTAATGGTGCTTCTTTCGCATATCGCGGCTATCACGAGACGGCATGGATTATCAACCGCTTCGCCCATGTCGCCCGTAAACATAACTTGCCAGACGTGTGCATAGCCCAACTCAGCCGAATCTATACTCTCCCCAATATAGAGATTCAAGAAGCGTTCTTGAAGTTAAGGGAACAGGCACGGTGCCACTACGAGAATCCTGCGGAACTTTCAAGTGGTCTGGATGTTATCAATAATACAAACCTCAATTACTTTAACAACCAACAGAAGGCCGAATTCTTCACTCTAAAGGGAATGTTCTTGGAGAAGCTCAACCAAAAAGAGGACGCGGATGCAGCCTACGGTACAGCATTGTATTACGATATTGGCAAGGCTAAGGCTTGGGCTGAATGGGGTTACTTCAACGACCGCAAGTTCAAAGAGGATCCCAAGGATTTGAATTCTGCTAGACAAGCCCTAACTTCGTACCTACAAGCTATTGGTAGTTATAAGAGCGGCAAGGCACGGAAACTAATCGCGCGTATCCTCTGGCTCCTAAGCTTGGATGACTCGAATGGAACTATCGCTGCCGGTTTCGATGATTATAAGGGAGAAACCCCCGTTTGGTATTGGATCACATTTATACCACAACTTCTAACCGGCATGGCCCATAAGGAGGCACCCAAAGTCCATGCAATTCTTCTCAAAATAGCCAAGGCATATCCTCAGTCCTTGTATTTCCAATTAAGGACAAACCGCGAAGATATGCTTGCCATCAAGAAGAATCAGGAGGCCAAGGAGAAGGCACGGCAACGAGCACAGTCGACAGCATCTAGCGGAAAGCCCAGCAGTTCGCCGTCACTTAGCAAGCAAGAAAATCCCCAGATGAAGCCAGAGTCGTCTTCAAGACCCGCAACCTCAAATGGCGAAAGCAACCTTCAAGCGAAGCTAGAGGTCACTGATGCTAATGGGGTAGCCAACGCTGCACAATCAGGTAATGCGGACCAGCAGTCAATTGGGAAGGACGGTGCATCCTCGACTCCGGCACAGAAACGGCCGCCTTGGGAGCTCACGGAAGAGATTATGTCTGTTCTGAAAACAGCGTTCCCTCTTCTTGCTCTTTCCATGGAGACCATGGTGGACCAGATTCAAAAATACTTCAAATGCCCCCCTGACGAGGATGCGTATCGCTTGATCATAGCTCTTTTGAACGATGGCCTAGCATATGTTAGTAGAATGCCTGCTTCGTACGCTAGGGATGTGAAGTTACCATCGGGTACTGAAACTAATATCACCCGCTTCGCCGAAACGATCCTCCCGGCGCATATCAAAAAGTCTTTCGAGGCAGACTTTGTTCAAGTGAAGCCAACAATGTACGAGTATATTCACAAACTTCGCAAGTGGCGAGATAAGTTCGAAGAAAAGCTTGATCGCAGGAATCCTAAAGCGTACTTGGAGACATATTCGCGACACTTAAGCGAGTTCCGCTACCTAAAATTCGATGATGTCGAGGTCCCCGGGCAGTACTTGCAGCACAAAGACAAGAACCAGGATTTCATTCGTATAGATCGCTTCCTTCCTAACGTAGAACTCGTCCGGGGCATTGGTGGCTCCCATCGGCGCTTGAAGATTCGTGGTCATGATGGTAGCATTCATTCGTTTGCGGTACAACATCCCGCTGCGCGACATTGCCGACGAGAGGAGAGGATTCTCCAACTATTCCGACACTTGAACCAAACACTTGCCAAGAAGAAGGAAAGTCGACGTCGAGACTTACAGTTTACGGTGCCCTTGGTGGTTCCTCTTGCTCCTCATATCAGGATTGTGCAAGATGACCCATCTTATATCACGCTCCAGGGCATTTACGAAGACCATTGTCGACGCAATAGTATGCCCAAGGATGAGCCTGTTATGTTTACTATGGAAAGACTGAGAGGCTTGATTGAGCCTAAGGGATCTGTAAGTTTTTCTCGTCAGATTCAAATACTGAAAGTCGCTAACAATTTGATTCAGAAGCCCCCCGAGCAAACTGCCACAGCACGTCTTGAAGTATTTACGGCCATCCAGGAGAAATGGGTACCTCGTACCGCCGTCCTAGAATACTTCCAGAGCATCTTCCCCGAGTTCTCCGAATTCTGGCTTTTCCGACGCCGATTTTCGTACCAACTCTCAGCACTCACATTCATGACATATATCCTCTACAGTACTAATAGGTATCCTCACAAGATGCACATAGCTCGCGGCTCTGGAAAGATCTGGGGCTCCGAGGTAATGTCGTTCATGGCACCCGGAAAGCCCTTCTTCCACAATCCAGAACCCGTACCTTTCCGTCTCACTCCCAACTTGCAGACCCTGATGGGCCCTCTGGCTACTGAGGGTATCTTTAGCTGCTCGATCATGGCTATCGCGCGCTGCTTAACCGAGCCTGAGTTTGAACTCGAGCACGCGCTCACGCTCTTCGTTCGGGATGAGGTGATATTCTGGTTCACAAGCAGTCATCGGACTGTCCACCTCAACGAAAACCAACTGCGCGAAACAGTCCAGACCAACTGTGATATGATCGTTAAGCGCGCTGTCAGCCTCGCTCAGAGCCCAGTTGGCAACTTACCGGCAAACCAGACGGTCATCGATCTCATCGCTCGGGCCGTCAACCCCATGAATCTCGCCCAGTGCGACGCTCTCTGGATGCCCTACCTTTAATATGCTTCGTTGTGTCTGTTATCGTCCCATAATAGGGACTCTAGTACTATTTATTTCTTTTTTCTTTTCTATTTTGCACTAAAGGCTTACGGAATTGCGAGGCTATTTTGCAGCAAGGCGTTAAGGGACCGGGCCCGAGACAGCATCACGGGCTAGGCTGGGGAGTTACGGCGCGGACTTGCTTGGTATCAGCTTAGACGGTCGACATTAAGGATCAAAGGCAAAATTATTACTCGTATTTAGGGTTATGCGCTTAGTTCAACTTGAAATATAGTGCGTTGGCTTTATGATATTGATTAACCCGCTTCACCTTGTGATATATGCAAAATATGGTTCCACTTGGAACCACGTAAAATAATTGAAGAGTACCTAATAAATACATCACGACTTTTAACTTGTGCCACAATACTTACTGTTGACGTCTGAGTAAAATATCGAAAAATGTAGTTTGGGTTTTGCCTTCACACGAAATCATAATCTCGCTTAAGTGTTAAATTAAAAGCCGGTTAGGCATTATTGTGATGTTCGATACTAACCGTGTCTTTATAACCCCCCGTACGATGCGCGAGGGTTCTTCTTGATTCGCCCAGCATATCTTTCTTATTATTACAACAAAATGTTAAACGAACATATAGTTGATGGGTATATCTTTAAGTTATCTACTAGCTAGTGGTTGTTTATTAGTGCGTACTTACATAGTAGGGCGAGTCACATCCTTGTTTTCGAGGAAAAGAAAGAACTCTAGAGACATACGAGAGTAGAGAAACCGTGGGTTGAATGCGGAAATCTGATTTTCGATTCAAAGGTGAAAACCCGTGTTTTAATAGGTATAGCAGAGCAGATCGCTTTGGGTGGACATGATATCCCGAACAGCAATATCCTTTGCAATATTAAGCATAGGCATAATGTCATCCAATGTGGCTTGAGGAGGTGTTGGTTCCCCGGGGTTGCTTTGAGTCTTAATACCGCCGTATGCGTTTGTGCGGGTCTCTGGGCCCCCCTGTTGCCAGAGATACCAAAGACGGTCAATTTGCGTGTGGTGAAGGAAGAAAAGAGGGTCTAGAGGATCTATTAGAATTCAAAAACTCATCATGTTGGTTTGAAACTTACCATTGGGTGAAGTAGCGGGCATCATGTCACCTGCCACTGCACTATGAATCGCACCGTGCGGTCCGCCCTCAAGTTTGTTGTGAAAGCTTTCATAGTTGGAAATGGCGTTTATCTTGGTTATGGCGTCGGGCGTGTAAGCCTGGCTGAGCATATTTCCAATTTGTTCAGTTCCGTTATTGAAAGTACGTCTTAAACAATGCGGTACGAATGTATCAGTAATATAGGCAGGGCGGAGGTCCTTGAACGGCCCATCTGATACGCACTTGTATGTGCTTCCTTCTATCGTAACAGTCTTGTTAGGGTCTCCATTGCCGCCCACGCCGGTGACGGGATCCCATATGGAGGACTTGGAAGTGTCATCCGAGTCGAGTGTCCAATCCCAATACCTGAAATATGTAAGTTATTGGAAAATACTAACATTGGCCAATACGTACGCTACGGCTCCAGTGTAGCCGCACTCCTTAAGTGCTTGTTCGTAGACGTGCACGAAATAGCGATGCCACGGGAGAAAGCTCGCTACGAAATGAACTAACATTTTGTAATTAGTGACTTATCATCTAGGACTTAAACTCGGACTTACTATCGTCGTTGAGGGCATTATGCACAAACGGGAAGTCATCGTATTGCGTCGTATCTAAGCCAAGCTTAGAGGGCTGCTTGGTAAGACAATAGACAGCGCTAATATACGAGTCTCTTTCATCTGACGATAGAGAACGCCACTCTTTTCTGATAGTTGGATTCTCACAGGTCGTGGTTGACGATCTGGGAGAGGTGATAGAAGCCGCAACAGCAGCCGGAAGCGCCAAGGCTCGAAATAACATTGTTAAATTCACGATTATTTTATTGGCATAAGCAAAGGAATGATGTATACTAGAATACAAGAAAGATCGGCAAGTGAGCAAATGGTTGATTGTAGGTTATGACGGTCGATCAGTCCCTTTTATTTAATGGTTATTCAAATCACCAAGCAACTCTAATATCCCTGGGGTTATGCATCGTATAGAATATTAAGGTAGGTAGTTAGGTGGTGAAACTTTGTAACACGAGGTTGCCTCGGCGTAGTCCGCTAGAATAGGATAAATATAACGGTGATAGCCTACTTGGCAGCGCCATTTATCCGTCTACACATCAATCCGTGTGCGACACTTAGTTTTCAATCGAAACTGCGTGGGAGTATCACTATTCTAACTATGCGCGTTGAAATAAAGTCATGATCTCGACTGGTTGAAAAGCCACCTACCTGGGATGGTCTCTTTAAAAACCCTAATTGAAAACTATGCCGGGCATTACTGAGTGTTCTACTGGGGGTTAGCAGACTTACCGAGCCCCTTGCTTCACTGTCCTTTTCTTTTTTCTGTTGAAAACGGCTATGAGAGGTAGCGTGAAACAGCGTACCCTCTGGTATTAGAGCATCAAATGGGTCTTACACTCGAATGGCTAGTATATTTCAAGTAGCTTCCATTTTGGTCAATACGAGTTATTCTGCATCGGACCCTTGTCTTAAATTAGCTAAGAATCCGGTGGTCATCGATTTGGTAACATATATGAGAGGGAGGGGTTGTGTCTTAAGAAAAACCCCCCAATTTTTGAATGATAATTCTACGGGGGATACTTGCCCATGTAATATATACATTATATCAATCCATTTATTATCACATGACAAAAAGTAGTATTTCATATAGAAAACCTAAACGCATAACTGAAAGCTAAGGGTCGTTCTTTTCGCTGTTCGTGGCACCCCGGCACCGGGAACATTAAAATGGGTCACCGGGACCCGCGCCGGCTGCCGAAGGTTGTTTCGGTCTACGAATTATAGTGAAATGGTATTACTTATTACTTTAGCTAACTGACTTGATTGGGAAGTCTTCTGGTATCGACGTAGTTATATGATATAATAAAGCATATTCATTTATAGTATATCCCCTTAGTATTGAGTCTGAAGTGTAGATTCTCCTTTTTGCACTTAGTACCAGAGGTACCCAGGTTTATTGAATAGAGTCAAGAAATGTGTAATTACCTAAGGAACAAGATACCGAAGAGCGGTAATGCGAATACAACAAAAATCTGAATGGGGTAACTTATTAAGTAGTCCTTGGTGGCGCGCATTTCGTCGCTAGGGAAGGATAGCTAACAAGATACAAATTTCCGTATTTGGAACCGAACTAGACATATGGCGACGCCAATTGGTTGGAATACACTACGCACAGTACAAGCTAATGAACCCGTGTTTATGATTATCACTAGGTTTATCGGTCGCATCTCTCTTATCCCGTTCATTTTTCACCTACTTCGATACCATGATTCTTTTGATTTCCCTCTATGCCAAACTCTGTTGCGAGGCTAGTGCGTAGCTTGATTTGCTTCTCTAGAAACACGAGTAGAAAAGATAACCCTGAAAAGACTATCGAGATCTGCCATACTCGCTGTAAACTGTCGCTGTATACACTAACGATCTCATCCCGCGTGGCCGAGGGAAAAGACCATATAAGCTCTGCCTGAGCGTGCTCGTAAGCGACACCACCGCCTTCGAACATCGCACGCGCCTGAGGGTTTGCAATAACATTGTCTAATTGAGAAAAGCGATTGTTGAATATAGCAGCAGGGATAGCAACACCCCAAATGCTACCAAAGGCACGCATGAACGACCAAGCAGCAGTTGTCGCTGCTTGGTCTTTCTCTTCAAAATGGGCTTGGACTGAGGGTAGTAAAGTATTTAGTACGAAGCCTGAGCCAGCTGCAGTGATAGCTTGGAAGATGACCCATTCGGCTGTTGTAGTATTCGGGCCAAAGAGGGTAAAGAGTCCCAAGCCGATGGTACAGATGGCGAAACCGATCATATGAAGTGGTTTGTACTTCCCAAACTTGGCTAGGAGAAGTACTGCTGCGATTGCTCCCGGGATTGCGATTAGAACCGAGGGAAGGATCTGCACTCCGGCTCTTGCAGCGGAGCTACCAAGAATAGTCTGAAAGTACACAGGAAGGAAGAACAGAACCTAGTATAATAATGCCGAGTTGAGGAATGTGATGCCGAATATTACGCATGAGGTTCGTTTTGCGAACAGGCGTAGTGGTATGATAGGTTACTTTGCCCATTTGGTGGTCTCAAACCACATAAAAATCCCAAGACCAACAAGCCCTATCATCAAGGGTGTTATAACATTGGCAGAGGACCAAGTATACTTGGTACCGCCATAAGTAAGTGCATAGAGGATAGAGACCGTTGCGCCAACCAGTATTAGGTTCCCGCCGAAGTCGATGCGTTTTATCTTCTGGAGGAATGACATCTCCTTATTATATCGAACCTGAAGGAAAAAGAAGATCATAATCATCGTGGTGCCGCCAACCTGCCACAAGTCAATTAGATCAGGAGTCCAGGAAGTATTGTAGAATTCACGCGGATGAGACGCTCACAGGAAGATTGATCCAGAATACCCATCGCCAGGTAGTATGGGCTACAATTTCACCACCAACCCACGGGCCTAACGCTGTTCCAACGGTATACACGAGAAGAACTACAGCCATATAGTTCCCCCGCTCTCGAAGAGGCACCAAATCGGACACAATAATATCGATGATAATATTGATGCCACCGGCGCCGATTCCTTGAACCGCACGACCAGCGATTAGCATGGCACCATTTGTAGCACCACCACAGATTCCGATGCCCAGAATGAAAAAGAAGACAATGGCCATGGTAACCCATCTACGTCCGAAGATATTGGCTAACTGCCCGAAAAGGGGTTGAACGGCGGCGCTGGTAACTTGATTAACATTTGGATCATCCATATAGGAAACTTATGCTTATATACCCCGTCAAGAAAAACACGTTCGTAACCCAGACGTAGTTGTCCCCTAGCTCCAAGTGTTGAGTAATGAAAGGTAGCGCAGTGGTTACGACTGTATTCTCAAGGGCGCTGAGGATGCCGGTAACTGAAAGAGTAGCCATAATGGCCCAAAACCGCTTGCTCTGGTTGAACTTCTTCTCGGTAGTAAAGTTATCGGAATGAGAGCTGTTGTCATCTATTATACGCGTGGCATGATCTAAGCCGCTGGGCGACTCGGCCTTAGTCCGGTCCATAGCTGAACTTCTGTGGTAAAATTATAGGCCGCAGTGAATGAATCAGGAAAAAATATCGCCTCGAGTCGAATATTATACTCTCACGGTATAAAGCTATTGATGTGGTTGTGCTAAGAGTTATCGATAAAATTGGCGTTAAAGAAACACTGACAATGTCGGACTAAAGGACGATGGTAGGTTTTATGATCGACCATATTGACAAGTAGCATGGCGGCCGCGCAGACTACACGGCGAACGGGACGATATAGAATATAGTCGGAACATCGTCGGGAGGTTATAACCGAGTGTGGTATATTGAGTTGGTAGGAAATGAATTCAAGTAAGAATAATGTCTCCGAAATCCATCCGCCCCACAATTGACACTGTAAAGTTATACTCTTTAGCTATGGTGTTTATACCTCTGAATGTGGCATAGAATGAAATTACTGGCCGGTTTCATATGAAATATCCTAGTAGGCTATTAGTGGTTGGAAGACTTGACTGGAATATTGTTCTTAAGCTGGTAACCAACATTATTCCAGAGAATGGCATAGCGCGTAGGGGTATTTCAAATATCGTGTCTAGGGGTTAAGGCATTGTGCAACACTTACCTAGCAAAGACTAAGTTAGCTTTACCAGTTTTAACAACTTACATCCTGCCGGGTCTAACCTAAGACGCCATTGAAGAAGCTCTAGGTGTAATTGTATAAATAGAAAATCGCAAGTGCCCGTTATATTCATCGATAATTTCTAGACGTTAACGATAAATCCCGACCACAGCATCTCAATGTAGAGGATATTGTTAAAGAACATATATTCTAATCTACCTATTATGATTGGCTACGAGTATAAGGTCATTTTATTGGGCCTTTATTTTCTCAATGACATTTCTGATCTTCTTGATAAAATAAGTAGTCGAGGGGACTGCTGCTAGGTATAGCGCGAGGCATCTTGATGAAACAACGTATAAAGATCAGACTTTCCCCTCCTTGGAGTAACTCAATCAGTTAATTGAATAATTCGCACTGTTTATATGCCTTGAACTCTAGCACTCTTATGACATTCTCTAACTACCTACTACTATACTTAGTTCTGAAAAGGGGGTGAAAAAGGGGTAAAAGTGGATCAACACAAGATCCGTGAAGATAACATGGAAGATACCATAGACTCTACGTCCGTGGACTACATATCAAACCTGATAAGGCATAATTGAATGGATAGTGGGGTAGGCAATTAAGATATGGGACCATCTCTAATACTTAAATGTTGGCAATTCGTGGCCAGGCTGGGCTAATATATTATGTGGAGCAGAAGGTCGAGATATCAACCTAAGTGTACATCGTCCCTTATTGCTTCATCGGCTCTAGAGTAGATTAAGTTGTACCCCGAGTAGTCCAGGAACGGTCGATATCTCCACACGGGAATTCAATTGAACTATGATGCCTAAAGATGATTGGCGACAAACGTCAACTTCCGCACAGCTAGGGTAGCAATCGCGGGGTAAATGTAACATAAGGCTCATCTAATGCAATCATCCTTAACTATCGTAGAATTAGGACCTATAGATTACCTAGATATCTACAAACGTTTATCTCGGCACAGATGCCACATTCCGTATACGACACCAAGTAGATGATAATCTGTTAGTAAGCTCGTCTAAAGAGAAAAATCATGGCTCTTAGGATCTGCCGAATGTCTGTTAAGTATCAAGTAGTTTACATATCACCACAGGGAAAGGACATAAAAAACAAGCTCCGCGTACATTAAAGTATATGAAATATCCGGCGACGTTTTTCTTTTCTCCTTGGATATTATTTTTTTCCCCTATAGATCTTCCGTTAAGTTACTCGTTTTCTGTATATCGATATGGCTCGTAAACTTGTCGGCGAGCCTCAAAGCCGCGGAACGCATCTGGTGCGTAGCCATGCGCACGAAGAAGATATTCCCGGGACTGTCAATGTCCAGACCGTGGGTTAGTGAAACCCGACGTTATATCTAAGAATTGATCATTGACAATTTGGAAAACAGAAGGAGACGATTCTTATAACGGCCAGGCGCTTTTCCCTGTGCCCGCCGAAGATCCTAACGACCCGTTACAGGTATGTCCCGGGCCCACGAAGTTGATATTGAGGTTGGAAACCTATAATTACCAATTTTAACATTTATACAGTGGTCGAAGTCCAAGAAGATAATGATACTGGTAGTTATTTGCACTTACAGTTTCCTCGGTAATGCGGCGTTATTGGGCCCTGGCCCTTATTTGACGTTATGGTCGGAGCTATTCGATATCACCCCTGCGGAAGCGTCGACGCTCATATCATATCCCAATCTCGCATATGGGTTTAGTTCTCTCATCCTCGTGCCATTATATCTGAAGTTCGGAAGGCGACCTGTGATGCTTGGATCATTGTTAGCTGTAGGTCTAGTTTATAAATTTGGATATGGTTGATTTCCCAGCTAATCTCTTCTAATGAAGTTCATTGCCGGTCTTGTTGGATGTTCTCAGGCTAATGACTTTGGTGGATTAATGGTATGTACCAAGACCTGTGGTTCCAAGATATAAAGATTCCTATTCTTCGTCTAGGTATTGTTTAATCGTCATTGCCAGCTAACTGTTTGCAGTAAGTTAGCTTATCCTATCGCCTTCTATGATACTCGACGCCGAGATCAATACCACTGTTAACAGATCAAACTTCTGACAGGGCGGGTCGAATTATACACTGTTTTGGTGCTGGCATATGTGAAGCCTTACCTGTTCAGCTTGTGTCAGATATATTCTTTCTTCACGAGCGAGGGAAACATATCGGCTACTATACATGTATGAAAGCGATCACTACTTAAACCTATAGAGCTTCTACTTACGATATTTGGAATAGTCGGCATGTGCTTCGCTGCCATGGCAACAATCCCAGCTGCATACATGCTACCAACCAAGTACTCTTGGAGGCTCTTCTTTTATGTCATTGTCGCCTTCGCCAGTGCACTATTTATCCTTGCGTTCTTTGTCGTCGAAGAAACGTCCTACGATCGCGAGGCGCATATGGTCCACGACACCTCTACAGAGCGTTCAGATGATACCGCGTCGAATGCCTTCGAAAAGCCTAACGACTCAGCCGTTGAACAGGCGGGGGATATGCCGAGACGGAAGACGTTCTTATCAACACTTAGTCCATGGGGTCGCGCCGATCCAGATGTCCATCTTCGTACGTTTATATGGAGACCTTTCACCTATTTTCTGGTTCCTCAAGTTCTATGGGTTATCACCTCTTTCGGAACTATCATAGGATTAGGTGGACTGGCCTTTAACTATGTCTTCCCAATTAAGATAACTGCGCCTCCATACAATTGGTCAGAGGTATGTGCTAAACTATATTCCAATCTAATAAAGGAGTCCAACTTATGATTATTCAAAGGCTAGCTCCGGCGTGCAGTCGCTTGGGTCTCTCATCGGGTTCCTTCTTGCGCTTCCCTTTACTTCCTCGTCGGATCGACTAGCGGGTTACTTGACCAGACGCAATAACGGCATTCGCGAAGCTGAGATGAGATTGGGAGTCATGCTACCTGCTATGATAATAGGCCCAGCGGGCTTAGTTGTTTACGGGCTTACCGCAGAACTTAACTTACACTGGATAGGCTATTTTATCGGATCTGGCCTGTCGTCTTTCGGCGGTTATTTCTATTATTGCTTTACATTAGCATATGCTGTTGATTCTTATAATAGCGACACATCCGAGATGCTTATTGCGATAAATGTTGGAAAGCAGGCCGTCAGCTTCGGCCTAGGTTATGGCGTTCTCGATTGTATGAAACCTCAAGAATTTCATAAGGAATAAATTACTAACATTCTTTCAGGGGTAACCGAAAGCGGCTACGCAGCAATAATTGCAGGGGCATTTGGTGGAGTGTTCTTAGCAAACAACTTGATGCTCATCGTGTTCCTGTTGCGTGGCAAACAGATTCGGCGATTCATGTCAAAGATTAGAACTAGATACGGGTTTTAAAAGCCATACGGATAGATAGTAGGCTCCGACAAAATGAATAGCTTTTGCACACCCCCAGATCTGCAGTACTGTATTTCGTAGTTTTTTTTTATACTTATTGGCACTGTATAAGCTATCCGCTAAATTAAATGTTGGATAGTGGCTCGTCCACTAAATTCAGGTAATTTACATACTAACTACTATATCTATAGCGACATTGGCTACTTTTACAGCTTGGATGAGACCGTGCAATCTTTTTACGTGGTTTTGCCAAGCTCAGATGTGCAAGATCTTTGGCCCGTATTAGTCCCTTCAAAAGTCACATACATGGAAGCATTGTCAAAGAATATAATGCAATCCAGGTACACTTGTAATTTCCTCCCACATCTAACAATATTTATTAATAGTGTAATTATGTACGTGTTTAATCTTTAGTTAAAACTTCACTGTATGAATGCATTAAGGTAAAGTTACATAAAGGTTAGATTCACAGGTGCTGGTGTAAAAGATGGCTTTATTTGGTATTCTTTCAAATATCTCTCTATTGGTATAGTTTATCTATAACACCTACCAAGTGGTTGTCTAGTACTTATAATAGAAGTAAATCTATTCATCATCACAGATTTTCTAACACTGGCTACCTCACCCCTGGCTGAATTAATGCTTGCCTCCTTAAACTATCTAAGCAAGGATCCTAAAGTGTGATATCAAACTACCTTTCTGTACCGAATAGCTGAAACAACGTGGGTACTAAGCTACTATGGCTATAAAAAGGCGCGTTCCTCTCCCCGATTATCCGCCATGTAGAACCAGGTCTACGAGTTGTACAGACCCCCAACCAACAAGAAAAGAACAAGTTAAGCAACTCCCACAGAAGCGCAAAAGAGGCAGATCAAAAGCTATTACGAGTTGTGAGAGATGTCGGCATGCACATATTAAGTGTGTCTCTCAAGGTCCGGGGGAGCCCTGTGGTAACTGCGCAAAACGATCGACGCGACCTTGTAGCTTCATGCAGCATCTTAGCGAAGCCGATCTTAATCCGCCAATCCATCAAAAGGAAATTCCCTTGCAACTACCTCAAGATTACAAGTTACAAGTACTTGCAACCTCTGCCCTCGCTTACATGGAAAAACAGCCATTACACTTGAGCGTTGACGCTGTAATATCTTCGCTATCGGCATAGGCCTTAGAGACACACTAAATCTCCTATTTTCCTAACAATGCTTAAATACATCAACATTTCAGAAAGCACAAGATGAGACAAAAAAAAAAAAGGGTGTATTACGTATTTAGAATAGCGGAAACGAATGAGAAAGTCAATATGCTGTGATAGAAAATGTTGTAAGTTGTGGCTTGTTAGTAAAATTTCAGTTAGTATTATGCCCGCCAGACACGTGCTCCACAATAGGGGCTATGAATGAACTCATTGAGTTACGCGCCTATCAACACCTCTAATGATCAATAAAATTTTAAATAGGAGCTTGTGAGAGAAGTCGTATATAAAGGTAAGCTAAATATATATAATGAATGTGAAAAATAGAATAAATACGTGAGGCTAGTCGTTAAATTAGCACAGCACCAGTCTATAATAGTCTATAATGATACACCTCCGCAATTTACGCTGTCAGAACTTCTAATACACCAAATACCCCATAACTTCAACATGCCATTCTCGCCGTGACAGAGGCATCGCATAGATGGGCGAAAGAATTTATAATGTTCAGCCACCGTATCCGATCAATGCTTGCAGATGTACTGGCCCTTGCTCGGGTTGCTGAGAGTAGGGGGGTTAGTGTCTGCCTTTCCCCAAACCCAGTTCGCTATGATGAGGTTAGTGTAGCTCTAGACGAGATGAAACCATTCATTCCCAAACTTACGGTTAATGAGTGAGCCGGGCTGAACAAGGCTATCCCAGGGCCAGATGAACCAATCGTTCGAACGGAACTCGGCTTGCTTATCGGCAGGATCAGCGGTATCAATGGATGTCTTGCGAGTGTCGAAGATGGCGTGGTAGAAGGCACCGACGTAGACTTTAGCATGGTCACGGTTCCTGGCCCCATTCGTGCTTTTATCACCTGAGCTAAATGAATGTTAGATAATAGAACTGCATGCAATAGCGATAGCCAACTTACTCGTTAAAGGTATTCTGAATATCACCCCAGTTCCTTGTTACGTAGCCGCCGTGCTGGCCCAACATGAGCTGGCTTCTAGTCCACATGTTGTTGCTATCTCCTTGCCACACAACCGAGACTACCTCCCAGTCGCTCTTGTGTCCGGAATCATGCTTGAAGTAAATACTGTAGGTCACACGGAACTCGTGATCCTTGCATTGATTGATAGTGTAATACACTGGAAAAGGGTTTCCTTGCCCTGGGCCACCACTCTTAGGGTTAATCCACGGGCCAGGGTCGGCACAACCCCTGCCAAGGTTTGACCAGTTGCCTGAGTCTGGATCATTACCATCGGTTTGCTTGCCGTTAATCTGTGCCGACTCGGGGTAGCATGGAGTTGCGCCATGAGGACGGCCAAAATGGAACATAGGCACAGCGGCCATGGCAGCCTTGTGACCCTTGCCGAAACCATCATCTGACAGATGTTAGCATTTAGAATAAAATAAGATTGTGAAATACAGACCATCATGGAACCAAGATCCAGGAATTTTAGTTGTCCCAAGCGCAGACCCTATTAGGGCGGCTGAGACACTAAAAACTGATGCGAATTTCATGATGCTTCTTGAAATACGACGAACTTTAGAGGGTGGAAACTTGGCTTGGGAATGGTGACACTAATGGATGAGAAAATTTAAAAGCTCAACCGCGTCGACGTCGGGACTTCTTATACGTGAGAGTCCTTCTGAGGGAACCAGCGACAACGTAACGAAAAATAGACTTAGCTTCCCGTTACCCAGTTCGGTTCGCGATGTCTTGCCTATAGGTTGGTTCAATTGATTTAGACTATAGCTAGCCAACTAGCCTAGCTATGCTACCTTCCCAAGAGGGTTTATTGGTATAGCCAAGACTAGTTGACGCCAGCATCAGAGCTTCTAGAACATGTCTCTTGAGGACCCATAGTCAGCAAGCAAATTTACAGCTTAGTTCTAGCTACAGCCGTGGGCGAACTAGTCACAGGAAAACGTCAGCAGCAATGTAAAGTAATGCTAAAAGAAGTGTTACTTTTGGGCTGTGCATTATGTAATAAAGTCTATAAAATTATATTAATGCTAGGAAATAGTGGCTTGGCAATTAGTATGACATCTCTATGCTTTGTTTGCAAAAGGCTAAGGCGCTACCTAATATTGTAGTATAGCTTGCGAACGAAATAATTTCAAGTTTTTTTCTGGATAAATACCTAGGTACCTAGGTATACTATACGTCTGCTTGTATTAGAATAACCGTCCAGGAGTTGGCGATATTACAGTAACTTGAAGCATGATTCGCAAGCCTTCGTGTGACAACCAATTTTGCAAGTGTATTGCCAAGACTTCTCGGGCGAGCTAGGTAATAGCAGGACCCCCATCGACTCATACATAGGTAGTGGTGTCAGCACAATAGTATATTATTCCAGCTAGCGACTCCACTTTCATTCCATGAGAGGACTCTTTGACGATTTTGCTATTATTAACTGTTAGCGTTGCGATAGCGTTTCTCAGGTGAACAATAGGAATGACAGAATATTTATTAACATCATTGTTGTCACTATTATTAGTCAGATTGGCTAACTGGGTTGGGTACTTACCTAAAGCGAGGTAGTTATATAATCGACGAGATTAAATTGGTGGCTTTGCTAGCCATCATACATTATATGTAGATGTCGTGAATGGTTGGCATATAGGGTATTATTGTGTATAGCCATAGGCTCCCGTAGCTAGCCTCGAGTTCCTCGCGAGACAACGAAGTTGTTTCCTTACTCTATGATTTACCTCGTGACAAGTGGGCTCGCGAGTATCACAGTATTTATCTACCTAGGCTAGCTGGTAGGTAGACAGGTAGATTAGGTCTATTATGTCAGGTAGGTGCCCAGACAAATAGGTAGAAATCAGGAATATCTTTTAGTTCCTGCGCAAAAGGAAGTGTTAAGTGTACAAACGGGTACTGTAGGTACATAAGGTAATCCTATTTCTTAAACATACAGTAACTGACTACAAAATTCCCAGCGAGGTTCTCTTACTCCAAAGACAGCTCCTACATGCTCTCCAAATTGAGAAGTAAACCTGTTACAGAAACAGAAAGATTCTTGACACTTGTTACCACTCCCATGCGCCGAAATGTTCCTAGTCTTTCACTACAATATCTCCCTCAATAAATATCTCAGAGGGCCCCGTGCCTTAGCTTCATTCCTTGGGAAAAACTTCTCTTTAGATATAGTGTGCTGTCGAAGGCTTTCGAGGCTCGGAAATATACGAATGCGCTCGCCAGTCCGTTGACAATCCACAAGGTCAACAAGATTAACATGCACCGAAAGAACCTCCTGACAAGACAGTATTAGCCCATCATATGATAATATCATTGATCAAGAACCGACAGGGGTAAGATAAATGATTTGGAAAAACGCGAACCTTGCGACAAGCATTGATCTCATCAGGGACAGGGCAAATTTCGAGAACGCGACAAAGCTTCTGCCATGACTCCAATGATGTGTTGTCGTTACCATATATTCTTCCGAACTCTAATATCATGGCATCCTTGAATTTGCGCTGGGCTTGACGTCTCTCGTTACTTTTCTTACTCCATTTTTGATGCTTGCACAACAGTCTGAATTCGTCCCAAAGCGGCACGGTTTCATCATAGTGAAATTGGGGATACTTGGCAAAAAATTGATCCATTGCGCTAGTAAGAGGCGTTTTGAGCCGAGTAGATAGATTCCGAATTGTGATAGTTAATTAAGACAGGCGAGGGACCACATTTGACTCTGTATATTAACAATGGCTTCGCATCCCGCGCTCCTTAACCAGTAATATAAGATCATTTCCCACCAAATATGTGGTATTGCGAGTCGTATCTGTATTACAGAAACACGTCGTTTGCAGATAGAACAAAATCTGATAAATCACATTATTAAGTGGCCCGGCACGCACGTATCCAATACAAAGTCAAGTATAGCTCGAGGCAAGGATTGAATGTAAACGCCATGGGACAGTTCACCACATACATATTAACGTGAGCGTCAAAATGACAAGTTACTATTCAGCAAACAAATCGGGGCAATTTCCTCCAAATCAGTTATTACATGGGCGGCCAATGAATGGAATAGGGCAGCAGGTGCCGATCCGAACACGAACTTCCCACATACGTGTCCGGTGCAGCTATGTGTTGTGATGAAATGGCTGCTTGGACGTGGTGAGTTTCTTCTAGTAGAGATGGAAACCAGTAAGAGCGGAAGATCAAAGTCATAAGTCAAAATGATAATGATACAATAATTTCAACTGGTAGATACGTTAGGTAACTCTAATCTAGAAACCTCAAAATATTAACCCTAATCACTCAATCAAGCCTAATAGTAATGCTGCAAATACGTTTACCAAAACCGCGTTTACCCAATGACAACCCAATTCCTTCCAAAATGAGCCCTGCGTATGAAACAACGTTAGGCGACATCAGATCAACGTCATCGTCCATAATCCCATGGAGGGTTAGGAAGTTAGAAGTTAGAACTAAAGGGCTTTGAAATGTTGCTCGCGTTGATGACGGAGAATTTCGTCAACAGCCGAAAGGTAAGTATTCTTGTTCTCAACTCGACCACCAGTATCTTTCGAAATCTCTTCCATTGTCACGCCTATATTCCAAGATGAACCGTTAGGAACTACGACTGAGTGAGCTTGGATATTTGAGGACTTCAGTTGGTTGCAAGTTGCGAAAAGAGAGACAGAGTTCGAGCAGTACGCATTTCCATCTCCAATGAGTATTATAAGCTTTTCACTGCCAACATCCACTTGACGAAGGATTCTGTCGGCTTCTGCCATGCAATAAGTATAATCCTCGCTGTCCATGGTGTTAACAGAGTCTAGAATCTGAAATGTCGCGTCGGAAATAGCTTGGGTAGGTGAAGGTTTGATTATCATAGAGGTTCCATGAACTACAACCGCAACTTTAGCATCGCTGTTGTTCAACTTAATCATAAATAAGATTTCCCTGTAAGCCTGTTTGACCTCATGTATGATGGGAGAAAGACTTCCGCTAACGTCAACGCAAATGACTATCGTCTGGTCAAAGGGTGCGATAAATTTTCGCAGCTCGTCAAAACCACGCTGTAACTTTTGGATTTCTGCCTTGAAGTCGTCACTCTGAGCGTCAAGCTCTTTCTGCACAACTTCTTTCTCCGCGACGGCATCCGCACAATCACTCTGAAGGGTGTTGAGTTCTCGCTTGAGGTCCTTAACCTCGGTGTCTTTGGAAGTAAGCTGCTGCTGAAGCTTGCGTAGGCGCGATTGGTGGGATTTTTTTAGGTTGGAAAGAGTAATATCTGCCATCTCATTTTTTTCTTGTAGTTTCTCGTACGAAGAGTTGAGGTCGTTGATTTTAGATCGGTCCGCCTCAAGGTCTAGTTCAAGCTGTTGGACTTTGCTGACTTGCTCATCACGAGCCTTGGAAGCCTGAACGCAGGCTAACTGAATCATGTCTAGGTCGGATTTCAAATCCTCGAGGCTTTTTAATGCTTTATTAAGTTTATATTCCAGATCTGTAATTTTATCCGACATTGCCTCTTCTCGCTGTCCAGCTTCGGTAGTCTGAGATTTAAACTTCTCATCTGCCTCATGTATCTGTCCGTGAAGTCTTTCACATTCAGCTTCGAGTGTTTCCTTGTTAATGCTGAGACTAGCCAACTTGTCTTGTAGACTAGAAACATCAACTTTCAATGTTGTGCACAGCTCCTGTTGATCGTGGAGCTGTCCCGCTAGATCAATACGTTGCATGTTCAAGGCTCTTTCTCTACTGCGGGCTGGATTAGGCCGTGTACTGGCCGTAGATAGGCTATTTGTTTGTAAAGTGCTTGAGGTCATTTCTGCGTGATCGGGACGTATGGATTGATCTAACTGGGATTGCATGTCAGTTGCCTTCTGGGCAACCAACTTCTGCGTTGATAACTTTCTCGATGTTGTTGTAGTAGTTGACATACTCATAGTCATATTTCCGGATGCCTCTAGTGGCATCGGAGGTACGCTGTTGCTTGCCATGGCTGCTCTAACTTGATTTGAGGTGAGAATAATGTGTCTATTAGCCGTAGTGTCAAATTTTCGAAAAAGGATAATGGTGTTCTATGTCGGACATAATAATAACAGAGAGGCTTAGGAGGTAGGTAGATATGTATGTAAGTATCATGTTATGCATTTAAATATAACTATTTCTAGTTAAATGGGACGATGAGAAATTTCTCTAAGCTCGTCCGTTAAGAGACTTTCGTCTATCATCTCGACAGAGCTGGTTCAAACGGGTTAGCCCTCCCAGAAGTTATGCGATGATTCTATTCAATGAGCGTACGATTCCAACTCACTTTCCTTTGCAAACAGAATAAAAAGATAAAAACAGGCGTGGAAGTAAAATCGGAAATCAGTGCCGTTCCGTATGTGCCTTGCCTTCGGTGGATTCGTCGATGCATATTCGGGAACTATTACTGTACCTATCCGTGACAGAAACACAAGGTAAAATATGGAAGCAAGAATTACATATATTTCTCTTATTGTATTGAGTACTTGGTCTCAGATTTGACGGCCTGATAGAAATATAAGAGAATAAACTCGAATAATTATATGTCATTTCTCATTTTTCGACCTGTATTATCTTTGTCGATGTGTAGGTAGCCGCCTTGGATACCATCAACAGCCGCCGGTTAAGCTAGTCTCAACAACTGCAAACAACACCCTAGTCCGATCGCCTGATCATCCTACGGGTTGGTAAAGAGAGGATTGTCTTCCTTATGACACAGCTACGAAATATACAATATAAAACGATCAAAGAAATGGTAGCATAGGTAGGCACCTAATTATGATTCGTAGCCTTGATCTATCGAGGAACAACTTCGTGGTCGAATTCTCCAGCACCTACCTACCAGGTACCCAACGCCCACGGGTATCTGAGCGCCTATTTAATATATTTATATGCCTGAAATTTTTATATATCCGGACGACATCTTATATTATTGGTTTGCTCTACGTATTCAAATATTTCTTTCGGAACATCATGTCTACAACTCCAAAGGAAGAAGACATAAGTCTATTTTTGGCACAGTATCCAAGCTGCTCCAGGGAAATAGCATCTGACATTCTAGTAGTGAGCTTTTTTACGTCGGCTCCCACGATATTAAGATCGCTAATGCCTCATAGTTTTATGGAAATGATCTCGAAGCAGCTATAGGAAAGTATAAAGCCTCTGAGGTTTGCACTTCTCCCTTTATTTGCAAGTATTTCGTTTAACAAGTGTTTAGAAATACCTTAAACCCGTTCCTCCGTTTGAAGATGATATCTCGCCAAGTAGTTCGAGTAATGAATATGACACTCGGGCTGGAACAAATTCACTTGAATCATCACAAGCTGAAGATGAAGGTGTCGATGAAGGTGATTTATGGATGCCCAAACTGCCAAACCTTCCAGTGCCTGATATATCTATCGTCAATGACCCTCCTGACTCGCATGTCTTTGAGCTCCGCGAACTCCTAGGCGCAATCCGAGCTGGCTATTTCAACGCCGACCGTATCCGTAAATACCTAGGGTATTACGATAAAAATGATTTATACACACATTTGAATGAAACCATTGACGGGTATCCGGCAATATTTTATGTCATCTCGACCAACGACGTCGGTATACTTCGTGAGTGGCTCAAGCACGGAGGCGATCCTAACGCGACATGGGGGCCTAGTGCTATCCCTTCAATCGGCTTCTCTATTCTTAATGGAGGCCAAACTATGCTTCAGGCCTGGAGGACACTTGCTACACTTCTTAGATTTGGTGCAGACCCTCGGGTCATCCCTAAAGCGTTCTACGATCCCTATTGTCGAGATTTGCCGGAGGGTGGGCCGATTCTGGAAGAGCTTCACGACATTAATGACGACAACAAGAAATGGTGCACAGAAGAGGTACGGGCATATCTTGTCGAAGTTCTGAGTCTATCACAGCGATATGATCTATACAGATCCAGCCAGGTTAAACCACACTCAGGTCGAGAGAAAGAAGTACTTAATCGACAAAGTGCTGGAGAAGTTCTAGGTCTTCACCAAATGATTGTTGCCCAGTCAATTGCGACGCGCTGCCTCCAAAGAAAGCTTCTTGTGTAAGTGCGAGATTGCTACACATAGTTAGACATTCTATAACTAACAGACATAAGC
The DNA here is from genome assembly GCA_902805455.1 of Daldinia concentrica. Taxonomy (NCBI): domain Eukaryota; kingdom Fungi; phylum Ascomycota; class Sordariomycetes; order Xylariales; family Hypoxylaceae; genus Daldinia; species Daldinia concentrica. The sequence goes on from CADCSW010000009.1 coordinate 1,258,830, forward strand.
TACCTTGCACTCCAAAAGAAAAAGCCGTTTATTTTGGTCTTCGCAGGACCGAGCGGTCACGGAAAAACGGAACTTGCTAGAAGATTCGGACAGCTTATGTCGCTTGATTTGCATATAGTAGACTGTACTATATTCAAACAAGACAACGAGCTGTTCGGGCCACGTGCTCCTTATAGTGGATACGAGGATGGCTCGCCATTGAATAATTTCTTAGTTCGCAAGGCTGGGCAGCGATGTATCGTGTTCATGGACGAGTTCGAGAAAACTAGCAAGGACATCCATAACACACTATTATTGCCTTTCCAAGATGGTTAGTAAACCTAGACATCTGTACTGTTTACCTTTCGTACACTAACAAGTAAGAAAAGGCCGCTATGAAGATCGTCGAAATGGGAAAATTATTGACTGCTCCAAGACAATTTGGATTCTCGCTACCAATAAACTGGATGACAGCATCCATGGATTTTGCGACGCTAATGAAAAGACTATTTTCCACTCAGAAGACCAAGTTGCTCAAGATAAGCTAGTAGAGAAGTTGTGTCGTCAGCTCCGCAAGGAGTTTACCGGACATTTCGGCGCCCCTTTGAGTGGTCGCATTACCGAAATCATCCCCTTTCTCGTATTTTCGCCACAGGAGGCAGCTGTCATTGCTCATAGGATATTGATGGATTTGGAGAGCAACATTTCTCAGCATGTGCGTCTAGCTCTAAACAAGGAGGAAGACGTCTATGTCGGAAATATCAGCATCCGTATCAAGAATGATGCAACCGTATGTTCCGCCATCATCCGCGATGAGTATGACAAGAAGACCGGCGCTCGTAGCATCAATCAAGCCGTAGAGCGCATGGTCCAGGATCCGCTCGTTAGCCAATACCTGAAAGATGGTGACGAGTTTGATGAGAATCAAGCTATTACCTCATTCATCGTTGACGTCGATGTTGATGGGGATGTTGAAGTGAGATTGGTTTCATGACGAGTAGCAGAGGAAGAGGATATCAAAAAGTAGAGTCGCTGAATGGACTATATGTCTATCGAGAAATATTTAAAATGTTAGCACGGGGTTTGAAGTGTTGGCCCTAGTACTTTTTGTGATAGAGACCTACATTAGGTACAATGTTGAAATATCTAGTGCTCATATTACCGCATACATTCAAGGCGGCCAGCAAACAGTACCATCCAAGAGATCTAACCAGACAGCTACCGGCTCAAATAATCACATTCATTCCAGTTACAATAAGCTACTCTCAATATGGGTCAATAAAAGCGCCTAAAGGGGTAGTGGAAATTTAACCAATCAACACCTAAGGGATTCGTACCAACTACGCACCAAGTACGGAATCCCGAGTTTATGCAATCCCATAACAGTGATTAGAAAAGAGTGAATACCTAGCAGGTAGGTACCGGACTCCGTAAAGTCAAATACCACCCCGGATGATCCGGTATCCACCCCCAATGTCTCGGTAATGTACTTATGATAAGAATGGGATTTGTGACACCAAGCCCTTAACAGAAATAAGGTAGAGCAACAAACCGCAAAAGCGTATAGACAAGAGTAGAGGATGAATAAAATATCCACCTTAACTCACAACTAAAAGATCATTTACTCATGGAACCAAATCCCAAACTTACATCAAAAAGAGCTTCAAATCAGTTGTATTATCAATTTAAGCTGGAGCTCGAGCCCAAAAGATAAGCTTACCTAGATGCCCAGCTGAGAGATCTCAGTGGTCATTCAGCAAGGGTGGTGCAAATGTCAGGGGAGATGACGTGCGAGAACATCAACAGGGCTGAGTGGCACACAGTGAAACAACAGGATGGCGCAACCTCTGGATTTAATGATCAAGGGACACTTTTGTCAGCAACTCGGGCAATCAGATGGGCGTCTGAGGCGCAATTTCCAGCCGTCGGAAAACCTAATAATAATGGGCTTTGCATCCTTCATATTCGAGAACTCAATACTAGAACCTAAATAGCTCCGAAGTCCCGAAACTCTGGCCGGACAACAACTTCTATACACGATCGCGAATAATAAATGATACTAGGAACTATGAGCTAGAATTACGCGTCTGTGCGAACTTTTTCCCCCGAGCCTTGCTAGAAAATGTCTACGTCCCACGGCGAAGACAGCCCCTTGTTGGGTGCGGATGCGGCTTCGATACGTTCGTCTTCGATCCACAAGCCCCCGACGGATGACGAAGATGGGCCTTCTTCACCGCCCGAGTTCGGAAATATCGAAGATGATGTCTTACCCGAGGAGTCCGTCTTAGGCCGTAACATCGACTGGAAAAGCGCTTATATCATCGCTATTTCAAGAGTTATCGGAAGTGGCATCTTTGCGGTTCCGGGAGTTATCCTGTCCTCCGTCGGAAGTGTGGGTCTTTCGCTTTCGATCTGGATCCTTGGCGCCGTCGTGGTAGCATGCGGTCTAACGGTGTCTCTTGAATATGGTTGCATGCTGCCACGGTCTGGTGGAGACAAGGTATACCTCGAGTTCACATATCCATGGCCACGTTTCTTTGCCTCGACCATGATCGCGGTTCAAGCCGTGCTTCTAGGTTTTACGGCAAGTAACTGCGTCATCTTCAGCCAATATGTACATTTCGTATTCGACGTCGAGGCTCGAGATTTCTCTAAGAAGGCCCTGGCGGTTGGACTCCTTACTGTCATCACAATTATTCACGGTGTCTGGTACAGAGCTGGCATACGCATACAAAATTTCTTGGGCTGGATCAAGGTGGGACTTGTTGTGTTCATGGTGTTATCGGCTCTTTACGTCGTGGTACTTAGGCCTGATCAGGGAGATACAGACATAAGACCTAAGAGGATACAATCTTGGGAAGGACTATGGGAGGGAAGTGATTGGAATCTTGGGACCCTTGCGACTTCATTATTCAAGGTCTTCTATTCTTATGCTGGTCTATCCAACCTGAATAACGTTATGAACGAAGTGAAAGATCCGTAAGTCCTTGCCTCTCCTTTCTCCCGCTAGGCCTGCGGTTCGAATTTCCTAATTGGGTTTGCCGGGGTTTACTATTTCTAAACCTTGCCTATGAGTCTCGATTCTCGGACTGTTTACTAATCGAGCAAATGGCTGACTATTGTTGATACAGTGTCAGAACATTGAAGTCGGTTTCTCTAACGGCTCTAGTTACTGCATGCCTCTTGTATTTGCTTGCTAACCTCGCTTACTTCGCCGTGGTGCCCATCGAGGATATCAAAGAGAGCGGCCAACTGGTTGCAGCATTATTCTTTGAACGTACATTTGGCCCTAACATCGGCAAGAAGTTCCTACCCTTAGCAGTTGCGCTCTCAGCAGCAGGGAATGTGATGGTAGTGACATTTTCGACGGTAGGTTCATGCCTCGAAAGCCTTTGTGAGACAACCAGTATAAGACCCGAATTCTGACCAGCTGTAGGCGCGTCTGAATCAGGAGGTTGCTCGTGCGGGCTTTTTGCCATTTTCTAGATATCTATCATCTTCGAAGCCTTTTAACGCGCCATTGGGAGGATTAATTGTACACTGGATCCCTTCCGTTCTGGTAATAATACTTCCGCCGTCGAGCGAAGTATACTCCTTCATATTAGAAGTTGAAGGCTACCCGGGACAAATATTTGCGCTTGCAACGTCGATAGGACTTATTTGGCTGCGATATAAGCGACCGGACTTGAAACGGCCGTTCAAAGCCTGGATCCCGGCGGTCATCTTTAGAATCGTTCTATGCTTTTCTTTATTAGCTGCCCCCTTTTTCCCTCCGTCGCATCCGAAACCCGGCGGCCTGTTTTACGCGACATACGCCATTGTTGGCGTCGGCATGTAAGTTACAGCGTTCCCAATATGAGGAACCAATAACAGTGTCTTTTAAGATTTTAACCGCATATGCTTACAAATTCGTAGAATTGTGTTCGGAGTCCTATACTGGCTTATATGGACAGTTATATTACCCCGACTCGGCGGGTATAGGTTAGAAGAGAAGCAAGACGTGCTGGATGATGGGACGGCTATCACTGTACTAACACGGGTACCGAATGATGTTGACTAATTGTTTAAATATTCGGTACATTTGATGACTGCTTACTGGGTGTCTACTGGGTGTCTACTGGGTGTCTACTGGGTGTCTACTGGGTGTCTACTGATGTCGAGTAATGACTCGAGAACTTATTTCAAACTCGGTTATAGTATTCGGCCGTGATTGTGTAATTTAGCATCATGTCATATTGAGCCGCAGTTAGACGAAAACCATAAGATGTCAGTGAAAACAATGGTTATAAATTGGTAATACAGAATAAGTAAACGTACTTAGTTAGAAAACGAGATATGACAAATACAACTTGAAACTAGTATTTCTAATCAGTGCTACACCACTGGAGTCTAGATGCAGGATGTAGGCAATCATCTTATACTCTGGGCGTATGACGTCCTGTCACGGAGCTCCTCCTACTGTCGCAATCTTGCGTGATTGCGGGGAGCTACTATTCCTTTACCGTATGTGGACATGCACTACAGTACCGACAGCCATGGATGAGGTAGCAGCCGATATCCCAGTATTTCCAGATTAAGGAGTTCGTCATTCGATAACGAAGTATATAAGAAATAAGACTTGCCTCTTCATCCATTGCCACTTCAGACACAAGTATACAAGCACTACTACGCCTTTAACAAGTACACAGAACACACAATGGCCTCCCCAGACGTCCAAATTCCCAGATCTATCCCGGCTTTTTCAGCCGCTGGTGTATCAGCTGCACCCGCAGCTCCAGCACCGCGTGACGTTGATACTGTACTAAACTACCACAAGGATGCGGAGGATGGCTCACCACCGCACCCTACTTACGTAGACCGGCCCGAGACCCAGAATCGACCTTTCGAGTCTTACCCAGTCCGCATTACGGATGTGTCAGGCCGAGAAGACGAGTTTACCCTTGACAAGAACGGTTTCCAGTTCTATCGTCATGTTGCGCAGGAGAAGGACTTCCTAGATGATGACCATATCAAGGCGGTTTACTACCCTGAGACCGAGCAGCTGCTGAAGGATGCGTAAGTTGACGAATTAGAAACTCTATATTTCTTCATAAAAAGGGGAATACCTCAAATATACCAATTATTGGCTAACATCCCATCTAGAACCGGTGCATCTAAAATCTTCATCTTCGACCACACCATCCGGCGCAACCTAGCCGACCAGCGTGGCGCAGACGGCGGTCCTTCTCTCCGCGGCCCCGTAAACCGCGTCCACATCGACCAGACGTACTCGGCGGCACTATCCCGCGTACCGCACCACCTTCCCGCGGAGGAAGCCTCCGAGCTCCTCAAGGGGCGCGTGCAGATCATCAACGTCTGGCGGCCGATCAAGACCGTCCTCCGGGATCCCCTAGCCGTCGCAGAAGCCAATTCGGTCTCAGAGGCGGAACTCGTGCCCATCCCACTTATCTACCCGAACCGCAAGGGCGAGACATTCGCCGTCAGGTACGCCGAGGGCCACCGATGGTACTACAAGTACGGCCTCACGCCCGAGGAGGTCCTATTCATCAAGTGCTTCGACTCGAAGACGGACGGACGTGCCCGCCGCGTCCCGCACACGGCTTTTGTAGACCCGGCGATTGGGCCTGACGTACCTAAGCGCGAGAGTATTGAGGTTCGCGCGCTGGTGTTCCATCCTAATGATAGGGATTAAACGTATAAAGGTGGAAGGTTTAAATACCGCCAACGGGATGAAATAGACATCTCGAGGTGTAAGAAGATGAGGACGCGGTGTGTATAGGATACGGGTAGATTGTCATATTAAAGCAGCTTTTACAGAAATATGTTAGAAGTACAATAACAATATATGTATCTCTAAAAGTGTCAGATTTATAGGGAAGTATGACTTCTTCCTAAGACTACCTACCTTGGTGCAAGTATACCAATATTGTTATTGCCCAGGAAAAATAATTTAAGGTGATGGATGGTACTTATATGAATGACACACACTTCGTGGAGAGTGTTGTGTTATACTTAGTTAAAGGTTTCTGTCACTTATACTTTTAGACAATAACGATATCACTACTAAGAGAACCCTACAGTAAGTGATACCAGTATCGTATTCACATAAAATTCAAATCGTATCTCATCTAAGATATCTTAAACGCCACCCTTATGCAAATGGCCTATGCGCCCTTTCCGCCGAGCCCCTAACCCCTATTTACATCCTTCATCTCATCTAATCACGCGCCTAGATCCAGCCCCTCCAGCCCAAAGTCCAACCCTCTAAACCCTTCCTCCACGCTCCACGCGCGGCCCTTCTCAAGTTTATTCAAGAACTCGCACGCGCGCCCGACGACAAGTAGTCCCGGGGGCCTGCTACCCTCCTGCTCGATAGCCTCGACAACGCGATCCAGCGTAGTCCGGATGACGCGTTGGTCCGGGCAACTAGCGCGCTCGATTACGGCGCAGGGTGTATTCCGCGGCCATAGCGCGCGCCGGGGAGCTTCGTGTCCATCATCAGCAGTTATGTTTTTCTCCGTCTCTAGATGCCCCGTCAATTCCTCGACAAGCCCCGTAATGCGATGCAGCGCCATGAGGAACACCACTGTCCTACTCGGTACATACTCGGGCGGTGTCGGTGCTTTGCCCTTCTTACCCGTCCCCGTGCACACTAATACCTGGTCCGCAACGTCGCGCTGCGTAGGTGGAATCCCCGCGAACAAGGGTGCGGACAGCGCCGATGTAACCCCTGGTAGGACTACAACCTTGTCGCCTAGCCCTTGACTCCGGAAGTGCTCGACTTCCTCGCCGCCACGTCCGTAGATATATGGATCGCCCTGCTTAAGGCGTAGGACTATCTTACCCTCGCGCGCACCCGCCATCGCCATTTCCTCCAACTCGGCCTGCGCCGCGTCCGCGTTACCCGGGAACTTGCGTGCGATGTGCACGGGGGTGCGGCGCGGAATCAAGTCTAGCACGCCGGCTGGCACTAGCTTGTCCGCTAATACTAGATCCGCGCTTTGGATGGCCTTGTGTGTTGCCCGCGTGAGTAGGTCCGGGTGGCCGGGGCCGGACCCGGCGAGAATGATGCGCCCGCGGTTACTAGCGTTATTAACGGATGTAGGTTTACCTATGGGATTGGCGGATCCTAGGTCGTCGTAGGATTTCAAGATGTTGGCCACATCCTCATCCGTAATAGCAGCAAGCCTTTTCAGCGGCCAATACTCGCAAATTTGGCTAAGCCAGCGCATGCGCCTGTTCTTTACTGCGTCTAAGTCTGCCTCTGTGACGAGCTTGTTGAAACTGGCGGATTGATCGATCGAGTCGTCAACGTCGTCTCCATCCGTTAGGGCTATATGTAACAAGTGATCCTCCTCTTGTATCTTCCTACGCACATCGCCCAGTCGCAAACAGGCAGATCCTAGGTTCGGGGGTAGCGAAGCTGCAACTTCGCGGCGTATCCTAGACGCCAATTTGCACCCGCGACCGTTCGTCGTTATCCCGATTTGTAGTGGACCGTCGATGTGCGTAGATAGGAGGGAGAAGGAGCATAATTGCGGCGCATCGACAACGTTCACAGGAATGCGGTTCCGCTTGCAAAGTGACGATATATGTGCGCCTGTTTTAAATTAGTAAGGATTTCTACTATGGTAGTTTCGGCAACGAGTCGTACTTAGAGGGTCTCGAGGTCCTGAAGTCACAAAAACAGCGTCCACAACACGACTGATTTCCTCTCTTCCTAATGTGAATAGATGCTCATCCTGGAATGTGTTCTTCACCCATTTCACTTCACCGTCGTCCACGCGCTTCTGCAGTGCATAATACAGTTCTGCTGTCTCCGGCGCAATGAGGATCGGTGATGCGCCGGCACTTAATGACTGTCCGCACCGCGCTGCCGCAAGAGGATTCGAGCCGACAACTAGATGGACATGTGATCGGGCGTCTGTCGCCGTCAGGAGAGAGATATAACTATTCATCTTCGGCTTAAGCCCCTTCTTATAGGCTCTTGAAGACGAACTCTTGCTAGTTCAAGTCCCCCACTGCCTTAGACCAAACGAGTACTTTTAGCCGCGATATTCTAGTGAAACAACACAACCGTGTAAGTACCTAATATAAAGGAAAAGAAAGAGGAAATCAGGGAGGGAATAAGATACAATTAGTCATTGTAAGTATTTCCCTACAAGAGCCCTAAGACAAATATATATAGTTCTTAGCTAAGAAGTTATCCGCGACTAGAGGCGATGTCGCCATGGACGCCGCGGCGGAATTCTTTGAAGAGTCTGGACCGATTCCCGGCATTTTGGCAACTCTCAGGAAAATTTAAGTGGGGCCCATGGAATTTTGGAGGGGCATTTCTCTGACGCAATCGCACTTGATAATGTTATCGGGCCAATCATTGATAAGCAATTAACCTTAGTTTAGTGGCTGTATACCGAGTTCCGCGGACCCTGAGCGGAAATCTGTAAGTTGACGAAATATCCTAAATAGCATCTTGTAAGTGAATCCTTCTATTCGGAAATGAGACTTTCAACTAATGTTTCTTATCATATTCTCGATTCTCATTCTCAATGGTCACAGTATGAATGAACATCAAGCCGATGTAATTCTTAAGTGGAGGTCGTTCGTTCATAGTTCATACATATCTGTTTTAGTATTTATGCCTGATAATACATCCTCAGAGTAGATTTTGTACAAATTTAGCGGTAAGAAGTATTGATCCATCTTATTGAAAGCCTTCCTCTTCTAGCTCCTTGAGCCAATTCTCCAGCTTTGCCTTCTTTCCTCCCTTAGTCCTCCTGGCGGCAGGGTCATGCACTTTAACTCTCTCGTAGGCGCTATAGATACCTCTTGAGTCGGCATTGAGATGGATAACCTTTGGCTTGTGGCCCTGTGTATTATCGCGAGACCGTACACCACCATCATTACCCACTGCACCCGCTCGTCCAAGTCGAACATTACGGTCTACTCTGGTCTTAGCACCCAAAGCCCATAGATCTCCCCACTTCGTCTTGCGTGCGTCGTGGTACGCCTGCTTGCTGAAGCTTTTAGGGACCGTCCATCTCTCGATCTTTCCGGTAGGGGTGCATAGGTCAAGCGTCACGTGCCCACGTCGCTTCAGAGGAGGGAGGATGTTTCTAGGTAACAACAATGCGTTCGGTGCTTCTGTAGCGTTCTCATAGCCCTTAAATGCGCGATCAGTCATGTTACCGCTCTGTTTAGGTACGGTGACTGGATTCATGTCAGGCAAAGTACCGCGTTGAATAGCGACAAAACTAAAGTCTATGTCTGTGTGGTTACGGTGCGAGGCACCAAGCACTTTTTGTAGGAATGGTGGGCGAATAAACCTCTGGCTGAAATGGCAAAAATCTTTCCGCCCACTGCTGAGTCCAGGTGTCAGATACATGGGACACTCCTTGTGGTTAGTACATGGGGCAATAATCATGCCTGGCTCACGGACTCTCCGCTGCTCAATCTCGATTTCATTAGGTCGAGGAGCCGAAGTAGGTGGAATGATGAATTCATTTAATAACCGAGAACGAACGTCTGCGACTGCTTCAAACCCCCGCGGGTGACCTTTCTCCATAACGATGAGAACTCCACCATCGGGCGACAACATCTCCCATAGGTTGTCTAGCAGAGCTTTGCGTTGGAATCCTTCTTTCAATGGCAATAGTAGATGGGATGCGATAATAATGTCAAATGACTTCTTCTGCTGCGGCTTGTCACCAGCGTCTAGCATATCGGGGTTGTCGGCAGAGTGTATATAATCCGGTAGGCGTGGGAGGAACGTAGTGTCGTCAAGAAACTGCGATATCCGTTGGCGCAGCTGATTAGATCCAACCACAACCGTCTTTTTTCCTGGCGGTCCGTGGTTAGGCTTCTTACCTCCTTCAACCATGAGGTCCCATTCTGCTTGAAGGACTTGCTGCCAGGCCGCTAATCCTGCACCACCCGCACCGACATCAAGCACACGAGGGCCCTCGCCATTGCCCCTGGAGATGAGTTTAGAAATCCACTCCGAGCCTAGGCGTTTCCTGATCTCAACTAGGATTCCCATTGAAGACGCGTACATTCCTGGAAGGTTGATAGCAATATACGCATCTGCTTCGATCTCACTCATCTTGTGCTGACCTGCTGCCATGGCTACAGGTTTCTGCTCGGGAAGCTTCCTCGTCGCAGGAGTTGCAACCGAGTTTGGAAACCCGGCGCCACCAAAAGCTTTCTCTCCTGCTTCTTTAATATGCTTAGAATCTGTTCGGTCGAGCAAATCGTTGATTGGGCTGACAAATTCCGCTTTCGGTAAATGGATGGTCGAGGGTTGGGTTCTCCATTGGCCCATTCTCGTATACTGGTGAACGCGACTATCCTGGGTCCGGAACCTTGCGTCTGGCTCGTCTTCGTCTTCTTCGTCTTCTTCGTCTTCGTATTCCTCGTCTTCCTCCTCGGGCTCTTCGTCAATTTCCTCTTCTTCAACTGCTCGCAGCTGGGAGTTTTCGAAGTCTTTTTGTAGTCTTAACAGGGCATCATATTCTCTCTGGCTTTTGGCCACGGCGCCAACATGACTTAACCCAGCTTCGGACGGAAATTCTTCAGAACTTTTTGTGTTCGCTGAAACAAGATTTTGGGTATTATCGAAGCCTTTGAGCATAGACGTAGCAATATTAGCCTCATAGACGAGTTCCTCCAGCTTCCCGTCTTCTCCTTCCCGCAATAGTATTCTCTTCGATAGATCGTAGGGCGCATCTTCAGGGACAAAGTCAGATGTTGGCACGCCTACGTCTTCTGGCCTAGTCTCTCGCAAAGGCGCGCCGTACAGTCGCTCGTATAACTTATATTCTTCTTCATTTAAATAACCCCTTGGTAAAGTGTCACCAAAGGCGTGTTTCGCTTGTCGTACCGCAACTTCGATGTCGGTAGAATTTGACTGGCTTTCCGTTGGCTGCGGATTTTGAAGTTTGCGCTTCGTCGTTGAGAAGAGGCGCACATTCGACTTTCGACTTAACGGTAAACTTCTAATATTAGGATATGTCGACCAAGGCAGGGTCCGCGGGGCTTCAGATCGTAGGCCAACAAAGCCGTTCTCAAATAGATTGAGAAGTCGGAGCCTGCACTGAGGACATGAGCCCTGAGCTTTTGCTGCGGAAAGCATTGCGCTTGTTCTTCTTGAACCTTAAGCTGAAAAGGTAAAGAGTAAAAAAAAGTCTCTGTGTGAACGATGGCAAAGATTCGTAAATGATTTTTTCATATGTTAAGGAAATTTTAGACTAGCAGACTAGTTCATGTACCCTGAAAAGTTCCATCCACTTAAAAGATGGGTATTAGAATATCACCCCGCAGTAGACCCATAGGTACTGCCATAGCCCGCACGATCTAACGTACCTAAGGGACGTAAGCTCTTAGATCTAACGTTCCTGCCATGCAGCTATGGTAAAGACATTAAACAATTCGATAAGAAAGCAATGCACTAACTGGGACCGATAAACTAACAAAGCCTAGGGTAAGAGAAAAGTATTATTCATGACTGAAAGATGCAATTCGTCAGAGAACTCAATTAAGCTACTAAGTTACATCCCCTAGACGGCCTACATTAAGACCTAACATTACTCAACATATGTACACGAGATCAAGCAATCTTTATATCTATCACGTTTCCCACGTTTCCCCACGTTTACTTACTAAGATCGGCCAGTGTCCTAACCCCCCCGCTAGGCCGAGCAGAACCGCTTTGGCCGCCAACTTTCTGTCCCTTAATACCTATCGGCGCCGGCGGTGCCCCCGGATTATTGAGATTGAATTGCGACCTTTCAGCCGCTTTATAGGGATCAAACTAGTTGGTATTGTTAACACCATGTTAAGTATTTTACCAGACGCGAAACGTAGGTGGCTAATAAGGTGTGACTTACTGAGAAGAGTGATACGAAGTAAAGCCCGAAGAATGTAAGAATAGCGTTGATGATATTGAAAGGACTCAACTTCCACGGCTGGCCGCCTAGCGACTGACCACCTCGCCTCACCGGTGTGCCAGAAGAAGACGAGCCGCCACCTAGTGTTCTTCCGGGTGTAGTGAAAGATGCACCCGGTGCAGTCACGTTGGCCAACTTGACGGCCTTATCGACGGCGGAAGTCAGGGCTGGAGGGTTCGCACCCTGGATCGTTTCGATTACGGAGCCGTTCTTGAAGATGAGGAAGGTCGGCATCGCGCGCACGCCATGGCTTTGGGCGATGGATTGTTGGTTATCGACGTTGACTTTGCAGAAGGTGATCTTGCCAGGCTTGGAATATTTCGTCGCCAGCGACTCGAAGGTAGGCGCGATTATTTTGCAAGGACCGCACCAGTCGGCATAGACTACATGATCATTTGTAAGCGGCCGGGCGAGATCGCAAACGATTCGACGGGTAAGAACTTACAGTCTGTGACCACGATGGTCGAAGACCCTAATATGCGCTGCCACTCATTCGAAGAGCTGATATTTACGGTCATTTTGGCTATCTCGTTTGGTGATGTGTGTTTGCGTTGTTGACAAGATTGAACGAAGTTGCTGGAATCGTTGATGGATGGATTGTAAGTGGATCTTTTGGTTAATGACGGGGAAGTTGTCCAGATCTACAATCTTTCGGGGATAAGTAACCAGGTACCGCTTCGTAACCCAACGCCACATTACCTAACCGATGTACATAGGTACCTAGGTACTTAAATGTTATTCGCCTGTTACACAGCATATAATATTGTTAGGTCCGGTCCCTAGGTAGATATTTCAGTTAAATATCAAAAGTGTAATTTCAATTTTTTGTTTTTTCCTTAGTCTGCTCATATTTATTTTTTAGGTGTATATTTAGGTCGAATCCGGAGCCTCTTATATCTTTGAGTGCATTTGCCATACAATTACCCAGCTCTCTTCTTCACACACTTACCTTTTTGTAAATCATTTCAGTATCTCTATGGCACTTGAACTTTATATTCCACCCTGTATCAGGATTCCAGCCCACTCTTTACATCCGCCCTCTCTAGAAAAACCTTTAAGAATTCAGATAGAAGGTCCATTAGTATCAGTTCAAAGACTTCTTCCAAATATATCATGGCATACAAATGTCATGTCTTCAGAATTCCCACAGCCAGCTGGTCCGGAACTAGCAAGACTAGCATACCAGAAGATCTACGGGCAGGACGTCCGTTGCGACGTTCCTAATGATATGGTCGTGAGAGATGAATATTTGGGTTGGGTGATGCCAAAACCATTGAGGTAATAGCCCATCCAAATCTGCCTCGCACAATCACAGTTCTGTATCAAATGGTCTGCAGTAAATAGGCCCTTAGTCCTCCCGTGCTCATTTATTATCTACCTAGACACATTGACTACTACGGTGTCACATTCGACCATCTCGTATCTGCCGATAATTCCGATCCAGAGGTACTGCAGATCAACATCATCGAGATAGAAGAGGATGGTGGAGAATATGCAAACAAGCACCTACCATTTTCAATTGATCCGGCCAATTACTCTGGGAAGAAGATATTAGCTGTGCCAAGGTGCTGTCAGAAAAGGAAGGGCACACAAGATCGAATGAAGGTGAATAGCTCAGTTATAGAAAGGGATCAGGAAAAGTTAAGGCCGGCGGAGCTCAGAGCAAACAACAGTATCAAGGGGTGGCTAGTAGATTCTAAATAGCATAGTACGTAACAACCTTTTTTTATGTTGACCCTGTCATGTGCAAGATAGGTAAAAGGGAGAAATTTTACTGACAAGCCGGAATAGTAATATCGAATCAAATTTGCACACGAGACTTCGGCGTCAAGCTATATAATATCTGGAAATAATTAATTTGATTTTGGGAACATCAGTTGATCATATTCCTATTGAAGTCTTAAGCAGCACGACGCAAGGGTGGACCATATCACCTTTATATCGCCCTCTTATTACACATGATAGGATCTAGTTAAATCCAGATGGACACATACTTAGTTATATAATAGTTTGGATCACTCATCGGATCTTCAGATGGTAAAACCACCTTAACCTAATCCCTCTTCACCATCTTGTCGCCATTGATAGCCATAATTGTAAGTTGTGTTAACCTAAGCTAAGCGCTAGAGTTAAACACATACAGCCATTATAGTTTACTTCCTAATAATAAAATTGGAATAACGAGTCTAATTGCATATAGATGTGTACTGTCTATACTGATTACTACGTCTGCGGCCATATTCGCCGGACAAGGACTATCCCTTGCCCAAATTAAGGTTCTTGTCTGCCAACTCATCGAGACGGTGACACTACCACGGCAAACTGCGGCGCTACGGTCTGCAATAGTCCTCCCTCGTCGGACTGAAACCCAGCATTTACTTGAATGAGGTGAAAACCGGGCTGTTCGTGATGTCTATTTGACGACATGTCCGCTTACTGGCATAAACAAATGGATATCTTTCTCTACGGATAGGTTTGCTGAATTTGGAAGTCTAAAAACTAGTAGTAATAACTACAGGGTTTATATATGTACGCTCCTTTAAAGGATAGTTGCAAAGTAGCCTCCTCGATGATAAGTCGTCAATATTATTGCACTTACAGATAAGCACCTAGTATGGTAATATTGATACAGCCACTCTATAAGAATCATAATATATAGGTACCTAGGTAATCTAGGTACTTAAGAACGACTACTAATACAATTGTTCAAACTTCATATATAGGAATACCTCAACAATCTTCTATATGTCCGAAATCACTAATTCTAGCAATTACACGCTAATTCCCAAGTCGTCTGCTGTGGAGATACTGCCCTTCATGATTTCTGCCAATTTTATCAATGTCGTATGGAAGGCTTGGCGAACGAACGATACTGATATTTCTGCTCCTAAAAAGGCCTGGGATGCAGGGTCGCGACAAATTAGGGGCTGTTTTAGCAACTTGCTAAAAGCCGATGACTAGGCGATAGTATCGAGGTAGAGCATATGCCATACGTAAACTTCGATGTCAATCTCACTAGACAAGTAATTAGGATCGATAGTGGGCGCAACTAATTGATCGTTAGATGTGATGTGAACATTTCCTCGTGCAAGGGGTTATGAAAACATTGCGCCGAGTGTAATAAAACTTCTATGTAACTATGGGGAACAGAAACTTGCGCGTTGATAGCGTTTGACCTTCTGAGAACCTTTCCTTGGTGCAGATTGACTGACCTTCCATTGAGATTCAACTTATAAAATATTAACCCGGGTCGTTGAATACTAAGGGCGTGCGTTTACTGACCTGGGGCTCGCTTTGGAAATTTTAACCGGCTTGTAATCCAAGCAAATCCGGGTAGAATGCTGGTGTTTTGACTCGTGGATCGTCACTCAAGTCGACGCCAGCTTCCATGACGAGCACGTGCTGACTTGGATCTTCAGATAGACAAGTAGCTACGGCAAGACCTTCTGTGCCTCCTTCTTATAACTACGAAGTGGTGCTACGTAGGAAGACCGATGACTCATTAAAAGGTTTAGAAGACAATGAAAGTTATTAGGTATTCTTTATTCATTGAGTATAGACAGACAGAAAATAATAAACAAAGACCTAAGATGTAGGTGTTGGTTACCAGAGTTATCTTTCTCGCATGCCTAATACCTTCCTTCCCAAGCAAACAAATGTATCATAGATAGAATGGCCCAACATCTTTTAGCATTAGGCACCCTAGTCTCCCTAGATCTTACTTTTCAATTCTAATTTGCTTCCTGTCTACTATCAATAGCCTTCAGGCTTTCCCCGCTCCACCCACTGTTCCATAGCGTTGATAATGCCCCTTTCATCGGGTGGAATGCAAGTGACAGTGGTGAGTATTGTCTCAGCCAGTGTCTCGCTTATTTTCCTTGGTTTGAGATTATGGTCGAGACATATTTTACAAACCTCACTTGCTTTTAATGACTATATGGCAATCGCAGCAATGATTTTCACTGCTGCTCTGATCTCCGTTTTTTTAATAGGTATTGCTATTAAGCCCCTTGAATGGTAAAACTACAACCATACTAAGCAACTTCAATAGGCAGCTTCGTCGGTGGCCTCGGATACCACGTTAATGATCTTTCGATGACAAACCCCCTATTCTATGCCCGCTTCTTGAAGGTTTGTTAATTCTTGAAATTATTCTAATCTATCTCTAACAGCGTTTATATCCTAGTTGTTCGTAGCTACAGAGCTACTCTGGGCTGCATCAAATTCAAGTGTCAAGTTTTCAATTCTCTCCCTTTATATATCTATATTCCCTAATCAGAAGTTTGTTTACATATGTTATGGTACTATGGTTATCAACGCGGTTTTTCTTGGCGCTGTAATCTTGGAGGTTTTTCTTCTGTGCAAACCAGTTCAGTATACCTGGGACAAAAGTATTCAAGATGGAAAATGTACAGGGCAAAATATCGCATATATCGTTGCTGGTATCACTAACCTCACTATTGATGTTTTTGTAGTTTTGATGCCAATGCCAATGCTATTCCGCTTACGTATGTCATTGGGAAGGAAATTCGCAGTCGCCACAATGTTCGGTGTTGGCGTTGTGTAAGCATTCCAGCTTCGAGGACACCACCTTTGATATTAGCTGCTGACTACTTTCAACAGTATCTGGGCTGTCTCTCTATTGCGCGTCATCTGGCTCTTCACATTTGACTTAGATGATTTGACGTATTCCAGCACTTTAGGCTCTATTTACTTTATCTTGGAGCCGGCCCTTGGTGTCGTCAATGCATGCGTCCCAACTATTAAGCCTGCTGTGAATAGGCTTATTAACATTGGCCCGAACCGGCGGACTAGGAAAGAAGTCAGTATTGAAACTACTTCTGGCTTGGCAGCAAGTGGAGAGCGCAACGCTTACCGTACGACATATGATGGCTTCAGTGTTAATTACCTATCCATCGAGGACGCGATCCTTCCATATAATACTCATGAGCAACATAGTTCTGGCGGAAGTTTAGGGACTGGAGATGGCATTACCGTTACCCGACAGTGGGAAGTTATAGTGGAAGGTTAATCACATAAGAAGGGGCATGAATCAAAGTTGAAGAAGTAGGAAATATTCTCAATATATGGAGTAATTAAAATGGTATTATTAATAATTTACCAGTAAGTTTATCCCCTCCCTCTACATTATATATGGATACTTTTGAAAAATGAGCTGCTATACTAACTTTATAAGTTTAGATAGTACGAGGGCTGGCATATATTAATATACTAATTAAGAATATCAAAGCTTCTATCAGCTGCTGTTATCTAGGTACCATGTTATAATCATACAATTGTCCATAATGATGATTAGTAGTTAGTCTAAGGCTTGCCACTAATAAAATACGCATAGTATATACCCTAGAGGTAGCTAAATGAAGTATTCGCTACATATTAGAGGTTAATATTTTAGCTGTGGCTATTAAAATCTACTATTTACGAAGTAGTATCAAACCTGAAACGTATTAATAAGTCTCGCTACCCTGTAGTACATCATTACCTGATCCGTACAAATGACGACCTTAACCTAGTTTTCTTATACATAGCGATCGTGCTTACGGGGAATATTCCATTGTTCCACGTGGTTTAGTCCATATAGCTTACCGTGTATGGACTTTGGGGGACCAGAAAAGACAGTTCGCGGGGTTTCAGCTATACCCCTTTTAGGCTCATGTTCCCACCGGAATATACCACATACCAATAAAGATATACTGTCCATAATTAGCTTCCTAAAGTTGTGGCTGGTGTACATTTCATCGTATTTAGGCTAATTTTTAATTCTAATACGTAGGTAAGTACCGAAGGCAGAGAGTACAAGACCTGACAAAACTGATCGAGTAATATATTTGCATGTGTGATATTTAGGCATCAATATCCGACTCTCAACCTATCAATCATCTAAATTGGAAAATACCCATTACCAATGACAAAACTCCCGCTATTGACCCGATGGGTAGGAGCTGAATCATGCGTCACATCCAACACGCGTCGAGCTAACGGCAACGTCGTCGTACCAGAAGGTGTTAGTATCACCACCGTAGGACTCCCAACCAAAGTAGACACCGGTGATTTTAGGGTTGGCCGAGCCCCTCTGCCACTGACCTGCGTTGGCGTTGTTGCTACCAGATTTGACAGTAAGACCATCAATAGCCTCGCCGTTCAGCCAAGTCTCAATCGTACCATCGGTTCCCACGTGGTACTCGAAGCATTGCCAGTCACCGGTAGGAAGAGCGGTGGAAGCGGCAATGCCTTGTGGTGAGAGGTCAGGAAGGGTAGCATCGTCAGATTCGCGGTTGTACATCAGGATCTTGCTCTGACCACCGATTCTAAGGTGCTTTTTGTCGCCTTGGGAAGAGTCGGGCATGGTGATGAAAGAGACATGAGAGTCAGTCAGGGCCTTGGAGGCTTTGCTGTAAGAGGATTGATATTAGCATTATCTTATATTAAAATTTCTTCGTTCCTCAAACCCCTTAGTACTCTAGACAACAGTATAACATACAGATAAGTCCTCACGTAAACATCTCCGCCGGGGACTTTGGTCGTGCCAAAGAAGATGTGTCCACAGTAACCACCTGCACCATCAACCCTTACGGAGTTCTTCCCACTGTGAGCGGTAGAGCTATCAAGGGTGACTTTACCGCCCTGGTTACAGTCGTTCGCGTATGTAGGCCATGCGGCTGTGTCCAATCCACCTTCGAAGTCATCAGAGACTTGGGCGAAGGAGAAGGGTAGGAGAGCAAGGGCGAGGAGACCGAATTGGCGGAACATTGTCACGGATGGATTGTCGTAGGTGGTAGGTGAAAGTACGGCGGATAAGACAGAGCTCCAAGAACTCCAAGAACTGGGTGAGCCGAAGGTATTTACGTAGGTACCCTAATATGCCTATGCTCAAATTCGCATCCCGGGCACCCTCCCTCCGTTGCCGCATGGTTGTATTAATACATCCTTCCGTCCACCCTCTCTTCTCCACAATTCGGAACTTGAAACCGGGTTTCTCGAATATACGGCCCGCTCTCCGAATAGCAGGTGGGCGCAAATTTATATTTTCGCATTGTCGGTTCGATGAAAATAAAATTAGTCGCTTAATGATTAGAATATTCTAGAGTGGCTTCTTATATAAGCATGCTCAAGAAACGCATAAACGTGTCTATGTCATGACTTTAAGCTTATAATTGTATAAATTTCAAGGTTGCCATATACGTTCAACTTCCATATCAGTATCAGAGTATGTTCTTGCAAGAGATAAAAATCTTAATTCTAGCCAAAGAGTGAAATATTTTGAGTAAAAGTATGAGTTTATCGAATGTCCTTGTTGGTCTAATATGCCTCACCTCTTAGGTCTTAGTGATAAGATTGGCCTGGCATTACCTAACTATGTAAAATATAGTGAAAAAATATGATTTGTAAAGGTAAGCTTCATTTTCAATAATGAAGACGCTCTATGATCCTAAGTGTTCAATTGTGCTCATAGTTAATATGAATAGTTAAACACGGTTTAGTTCGCGATCTGTATCTTGAATGAGTAAATTTGGTCTTATGCAGGGGAGGCGGCATAATATAGTGAGTGGGGACCCTATCCACCACGCTATACTCAACCAGGGAGGCGGTGAAAAAGGTGGTGGGATTTTGCCGGCGGAATTTTCCTGAAGTTAATTCGAAGCTGGAAATTTTACTTTGCGCCATGTGAAATGCGATATCTTCGGAAGTGAGCTTACAGTTCCTACCGACACACCCCTAACTTCTATCACATCTCACAAAATGGCAAGCTACGAACAAGACAGACATAAGGTAAGCTAACATATCATAAACTCATTCGAGTTGGAAACCTAATCGGTCTGCAGAAACGTCGTCTTACAAAAGACGGCGACTACGTAGATACGTCGAAACCAAGTGCCTTCTTCAAGCCTGTTCAGGGCCGGGACTGGACCATCTCCGTAGCCGTTCCGGGAAGCGTTCTCTCAACGTCAGTTGCATTTACTAGCACACATATCAGTCAGCTTCTATGACGAATTTACTGAACTTAGATTCTAGCTGTCGCCGAGATGACCAACGCACCGGCGTCGTCTCACACATCGCGCGTGCTCTCGCCGTGTTCAGCATAGACGAAATCGTCATATTCGATGACTCGCATCCGGTCACGCGACCTAGGAACATCGACCCTGCCGGCTACACGGGCGATATCGACCCCTGTGGGTACCTCGATCATCTCCTACAGTATCTAGAGATGCCGCCGTTTATGCGACGGACACTACTGCCCATTCACCCTAATCTGAAAGGTGCGGGGCTTATGGCAAGCTTGGACATCCCCTCGCACCCGCACTCCACTGACTGGCTACCGTATTGCGAGGGAGTGACAGTGGCCGGAACACCGAAAGGTGGTAAAGGAACGCTCGTTGACGTGGGTAGAAAGGAGCCAGTGACTATTAGTGACGAAGTTCCGCCAAAGACCCGAATTACGGTTCAGATTGACGAAAATGATCTATCAAAGGCAGAGCCGGTAGACCCTAGCGCACCACGTGTTGAAGGGGGTTACTACTGGGGCTACTCAGTGCGGCGCTGTGATTCGCTCGCAAACGTGTTTGAAGAGTGTACCTATGAGGGCGGTTACGACCTAAACATCGGGACATCTGAACGCGGTGTCTCTATATCGGAGGCATTTCCGGAGCGAAAGAAAAAAGATGCGGTGGCCTTCAATCACCTTCTAATTGTCTTTGGGGGACCCCGAGGCCTCGAGAATGCTGCAGAAAACGACCCGCAATTGAACGGCATGGGGATTGTCAAAGGGAGAACGAAGGAACTATTTGATCATTGGGTCAATATTCTGCCAGGACAAGGAAGCAGAACTATCAGGACAGACGAAGCACTATTTATCGGTTTGGCAGGTTTACGGAAAGTATGGGAAGGAAGGTGAATGAACAAGATATCTACTGGATAGATACCCAAGGTACCTATCTATTCAGAACAAAATATTGGAAGCAAGTGTCCTCTAGAGACTATGAAGATTAAATTTTGCAGGCAAGTAATCGATACCCTATTCGAAGTTTCTTACTAGAGTTGGTATTGCTACCTATTTTTCGGGACGCGGTCCAATGGATAATAGATCAGTATCATCAGCCTTCAGTTCCCATCCTTTCCCTCTGAATCGCTTGGGCCAGATCCCGTTTCGACCCGGGGCTAGAATCCCATTCGGGTCTAATACATCCTTGATTGTCTCATTAAAGCGCATAAACGCCGAATTGTTCCAATTGTACGTCCCGGCTACTTGGTCGGCGAAAAGAAGATGTGTGCGATACTCGCCGAACCCATTTTCTGCGCACTCTTTTATCATTTCTCTCATAAGCTTAATAGCAGAAGCCTTCATACCCGCATCAGCCCTGTCGTATATTATGTTAGTGATATAATGGATCTCACGACCTGCCACGCAAAGCGTAGGAAATAGGTCAAAACCATGACGTTCATGCGCCTTGACGATTATCTCGTGGATAGTACGTGCATCCTTGCCACGCGTTGGAGCTATTGGGCTGAAGAATAAATGGCCACTATTCGGTAACCAATTTAGCCAGTCGAGCTCACGGAGGACAGGAACACCACTACAGACCAATGAGCGGTCGTGCAAATAATGATCAGACGGCAGATCAGAGGGTAAGAAGAACTTTGAACCAGGGATCTTGAAAAATGCCGCCTTGATAACTTCCAGTTGTGCTGCGATGGATGCGGATGGACCATATTGCGTGCCATAGAAGACCCAGGAACAATCACCTAAGGGCAACTCAGCAGCTGCAGATCGAATCTCTTCGCGCGTCATAGGGTCAGAACCATCGTGAAAATCCGACTTCGGTCGACCGGTGACATTGAGCTCCTGGATTACATGGCGTAGCTGTGGAATATTCCCTAATACGCCCTTCTGCGCCAACGGCCGAATGAGATCAACGATTTGCTCAAAATCGTCATCGCGCGGGAATGTGAAGCAGTATGACTGGTGTTCTGTCTCTGGCATCAACTGAATTCCCATCTTAGTCACAATGCCGAAATTGCTCTGAGAGAATATACCGTCGATCGATGGGCCGAAGGCATGTTGAAACGACTGCCAAGTAGGATTATCCGCCCCGTTTGGACCCGGCAGAGCTCCCATACCCGTACGCAGTAACTCGCCATTAGGCAAGACAACTTCCATGCCGCAGCGGTTTGCGAAATGGTCGCCATACGGTGTATACCCAACACCGCGGTCAATCGCATTACCCAATACGCTCCCACCACCCAGATCAGGCGTATCGATCCATAAAGGAAGCTTCCTGTTCTGAATTTCCTCGTAAAGCCGGAAGTATGTTACTCCAGGCTCGACGAGACAACTCGCGTTCTCAGCATCGATGTTCAGAATCTCATGCATTCGCCTGCCGAGATCGACAACTACGCCCCCTGGGATTCGGGGCGCCGCCCCGCCGTAGCCCAAGTTCCTGCCGATGGAGATAGGATAAATCGGGATCCCGAATTTATTTGCCCAACGTACCGTGGTCTGGACTTGTTCCGTTGACCCGGGATATACGGCCGCACTGCTAACTAGTTCCTCCTGGTCCGTTATATGAAAAGCATCGTGGGTATTGGGATGCTGCATATACCATCCATCCACCAATGGTTTATCATTGACTTCTACATTTTCGGCTCCTATTGCGTCCTGCAACTCCTTGATAGCTACTTCAAAGTCCTCCGGAGACACATCTGGTGGAAGGCGCACCGGGTTCTTCCTCGGGCGGCTAACCGGCAGCGTGCGATTTGACAGGAAGCGATCTCGTGCAACTTGGGCTTCCTGCTTAAGTCTCACAGGCACACCACTATACTTCTCCTTAATTGAAGGAATTATCCCTGGGGCAGTTGCTGTCGCCATGATGCTAATAATATGGACCCTTCAAACCATGAAATAATCCCATTTCTTTCTAGGAAGCTCGGTGAAACTGACGTGCCGGCTGCCTTCGAACCCCATCTTCTTATTTGAAGTTTCTCCAAACTCACTAATAGCGCCATGTTCCAGGTTCTCCAACAGCGAGCGGCACCACGTAAGGATATAGGCGGGGTTATATTTGGGGGGTCCTCGGCAGATGCGTCCTTGTATCTTGTGCACATCTAATACCTATTTCTGAGAATATCATCGATCACGGCCCCTATTTATGCGATGTCTCGTTGTCATTCTCGATAGGATATAGGATAACTCGATCTTGTATTATGAAGCATACCTAACGCAGTATATAATTATCACGAATAGTGCCAATCGTCTTATTAGACATTATCCGAGACACAAGTCCTATGTTAGGTACTCAACATATCAGCTCTATATATCAGATTAGCCAATTGTCTTCAGCATATATTACAGGCTAGATATGAAGATATTTCGCCACCTAAATGTATACTTAACGGTACAATGCGTATAACGATTCTTCTAATACCTCCACATTTGGACCAAACCCTCACAAGCAGATAGCGTACCTATATATCGATAATCATATAGAATCCCAAACCAGGTAGTTGGTATAATTAATGATGAGGCTAACCGCCGAGCGGTCAATTCGGTAATTCATATAGCACACTCGGTTGCTGTGACGGCATCTAAAAAGCCTGAAGAGGGGGTTTCGCCTCTAATACGCCGAGAGCAAGGACACTACTAAGTCATATCTTGCATGGAGCCGGGGAACCCCTAACAGCTAGAAGAGGATATGAGATAAAAACCTACATAGAGATGCGGGTCGAGAATAACGTACCGTCACATCAATACAATCTGCCATGGCAAAATGGGCGTAGCTCGATGGATCTGTATTGTTATTAGTGACTTCTTGGCGGGGAATCTGCTGATGTTCCCTTCGGCATGAAAAGAAAGTCATTTGCATCCAGGCAATCCCGGCCCTAAATATGGAGACCCCCGGATTCTCACGAAGGCTCGTCCCGCCGAATCGTATCCATCCTTTAAATTCTACTGGATTTAAACGCAGCGGTACATGTTATAGTAAAGTTTGCCCGCCATGACTATCAACGGTATAAAAAAAGAGCCCATTAAAGGTAAGTTAACTTAATTAACCAGGCTTATGTTACGATTTTATACTTGCGATCTTGAGGAATTCACTAAATCTAACTATCACTTATAAGTCATCGTTATCGGCGCCGGTCTTGGCGGATGCGCCTGCGCACTCGCCCTTAAACATCACGGACACGATGTAGTTGTTTATGAGAGGCTGAAGGCATTCCGACGACTAGGTGACTCGCTGGGGTTAGGGGAGAATGCGCTCAAGCTACTCGAACGCTGGGGAGGCAAGTCTCTATACCAGAAATTAACCAGCATCGGCAATCAAGCCCCTGACATGCAAATCCGCCGCTGGCATGACGGCAAGATTCTAGCGCAGCAGCCGTTGATGGATATGGCCGGCTACATCGGCCATCGCGGGGACTACCACGAAGCCTTCATCCAAGCCGTGAAAGACGCTGGTATAGAGATACAGATGGGCCGCGAAGTTGTCGCATACGACGAGTTGAAGCCAAGTGTGATATTCGCCGACGGCACAAAGGATACAGCAGATCTCATTGTGGGCGCCGACGGTATTAAGTCGCGTGCGCGGGAGCTCGTATTGGGATTTGAAGACGCACCAAAGAGTAGTGGATACTCATGCTATCGGGCTTATTTCCCCGGAAAGCATTTGCAGGAAGATCCCTTGTGTCGCGAGTTTGTAGATCACGACTGTGTTAATATTTGGTATGCCAAACAAGTACCATCCCTGAAGTCAAGTTAGTCTGATGCACGTACTAAAGATAATAATCTAGGATTGGCGAAGATACACATCTAGTTCAGAACACTCTCCGGAATGGCGACGAGTTCAACTGGATTGTAACGCGTAAGCTATCTCATGAAGCTGATATGGTGATCAAAGAGTCGTGGTTCCAAGAGGGAAATATGGATGAGGTCAAGAAGTCGCTACAAGATTTAGACCCGCGGATACGCGCCGCTGTAGAGAAAACCGAATCTTGCCTGGATTGGAGTAAATATTACCTCGCCTCATCTATACTGTGGATTATAACTAACATTTCTAAAAATCAAGAAATCTGTTACAGAGACCCTCTCCCTACATGGATATCCAAGAGCCACAAAATTGCGCTCCTAGGCGATAGCTGCCACCCGCATTTGCCGACAAGCGCACAGGGCGCGAGCCAAGCAACAGAAAGCGCAGGCGTACTCGCAATCTGCTTAAAATTAGCTGGAAAGGATAGCATTCCATTAGCAGTAAGACACCTGCTTTCGCCCTAAACTGATCTACTATCAGACCGATATATTAACCTAAACTGCCACTCATAGACACGATGCTACGAGAAGTTGCGGTTTGGAAGGACTAGAGCTAGTCAGACGAACGGAGAGGACTTAAGAGACCGCTGGCACAACGCGCTCAAGAATGTAGATGAAGGCGTCGAGATCGACCCCGAAACCGTCAAGATGAGGAACAGGTGGTTGTATGCGTTTGACGCGGAGGCAGACACGATCGAGCGCTGGGACGAAGTGTCGGCGTTAGTTTCAAATGAATTGAAGACTGGGAAGATTACGCCGTTGTGCTAACGCCACGTAGCAGGGGTTGTAAGCAAATATGTGCTGTATTTTTTTATAGTTAGATCCAACTTTATAAATATTTTTCTATCAGGTTACTTAATCTAAGTTTCTCTTATACTCGTAGCAAGTAATTATATAGGACTGCATCAGTATCATTTATTGCTTGCGGCTAGTAAATACACTTTTTGAGGTATTATGTCTTCTTTTCTAACTACACTCTTCAGATGAACTAGCTTCTACCCGTAATATCCTCATGCACCCAAAACCGAGAATCCCTAATGACATTTAATATCCTATAAACACAGCTACGACAAACGTAGCAATCCAACTAAACATTATAAGATCCAACACATTTAGGAGCTTCTGCGTTCGCATCTCAGCCTCTTCATAATCACCCATTTTCGGCAGACTACCCTTGATCCCAGGGGTCTTCTCAGCCCAGAAGCCACGGATATGTTCTCTCGCAAAGTAGACAGCGACGACCGTCGCAACCGGGGCTAAGTAGCGCGGTAAAACCCCGTATATCGAACCCCGACGGGCGAGCAGTACCGACATAAAGAATGAGAATAACAGCGTGACGACACCGGTAGTCTGGGTGGCGTACGTCTTCTGTCGCTGGCGTTCGGCCTCAGTAGAGACCTTAGCTAGCTTTTTAGTTGCATTTTCGTATTTTTGGAGGTTGGTGATGGCGATGTAAGATTGCTTGCCGCCGTAGATTGCCAAGGCGGCTTGAGCAATGTGAAGGATTTGTAAGAACATCTCTAAAATAAGTAGTCAAAAAGTTGATGCGATATTGATGGTGAGTGCCTAATGATAGTAAAGTTAAGCGTAAAGTGAGAAATTGATGTATTAAGAGTTCTAAAGACTGCCTGCTAGAAGCGTCTAATAATAGGGTACTATTGAAGCAAGTAATGACGGCTTGACTATTTGATTATATGACGTAATAAGCCCGACCGATATAAGACCAGCTAGAACTAAGTCGCTTTACACTCCTATTCCCCTATTCCCCTATTCCCCTATTCCCCTATTCCTCTATTCTAGAAACCTTAATATAATAGCTACACATGCTTAGGTAGTGTGTATTTATTATATAATCTCCAGTGTTAAACCATTACTAAAAGTACTTTACTACTATATAAATGAATGGCTCGTTTTACATTCACAGGTACATATATAAGTACCTACCTAATATGTCGTAATTGGCGCTACACTTATAACCCGCAAAAGGCTGGATTGAAAGCTTCCATGTCAACGTTCAAGGCTCCGGTACCTTAATCAAGCCCCCATAAAGATAGAAACACCAGAATCGACCACCATTGATTGGCCGTTGACGAAGCTTGCCCATGGGCTAGCTAAGAAATGAACTACACTCGCAATTTCTTCGGGTGCGGCCGCCCGAGCCAAAGGCATAGCCTTACTGATTTGGTTAACTCTCTAGGGCTTTCTCTTTATAGCTCTTTGCAATAATGGCGTATTTGTAAACCCAGGGCACACTTCGTTAATACGGAGACCGGATCTCACGTTCTCCGATGCTGAAAGGTAATAGTTAGAATATACGTACGTTTCTCTTTGACCGCGTTACGAACAAATCGATCTTACCAGCAGACTTTATGATACCCCTTGCAGCGAATTTGCTTGCCGTGTAAGAGATAGAATTAGGTGAGCCGATGATCGCGGACAGAGACGTAATGCATATGATAGAGCCCGATCCTATGCTGCGACTGCCACTGCGCCCTTCAGCGTAAGCTGGTTCTTGAGTCTTCATGAGGGCAATCTCTTCTTGAAGACAATGTAAAATATCCTTCGCATTTACCCCGTATAAAAGATCGTATTCAGACTCTTTGACACTAGCTGTATCAGCCTCGGTTTGTAGTGGGAGCTAAAATGATCAACCCAAATTTAGTCGAAAGTTTTACGTACCGGCACCAACAATTAATGCTACGCCATTAACATCCATCTTAACATAGAATAATATTATGGCTTGATTAGCCACAATGACAGGATTGAGGCGAGACTCTGACTAAGGACAGAATCCCTTTCTAATATTTTCCGAGGACAAAGAAATACGCATTACGCCTGGTTTCGCGGTATTGTCGCCAGTTTATACGGACAGATCAAGACAAGTAAGAGAGGCAGATTAAGGCAATCGTTGGTTGATACGGCGTTTAGATAGTTGGTAAGCTTCTATTTGTGTAACGCCCCTAAGTACCTACCTAACACTGCACTGTCACTTTGCTTAGAGCAAAAGGCAAGCATCTTAGACGGAATCTTTTGTGTAACGGAGGCACGGTGAGTTACGAAGAAGAACCTACATCCTAGGTACCCAACCAGGGGCCTTGCCACCTAGCTTCGGAAGGATGTGGTTCAGAATCTTCTCATCATTATCGTCAGCAATTCTACCTGAGCATCCTTTCAAATGCTCTTCCGTCCTTTAATGCTAGTAAAGCGTTACCTACTGGCACACGTGAGATCTTCACCAACTCCACGTGGATTTTGATCTCACGCGCCTAGCATTCCCGGCAACGATAACGACCCGTCCGTCACCGAAATCGGGCTTATACTAGTAGGAGTAGTCGCCGTAGTCACCTAGCGCGCTATTGGCCTAGGTCGTTTCGGGATCGCGCTCTGCCGTGAGTAGGGTATCTGCAGCGCGGCTGAGCGCACAATGTCAAGGCTGCCGTCCTCTCCAACGTTCTACTTGATCACGACTTCGACGCGGACGGGGGCTACGCTGTCACCATCGCTCGCCGTAATAGACTTGAAGGGAACGCTCCACCCCGCCCCGAGAACCTCAGACACCCAAGCCTCAACGGGCGCAGTGGTGATAAACCATTTGAACTTAATTTGTTTCAATAGATTATATCTTGACGAAGTAGCGCTGGCTTCACGGATATAAGAATGAAATCAGACTAGGAGATAATATAGGGGTAAATAAATCAGGGTTAGGGGTTGTAAAGACGGGATGTTATGGTAATGCCATTGACGGGAATGACTGTAAATAGTGAAATACCCTCATAGTCTAACTTAGAGCAGCTATCCATTTCATCAAATATCTAGGTTAAAAGTACTCGAGGTATGCTGGTACAAAGTTACGCGTCTACACCGTGAAGTAAGCTTGGATGGTACCAACGTACATATAGCTTACCCCCGATGAGGGGTTCTGTTTGAGCATCTACCATACGAGAGATTGGATTACAGATCTTACAGTTCTGTCATGATATTTAGATTTTTTCTTACATTCTCGCATCCCTTTATCTCTTCACTTACCGGATTTTCCGTGTCTACATCCTGAATATATAATGTCTACCATCGACACCGCTTCCACTGCCAACATAGGTGCAGATTATGATTACATAGTCATTGGAGGCGGAACATCCGGGCTTGTAGTTGCGTCAAGGTTAACCGAAGAGAAATATATTCGCGTGTTAGTTCTTGAAGCTGGTGCAAGCCGCCTAAGAGATCCGAAACTCTCGATTCAAGGTCTTGCCGCTGCGACGTATTTTGACCCAGACTATGATTGGTGTATCACTACAGAACCTCAGGCAGGGCTTAACAACCGTAGGCTAGCACAGCCTTCAGGTAAAACTCTAGGCGGTTCATCAGCGTAAGTACCCAGGGTCCTAACATACAAATGCAATGCTTCTGAATTGATAGCTAACTCGGCTTGGGTCAAAGTATTAACCTGGGGATGGCTGTATACCCTTCTAAGTCTGGTTTTGACACATGGGAAAGACTAGGAAATCCGGGCTGGGGATGGAAAACTATGGAAAGTTACCTCCGCAGGTTCCATACATTCACCGAGCCTCAAGCAAAGCTCAAAGAGGAGTTAATGCTTGATTACTTGAATGGCGCTCACGGCACGGATGGGCCCATTCAGATCTCCTACGGTAGCGAGGAAGGGTTCACCCCTTTTGCCCAAGCCTGGCCCCGAGCATGGTCGACTCTATGCAAGCCTATTGACAGCGATCCTATCGCTGGTATGTCTATCGGGGCTTTCAACAATGCCGCCACGCTTCATCCAAGAACTAGAGAGAGGAGCCATGCCGGAAATGCGTATTTTTCAGATGAAGTCGCTCAACGACCCAACCTACGCGTCATCACAGAAGCACACGTCGAGAAAATTCTCTTTATCCGACAGACTGGCGGTCCTGACAAGCTTCGGGCCGCTGGAGTCGCATTCGTTGGGAAAGATGGCCGGAGACGGCAGGTCTCTGCCACGCGTGAGGTGATTCTGGCCGCCGGCGCAGTCAAGTCACCTCAGCTACTCCAGCTCTCAGGAATTGGTAGTAAGGATATACTTGAAAAGTACGCGATTGAATGTCTTCTAGACAATCCTAATGTTGGTGAAAACTTTCAGGACCATGGTTTCGTACCATTTTCCTGGGAGGTAGCCGACCCCATAACGTCAGGCGATCAGATGCGAGACCCAAGCGTCGTCGAAGCGGCCATGGCGGCTTATCAAGAGGCTAGGACAGGTCCCTTGTCTGTAAACGCACTCGCATCGGCCTTTTTCCCGCTCCAAGACGAGAGTATTGCACCCGTATCCATCAGTCAGCTCCTCTCAGACCTCGGCCAAGCAGAAGCCGAACCCAGAGTTCTCCGTGAGCAGATCTGTACCCCTGATGACTGCTCAGCACATTTCATTCTCGCGCCATTTCAGCTTAACGCCTTTCCTGGGGATAGCCCTTCTCAGATCTTCGGCCTTGGTACTGAAGGCTTCTATGTGTCCATTGTAGCCGTTCTGAGCCACCCATTCAGTCGCGGATCAGTACATATACAATCAGCTGATCCGCAATCACCACCCGTTGTCAATCCGTGTGCTATGTCTCACCCGCTAGACTTGGAGTTACACGCGCGGCATGTGCTACTTCTCGAGAAAATCCGTGACACTCCACCGCTAAGAGAGCTATTCAAAGAGGACGGGCGGCGTTTGCATAACGGCGGGCATAGGGTTGAGACGTTGGACCAGGCGAAGGAAGCAGTTAAGAACGGATACACACCACATTACCATGTATGCGGAACGGCAGCCATGATGCCTCGAGAATCTGGTGGTGTGGTGGACTCGAGCTTGAAAGTCTATGGAGTGAATTGTTTAAGAATTGTCGATGCGAGCGTGTTTCCACTAATACCGAGAGGGAATATCCAGAGTTCAGTCTATGCAGTTGCCGAGAAAGCTGCTGATCTCATCAGGGCAAGTTAGTAGTAGAGAGGGGACGACAATGAGTTCAATGAAGTTTAGACCAGTATAATTCTTGCTTACCTTTTATTGAGGAACCTAAGCTTTTCCGCAGTGCATACCTAGGCAGCATAGGTAAAAGACAAAAGTCATTTTACTAATCTACGCACTGAATTGTTTCGGACCAAATCAATTTACAGTTCGTGTCATGGGGGTACGCGTACGGGTCGCGGTAAATTGCGTATGAAAACTGCGCTGTAGCACTAGTTAGTTAATCAGAAAGCAAACTTTTCAATATGCATTGAAAACAAAAGCTATACAGTTTCGTAGCTTTATAGGCATATTAGGTAAGCTCTACCTATAGTACGAAGGTAGGGCCAACCGCCAGTATAAATACCTCTACATACTCCTTGAAGTCTTTTTAGTTTAACTACCTAACTAGTTAGGTGATAAAAGGTCTAGTATTACCTATTACTATTTCGCAATCTCTCTCCCCCCCGGTGCAAGTGGATCCCCACCAAGCCTCATCTATCACAACAGCCACAACGTGGCTATACAATATTCTCAATCCTAAGCGATAGCTATAGCTACAGCGAGAATCTCCATCCACCTTTAATCATTAAGAACGTACAACTAAGCTGAGACCCGTACCGATTCACAATGTCGAAAAAGGTTGCCAAAGTCATATCAACTGAATTACTCGTATGTGCCTGGCCAACCCAAAAGCACTAAATTTGCTAAGGGTATTTTCCAGGAAAACAAAGATGCGAAGTGGATCAATCTCGTAAAGTCAGTTGCTGTAAATAGATATACAGCATTCCACTATATGCTACAATGTGAACGTCTCATCAATCTAACCGTACCATAATTCAGAATTACATACGAGGATGAAAATGGTCAAGTGCGCATGTGGGAGGCGATGAAGCGCCCTGGGCGTCCAAGCACCAGTACCGTTGATGCCGTGCAAATGGTCGCCGTCATTCGCCACAAAGAAGGTCCTAAGGTCCTCCTTGAGAAACAGTTTCGCGCACCAGCAGGTAAAATTGTCATTGAGTTTCCGGCTGGATTAGTGGATGAGGGCGAGACTGTAGAGAAAGCGGCGCTACGTGAACTAAAGGAGGAAACGGGTTACGTTGGTGAAGTAGTACCAGACCGTGGAGGTGCAAGACCGATCCTTTTCAGCTGTGAGTTCTATCATCATCATCATCATCATCTCTTTCCATTTCATAAGAATATGCACTAACCATGTCCTCAGCTCCTGCATCTTCAAGGTAGGGTTTATACTTCCTAATGTTGATACTAAGCCATTTGACTAACTCTTGATGTAGCTCAAGGACATTTCTCATCCATCTGAAAATTGATCCGGAAAAAGAAGAAAATCAAAACCCAAAACCTCAGCTGGAAGATGGTGAGTTTATCGAAGCTTTTTGGGTACCATTGGACAGCCTATATGCGGAATGTAGGAAGTTGGAGGCCCAGGGGTTTGCGATTGACGGTAAGGTCGGCGTCTTTGCTGAGGGTCTCGAGATGTCCAAAATTTGGTCAGTTTCATGAACGCATCACGGATCGTAGAGACGGTATTATTATTATACCTTGAGCACTCCACGGACCTATGTGGAATCCATAGATCTTGCCACGTATCTTTTTATAGCTAATATGAAGACATGCTAGAGTCCATTATTGATTAGAAGCAGTTATCTAGTTACCTCTTAAGCACTCTCTTACGTGATGACGTCTTACAAGTCGAGAGTTACAGACTATTAAGGAACTTAATCTGCAGCGACGGTCGCAACTTTAAGGGCCTACCTTGGGTGTCTAGTAGGTAGGTATACTGGGGAAATAATATAAATATGCCTATTGTTAGTTGTCTATCCCATACAACCTTCCCAATCCCGAATCAAATTACATTTCTTAAGTAGTTGCAACAACCATTAACATGACGCTGCCAATAAATCCCAGCAAACCCTGTTAGTGTCCCATTTTCTACTTGTTTAGAACAGGAAAACGGATTACACAGTCTATCTGCCATCCCAATAGCAGAAAACTATCTAAGGAATATATCTTGTATATGATCCTCATATTATTACCCCTCCACGTTAATCAATACGATAATCATCACCCTAAGATTATACACAAGCAACGAAAACCATAGGATACCATCGCCATTATGGACGTCCCGGGGGGGTTCAACGAACTAGTATACCACGCCTGGAAGTGCAAAAAGTGTGGACGCTGGTGTGCTGCCTGTGATGATTCCTGCATCTGCGGCTACGTCAAGCCACAGCCACCGAAAAATAAATCCCCAGAGATTCGGGATCGACCTCAACTATCCATGTCTCCAAGGACGAAAACGAAACTCGATACGCTACTCCCTATGCCTAAAATCTTCTTTGGGCGTGATTATGGGTATGATTATGGGCGTATATCGAGCAATCCAGAGGATTGGGTCATTTCTGGTAGACACGATGCGGCTCCTAGACGAGAAAGTCCCCCCCTTAAACGAAGTTTTGTCTCTTTCACCCCATCAAACCGCGTACCAATATCATCGCTTCTAAATGGAGAAGAAGATACCACTTCCGAATACAATACCTCCACTGGACAAAATAGTCCTTTCGGCCAATATGGAATCTTCAACGCATCTACCAGTCCTTCCACGCTCAGTGGAGCTTCTACGATCAGCGAACCTGGACGTTCAATTGACACGCCCTTCCAAAATACTTCTCACCGGCACGATACTGCTTCTAGGGAATCGACGCTACCTTTGTCTAGTTTCTTGCCCTTAGATAAGTCCTTTCGCCGCAACTTGGAAGCTACTTCGCCCACTTCGCCTAACGAACGCTCGAGTGTCACCCATTAGACATAGAGTTATGTTTTACGTTAATGCGACTTTTCCTAAGAATGTGTTGGATTATATAGGGGCTTAGATCAAGGCCAGCTAGCATCACAGCGTGGGGCGATACCTAAGGGGCTAGTTCTGCATCAGACACTTCACTATGGAATACTCCTTACTAAATATCAGTTTGAGCGTGGACGTACTATGACTACGAAGTATAGCCACGGTAAAGCGATGGAGGAGTAAGCGAACGGGCTAGAGGGACATTAATGAATAAAGCGTTGACTTATGCATTAGTAAAACATTCAACTAATTAATATTTAATTGACTCTTTGAACTATCGTATACAGCGTCGTTTTGATTTCGTTTCCAGTGAATCTATTAACATTAACAATGTCTATACCGATAACTATAAGACAGACTACCGTCTGAGAGCTAATACCCGATACGATACTTAGTATAGATTTCCCAAAGAAGCTTCACCATGAGCTTCTTATGGTATTATCCCAACGGAACTTTTCGCTAATGCATCTGTATGTTTCCTATTTACTCAGTAAAGTACAAACAGTAATAATTCTCTAGTTTATGAATACAGAGATGAGCGTTGATGGTATAGCGCCGGTCGTGTAAGTACCACGACTACGATAGCGCACTCTCGAGCGGATTTCCCTAATCAATGCGACAATACACCATACAAACCTAAAACGAGGGCTTGGATAACGCTTCTCATAATACTGCCAAAGCGGAAAAGCCACCTATTAAAATAAAGAAGATGCCCCCAAAACTATTAGTTTTCAAAGCACCCCATTCGAAAGAGATAGCATATCGATGATTAATTTATACATACCAAAATGGAGCCCCCATTAAAAGCCATCAAGATACCGCTACGAAAACGCGGAAAAATACTCGCCGCGTTGAAACGACCCGTCACGAAGCTCTTCAGCTGGGTACACTGCCATAGAAAGCGCCGAACTGCTAGTATGTCACGTCATGGTCGAAGGCTTGGGAACGAGCGAGTGAAGGCTAACATCGGCAGAATATAAAGAAGACGCTCCCCCGCGACGTTTGATACTTGAATAAGAACCTTTAATGCTCTTACATTTGTGACGGACTTGACCTTGCAATATGTATTGAGCAGATCTATTACATTATATTTCTATTATTCTCCTATTATAATTTACCTAACCGTTACAGTTGTCGGGGATATCATATTGGGGGTGCAATGAAATGGTAGCTGGTAAAAAGGACGGTCTATGGGCCTGAGGAGAGTCTCTTAGTCACTTATTTCAGCAAGCAATAACAGTCACAGATTCTATATTAAAGACACCGTTTAATAAACCAGGCCAGGTAGCCTTATATTAGGTAAATCATACCTTTCCACATATATTCATTGCTCTTAAATATCTTAAATTTCAAGACCGGCAAGTCTCGCCTAACAATAACATGTATAAAATTTCGGCCGCACATTAAACTAGAAATAAACTGAAGTGACGTCTTTATCTTCAAAGTACCAATTCTGGCCGATTATATGTATCTACTCGTCCACACGCCACCGATGCTCTACTCGTCGCATTTATCCATCATCTTATATACACAGGCGGCGGAAGCCCACCATGCCTTAAGAATCCCGTAGCTTCTCCTTCTCCTTCTCCTTCTCTTTGCCTCTTGCCTGCTTGCTTGCTTACTGCGCGCACGGTATGCTATCACATCCAGGTGTCAAATCCTGCCTTAGTCTTTTGGTAAAACGCCTTGTCACCAGCCTGTCGCCTATGGGGAAAAGTTCAAGTGAAGAAAAGAAACCAAAACGCAAGAAAAGAATAAAGACGAGGCACCAACTCTCCTCTGTAATAATAGTAATTCGAGATGTAGTAAGGGTCTCCCTCGAGAGGGACTGGCGATGACACGTCTTGTGCAACCTCGACTTGAGAAGAAAGTCTATGATGCAAGAAACTAGAACCTTCAACCTTCTGACCAACATCGTCATCCCATCATATAAGTCTTCCCACAGACTCCATGCACCCTAGAAACGCCGACGCCGTTGTAAATGGAAATGAGCAAAAAAAGGAAAAGGAAGACCATTTGGAACGTTTGATTCGGTGGTCTAGCTAGGAAACCATAGCGGTATCGTGAATAGTTCGTCCGAGATCGTACTTGAGCACCTAGTGCTCCGGATATCACATCGAATAGAATAAAAGAAGCCAAAACCCGAACGTCATACCATCTTCCAAGGATTGTCGCGGGAGCCGTCGTGAGTGTTCTTTATTCATGCTCATGGATA
This sequence comes from Daldinia concentrica, assembly GCA_902805455.1. Classification (NCBI taxonomy): domain Eukaryota; kingdom Fungi; phylum Ascomycota; class Sordariomycetes; order Xylariales; family Hypoxylaceae; genus Daldinia; species Daldinia concentrica. The sequence continues at coordinate 1,294,620 of CADCSW010000009.1, forward strand.
TGGTTGTCTTTATGGTGAATAAATGCGGACTTGAAGGATTTACCTCGGGTCCGCCTTCTTATCCTGCTGACAATCCCATTATCCTCTTGTGATTGCGTAGCACCGGAGCGAGTCGACTCAAATCTGCTTAACATAGCAGCTGAAGTAAACTCGTTGGACATCTCGTAACTCTGCCTAACTCGATCCATCGAGGCTCGCATACGGTCGTAAGAAGGACGAACCCGATCGTGCGAGGGGCGTACCGGAGGTTCAGGAGGCGGATCAACCGGCTGAGCAACAGGAACATCAATCGATGGCTCGTGTCTAGTGTAATTAGTACCGTCGCTGCCATTCTGGCTACGAGAATTATGACCGGCAATAGATTGAGTCGCAACAGAAGGTGGATAAATAGGTTTCAAATCTTCGTCCACGCTTGCGAATTGCTGGTGTCGCCGGCGTCTAGAGGACTGTGATGATCCAGACGAACTGGACTTCGCTAGGACCTCGCTTGAACTCTCATTTTCTAGCTTATCGAATTTACCTATAGTAACCTGTTCCCGAATGATATCTACATCTCGGGGCCAGTAGACTTTGCGCAAGGCCTTGATAGCATATCGAGGAGCTAATGCAAGGATCGGAGTCGCAATTAAAACCGCCCAGAACGAAACTTCGCCGTAAATCTGGGGAGCTCCTTCGTAAAGCGTACCAGCAAATGTTGATGACGTATAAACACCGGTCCAAAAGAAGACAATCAGGTCGCTGATAATAATAATAAGGAGCGTAAGCCAATCCCATCGGTATGTGTTGATGAGGATGTAAAGGTTAATTGTAATGATACATGGGTGCGTAATGTAGATGCCGAATCGATACCGATCCATCACATCAAGTCCATTGCTGGTAACAGCCGAGGTAGATGCGAAGGTTAAGTAGGGAACGAAAAAACATATTACACTTTGGTATAAACCATCCAACATGTAAAACCTATCCTTTATTAGCAAATTCGATTAAACATAATCAAATAGGGGGATATAATTACCAAAACTTGTGCTGGGTCCATTCAAGCCGTTCAATGCCACGTCGATATAGCTGAGGAACAGCTAATGAGACTTTATCGGACACATCCTGGTCAAGGACACCAATGACAATAGGGGGCACGGAGGTGAAGATAAGGTTGAATAGAAGGATATAAGTGTACTCGAAGAGATATGTGATGTCGAAATTGCAGAAACACTGATACCAAAGAATACACAAGGTCCAAACCATGTTCTTGTAGAAAAAGTTGGCGATTGCTTCCGCCATCCTCCTGTAGGACCAGCGGCCGTGAACTAAAACTAATCGTTCGAGAAACCGGAACTGCCCAATGGCATAATCGGCAGACATGGCTGCTTGACGACCTTCGACACCGGCGATACCCACACCAACGTCCGCTTCTTGAATCATCGCGACATCGTTAGCACCATCCCCGATGGAGAGCGTCATAACATCAAGACCGTTCTTGACCATGGATACGACGGCAGCCTTCTGCGCAGGGCTGACACGGCAGCAGAGAACGGAAGCGCACTGCTTGCAGAGAAGGAGAAACTTTTGCTTCAAGCTGTCATCGAGCACCCATCTCAAAGTAAATCCGTCGATCACAAGAGCATGGGTTGGCGCTGGCGGTTCATGATTCTTCCTGGCGCGGGCCAAGTCTTCGTCGTTACCGGTGATACCAAACATCTTGAGCTTCGCGTCTAGCTCTCGTCCAATTTCGTTTACGAACAAATCATCAGGTGTCGAACCAGTTTCATCCTCTTTCACTTTAAGATTAATAAGTTCCATGTCGTTGTTCAGTAGATTGCACGAGAAACCAATGTTGATAGCAGTTTCGACTTTGTCTCCGGTGAGTACCCATAGCTTAATTCCGGCTCGGCCGAGTAATTCGATCGCGTCGGGTACACCGTCTTGAAGACGATCTTCGATTGCTGTTCCTCCTAGGAGAGTTAACTCTTGCTCAATCTTGTCGGCAACTTCTTCCAACTTCTCTTCTCGTTCGTGCATCGCGGTAGCGGCCTTGTCGTGCTCCTTACGCCACTCGAGGTATTCGTGCTCAGAAAGCACACGTTCGGCTATGCATAGGGTTCGTAGACCTTCTCGAGCAAACATTTCAAGGTGCTCAGCAGTGGTCTTCCGAAGCTCTGCTTGCTCACCGCGCTTCAGGCGCGAATAGATGATACTATCCGCACCCTTGCAGAATAGAACGATACGGCCATCGGGCATCTTCACGATAGCGCTCATTCGTTTTCGGCTAGAGTTGAATTCGATTGTGTTGAGGATTTGATAGTGTATTTCTTCGCCCATAACATTCACTCTGATGCCATCTGTTGTATGTCCCAGAACAGTGAATCCCATATCACGAGCAGTTGCTACAAGTGCTGCTTCATCTGGAGATTGAGCTCTGAAATCAATCTTAGGGGGGTCGCCGGGAATATGATCTGCTATAACAGTATGGCAAAGTGCCAATGCAAGCATAAAGTGCGCATTGGCTTCTTTTTGCTCCTCGCCGGACTCGCCTTGTAAATCGTCAACAAAATCTGGAGCAATAAACGTCATATCTTCTCCGTGAAGATACGGATTGTCGTGAATCTTTCGAAGCCCCTCTAAAGCGTGGACTTTTCCGGCGGCGATCTGTTCTCTGGCCCTGGCAGCTTCTTTTGCCACATCAATACCTAAACGCTTTTGCATGCCTGCCTGGGCTTCGGTGTATGCTTCTCCGTACGGCTGACCATTGATAGTAGCCTTCTTGAATTCCATGACGTTCTGGGTGAGAGTGCCTGTCTTGTCTGAGAAGATATATTCAATCTGGCCCAAATCATCAGATATGTTCCATGATTTTGGTACGCATGGATAATCGATTTTCTCATAGTACATCTCAACATCGCTATATATGAATATAGCCTGTAGCGTACGCACAATTTCCAGTGAGATATAAAGGGAGATCGGGACAAAGTTTTGAAAGACAATAAGCGCAGCCCAGAATGTGATAAATCCGGTCATACCAGGAGTGCCGCCGACGGAACCGTATTCAAACCAGGCAGTTGAAGCATCGCTTTTGCTCCACGACACTCCATTGACGATGGCACACAAAAGACACAATGCGCCGAGAATACCGAAGTTACAAATAACGTTGAAGTTTAGCTCTCGGGCAATGCGGGCACGTTTACTTGGCGTGACACCTGCATTCATCATGATTTTCGTATCGTGGCCCGTAAACATAACGATGCCGAGAACCCATTCTGTGTTCCTCAAGTTGCAGCCTCTGAGAAGCATGTTGTCTATGGATATCGGCTCCGACATTTCTCTGGGGCTACCTGCTATTATCTGTTCCCACTTGATGGCACCATTATACTTATAGAGGTTAGGTTGGGGTGGTTCGCTCTCGATAAAGAATTGGGCGCGCTCGCAGTCCCTCGCATGCTTCAAAGTTCGTCCGCAACGGAGTGCTTGACGAACTTTCAAATTTGTTTCTCCATCTAAATTCTTGGTTTCCACGTAACATGCACCGTCTGAATCGGAAGTGGCGAGAACGATGATATCTGCAGGAAGCTCATCATCATTATAGAGTCGCACAAAATCGCCAACCTGTAGATTTTTCCAGTGATCTTTGTGAAATCGGGCCTGGCCAGGTTTCACATCGTAGTTAATAAGGTCTCCTTTTATTCTGGCTAGCGTGTCCGGCTCGTTTGGAGTATGCGATCTTTCAGATGTCGGGCGTTCTGGGATTTCCATTAAATCGTTCCTGGGTGTCTGGGGGGGAAGAGGGGACGTGACCGGTGTCATCTGAATGTCTTCGTACGCAGACATGTATGACGTTCTGTCAGTATGAGGAGATAGCATAGTAGAATCGCGACGCGTCGCCTTAGTTTCAACAGAGGGACGCGGGTCTGATGAATTTTCCAACATCCCCTTTGTCTTATCCTTCTTCCATAAGCCCTGCACCGTTCGCCAAAACGTTGCGAGAGATCTCGAAGTAGCCTTCTTGATCCTTCGCCATAGCGATACATTATCTTCGGTAACATTGACATTGTTCCATCCTACAAGACGGTGTACGGGTGCGTTATTTAATTCGTTGTCAAGAATCGTCCTGCGATAATCTTCGACCGCGTCCTTGATAGCCGTCACGGCAAGAATGAATATTAAAGGTACCGCATTAAGTCCTGGATTAGTACCCCCGAAAATAGGAAAGATCTAAAAATTGAATTAGATGTTAGCGTCCCTCCTGAACGCATGTGATCTATTTCACTTACAATAAGAATCACCATGAAAAGGAAGAAAATGTTGGCAATATTGTGGAATTGGAACCAAAGGTTCTTAGGGACGAAAGACAATGGTGTATACTTGGCCGTCCGGATCTTGTTTCGAGCATATGAACGAATGGGGTTGCCTTCTTCATCTTTCAGCTCGTCAGGCAAAGCCAAATTGAAGTACACTATCCTCCCCCCTTCATCTTCCTCCTCAACAGACACGGTACTCTTCGAATCGCCTATTTCATTCTGCTCGGTCGCAGACGCGCCGTCATATGTAGCGTGATCGTCACTCGTAGACTGACTGCCGCCCGAATGACGTTTCTTCTCTGTCGAGCCAGTTCGCTTATGTATCCTGTCTTTGAGGGATAACCTCTTAAGACCGCTGCTCTTAACAGTGAGTTTCCGAGTAGCCCATCTCGATCTGTTGACCGCCTTGTCATTGTCACCTTTCGGCATTTTGGGAGAGCTGCGGGCAGAGCCCGTTCAACCCGACGTGTCCGCCAGACTGGCCTTCCGTGGCCACGAGTCTTGCGTATTGAATCCTTAAGGCGTTAAGCAATGCTGAATGCGGAGACTCGGGCAATTGACTGCAATCGCGTCGGGGTCGCTAAAGCGAAAGAAAGTGAATCGTCGGTCGATATTATCGTCACGATGTTCTCGTCGAGGAAGACTTGCATCTAGGGGAATGGGTTGTGATCGCTCGTCCTCCGGCTTCCCTTACTTGGTACTGGGGGGCAATCGTGTTGTTGATGGCGTTAAGGACAGAATTGGAAAGGGAACAATGGAAGTTTTTGATTGATCGCTACGTCGGAAGGGCCGGGGTTCTAAAGTACACCGAAGACTGTGTCGACACTGTAAGCAAGACGGGCTGGAAGGTAGTACAAAGTCGCGTGTACGCACGCATTTACATATGCACTTACCCAGATAGCCTACAGAACCCGCGAATACTCCCTATCTTCTCGGCGGTAACAGGGGAAAGCCCCAAGACATTGGCGCAATTTTATGTAACTTCAAATTATACCTCAGTTCGAGTTATTTGTGCACAGCATTATTGTGATCGTATTTATCTTTTCTTAGCCCTTCTTTATCAAGGAAAGTCGATGCAAATTGCTATATGCGATACGATATAGAAACGAAAGCGACAAGCACTCGAACTGCTAAACAGGTGCTTCTCGAGGTCAGTGTGCGGAATACATCCTCTTTGGGGTGTTCAATGTCATGCATATAAATGTATATAAATGTACAAAGATTAGGTAGGTACCTATGTAAATAGGTACATTTATGTAGGCTTGGTAATCAAAGCCACACTGTGCACGCTATCTTATATTGGGCAAATACGGCGACTAACAATATCCTTGTATCACCCAACCCAATCCACTAAGAAAATGCCTCTACACTAAGAGTTGATGATGATCTCGGCTAAGATTCTTTCGTTATGCAGGCTGTGAATTCTCAGAGTAGGACAAATCTCTTGGAACAGTTCTACATCTAGTATTTCATCAAGCTAGCTTCTGAAGTCAGCAATGGAATGGCCATTGTATTGAATCACATTCAGCTGAATTATATCTAATCTCACCATAATTATCAAAACTTGACGAGATCAACTCGACCTGAGAATTTAACCAAGACATATCCCTCTTACTTTATCCGTTAATACCTCTACAGGGCTCCCCGCGCACGCGTTCTTGACCTGCAGAGCATTCCATTCTTCTTTTCTCTTTTTGAGGCTGAATTTGGTAAATACCCCTCGGTAGCACTCCGAATTTTTCGAACCCCTAGAACTTGCGCTAAACGGTAGCAGTGCAGCAGCATGGGTAGTTGTAAATGATCCTTCAAGCTTCAAGTATGACTTTATCCCTTATCTCGAGTCAGAGTATCAGCATTTTCACATCAACCACACCTATCAGACAAAGAATTTGCCTTGGCTGCTGTCTGTAGCCTCCCGCGCCACGGATTAGATTCGCGCTATTCCTGTGGATTGCTAGGAAAAAAGCCTTCGTATATTATATTATACGTGCTTCTTAGTGGCAGCATGATGTCAATACAGACTCCGCCTTAGTAGGAAAAGTCATGCGTGAGCTATCAATGGCTGGTTCTGTTGCGGCTATAAGAAGAGAACTGTCTTTCGCACTACTTACTATGGCGAAGTGCTGATTCCGAGTGGCTAGGCTTGCATCTAGTGATCTGACTACAGTAATACAAAGGAAGATACCTATTCTAAGCTTTTTAGGCTGCACGTTGAATTAGGTAGCATACATACATTTCCCTATCCCCCCTAGATGTGCTACGGCAGTATCGAAACAATAGCTAGCCTCTTTACATACCACTCAACATGGGTGCTGCATTCGTCTGACATGGGTCTTCGACGCACATCATCGATTCATCTAGTAAGTGGTATCGGAGGGCACAGACGGGGTGTGAGAGATCCTTCAGGAGTCGTGACTCGGGGTCTTTAACCAACCAATTCCCTCCGCTTACTCCTAGGAGCCGTTGTTAATATATTGGGTAGGTATGTTCCGTCAAAGAATGGGATAAAATGCGCAAAGAACATAGGACGTATTTGTGTTTTGTATTTTGTGTTTTGTGTTATGAACCTCGAGTCAAGCCCAAATTAAAGTCATCCTGGTCATCCGTATGAAACACTGTATAGTACAAGTACCCATTACCCACTGTATTATTCGGACAATCCCAATTCATTTGTAGTGTATTCACTTACATTGTAAGTCCGAGCAGCCCCGAAATAGCGGATCTAGTCTTGACTAGTGTAGCCCCTCCCACCCCGTTGTAGCGTTGCAGCTGGTCCTACGAGATACAGTTTACGATTTACTGTAACGTCTACGCATTAAGTATATCTTCCGACCAAAGCAATAATGGTCTGTGAGGCAACGTTATAAAAGAGGTAAAACCCTTCGGGTTATATCGTTACGGTTATCCGTTATTCGTTACATACGTCTAAGCCTCTGATTATATAAGAGCCTCATACGAAATATAATCTGATCTGAATAAGATTACACTATCGAGGTGGCGAAGCAACGCAACTAACGTTTGATAAGCGTTTGCGTCACTTGCCGTCAGCCTTTTCGACCGAAGTCAAGTTACAGCCGAAATCCGTGGAGTACCTACATAGGTATGTAAATACCTACGTGCATTGCACATACATACCGCGTACATTAGCAGATGTAGATTCCCGACTCAGCTCTCCATCTTCCTACATCTCTCTACTTCTTAAATTAGAATCTTATTCAGCAGGTTTTGCGTGTATCAACTTAAAACAGCGTAGATTTTCGTATACAGCCTCACGGCTTAAGCGACTCAGCGAATCAAGTATCGAACTTAAACGCCTAACAATAAATAGGATCAAAGGTTCATCTTCACAACTATTAGATTAGGCACGTCAAAATGTTCAAAATAAAACTGCTACATACATACATACATACATACATACATAGTTAAATACCCGTGCCTAATGTATGTACGTACCTAACGTGGATGCATTTTGTTTATGGGGTGTTAATACCTACCCCTATTCCAACTTGGCGAACGTTAGATGATGCACTACCATGTGTACATATCACTTCTTACGCCTTGGCAGCCTTAAATCGTTGTGCATGTTTGTCAATTTTATCGGTAAGAGATTGTGAAGGGCATTAAGGGATTGAGCTTTTGCCCTGTTACCCCTGATGCGCCGGCTGGTGCACAATAAAGGCTGCCAATCTTGGAACTGCAACAGGCGGAACCGACCCGAACCCCGCCAAGCATAAATCCAAGCGTAAATCCGGTGGATCTCTCCTTACCCCGAACTAGTTTTCCTTTTTTAGCTAGTTACCGTACATTAGGACTGTCCAGTAAACATACCCAATTAGGTTAGCTACCAGGAGGTTCCAAGATTCAAGCTGCCTAGGCATCACAAGTACCTAAGTACCATTAGACCCTCGTTAGAAGGGTTCAACATTGTTCCGTTGTCCGTAGCTAGGTACCTAGATACCTGAGGTCAGCTTTCAAGTCCAAGTCACAGACACGTCTGAGAACGGCCCCACATCAATTTTATCTTTACGACGCGTTTCTCTCAAGCGTCCCGCCAAGCCTCAAACTAGAGCTGAATGGGTACCTAACCTATGAATTTATGAATTTGTAACTACTATATGCACGTGTTGTTTCTAATAGTAATCGATGAAATCCATCGTAAGCTTGTTGTATCAACATATTTGCATATAGTATGTCGATGTCCCGGAATCGGGATATCAGGGGCTTCTTCGGCAAAGGTGCCAGCCGTAGTAACTCTGAATCCCAGCCGGCCTCCTCGTTAGAGCCGGTCCGGGATCTACAATCCTCATTTTCATCATCTAGGACACCTCCGAAACCCACTCCGAAGCTACGTGATCGGACCGATGAAATTAAAGGGTCTGATGATGAGGACGACGACTCGGACGACTCATTGGAGTCCATATCTGCATTCATCCAACGGAAAAAAGGACCTGCGCCTCATCAGAGAGACTCAAATCTAACCTCCACGCCAAGGGCGAAAAGGATAGCTTCTAATCCAGCTTCTCTACTCAAATCACCATTGACGATACAGCCTAAACATAAATTTGACCTCAAGTATTTAGTCAACCATGCTCGACAGTCTGACAGAGCAGATGAGAGTGCTAGGATAGCAGATGAGCTCATCAATCAAAGCGAAGAAGAAGATGATGATGAGGATGGTCAAATCTTAACAGAAGTGCAAAATGACCCAACGCTATTGCAAAAGACAGCTAAGGAGCTTCTCAAGGATGATGAGGAGGATGCCAAAGGCGACAAGTTGATGAGGGCTATGAACCGTACTAAAGTCGACGGGTCTCACAGACTATACTATTTCTTTAGCCTTGAACAACCCCTATTCAAACCTCCTAGGAGTCCATTCCCACAAGAGACGGCAAAGGGGTGTTGGGAATGTCTCGCCAACTCGCGAACGCGAGATCAAGCCGTCATTCTCGGCTTACCCCATGCTATTGCTTCTAAGGGTAGGGCACTTCCAGATGAGCTCTTATTATGGATCCTCGACGAGGTCTGCGCTGAGAGGAACGTCCAGCTGCGCATCCAGTACTGCAATCTGGTGGCTCTGTGTCCGGATAGCATCAAACGTCTCGTCACTGAGAAGCGACTATACTCTATGCTCGAAAGGTTGGGTGGACCGAGGTTCTCTCGCAGCGAAAATAATTCTAAGCTTGAGAGTTTACCCAGAGTGGAAGATCCATATCCTCGAAAAGATTGGTCAGGTCTGGTGACTTTTCTCGAACTATTAGAGCGCATAGCCCCGAACTTGAGCACCCAAAATGTTATAGGGGCTATTAAGCTACTACTACGGATGGGACTTGATCCCCTTGTGAGTACGACGGTTCGTTCTGAGCATGCTGCAGCGATGGAAGCTCTTGTCACGGCATTATCGAAGTTGAGTACATCCCAATGGAATGAAGCTGTAAGTCTTAGCCCCTTTTTCTATATATCTGAGGCCAATAAAACTAACATCCACCAAGTGCGAGACAATATCTTCTTATCTCTACGAGAATGTAGACGAACCTATGCATCAGGTCGTCCCTATCAGCTATATGCCTAAAACCACCGCCAAACTCCTCGACCTACGCCAGCGCATGGCGGCTGTGGTGCTCTTCAGTGATCAAGGGTTGAGTAGTAGACCAGTTGACGAAAGTTTAGCGCTTTCCCATGTCATGGGTCGGCTTGACTCGAGTGATTTCCGTGTCGGGGCATCCACCAACTTCGAGGACCTACGGGCACTAATAGCGCTTCTGGACATTGTTATCGGCAACGCAGGCTTTATTATGCAGCAGCACTCAGGAAGCAGCACAGAGGACGCGGCTCGCAAGTTCGACGCCGACATCGATGCCCTAACGTTTAGGCTTAAAGTGGTACATGATAAAATTCACGACAGCACTCTACTCTCTCGCAAGGTCGCTAAGGCGTCTATCGACCTGGTGGCTAAACGGTTAACATATGCGGTGCGCACGCGGCCGCCGCCCAAGACCAGCATCTTCGACTCGGAGCCCAGAGAGGACACCAATATACCCAAACAGCGGGCATTCATGAAGAATTGGGCGCAGAAGAAGGCGGAGCGGAACAATACTGCCGCTGCGGTTAACTAATAAGGAAGGGGGAATAGGTTGTAGTATGGCATGAGTGTTGTAGGACTATGTAGCTATTGGTAATGTAGATAAACTAGTTGGTTTTATTGATGCTGACGTTCCTGCAACGCCTTATGATATACAGCAAGCAGCCTTCTAGTGAGCACCATCAAAAAAATAACAGCACGGCTCTAGGTTCCGTGCCCAAACGCGACTGACTACCCCTTTTATAAGAGACCCCTAGACGGGGAGAATAGTGTGACGCTACCTAAGCATAATATTCTGCCCACCCCTTTCTCTGCTTTGCCGACGTCCAGCGTTGTTGACGTGTGGTTGTGTTAGCGCTCATGAGTGAAGTTAAACCTTGACGTGAGGTTCTCTGTTTAATCGTAGAACTTGCGGTTGGGGTTCTTGCCGAACAGTGTCTCTCGCACAGCGGGGAGACCACTGGTTTGTAGGAGTAGTAGTCTCTGGTCGAACGTGTTGTTGATCTCGATCTTGCCCTGGCCACCTACAATAAATAGTCCACCGGAGCTACATGTGATAATTCGTCGTCAGTATATCGTCTCGCCTTACGCTAATTTTACCAAATCCTCTGATCCAGAGACAATAGCAGCATAACTTACCTTCCCTCAGGTAACGCGTTATCTTCGTCGATGATGACTTTAGTCTCCTTATCCGTATTACTCTTGTACTCGCCCTCAGCGTCCTTGATAGCATCTTTCAGGACGTCGTAGTCGGCCTTTCTGGCGCGGACCTGGACCTCGGGCTCGGACAGGGCGTATAGGCCCTCGAGGAGTAGGTTCTTAAGGATGACGCGGTACTTGGCAGTGTCTTTCGTGCCCTCGTCGAGACGTTTGGAGGCGGCGGTGAAGATATCGTCGAGAAGCTGCTGGCGGGCAGCGAGGACCTTAAGACGAGTCTTGTTGGCGACGGTGGAGCGGGTAATCTGCTGGGACATGGCGGCTTGCTTGAGGCGCTTGGCGTGGGTGGCATCGATGGCGTCGGTTTCCTGGCGCACTAGCTTGGACTTCTCGATGCTGAATTCCTCGTTTGCCTTGATCTCGATCTCGCGCGCCTTCTCGAGGGCTTCCTGCTTAATGAAGGCCGTCATCTTGCGGAGCTCCTGCCCGACCTGTTTTGCGAGGGGACATTCTTCATTAGTATATTATTGCTATTAACTGTAATCCGACTTTAATCATATTCGTTTATTCTTCCTTGATTTGAAATTCCGCCGGCGTATCCAGTTACTCATGATTGCGGGCGAGGAAATTTATTTACCTGGTCGTCGGACAAGGCGTGGACTTGCGACATCTTGGAGAGAGTATGGGGAGGAGACTTGGTGTTCGGGGGGTTGGAGAGGAGTGAGGCTGGATAATATCTCAGCTGGACAAACGTCTGAGCAATCCACTGGAAAGGAGGTATCTTCAAGTGTATGCTCAAATAAGCTCGAGTTTGAATAAGGTTGTCGGATGGCACAATACGTAGGCCTGGTAGGTTGATTGGAGATAGCGGGTCGGTCACAATAGCTCTCCTGCAGCAACGTTGAATGAATTGATAGAACCTTGGTCCGGTGACATATGAATGTTATGTTATGTAAAAGCTCACCCTTGAGCTGCATAATGCATGTACATAGTACGTACCTACCTCTTACTTGGAACTTTCATACAATGGATCCCATCCATTAAGAAGCATCAGCCACAGCATTCTACCATGGAGATGAACTAACTAGGTACACTAAAGGAGTAGTTTCTTGTGGCTAAGGTACCTGTTAACTAATCTGCTGTAACCCCACTGTAGCAACCGCTGTACCGCGATGCAAAACCTGGAGTCTGGTGGCCCCTGCAGAATGACTTGTATCTGTCACCGATGTCTGGCCAATGACCACTGGCACTTGATGCGGTCGACTGGAGGTATTTTATTCATCGATACGTTGTCGCTGCATGTCTGCATGTCTGCATGTATAATAAGACTAAACCATACGGGCATTGTAGGACAGATCAAGACAAGTCAAAATTGGGAAATTCGACAAAATTGTAAAGAGATCTTCAAGGGTTTCGCTGTCTTGTCCCGCCCCAACAGCCGCCGGATCAAATTGAATCATCACCCCCAATTCCCCATTACCTCATACCCCTTAGAATAGAGTTTGGTACTTTCCTATTTTCTACCAAAGTCTCTTTTTTCATAACTAGCATTTAATACATACACTTTCGTCTTCTACCTAAGCTCAAGTATCACCCATACATAATATCTTGTTTGTTCACTTCACCATATCATCGTAATCATCCATATCATATTATACCGTTTTCTCTTTGTTCCATTTCACTGTTGAGAAAGAGAGAGAGAGAAAGCACTAAGTTAGTTGCCAACTCAACAAGTTCCAATCGAGCTGTCCGAATTACCGCCTAAGCAAGACCCCTGCTCTTGCACTCGGACAGCATCAACGAGTTCACCGCATCGTCAATTTGGTCTCGAACCCTGCGACTTATTAGATACGTGTCGAACGTTACATCTTACGACTACATCCTTTGATCTCGTCCTCTTATCATTAGTCGCGTAGCACTTGAGTATCGATCTACGCCTATTTTGTCGCAACTACGGATTGAACGTGGTAGGTTAAAGGCCTTCGAGAGTTCAGTCCCATGGGCAGCCGAGCTGTTCTTTCATCTGGCGTGTATCCCAGATGACCTAACATAAAACTACATCGCAATGGGGATATTTGGTAGCCTCTCTCCCGAAGGCACCATCGCGGTAGGTTTTACTATCTAAGAACTTCCGTTGTGTCTTTTCCTGTTAACTAATATGTTCTGCCTCCCTTAACAGATTGGTATCCTAGTCGGCTTAATATCCACGAGCGTCCAATCTCTCGGCCTCACTCTACAGCGAAAGTCGCATATGCTCGAAGATGAAAAATATCCACTCGAATTTCAGCGACCGGCGTATCGAAGGCGAAGATGGCAGTTGGGGATGGGCATGTTCATCTTTTCCAACATAGTCGGGAGTACCATACAGATTTCAACTCTACCCTTACCAGTTCTATCGACCCTACAAGCCGCCGGATTGGTCTTCAACTCCGTATGTGCAACTCTAATATTGGGCGAACCTTTTACGCGATGGTCTTTCTACGGCACCGCACTCGTCTCTACCGGGGCGGCCTTAATAGCAATTTTCGGCGCAATACCTTCTCCAGCGCATAGTCTACCAGAGTTACTAGATCTACTCGGTAGATGGCCTTTTATCCTTTGGATGTCACTGCAGGGTGTACTCGTTATCTCAATGGCAGTGGTTATCGATCTGGTCAATCATCTTAGCAGCCTTTCGCAAAACGCTAGGTTCCGGCTGGCCCGCGGTCTCGTATTTGGATGTATCAGTGGCATCCTATCAGCTCACTCTCTGCTATTCGCCAAGTCTGCTGTCGAGCTTGTTATTAGGACAATTGCGGACGGCGACAACCAATTTGTCCATTGGGAGTCGTGGATGCTCGTGTTTGGACTAGTTTCTCTGGCGTTAAGCCAGTTGTATTATTTGCATCGTGGATTGAAGTTAATATCCACCTCAGTATTATACCCCCTTGTCTTTTGCATTTACAATATCATCGCTATTCTGGACGGTTTAATATACTTTCGACAGACGGATCTCATTACACCTTTACACGGCGGACTCATTGCACTGGGCACTGCCATTCTACTCTCCGGCGTTCTAGCGTTGTCATGGCGTCTTAGTGACGAACAGCATCCGCCCGCTGTTGGACAGTCGACCCTGACACCGGGTTTAGGATTGGTAGATGACACAGAAGGGGAGGACTCGTCTCCCACGGATACGGACTCGGTGGGCCTGGTTGAAGAAGCCGTGCCGGCTACCTACAACACCTTTGCGCCAAATATAGAGACTACACCTCTCACGCCAGGTCGCAAACCTTCAGGCCGCTGGCACGAGCGTTCGGAGATATGGGACGAATTGGAAGATCAGGATACAGCGAGACCATCGTTCACTAAATCCCGATCGGTCACCATGCCCGGCAGCGCCATCAGCGAGAATACACCGTTAATGGGCGATAGGAGGATAGTATCAGGGGAATCAACAGTTTCCCTAACTACAGCTGAGCCTAGCGGGGAATCCCCGAGAAGAATTTTCCGGCGCCGGAGAAAGTCGACAGGATTCCCAGGCTTTACGGCACGTAAGCATATGCGGCGGAAGAGTTCGACAGGTGCTGGGGTTCAAGATGCTCTAGGCGGAATTTGGAAGCTGAGGTGGTGGCGCGGGAAACGTGATAACGGCTCAGATGTGGCAGTGGCCAGCTCACCAGGAGAGGAAAGTGAAAGGAGACAGTCTTGGGTTTTGAGTCCTTCGAGGAGGCAGTATCACGATGGGCCAGAGGATGACAGCGAGAGAAGGGATCCTAATCAAAGGTCACGGCCGAGGAGTCCTAGAGGCGATGATGCTGTTTGATTAAGAGCTCCAATAGCTAGACTATACATGCATTTAAGGTGGGACGTGCAAATGATACACATAGGCAGGATAGCCTTAGCAACCTTTCGAGACAATAAGAATTATTAAGCGGATCTCATAAAGTTGAAGCTTGATACTCTGTGTTTCATGCTTACTTAGTCCAGGAAATCTACTTGCTTTTACGATTGACACTCTCCCGGTAGTGACTATTTGACTAACCTTGCTGTCATTGATACGGAAATAAGTAGCATATGAATGGCATTGAGATGGGGTCAGCCCCCGCTAGGCATTCCAGTTACATCGTGTAAAAAACAGTCTCACATATGAAGGTATATTTAGCTCACGGTACACACGGTACGTATGGTGCCTCACATGATGCATCATTTCCAGCCCCAAGACGCAAGGCACGAGATACATACCCACTCGTACGATTTCCCCAGGAACAAAGACCGTCTGTTATGCTTTTATGAGGCTTGTTGGTCGTAAGTAAATTTTCGTATTCGTCTAACTTAAGACCTAGTAAGGCAGGCGAAGGCAGGATGGCTAGAAACTGGAATATCTCACTTTACTTTACTCGTGAAGCAAGCTTCAATTTATATGAAGCGTGAATTTTACTTCACTATGAAACTCAATCACAGCATATTGCTTTAGGTACTGATTGATTTTATTGCACATCTAATTGGCTTCCTTAAATTAAGAATATTCTAGCCTTCAATACCTGGTCCCCGCGTCTGTACTAGTTATCACAATCCTTTAATACTCTACACCCAGACAGCCGGGTATCATTATATTGGCATACGTGAATAATCACAACTATAGACCAGCCCATCACCTCTCATTTCATAATATCACTTTCCCCGTACTATTTTTACGTCATCCAAACCAATACCGACATGTTCATAGGTAGATCTGATGTTAAAGCTGACCAATAAAGCTACGTGAGACGAGATTTTGGGCCGTATTTCTTATATCAGGGCGTGAGCTGAGCTTAGTGGATAACACGGCCTGGGACCTGGTAAGGCTTTTGACAGTAGTTCGGATCTCTTCTAAGCAGGATGCATGGCGTTAGAATGTAGTAGTCTGACAACAGGTGATAATGTAACCAATAGTTCTACTTGCTTGCGGCTCAAGATGGAATATATGTCGATAGTTGCCGCTGGGCAGTAGATACATAGCGTAACGTCAGCAGTTGCCATTATTCATCGCTTTCTTTATCTACCTACGTATGAAATGAGATGCTGCTATGGAATTTTAGTTATGACGGATGACCTCATCAATATAATAATCCTTCCCCTTCTTATCCTCTAGGCTCAGAATTTCTTAATATCTGAAATTATCTAATTGGCCAATTGAATTGTTGTAAAAGTAAAGTCCTTGTGTACCAAGAGGCTCAGATCCAGTCCATCAATGCTCAGCCGCTACGTACCTAAATCAATGCTATAAGGCTACGTAAGTAACGTGATGGCCTATTCCTAGAGGACGAAAACCAGTCCTACATAGTGAGCTGTGTAGGTCATGCGAGATATCCAAGATTGTAGTGAAGTAATATTGAAAGTCCTTGTCCTCATCGCTGACAGTTAACTATCTCTAATACGTCGTGACTCGGCCTTGGGTAACGTAAGCCGACTACCTTCACAGAAGACTAAGCTCCGGAGACGGCAAAGTCTAGACGGTCTAGTCTCTCGGTTTAGAGATCATCGATGGAAATTATCGGCAATAGAGTTCTATCGTTAATATTGATGTAGGGGAAAGACGGGATAAGCTCACTCACGACCTTTGTCAATAATATTTTCCCTTTTTGTCTTGGTCTACTACCATATTTGTCGTTTAGTTAGGTAGTTAATGAGTAAGCTAGTAAGCTGGCATCTAGCCCTCGAAGCATGGGGTCGACAGAAGGGAGTCGTACAGATTCGGCCGCTGCGGACATAGTAAGAGAAACGCATGATCAAGTGGCAAGAGGAGGCTATGAGGTTATGTATATATAGCTTCGTACGAGACACTCTCGTTATCTAGGCTTCTGTTCATTAGCAGTTCCATCCAGCCTCAGACCAAGAGCTACATAGAAGCCCATCCTGCCAACGTTTGCTCATCATCAATCACCAAAGACATCACTTTAGTATTCTACTAAACCACCACTAAAACCAGCACAATGTCTCCCTTCACCAACGCCCTGCTCCTCCTCGCCGTCGCCGCGAGCCAAGCCCTCGCCTACTCGGGCGACATGACATACTACACACCCGGCCTCGGCGCATGCGGAAAATATAACTCAGAAGCAGACCACATCGTGGCTCTAGCGCCCGCGCAGTACGGGCACGACGCGAACCCGAACAACGCCAAGGTGTGCGGGCGCAAGATCAACATCCACTACAACGGCAAGACGGCCTCCGCCACCGTCGTCGACAAGTGCCCGTCCTGCGCCTCTGGCTCCATCGACGTCAGCCCCTCCGTCTTCAAGCAGCTGGCTCCCCTGGCCAAGGGCCGCGTCAAGGTTACCTGGGGATACTCCGGCAGCAACTCCGTTCGCGTCGAGGATTTGGGTGCTGGCGAGATCAGGCTCGAGTTGGTTGATGAGGTGAATGAGGAGTATGCGAACTTTGAGGATGCTGATGAGAGCGAGTTGTAAAGATGGAAGGTCTAGAGCTTGGTGGGAAGTTAATTGGCTGAGACGTGAGTTTTGGGGAATAGGTGTTTGGAAACGGGTTGAGGAAGAGGAAAATTGGTAGACATTGAAACAAATATCTTTCGTTGATCCTTCATATTCGCTACTAGCTATGACTAGGAAGAAGGACTAGGTTGTACATAAATATATACATATACATCGATCCACATACCTAACCGATATCTTTCCGTGAGATGCCAGTAGCAACAACCATATTGCAGTGCTAAAAGGAGCCCATTAGAAGTCAACGGAGATAGGGCGATTTAATTGGTCTATAAAGGGTATACAGATGCCCAACCAGATCTATGAGAGACGAGAATGCCTTTGAGCTCTAGAGTCTAATACACAGATTATAGACTCCGAACCTACCTACTGTACTGCAAAAAATGCCGACTTACCATGCCGCCCAGTATGCTTTTATAGATAGGGGTCATTGCCAAGAAAATAAAATCTCGGGACCCCTTAATAGCACATCATTCTAACTTATAACCGCTTCCTTTTCTCAGCTTGGTCTTTTTTCATATTAAGCCGTCTTATCATCTCGCGATTCCGGGGGTCTAAAAGACCCACGTTTCCCTCATCGTGGAACCAATGATAATCGGGTCCTAAGCTTTTTCTGTCATCGCCCTGCATCTTGACGCGCTGGACCTTTTTGAGCTTGTCTAGACCGTACTTGCATACCCATAGAGATATTATGATGGAAACCCCCGTGACCATAGCGAAGCCCCAGTGCGTCTCTTCGATGAAGTTCTCGAGGTTCATACCGTAAAGGCCAGCGATGAACGTGCCCATAGCTAGGCCTAATGTTCCAACGCTGAACTTTAATTCTAAGAGCATGAGAGAGTTGCGGTTTGCATCTAGAATTGCCCGAACACTATATTGCTGTCAGCTTAATATTACGGACCTAGCTAGTGGAGTTATTGACTTACATGTCTTCAGTATTTCGAATGCCCGATGTCAGGTTTTGTGCTTCCTGTACGATTTCATCACAGAGTTTATGATACGATTCTAGGAGCATCTCAACTTCGGTGTGATCGTCGAGCTCTCGGTGAACGTCGTGGGTTTTCTCAGTAAGATACATCGAGGCTAAATCATCGTCGGCTTCGAGAAGTTCCTCGATAGCATCACGGACAAGTTTAGCCTTTTGCACGAAAGTGCTCACCCGCTTGGAGAGTACGAGGAGGATGCGCAGCTTGTGCCGATCAATATCATCCTCAAGCTCGCTTAATATACGGATTACCGGTTCACGGACCGCTTCGAAATCAGCTTCTAACTCTTGAGTAACGGACTGAAGGACGGCTTCCAGAGCTCGAAACTCGTAAGGAAGACCTCCATTTCCAGGAGCCGCCTTCTGCTGGAGCTTTCCCTGCAGGTCATACATGAAAGCCGACTGGGGGTAAGAGGCTTTAGAGCCATATACGTCAAACAGTAGGACGCGATTGTATTTAATGAGAACTTTGAGGTGTAGAAGATTAAGCAGGATAGCAGTCGGTCGAACGAGGATGTGTGGTAGGTTGGACGAGTCAATTTTTCGTAGATCGCGAGGCAACAAGCCGAACTATGTTGAATTAGCTAACAGCTAACAGCTAACAGCTAACAGCTATCGGATATTAATAGGATAGACGAACCCTTGCAATTAGCTCGCTCTTCTTAAATTCGCCATCCACCAGTATAACATTTCCGTTCTCATCAACTTCGGTACATCGTAGCATCGGTTCTAAGGCTGCTTTCTGGCTGAGCTGGCGCCTATTATTAAACATGGAGGAGCCATCGGCACCTTCTACATCGGGTAGATCGTCTGGCTCTAGAGGTTTAGAACTCTTCGATCCAAAGCCCCAAAGTCTCTCTCGCCAAGACGGCGGGCATGGAGGCGGCGGCGGTTTGTCTGAGGAGCTGTATCGAAGGCCTATATTCGAGCAGAAATATGGGCGGTTTTTTTGGCGAACTGTTCTTGAAGCTCTGTAGCACCGGGTTTGTATGAGCGCATCTAAATCCAACATGCCGGCTTGTAATGGCGCATCTCTAGTGGTTTCTACAGTAGTCCCCAATCGCAATGTACTTCTTTGATTCTTCCTAGCTGTGCATAATATCCTGCGCACAGGCTGGCCTAGTCTAACAGCACGGTCATTGTTGGGGCTAAAGAAGCTTAGATTTTCCGATTGCAGGCGAAGAAATCTTAGAAGCCTCAAAGAGGGTACCGGCAGATGCAGCGACGCCATTGTGAGGATCGTCTGACAGCGGAGGAGAGAGGGTTACCAAAGTTGGACTGAGTATCTTGCCATTGTATGTTTTATAATACTATACGTGATATAAAAGAAGGTATAGATGTGGGCATTTTCTAAAAGTTGGAATACACCATTCGAAGTTATCGCAGTGTAGCTTCTAAACTAGACGCACGATAAGAATTCATATCTATCATTAGACCCACTCAGACCGCTCAGACTTCGGTCCGCCTGGTATCCCGGCTGATTGGGACTGGTGGGGCTGCACAGTATCGGTATGCAGTATATAATTTATCCGAAGATATTCCTCATTGTTCGTAACATCTATGGTACCTAGGTACTCACAATTTCACCATCTTCATTCTCATCGTCGACGCTAATAAGCGGCCGCACTATGGCATACACATAATGCATGTACATTGTCATGGAGCTGCTGATTCTTGGTTATATATTTAATTCCTCCGTCATGATAAGGAATAACAAGAATAGCTTATTGCGCCGTCATTTTGGACCCGACTTAAGACATAACTGTATCTCCAATGTCAACTTTAGTCGAGCCAAATTTGCTAGGGGTTTACCTTATAAGTATTCTCTTAATTAATTAACTCAAGATCTTCTTAAGTTAGCCAATTTATATTCTCCATATGCTCATTGATGGAGTTAACTCCTATCAAAGTCCGCGGTAAACGCCGTCGTGGTAACGGGGCTGTCGTCGCTATACCTAAGAAGAGATCTAAGGAGAAGAGATCTAAGGCCGTCGGCAAATCAAAGCTACACAGAGCTCGAAGGTCTCGTGAATCAAAAGCATCATACCTTGAGAAGATACCGCTAGAAATACTCGAGCGTATTCTATGGTATAGTGAGAACGTCAACTTGCCCCGTTCTAGCCCTCTTATTGGACGCCTCCTGTCAGGCCGTTCTACTCTACGCGAGACTTTCATCGTAGCCTTCCAACCTACCTGGGACGCCTGGTTTGGTTGTATCGGCGATAGAAACGACTCTACTCGCCCTACTGAAGGTAATCCCGACTTCCAGGTAAGCCTAAGACTATTCTGTCTTCATTTATAATTTGTTAATCTCAGAAGTCCGGTCTCCTGGAATATCCATGGACCGATATCTCCTTTATTCTTGAATCCTGGGACTTTTATGTTCGAAGACTTGCGAAGGCACAGCACTCTGGAGCCAACCAGCCTTTTTTTCTCCAGCATGTTAGAATATGGGGAGATCCAGATAACCCAGCCAACGCTATGGCAAAAGACGATTCCTATGTAGTGGACCCCCAAAAGGCGAGCCGCTGTTTCTTCCACGATTACGCTGCCTTCCGAACGATTCAGGAACATATCGGACATTATCTCAGGACGTTCTACACTCAATCGATTCAATCTACTTTTCTACAAGTGCACAAGGATACTCGAATACCAGATTCCCTACTCACCTCACCATACAGTGATGATAAAATTCAAAAGCTATTCTGGTTGGTTCGAGGTGGCGCTCATTTATCTCCTGATCAGACATGGGAACTTACCCTTCAGAGCTTCCGCGATGCAGCACCTGAAACATTGCCTCACGTTGGCGAAGTCAACCTCACTATGATCAGACTACTTTATACCCTAGGAGCTTACCAGACTTGGCCCGAGTATGTTAGTACTGACGAGGCTGATAGAATATACTCTATCCTGCGCAAATTCATTGGCGAGCCAACAGCTGAGATCGCGGCTAAGTATGAGTATATCTTTCGGATGTTATCTCGAGATTAACTTGATCCGGCTAGCTCTTAATCCTGGTTTAACAACTTTTGGATATATGGTTTGGATCTGAGTTAGGATATTCGTTACTTACCTAGGAACTAATTGCTAGTTGCGTGGAACATTCAAAATACGGATCATTGAAGCCCCAGGATCTCCGTGCGTATCCTAGCGGTTATCATCATCTCGATGCTACTATATTATAAGTCGGATATGATGACTCCGTTTCTTTAGGATAAATAGTCCTAAACCCTAGGTTCTTAATCTACTGTAACACAATGCCATACTAATTAGAAGAAAGCCACTATATTTGACTACAAGTAGTAAGATTTGTAGTAGTTATGCTTGGCCACTTCGTATGCTCCTAGTCAAGTAAGATTGATATTCCTAATGCAAAGGCTTATAGTACAGTGAATTCTGAAGCGAGCTGGGTTTTTCGTGTGCAAGATGAATAGTACAAAGAGATTCTAGCTCTGCTTCCAAAAGCCTTACGACAATGATATTCCTCCCTTTTCCTTTCTGCTTCTTGTTTTCGATATTTTCGATTATGCTCTCATGGCTACACTCTTGAATGAGTCTTACACGCATACCATGTTCTCGCCTTTTCAAGTAGGTCCTAACAACGTGCGAATATCAAGGGGTGAATATGTCACTTGTTTGTACAAACGGGTAAAAAAAGGTTCAAACAGCCGATTCAAATTTACTCGACAGAGATTCGCCAATTGAACACGACCGGGAGTCGCTTCAGGTCCTCCTTGTCCTCCTTGTCAAGGCGCTCTCGGATCTTCAACTCGAGAGGCCACCATAGCTCCTCGTTGAGACCGCCGTCAAACTCCATCACAAGAGCGTGGAAGTGGCCTCCGGGAAGGCGGTGGACCCACTGGACGTCACGGATGCTCATGTCTCGCATGTGGATGCCGACGCGCAAGTCATCAGTGCAGATGTTGTGCACATCCTCGTAGACCTTTCCCTCTCCGCGATTGAACCAATCGCAGAAAGGCATGTCGAAGCAGGCGTCACCCATGACGATGGGGTCGATGCGTTCGCGGCGCAGACCGCGCTCCTGCATCTCTACCGTGATGAAGCCGAATCCCTCGCCCTCAAGGTAGCTGCGGACTTGGTCGACGATGTAAAGCCACTTGCTACCGAGGTAGATGGTGTTCTTGCCCCAGGGCTCGCCGGTCACCATGTTCGAGTTGGGTTCAGCCTGTATGAGGACAGTGAAGGCGCTAACAGCATGCTTGATCTCAGGACGTGTCAAAACCAGGGAAAAGTCAACTTCAAACTCGAGACCATTCATCACATTGCCGACGATGCGTTCGATCATGGGCTTGCGCAGGAGGAACTTGTTCCACAGATACTCTCCAGGGTAGATAGTCTTGATAGGCAAAGCCGCGGGACGGGGCGCACCAACGCGGAGGCGTGAGAGTAGAAAGCCGCTAGCCTCGATGCTGGAATTGAAGGGCTGTGATTTATCCATCTTGACGCTGCTTTAGTAGGGTGATGAGTGGATGAATATTTGGCTTTTAGGCGAGGCCGTTTTGTGTTGGCAACAGCTTCTCGTAACAAATCCTATTTGAAAATTAGCATCTCTTGATTTAGTAGTTCTGATGATGATATCATCAAAAGGAAGCTTAACATAGATAAATACTTACTGCGTGCTAGGAGGAGGAGGTTGCACTGCCTATGTTTTCTTCTGGGTATTTGTCCTCCAGTCCTGATGGATGTTGTGTGTTGCAACCAGATAATTATTTGTGCCTCTTGAAGAAAGAAATACTTGTGCTCTAATAGAAACCAGTTGCTGCGGTAGCTACCTATGGTTTAATGCGGTTGGTATTGGCAATCACATTAACGGCGAGGGCATGTGACTACACGCAGTTCAGGCTTTTATTAAGTACCTGCCAACAGAAAGTCAAGCCTAAGGGGTAACAAGGGTGGGATTATGGCTGGGGGGACGATGGGGACGACGACGACGACGTCCTGCTAATGGCTTGTAAAGACGGAAAAATCACATAGCTAACTCCTACAGGGAGTAACCGTCATACTGCTTGCCATTGAGTCCATCCATAATCTTGATCGTGAACAGGCCGTTCTATAGATAGAACTCTTCATCACTAAGACATAAAGATGCTTGTTAAAGTACGTGACTACGACGTTACTGCTATAAGAGCTCAAGTTAGAGGAACCAGTGATGCTTTTAAGTAATGATAGTTTCTAGTTTCTACAATGCGCTAGTTATATGTAAAAGGAGTATATACGCCAAGACATCAAGTGCTATTTGTGAAGTTTCCCTAAGTTCCTCCGGCGTAGTCTTAGTCTTAAGAAGTTGAATAACTTCGTCCTGGATCAGTGACGGAGAAAGCACATTTCATACACTCGAAATAAAATATAATTGTCTAGGTAGATAGGCGAATATCTGATGTATGCTGTAGGGCCCTATTTTGGTATTGATAGAAGACGTCTTAAGGAAACATGAATAGGATTCATAAGGATAGGTACATGATGAGACAGACTTAAAAGAGGCATCGGCCAAAGGAAGGATCAGAGAACGAGTTGGTTTTGGGCAGTTATTACTTATATAATAATGAGTTCAGACTTGGAAAGTCATGAACCTCCCTTTCCAACAATAGTATGGCTACCTACCTATCTATCTAGGTTGGTACTTACATTTCGTACCTAGATCATTATTTCATCCGTGTGAAAACTGCGCACATACGAATTTGTCTGGGCCTCTAACTACTGGATGCTGATTAACGATTCTTGAAGTATTACGGTCTTTGTTCCTTCTAGCCTATAGACGTAACATTTAACAAAATCATGCCTATACCTTCATCCACTCGTTGATCCATTTATGCATCCATTTATCCCCCACAGGAGGCATGTCATGAAGCGTTTGACTTGCAGCTAGAGCGTGATCAACGGCCATTAATTGTGCCGGCACAGTTTCATGAGCCCATAGCCCATTACGGTAAAAGTCCAGTAGCTTAATAGCTGGATTTAACTTAACTGCGTTTGCCATGCCGGAGATATCTCCCTCTGAAATAACCGCCGCACTTTCTTCTAGACGGCTTAACCAGGTTGACGGTTGAACAACCTCAAGTTTCTTACCAAGACACGCCTTGGAATCCCCCAATATCACCGGTAGTAGTGTATCCCACGTTACTGTGCTCGGGTTGCGTAGATTGAATACGGCAGCGCCAGAGCCTGTCCCCTCGGGGTTGGGGGATCTAGCAAGGTCTACTATGACGTCGGCCAGTAGGTCTGAAGGCATCCAGTCAATTTCGGAGAACTGGGGTCCTAGGTTACTGGGCAAATAACCAAGGTGTAAGGAGCTGATAACAAGACTCGGAAGCCACTCGGAGGGGCTCCACAGGCCGGGATAGCGGGCGGCACCGCCGACTTGGCCGACCCGCGCAATCGTAACGGGAATACCTAAGTGCTTGGAAGCAGTGTTACAAAGGTGTTCAGATATAAATTTGCTCCGGGAGTAGCCGTTGGGAACAGGGCTATCGAAGGACTCAAGTACCGCTTCAGGGGCTGCTCCGGAATCAACTGGCCGCCCTGCTATAGTGCCCATTGATGAGATGAAGACAATACGCATTGCCCTTGACGTCGATGCCGCCGAGAGTGTAAATAAGTTCACTAGTCCCGCTAGATGTGGTCGAAAAGCTTGTAGTCCCAAGTTGAAGTTCACCGGCCAAGCGTTGTGGATAACGAGCCCAACTCGAGAACGCAGTTTGTTGTACGTTTCCTCGTCAATGCCAAGAGAAGGATTGCTTAAATCCGCCTTTATGAAAGTCACTCGATCATCAAAATCCACCGCTAGTCCGGTCGCCGCAAAACGATAATACTGTATGTTGCGACCACCTCCTTGGCTACGATTGAGGCAGAATATGTGTCCAATTCCAGGTCGATCAAGCAACGCTCGCAGTGTATATGTCCCTAGAGTACCAGTGGAGCCTGTTAAAATTACGTCGACTGGTTCTGTAGGACTTGATGCTGGTGTTTTTGGCACTGGAATTTGCTGAACAAGTTCGCGATATGTGGCTAGTAAAGAGCCTAAAAGGTCGTGGTCATTGGGCGTACTGTTTTGGTCTAAAAGTGCCGACGTCAGTTGGGGAATGGTAGGATTTTGGTATATTGTGGACAGGCCAATTCCGGGTCGGCGAAGGGCACGTCGTAATGCACGCGTAAGCTGAAGTGCCTGTAATGAATCCATGCCTCCGTCGAAGAAACTAGTCGAGTCATCTATACCTGACCAGCCCATGATAGTAGAAACAGCGTTTCTTATAACGGGCGCGATTTCGCCGTTAGTTTCTCCCAGGGGCGCTTCATTAGTTTCGTCGTCTAGAGCTATATCTATATCAGAATATAACTTGTCGATCTCAGCTGCGTACTGAGCGATACTAGCAGACCGTTGAATGGTACCCTTCCCAGCGCGAATAAATGGGCGGTCTGATGCTATGAGGACCAACGCCTTTTCCACACGCGCATGAGCTGGCGCATCCTGGTTAGCTTCTTCTATACTGAGCCAGACGCGCTCAATTAAGGCAGCTTGGTCAGCCGTAGTCAAGGGTTTGACGACTGGCTCAATCAACAAGGCCGCCTGGAATCGCTGTGAACCAACTACCAAGACACCACTTAGCTCAGGATTTCTAGCGAGAACATATTGCTCCATTGAAATCGGGTTCGTCTTTTCGCCATTTAAGAATACTATGATATCGTCAGCACGAGCGCGCCATCGCCAAGTGTCTGGTACGGTCGGGTGAGGTTCAAAAAGATCGCGGGTACGATACTCCTCAAGCTTATTTTGGCTTAGAATACCAAAAGCTGTCTGTGTATCGGAGAGGGCTTCATCGCGTCGTATAATTAGTTCATAATTGTTGCTTGTAACTTCATCCAAAACTGCGCCAGTACATGGATGGAAGCGAATATACCGCCAGTCTAACGGTCCTAGTCCAGACGGTAACAATTGCTGTGGTATACCAACCTCAGAAGCTCCCCATTGGCAACGTAGTCTAACCTTTCTTGCAGTGCGATCCCCGATTTCTTGGGGCAAGTCTCCTCCGATGTAGAGAATCAGCTCCAGATGAGTTGCACAATAATCCAGCAGTTCAGGATTCTGGGCTAGTTCGGCTATTACTGATGGTACGAGTACTGCTACATCTGCTGGTGCCTGCTGGAGGGCTTCTACAAGCCCCTGAGCGGTCATAATGGCCGAAGCTGCTGGTGCAATCACAATACTGCCAAATGGAATTGCATTGAACAAGTATTGTGTCAGACCGGCTCCCTGGGAATGTCAGTTTGATGGCGGAATGGTAGGGATTTATCTCGATATGGTATACTTGCATGGAACGGAGGCAATATTGCTATTACTCTCTTGCCATGGCAAAAGCTATCAATAGAGGTCATCACCCCAGGGGCCTCACGACCATGGGAGTTACACTCCCGTGATATAGCGTCATATGTCCATATCAGGGGCTTCGGCAAACCGGTTGATCCAGAACTGTGACTAAAAGAAGTTAAAACCAAGCGTTATGTCTTCAAACGAGATGCTTGCCCAAGACGTACATTACGAGGGCCGGGTCTTTGCGGACTTGCTCGAGGGTTTTGTTAAAGGAGAAGTGCGGATATGGCTTCTCTAAGAGCTCCTCTACACTGGGAATAGAAAACCGACGTGGTTTGACGGCTTCAAGAATAGTGGACACGGACGGTGGCGCTGGGTCTGTCGTCACAAGAGTCCGACACTTCAAAGAGTCGAAAAGACTACGATGGGCTGCAGAACTATTGCGCGGCGACGTAAGAAAAAGCTATGGATATATTAGCAAGATACATCCCCGAAGTCTCATCTATTAAACAGTAGACATTTCTGATCTCCAAGCCCTGTCCTTGTAAAATAAGATATTGAATAGTTATGATAACCTTTAGGTCATAGTAATTATTGATATGTGGTATTTTATGGTATTGATAGGAAACGTGGAAATAACTAGTATTTGGGCTCTAACATATAAGGGAATCTTACTACATAGCCCGATTTCATCGAGGCTAACGCGAGCGCTGTAAGCCGCACGTCATTGGGACCAATATATGTCAGGACCTCGTGATCAGAGCTGGGCCCAAGTTGCTCAGTAAGCCACCAGGCCAAGCCGTTCACGATGTTAGCCAACTGTGAGTACGTAACAACACGAAATCCGGCGTCATAGGAATCCGGCGCGACAGGCCAAGAGCCGTAGATAGCTTCGGGTTTCTCCCGAGCTAGTCGGTCAACAATGTGAGGTAGCAAATCATTCTATGAATGATAACAGGATCAGTGACTGGCTTATAAGCCGAGAAGCCTAGATAGCCGAGGAACAATGATCCCCCCACTCAAACAATATCAATATTCTCACTCACCTGCCACTGGGCAACACGGGCGTGATCGTTAGTCATTGGGATTAAAATATATGAGATGGTATTGTAAATGGATATTCTTATGTAGAGATAAGATACATAGAGTAGCAAGAGGTGGGGAAGTCAAGGAAGAATTCAGATATAGATGTAAGCGTATACATACCAAAGGAGAAACTCCCTGACTTGACCCACCGTTTATAACAATTGTTGGTTGTTAATTATCATTGATACAATGGACATAACATACCTACCTAGGTACCTAGGTACTTAGTGATGAGAAGACATTGGGAGATTTACCATTCTGATAATCGTTACCCACTAACCTATCGTATAATGGGCCAGCCAATTTTTAGGAATTCGGTCAAGTTACGTGTCGTAAAAAAACTAGACGTTGTTCGATGTCACGTCAAATCAAAAGAGATACTTGCATCCACTTTTAACATTTCTCCACTTTTGGAAAAGTTGAGTATTCAAAATCGATGCAACTTAGTTGTGATTTATCGTGCTATTTTTCGTTGTAGCTTGGATAACAAGAGAGTATAATATTTTCATTTACGCCAAAAGATGCACATTGATTAGTACCTACGCTTACATAACTTCGACCCCTAATATGCTGAGTAGATAGGTAAAAGTGTCCGTGCGCGCCCCTATTTTACGTCTAAACACATACACTTATACAAGCCACATACATTCAGAATAGAATGGGTAAAGTATTGTTCTTCCTTTCATGAAAGTTTTCTTAGTCAAATATAGCAAGTAATTGGAATAAATGTAAACCTCCGCCGAACATTAGGTACCTTGGCTTAGTAAATGCACAAGGGATTTTGCCATCTTATTGTACTACTTGATTTGCTCTTTCTCTTCAATAAGACATATTCAGACAGTTAATGAATGTTTATCAATCAAAATTTACTATTCTTTTACAGTGGTGATTGCGATGAGGGTCTTGTTTCGAAAGTGAACACGGTTCTACACTTACTCATCAATGTCGTGTCAACTCTTGTGGTAAGTTTTGTCCCTAAGATGTTGATTGCCTCCATTCTTTTCCCTTTGGTAGGATTTATACTAACTGCTATTCCTTTAGTAAGAGGAACCCACCTAGCCCACTCTGCAAAAAGGCAACTATAGGAGTAGCCTCTCCAGTGATAACCCATTTTATCGCTGCACTTCCCATAACTTGCATCAATAAAGAGTAGACTAGCTAACCGTAACTTTTCTATGCTCGCCTCAAGCAACTTCTTCATGCAAAATTTAAACTCTCCATCAAGAGAAGAAGTTAATGTAGCTCATTTCAGGGGCTCGTGGTTGGGGATCGGTGTACCTTCTGTTTACCTGGGCCGTATTTGATCCATTAAATAGCAAATTCGAGATCTCAAAGGAAATATTATCCGTAGCAAGAAATCCACAAGGGTGGGAGAGAGTCGAAAATAGCGAATGCAAGCAAGAGTACCTAGATGATAGCTGCGTAGGCCTGAAGCGCCATGGAAACCTAGTATTAGTTGCTGCCAAGCCTAGCGGCTAGATCAGATATAGTGCGTAAAGAGATATTCCGTTGAAACCCCTTTTAGCTACTAATATATATACTCATCGTATATGACCCAACCAACTAGTAGTATGTTTATAATTCACATAACCCTAATAGATGAGTTCAAATAATTGAAACCAACTTCTTTAATTACCTGCACTACATAAGAAATGTGGCACTTCAATGCCAGTCAATCCCGATTTGGGGATAGATATATCCCTTCGGACCAACCCAATCATCTATTCTATAACACTCAATGCAGTACAACATCCCTTTTGGTGGATTTTAAACCTGGTCAATACAGGAGTTCCTGTACGGATTATCTGAAGGATATCCCCTTTTATTTTTAACTCTCAGATTTTGCTCGTCATGGTCCAATTTGGCATTATTATTTTAATATTGACATATTGTCAATCATCAATAACAGCTGCCACCGAGTACGAGAATGACATAGCCGTTGAGAATCTTAGTTTCGGCGTTGAAGAGGACGACATCCAGCCTCCGATAGCAGGGCGTTTATATGCATAAGTAGGCCAGGGGGCTACATTGGGTATGGAGAAAACCTGGAACTGCTTAGATACCTAAGTATGCCAGAGCAAAATATCGTACGGAATAAATGGCTATAGGCACGAAGGTTCAATGTAATTCACTAATCAATGGTGCATATGTCATCTAAGCAACGATGACCTATGAATATAATTAACACCTGTTTTAACGCCCTAGTAAGATGCCAATTTAGTGCGTAGGGCTTAAACTAAATTACATATGTCAATCATAGTACCCTACGTATCAAGATCCTACTATTCCTAGTCCCTTCAAATAGATAAGTTGGAACCAACCCCGGACTTATCCGGAGTGCTACCTATCACGACGCTCTGCGCACCATTTTCAATGTCGATCACATTCTTGTGGACGTGTCCGTTTATCACGATAGTGTGCAGCTTAGAAGCATCCTGGAAGAGCTCGATATCCTCCAACGGATTTCCATCGACCAAGATGACGTCGGCGTAGTATCCAGGCAATACCTTCCCCAAGTCGTCTGGGTAGCCCATAACTTCTCCTCCTAAAGCTGTCGCGGCGATAAGGGACTCCTTAGGCGTATAACCAAATAGGTTGACAAAATGGGCAAGGTCTCTTGCGTAGGTTCCATGGGGCGCCCAAGCAAATCCGTAATCACCTCCAGGAAGGACCTTAACTCCGCGTCTCTTGAGCTCCTTCATCGCTTTTTTGGCAGTTTCGACTTCGTTGACTAAACCCCTTTTCTTGGCCATTTCGGGTGTGAGGCCGTAAGGAATTGCTTCACCTGTGCAGCTTATAAGGGGGAAGTTGATAGCTGGCGCTACGTAGACACTGTCTTTGAGTGCCTCGAGCATATCTAGCCCTTCGGCATCAACGTAGCTGGCGTGGTAGATCATGTCGACACCAGCTAGACACGACAACTTCACTGAAACGGCAGACCGGGCATGAGTGCATACACGCTTACCCCTATGGTGGGCCTCTTCAACAGCTGCCTTAGCCTCAGCCAGAGTATAGTAGGTCTCCTTGCTCCTGTTTACGCGATCTGTGATTAGCAAAACTCTTTAGTGCGATATAAATCGGGACTTGCAATTAAAAAAGGAAATTTTGAATAAATGTAACATATGTTAACTCGACGTAGGAAAAGAACCATTGCAGGATACATACCCCATAGTTTCATGCACGTAGTCTCCTGTCATACTCAGCTTAATATTGTCGGCACCAAGTTCGATAGATTTGCGCACGACCTGGCGCATGGCGTCGGGGCCATCGGCGTATTGACTGATACAAGGGATGATCGCGCCGCCTGTCGTCGTTATCTCCTGACAATTGGCCAAGGAGCGAGGACCCGGAATTAGGCCGGATTTGATGGCTTCTTTGATCACGATATCGAGACGGGGTCGTGCAGAAGCCGCTCCGAAACACATTGTGTATCCATAGTCTAGGTATGTCTTCGCCGATTGTGCCGTCTGTAGCACATGCTCCTCTGGTGGCGTCCTGGTTAATCCGTCTAAAGTCGGCGAGTTGTTCCAGCTGAAGTGAGTATGGGAGTCAGCAAGACCTGACATGAGGGTCTTCTTGCCCTTTCCGTCGACAACTAAGGTGTCGGCATCAGGGGCTGCATCAACTTTCCCAACTGCCTTGATTCTTTCTCCTTCGATAAGAACATCACCTAGGTAAGGGTCCGTGCCAGTGGAGTCGAAAATATTGACGTTCTTGAACAAAATCTTAGCCTTATCACCATCCTTATGGTTGTTTATAGTGATATCGGCAGGTGTTGGCTTATAGAATGGTAGCCCATTTATAGGATTAATTTCCACGTTCGGGTCGACCCAATGACCGTCAGAGACAGGCGCAAGACGGCCATTGAGTTTTTTGCTGATATCTGCGGATGCCATTGTTAAAGTCATAGATGACAATATATGCGGTTTCGGGATAAATAGGAGCAATAGAGAGACTTCGAGGGTAGTATTAAGCTAAATAGATCCACTGCTAAACGTGGAATAGTTCTGTCAGTTTCAACTGCATCCTAAGTCGAGGCACCATATATATGTAGACGGATTACATCCTTCCCGTGCAGATCGTTTGGAGAGATCGTAGAGTATTTCCATGTTTCCCGGGAAGTTGCCGCACGGTTGCCACGCCGTCTTACACTACCTGACGCTCTTCGGAGAGTTGCCGTATTTGGACACATTAATCCCTCCAATCCCTGATGGGGCGCTGAACATCAGACAAGAGCAACTAGGTATAAGATCACATACAAGATGGTATCTCGGCATTGTTCGGTATTCCTTCTATTTTCATTGACCAATCTATTACCTACCCCCCCCCCCATTTACTTGACGTCTCTTGTAGGAAAGATGGCTGATTCTCGAAGCTCTACGACCCCCTCATTTGGCTTTGTCGGCCTTGGGAATATGGGCTCTGTGATGAGCTTAAACCTAGCCGGCTATGCTCAAAAGCAAGGATTTCCAAAGGTCAAGCTATGGAACCGTTCCCGAGGCAAAGCCGAGGAACTTGCTGGACGGGGCTTCTTTGAAGTAGCAGATACGCTGGATAACATAGCAAAGGACTGCAACATCATCCATGCTTGCCTTGCAAATGACGATGTTGCCTTGTCAGTTTACCGCCAGATTCTAGGCGCTGCGAAGCCAGGCCTTATCCTTGTAGACCACTCGACACTGTATCCAACCACATCCTCGACCTTATACGCCGAAGCCGAAGCAAAAGGCGCGAGTTTCCTGTCTTGTCCAGTCTTTGGCCCACCCGCTGTAGCTGCAAGCGCGGGGCTTTTGGTCGTATTATCTGGCCACGAGAAAGCCAGGGCTACTTTGAAGAAGTACATTGTGCCCGTAATTGGGAAAGCTACTATCGACTGTGGTGATAGCACAAGGAAAGGAGCACTTCTTAAGATCCTCGGGAACAACTGCATTCTTGGCACAATTGAGCTCATGTCAGAGAGTTTCACTCTGGCCGAGAAAACGGGGTTCGACGCCGAGTTGTTTTACGAATTCATACGTAAGTGTAGCATCTAGTAAATACGAAATTAAACTAACATATAGTCAGAACAATGGTTTCCCGCGCCAGCTTGGGTGAACTATGGAAAGAAGATTCGGGACGGGGCTTTTAGTGGTACGACGGGATTCACTATACCTGGCGGGATGAAAGACGCTGCATATATACGACAGTTAGGTGCTGAAACATCTACGCCAACTCCTCTGATCGATCAGGCATGGAATCACCTCACAACCGCTAAGGCTCTCGGTGGCGAGAGTTTGGATTGGAGTTCATGTGCCGCTGGTATGCGAGTTACGGCGGGCCTACCACCATTCAAGGGCGAAGATTTCAGTTTGAGTAAGAAGTAAGAACCGGGGCTTTGTGTATTAGTCTTGCATGCATTATATAGATACTTAGATGGAGATTAGCTATGTATACATAAGTATTCTGCGGTATCACATAAGATCGGCATGTGATTGAGAATCAATATTAGGGTTAGTCCGAGTAATGTATGACTATTTCTATTTTTCTTAGTATTTCCATCGATAATTGTATTGCCTCATATACCCTGCTATCTCCTATTAGTTAAAGCCGGGGAATATATTTAATGGTTCTGTACTATGTAATCCATGGTACATTGCAGTCACCAAGTCCCTATTAGGAGGGATACCATGTATGTATATATGGCTTACGTTGAGACGAGACGCACTCGGTGATACTAAAATAAATATCCTGTAGTAAATCCAAGAGAATCAAACGACATAACATAATACCAACTCTAATATTTTACAACTACCTATCTACCTTTCCACTACCAATGCCCAAGCACAGTGTAACCAAAGGAACTACATCATCTATAGGCTAGAGGACACTACGCAATATCTTTAGCAGCCGAAATGATCGCCTTGATGGACTCATCTGGACTCTCCAGTACATGCCAATGGCCTGTATCCTTGAAGACTACCTGTTTGGCATTTGATCCAATATCCTTCACTATATCTGCTCCTGCCGTGGCTGTAGATACCTTATCTTCGTCTCCGGTTAGAACAAGAACGTTGGCCTTGATTTGCCTCCAAGCAGGCGCCGAGCTTGCTGCCAGAGCATCCAAAGCTAAAGCATACCCTTCCGGATCCTGTCTCGTAAGCATTTCTCTGGCCAGTGCTACCTCTCCTTTCCGGTTGATCAATGACTTGGGTGAGAATGCATTTGACACTACTAAGTCAGCAACTGCCCCAACTCCTCCCTTTCGAACTGTGCTAGAGCGAGTAGCAAGTGCTTTCTGGCCAGCCTCAGGAGGTGGTCTGACGGGGCCGAAGGCTACAACCCCTTTTACGATATCCGGGTGCTTTGCTGCAAGATGCAGACCGATAAGCCCGCCGAATGAGTGGCTTACAACCAGAATATCTCTCAACTCCAAGTGGCCAATGACAGCTAATTTTCATATTAGAATATGATATGAACTTAGTGTATCCGGAGATAGGACAATCCTTACCCTCGCAGTCTGCCACGTATGACTCAATACTCGTACTCTGTGGTACAGAACTCCGACCATGGCCGGCCCAATCGAAGCGAACTAGATCGAAATCCTGCAAACTAGAAACCAGCGGTTGGAAGGCATTCGTGGTCCCTCCAAACCCGTGAATGAACAGAATAGTCCTAGACCCACTAGTGCCCTCTCGTTCGTAAAAAAGTTTAACAGAGTCTCGAGGTATGTAACCGGACGACTTAATTTGGGAAGCCATATTTCAACGTATGATTGAGGTATAGTTGTGATTCTTGGGTAGTAACTTCATACTATGAGAAGCATGTCCTACTTTATACACGATCTTGAGATCTTACTGAAGTCTATGATAGTCTGTAGTTCATCTTTGAAGCACCTGAAGGCCCATACGGCAAGTTGCCGGGTGCTCGCACAGTGGATCCCGGCACTGGACATAGTTTCTGGTACAATTCGCAGGTACTTGTCTCCGCAATAGGTTTGGATGGAGGGGGATCATTACGACATGAACACTTGGGGTTGGAGTGTGGGGAATGTGCCCCTATGTCATAGTA
The DNA here is from genome assembly GCA_902805455.1 of Daldinia concentrica. NCBI lineage: Eukaryota > Fungi > Ascomycota > Sordariomycetes > Xylariales > Hypoxylaceae > Daldinia > Daldinia concentrica. The sequence goes on from CADCSW010000009.1 coordinate 1,329,556, forward strand.
ACGCCTCACATTAGAACGACTGGATTTACATGAAACATTGGTATTAATTCAGTATCTATATTCTAGGATGAGAAAGTTAAACACATGACTAGATCAATGTAATAAGCTTAATTTTCTAAGTGATACTACACTCATATTTTACCGCTGCGTAGAGCGTACATTGAAACCAAATATACAGTTGCTTTCTTGTATGCTAATCGAAATTATCGAACAAAGCTACAATGTAGGCGCCATACTCCTTAATAGCTGCAATTGTCACGGCTTCTGCTTCAGGCCCCGTAATAGAAACCCAAGGTGCCCTAATAATCTTCTTATGGGACTGGCGGATATCTGCCTGTCCTGTCGTGAGCATTCGCGTTTTTTCAACAAGAACGGAGCTCCCCTCAATCCTCAAGGGTATCTCCTTCTGCTCCGACGCCCCAAAAACAGCGGAGAATGATACATCTTTTGCGTTAGTCTTTCCTTGAAATTCATGCAATTCCGGTGGCACATTATACGAAGGTGTCGTGGCCGATGCTTCCCAGAGCTCTTGGCCGATGAGTTGCGACCCTAAAGTCGTCCATCCCACGAGAACTATGTTGCATGGAAGAGACACTTCAGATAGAAGAGAGAATATGCGAAAGGCACTTGTGAATGATGATTCAGAAAGGCCACCGTCTAGAGGGAAAGTGATAGCAATCGGCGCGATATCTGTATCCTGCTCGTGTCGAGTAATATAATTGTTTCCTAAAGTATCCTCCTATGAAACTAATTAGATGTTGTGAGCTCGAAATGAAGATTTGCTACTCACATAGAACTGAAGCGACTGCGATGTGGCATATGATTTGAGTGCTGCCCTAAAAGGGGTATTGAGTGATGCTGGTAACGCATGGGGACCGGCATAGGTCTTCTGGAGATTCGCAAGAGTATTAACGTCTGCCATTATCTAACAAGTACCGTTCGTTTGTTTGGAAAAGGCCGGGTAGTTGAGTAGATGACCTACTATTCCTGACGCGAATATCCATCTCTTAACATATCCTGCGAATAAGAGACTGGGTCAAATATCTAAGGAGAGAAGTCTCTAGTTGGCAAATGCTAGCGGCGATCCGGCAGGATGCCGGGCACAAGAGCTCTCAAAGTATCGGGACATTTGTCACATACACATTTATTTAATAATTGCCACTTCTGTGCCGGTAGATGCCCGTAGTGATGTTCATGTCCCTACGTGATGGACACGACACTTTCACTATGGCGGTGACCTTACTATGAGAAGGTACCTGGCAAATGATGTATTAAAGTCTACCTCGTTAGGTCTTCGTAAGGTCCCACCTTTCTGTGAACCCCATGGCGGGAATTAATGCATGTGCGGGCAGATGCCGGGGTAGTGAGACATCCTGGGCATTCTATGTACCTAGGTAGGTACCTATGTATGTTGCCCATACTAGGTACTTCAACTAGACGAGCACGTTATTCTACGATAGTCGGAGAAATGGACATGTTAGATCTACGTTGAGCTGACCGTATATACGCATTATCGTCAAGAATTATACTATATGACACATTAAGGTGTGCACTATGCCTTCTCCGAGGATGACGGCAATATGGAGTTATCGCGGAGCCGAGTGTTCGGATCCTATCGGAGCTTCACTTATTTCCTTCTGAGAAGCAAGATTGGCGGAATACTAACCCTAATGCAGCTCGGGTACCTTATTAGCCTTCTTAAGCCGAATAAGGCCATTAGATAGGGATATGAAATGCTTAAGCGTATTGTGGCTGTGGCCGTTAGGTGCGATTTCATGATCCCTAAAACTCCGAGCGCTACAATGGCTGGATTCCGCCGTAGTAACGAGATCAATTTATAAGCCGGTGTTTCCTCCGTGATTGAATATCTTCTTCTCTACAATAATCGATCACGGTATCAATATTCGCAAAGCCATGCCTTTATATCACATAGGTAATGCTATTGTTCTCGGAGGATGCCAACGATACTAACATCTGTAGTACTGTTTCGGTTAAAGCCGTCAGCGCCGGTGGAAAGCTTCAATGAATTCAAAAGGAGAGCAGAAGCGATGGTATCTCAAGTTCCTGGTAGGTGCCTACCTAGTCACTATTAGGTTCACACCACTATTTTAAACTTACAATCATATACTATATTAGGCCTCTTAAAGATAGACATCAATAGTCCATGGCCTGACACGGCACACAGAAGTAGAGGCTACAATATGGGTCTCGTAGCTATTCTGGAGAAGGCGGAAGACCTTGCGGGATACGCGACTCATCCAGCCCACCTATAGTACGTCCTACACCGATCAATTTAGGAAAGTCCGCATTAACTAACACGGGCCGCACGCATAGTACCCAGGAACTTCGTACTGAGATCTGCGAAGATGACACTCTTGCATACGACCTGGAATTCCCGGCTTGATAAATCTATTTTGAATAGATCAGAGTACGATATGCCTACAGTTGGATTATCTCATTATTTTACTTCTACATGTGCACTTAACCCCACATGACCGTAGATACCTGGTCAAAGCATCTTTGACATGGATCAATGTTGCTGTCCGTCTCTCCAATTGGCCTCGGGAAGCAGAGGAGTAATTGCCGTATAGACCCCTCTACGTTTTAACTCCACCCTCTATTTGACTTTTAGGGTGTATATTCGTATCCTACAAGAGAATAAAATCTCATCTGATAGATTTCACCGACTTCTTGTGAATTGTTGAGTAAAGTAGCAAACTTTTAACAAATGATGCGACAAACCAATTCTAGACCAGCACGGAAATATGGATTTGCTTGCTCGAATTGTAGGAGGCGTAAGGCTAGATGTAACGGTGCTATGCCAGCCTGTCAGAAGTGTCTTTCAAACGGTGAAACTTGCTCGTACGACAAGTAAGCATTATGTCAACATCAACATCAATAAAAAGAGACGAGTACTCATGAATTCCTAGGGCTCCCTCGATAGCTTACGCAGTATCGTTGCAAAACGAATTACAAGCATACAAAAATAGGATCGAGGAACTGAGGCGGGTCAAAGACAAAGATCGGGATGTTCTCCTGAACGAGCCTATTAGAACAATAAATCCAAATGAAGGCAGATCCCGCGCATTTCGAAGCCCTCCTAATCTCCAGAGCCCCCAACGGGAAGACAGTGTCACTGTTGAAAGTACAGATGATGCCGCTGATATGGCTTCTGTCGGCACGGACGGGCGAGTCAACTTCTATGGGAAGACCAGTTTATACCACATAGACCCTAAGCACTTCGAAGAAAGTAGTCCCACGGAAAGCCATGAAGGCAGTACTGGATCTTATATTCATGATATGACCATTATGCCATCGATATTAGAACTCCACGGTACAGCCTCGCTTCTAGCGGAAATACCACACGGCCTCCTAAATAACCTCCTTGATACTTATTGGTGCTACCCGCACCACTTTCATTGTGTATTATGCAAGCCCATATTTTTACGTTAGTATATTCCTATAGGCGTCTTTCCGAAAGTCTAGCTAACCGATATCTAGGAGATCTTTACAGTTCGGGGTCATACGTTACCCCTTTTCTGCTATGCACTGTACTTGCGCAAGCTGCTCGGTATTCCACACGCCGGGACGCCACGGCAATTGGGCAAACTTTTGCCACTCGAGCTTTACAACTACTACCCAGCGATATCGACAAGGGCAGCTCCATTCCTACTATTCAAGGTCTGCTTATACTCTCCGCACGAGAGTGCGCTTGCGGACGCGTGTCTCAAGGCTGGCTATACTCTGGGACGGCGTTTAGAATGATGCGCGACCTTGGAATAGATGTCTCTCCCAAAAAGCTCGGCCATTTAGCGAAACAGTTCACCGACGAAGAGCTCGCTGTGCGGAAACAGGTCTTCTGGAGCTGCTATACGTGGGATAAAACCATGAGTGTATGTCTAGGCCGAGCACCTGCCGTGCAATATTCCGTAGAACTTCCTACTCGGGACACATTATTACACGGACACGATGCAGACGACGAAGTATGGCCGCCGGTGTCAATATATAATTCATTCGTGGACGGTCTGGTAGAGCAGAAATCCCTGAGCAGTACGCGCTTTGCCGCATATTGCGAGCTTAGCGTCATCATTGAGAATATTCTCGATACGTTATATTCACGACCGCATAGTGGGAGACAGGATCACCTTTTGGCGTATCTCGATTCGACCTTACAGCGCCTGCAGTCTTGGGCCGACCAGCTTCCCCCGGAAATCTTCATCAAAGAAACTACCTCCACAGCAATAGTGTCTCCCCCCTTACACATCTTACTCCTAAACCTAACATACCAAGCAGCCACGATACTCCTATGCCGGCCTTACCGAACAATTCAGCAAATTGCAAAGGAGAGATGTACTAAGGCAGCTAAAATGACCGACACCTTACTCATGTTACACGTCAAGCGTTTCGGTTTCCGATATATAACTTATCTAGAGACCTATACGTTATTCGTTGCCTGCACCGTAAACGTGCTCGACTTCACCGAAAACGAAACCTCTGCCGGGGACCCTGTATTAGCACGAGAGGCCAATGCCAGACTTCACTTCGGACTAGAAATTCTCAGACAGGCGAATAGCACACCAGCAGCGGGCCGCTGCGCTTCGACTATCTGTCAGTTATTCAACAAGCAAAAGGCATCCATTCTGAACGGGTCCAAAGGCCCGCAACAAGATACATTGCAAATACTCGCTACCGCTTCTCCAAGGGGCTTGGAAATCAGCTCCAACATCGAGGCATTCATGCCAACGCCCGCCTCCTCAACCACAGCCGTATCTTACCCAGCAACGTCTCAGCCAACCCTTGCGATTTCCGAAGGGAGCTATATCGATCCTATATTAGCTGATGGAATTCCATATATACAAGACGAGAACCAGGGCCATGCATTAGAATCACCTGTTCCCGTCGAAACGCCACTTCGATGGTTGCCAGAGAACGTGCAGGATGACGGAAGCTGGATGTTAATGACCGATACTAATTTTAATGGGGATTTTAACTTCTCGCCTATGGTAGAGATATGATAATCTAGTTAATAGTTCCATAGAGGCTGGATGAAGAATGCCTGATCCTCCGCTCATACTACATACAAATGATATTTCTAAGCGAATGATGGATCCTACATAAGGGGCAGTAACGCCCAGGATATTTTACACCTATAAAAGACAATTTTGTTTGACGGGAATATATTTAGGCTTCAAAGAAGTTCAAGGCCGGCTTTGGGAAGTTTGGCGTTTAATTTTACATATAAACGAAATATATACGTGTACCATAGTTGGGCGGAAAGGGGGACATCAAGGGAGAGGGACAACGCAAGTAACCTTTTTACGCTCGAATTCCCTATTAAATCGAATGAGCCTTGTAGGCCAAAATACAACTCCAAGAATGAAACTCCTTGTTTATTAATAGCTTAAAGAGCTGGGTATCTCGCGAATGTATACAAAAGAAAAATAAAGCCATAACAGCCCTCCTACGCTATGCATGCTATTTGCCATACATATCCGCTTCGTAACCCGAATTTTTGTGCAATGGTGTAATTTTAAACCGCGCTACCGCAACCTCTCCATACCTCGGAAACAAAAACCTTGTATGGGACTGGATACTGTTTTCTCGTACTCTTTTTATTGATGTTCCTCATTCCGATGCTTATTTACTCAACTCGAATAATAACTTTCCACCCTAGAGCTCCCGCTTCTCTTATGGCACAAGATAAACAGCCCCGCCTACGGCGACTGATAATTGCGTTCCAGCCCCTCTCGGCGCATAGGGCACGGACAAGGATCTCAAGGTCGGACCCGAATTGCCTCCTACGCGTTCCGAGTCGCATCTTGGCTTCGGGACTAGAGCTTGGCGGGTCGATCCGCTCGATCTTGCTGCGGGACGACGCTGCTGTGCTTGGTCGTCGCTCTAGCTCTAATGAGCTAGATGTCCGTAATGGTGGCATATTAATGGCTTCCGTACCAAATGAGGATGACAGCGAAGACATGCGGGAGAGTGAGGGCATGTCTGGCGATTGTGGCGGCGCAAAGCCGGTTACGCAATCAATTACCAGAAATCGGGGAAGTCTGTTGGAGATAGAGGCCGAGGAGTGACTTCTCGAATGGCCTTTAACTGGTATTTTGCATAACAGTTCTTCTAAGCTCGCGGAAGGATGGTTGATGAGATCTGTGAGATGGATCGCCGTATAATGATAAAATCGATGGAGTGGATGGCCTTGCATGTGTCAGTAAAACGCGGTAAGAGAGATGTGATACGGAGATACGAACCTGTAATGTGTGCCGCGCTGGAAGACTTGCCATTGAAATTATGACCTCCAACGTCGATTTGCTGGATAGTAGGGCTAGTAGGGGATTTAAAATACTTGACATAACTAGAGGCGACGCAAGGATGAGCAGTAACAAAATAGACATCATTGGAAAGCGTAAAGTTGTGACATTCGCCTCTTTCAAGCGCGTCGTGAGACATTGTAAACGCGATAGAAGCAGGGTAAGTCTGAATTTCTGCGCCCTCTTCCTTGTTGGAATCCGAAAACGGGCGGAAATTCTTATCTGCAGTAGGTGTTGTGCTTCCGTTGTCTACCGGAGCGTTTAAATTTAACGATTTAAGCTCTATCCTGATATTCGAGGGAGGCGGATTGGGGTATGCATTTTCGTACGGGATAATGAAGTCAGCGGGTAGTACGCTCGAAGGGTCAGCATCACCGAGAACATCGGACTCGCGTTCAATAGTCGTTTTCCCCCATATTCTAGCTTTTCTTCCTGTTCGGGCGAGATCGGCTGCAGTGGTAAGTACCTAGCTTGGGCTGTATTGAATGGAAACCAGCGAGCTTACCTGGGATTGCATCAACCGCAATATTTACCCAACCCTCGTCGAGCCCTCGTGGAGTCACATCACTCGATATCCAGCCCATACACTCTGCCGCACCTTGCCCAGCAGCCAATACACGGCCCACGATGCAAGCTGTACTCCAGAAACTCTTCCCGCTGTAGACAAAACCACCAGAGAGATTTGCCAGTGGACCGAGCCTCGTCAATACATTTTCATCAACCTCCAGTAATGCCGACATAAGATAGTGCGATAATACTTCACCCGGTAGGATTAAACCGGATACATATGACTTCGAAAACCACCCGGACGCGTGCAACGCAGCTTCAATCTTCCTTCGCCTAGCTGGTTGCTTTCTGTCATGCACCGATGATACACCATCAGAAAAATATGAAGAGCGGCGGGAATCATAATCGAGGGGAGGCGTAGTAACGGGGGTTGCTTTACCTAACGCTATAGCCTTTTCGGATAATTTTGTGCCAGAAAGTTGTATGTCTGGCCAGCGTAGCTTCCGCGCGAAGTGTATTAACCCGTAGACCTGCCTCTCATTATATTTTCCCCGTATTGCGTATACATGCTCAGACTGAGAGTTGTGACGATGTAGACTGTGGTCAACATGATGCGCCCCGTACATGTGCTCATGCTTGAGATTCATCTTGCTCGTCAACGAAGAGAGCCATCCTTTAGGTATAGACGGTTCGGAATGGTTGACTTGTTGCTTTTTAACCCTGATATTCTCGAGCCACGATCGAGCTAGAATCAAAGACCATCTAACAGAGACATTTGCCTCCTTTTCAAATCTGTGTACCTCAGACGCCTTAAGATTCTGACCTATACCACATTCATCACCCTCTGTGATGGCATCTAATCGAATAAGGAGTTCGCAGGCAAGAAGAATTTGAAGCAGCAGCCAATATCGCTCCTCACTTCGATCTTGCGCGTCGTTTCCTTCATTGATAGATGCCCCGTCTAAGATCTCATCATCCAAAGGGAAGGCCCACAAAATTTGGCCAAGACGAATCCTCCATTCGACGCGGGAGAAATCGGTCCAGGCATTCGGCGCCGCCAGTACCTTTACTAAGGCATTAATTTGCACGGCGAGGCTGTAAGGGTCTTTGGGATCAATAACCCTGGTTGGTGGATGAAGAACTTTGGCGAATAATTCATTGTAAAGCTCCTGAGATTTTATCCGAGCACCCCTTCGCTCTGCCTGGTATCTTTCCTCCAATTTTATTAGCTGTTCCATGATGTCCGAGTCATCCAGATGCCGCAAGCCATCCTTGGAGGTAATCAACCTCTGGCGCTGCTCTACGATGACATGGCCCTTGGATCCTAAACTATCGAAACCATACTGCTCCTCTTGCAGGGAGTCGGCAACAGAAATTTCCAAAGCAGCTTGATAACCGATAGTACCTTTCTCTAAACCCTGCATACTGAGCATGTTTGGTCGTTCCTGGCATCTTGCATTGAAGTGAGGTCGCTTCTTGCTAGACGGCGACTCTACGGATAGGGGATCCCGGAGAATGATCCGAGGCCCGGCAGTGATGCAACCCCAGGCATTGTCTCCGATCTGGACATGGTCAGTCAAGTCTCTGATGCCCAACTCATCATTCCAGGGGAAGGCCACGGATGGGTGCGGAGCCCCGGTACCGTGACCTTGAGACCGAGCGAAGAATTGCGGAGCTCCGGAGAATAGCTTCTCGATCTCGGTATTGGTCAATGCTGCCATGATGCGATTTAGCTTTAACACAGGCTTGCGAGGCCTGCCATCGACTTTATCTATAGCACCCGGAGGAGGCGGAGATGGGAGTGGCTTGTTAGAGTTGACAGGCACACGCGGAGATAATGGTGGTCTCTCAGAAGATGGCCGTGCACTTGAAATCTGCTGTGATAATATAAGCGGTGTTAGTGATAAACCCCGAAAAAGCTCCTTATAGGAAGTGCTGGTTATAGGAGATGTTGAACACGTGAGAAGTATCTAGAACTCTAGAAACCGATAGTTATAATAAATTCAGCTTTGTGAACCACTTTGTTCCAACTAACTGAATAATTAAAAACATAGAAACAAGAAGGTTCGAAAAGAAAACAGCGCATGCAGGGTCTAGGTAGAAACATCAGCTGAGGTCATAAGACAAGCTGTTTAGGGGTCGAGGTCTTAATCCAACAACTATGCACTTTCCCCCCCTCACTGAACTGAAATGGTAGGTATTGTATGTACAATACTTGTACCGAGGCTTGGCAGGGGATTGACTCGTACGTGCGCATCTGGCAATTGCCATTGCAGCTGCATCGTTAACGAATGCCCCAGAATCTCCAGCAGTTAGAGCAACTACCAGTTGGCGGACACGTGCCCTGACAAGGATAATGTGGAGGGAAAAGGGTAGGGGCGGTAAGGGTTGCTGTAAAAGGAAATTATGGTAGGTACAGTACCGTTGTTGCTGCTGTGTTGGCCTTTGATTTCTCCGCACTGGATGTACTTGTACTTCTGCCTGTAGTCGTGGCCATGTTCGTAGTCGTAGTCGTAGTCTTAGTTGTAGTTGCAGTTGCATCCGCGACGGCCGCGCTTGTGCGTATGTTTGGACCTGAACCCGAACCTGAACCTGAACCTGCGCCTGAAGCTTTTTCTGCATATCCACTCCGTCGCCGCGGTCCTTCACCTTTACCCATTCCGACACCTTTAATCACTCCATAGATACCTTTTTGCAACTTATTCCGTATTCGTGCCTGAGGTGTCTTACGATTCTGCTCTTTTGGCCGACGTACAAACTCTCGAATTCGAGCATATTTAGATGAACGTTTCTGCCGGTTGCCATCGTTCGGTTCCTTGGCGTCGGTAATGAATATTAGTGCTGAGGGTTTAAACACAGCTAACGATGGTACCCTCATGAATGAATCGTGTGCGCTTTTCCGGTTGTTTAAGTTTAGAGCGTCGAACACAACATCCGACGGTATGTTGCGTGAAAGGTGCATTGTGGTTTCAGAACTAATCTGTCGTACTGGTTATAAGTGTGCCATGAGAACAACCGCCAAGCCATCCAGTCGATGTTAAAATGAGGTTGGACCAAGGATATTAAGTTCGAGTGATGCTAAAAGCCAGTCGACCTGATCGTCTATATTAACGGTCTTCCCGATATGCTAGAAGACGATGATAGGCACATCTAATGCCAGATGTAAATTTCAGATTACACAATTATGGGAAACCAGGCTGGGCGGCCACACGGCCATATTAAAACCAACCGCAATGTCAAACATCCGATCTATCTTTGTATACGCCAGGCCAGTAGTATGAGTGATGCCACGAATCGCCAAGCTAACGTTCAAAGTGCCGGACGTCACAATACATGGTAGATGGATTCGGGCTATGGGTGCTTGGTGTTTGTACCCATGCAAGCAAGCCGTGATGGCTATGGATGAGCAAGATAATCAGCCGGTAAGCTAACTATCCTGTACATTTATGGGTTTGTTTCAAATCACCTTCACTACCTCCTCATAGGCTTCGGAGGTTGAGTGTGCAGGGAATATTTCCTTTACCGATTTGGTAGTTTGAGATTCACCCCCATCGAAATCCGTTAGTGCTTGAGCTTCTAACGCCAGCAATACCATGCGTCTTATTCCGATAGATGTGGACTTTTATCCTATGCGACAGCCGCACACCGACAATTATCTCACGCTATATACCATCCACGTTCTAGCTAAGGCTCACTTGCAGTTTCAGCCATCATGCCTGACGTGGCTCGCGTGGGTGGCTCGCGTGGGTGGCCATCTGGATAGATCCACTAGATCGTTCGCTTCGTGCCATCCTTGCGGTCCGCGATTCCATCTCTAGAAACAGAAACACGGAATCACCCTACTAAGCCGATTCCGTCTAAGCCGCTCACCAAGTATGAACCCTCTATCAGATTTTCTCTACAAGATTAGAACGCGTTTCGTCATCTTTATTGTCATGTCAAAAGTTCTTGTTTATGACTTTGAAACAATGACAGCCTTACGGTATATCCTTACCACCTTCGAATCATCCTTCGAATCATTACAGAAGCATCTTTCACTAGAATCCTAAGCAGTGCCGTACAAGTTGTATAACACTTTAATTTAAATTTAGGTGGCCTTTCACCTTCAGCCTTTCAACCTAATAGATCTGAACATTTCTGCTTAATTTATATGGGACGCGCTGACTGATCTCAGCCGGAAAATGGAAACTAACCCTTGTTTCCATAGAAGGTTCCAAGATCAATTATTCGCATACCATAGTGCAACGTTGAATCCTGAGGCGCCGTTCGCATACTATGTACCCACTAACTTAATTGCCCTGTTACGATTTGAGAAATGACTATAAGTCAATTATCCTGACCTCGCAGGATTCTCAATCACATCCGTAGGGCGTCTAGGTATGTCATCCTACCGTAGCCCAGTTCGGCTCCGACTGCAGTATTCTAGAATCGCTCCAAGGGGGATAACTACGGCGATCAGTTACAGCTGACGACGATCAGTGAGCTTCCCGCGTAGTCCGGAACTAATATTTAGTTGGCGCTGAATCTTATAGCTAAAGTTGGCGATGACTCGCTGTCTGCGTATTGAGTTGGCAACACTTTAAATGGCACTGCGGATCAACTAACATCGGATATGACCGTAGTCAGCAAATTCGCGATATTCGTGGTGCTAATTGATAACGCTGGCTATGGGGCCTTTCTAAAAGGATCCTCCTCCTACAGTAGCTACTGTTGTATTACTGAGAGATCTCAAATCGCGGCTATACACATTAATTCGCGTTCGCGTGTCGTAAATACATGTCTGAGGTTCGAGTTATTACTTCCCTCAGCCTCCCCCAGCTCGTATTTATCCAATGGTTCTTGATTGAGTTACCGCTGAAACCGAAACTCCACAACGCGATTTTCTTGGCAGTCGCTCTCAATGACCGATAGAAATTCACAAATGCTAGATATTCTAACAGTATACGAGAGGAAGAAAACAGCAGATATGCCGTCAGTAGGGTTTATGGGGTATAAGCTGACCATTTTAGCCCAATATTATGCGAGTGCCGGAAGTTCACGTGAAAGTGTACTCTTAATTGCTTATGTTAGGAGCCGAGACGTGTTTCATCCATCATTGCCAGCTCATGTGGCACTTTTAGTAGCCATAGTTACAGGATGCAAGATGAGCCCTCGTGACGAGATTCCTCTTCTTACCAATGCTAACAGCTCAAGGTGAATCACATCGGGGTCTGCATTATCGGAAGATTTGAGCGTTAGTTTAACATATAGTATCAACCATCTTAGTCGACATTTGTTCTAAGTCCAGTCTGTTCTTTCATCCGATATTCCTCGACTACTTATTCGTATAATTCCAATCCTAAGAGAACGGAACCCTATGTGTCCGGTTTCATCTGTCTTGCGAGGTCCGATTTCTTTCATGTATACCTATAATGCCCTTCCCGAAAGGATAAGCCGAGGCTATAGTACTCCAATGCCGCGGACTATTTATCTAGTAACCGATAGAAAGACCTACCATAGAAAGGTAGCTTATATCGGCGGCCTCAATACCAAGTCCAATTGAAGTAGCTATCTTATGTTCCCACGGTCCAGCGGTAGCGAGTTGTCTTTTCTCTCATTCGCATCAATATTTTTCGCGGAGGTACTGGCTGGCAGGCGTAGTAGAAATAATGTTATCCGCTCTGTTGACCGTCCGGATGTCATTTTGGTAATCCTGTGGTCCTAGTGTCCTTGATGCTGCGTCAACTACCGATCCATCGGCTGTAGAGATAGTCATGAGAGCAAGCGCTCCCAGGTTTTCGAAAGCATCTGCAGAGCTACGGCACGAATATTCTCCTTCTATTGGATTACCTCGCTACGCTCCACGCGCGAAGGACCCCGACAAACCTGATAGTTTCCCTTGTTAGATTGTGCAGTCTGCAGTAGTAGGTCTCAGCTACTGCGGTCAGCTTGCGATCACGCGGAAATAGCTTAGAGACGACGGGGGAAACGTCCACTAGGAAAGGAAGACCCACTACCCAACCATGCCATCAATCTGATAGTAACCCAAGTCCGTTGCATGGCTAAGGTGACTCCGGGTGGTCAGCATAGGGGCAAAAGAACATCTCTTCGATCCCTGTTCAGTCGAGTCTGACACCGACAACGTGTTTCTATTTAGCCGTCGAGCACTGCTTTAATAATCATAGCTTCTACAGCCACGATTATATACGAGCTATACACAACTTACCGTCGTACGGTGTACCCCAACAATGGCCAAGAGCGAGTTGTGACGATACTAGTATTCCGACTCCTATTCCTAGAAAATCGGGTTAGTTATAAGTCTTCGTATCGTTAATGGGGGAAAAGTGTAGTGACGCGCATCCGGTCTTCCCTTACATTCGCCCGCCGGTTGCGAGTCAGATTCTGTTTATGCGAGCTACCTAGAGCGACCGTACACCTTTTGCTTCGCAACAAACATGTTCCATTTATATGCTATGAACACCTTCAGGTAAACCCGGTCACGTAATAATGCTTACATTAGATAATGGGCATACACAATAATATTCTTTTATTAGAGGCATCGAGCCCCATCAGGATAGCCCTAAGTCGTCAACATAAATCATTCCCAGCCTGGCAATCTTGGGTATAATGCCATCCTAAACGCCGCTTAACGCCGTGTATGCTCCAAGCTACTGGCTTCGAAAACCGCCGGCTCAATCACGAGCTAGGAGTCTCGCCAGATTCGATAACCTGAAATGTGACGCGTCCCATTATACGGGAGGTGTGTCGTGGACAACTACCAGCAGATACTTAGCTTCGGGGACAATAACTAGCTCTTGCTTCCTTGTGCGAAGCCTCAATAGTTTTAATTCATCCTACATCAATATATTAGCACCTCTTTCATTCAAAAATAGAGTTGGCCATCTACCTCGGTGTCAATCTCGTCGACTAAGCTCCCTGCCGTACTTAAGAAGCTCCACACCATGCTGGCGAGCTCTTGTGCGGCTTGGGTCTCGCTGTCAGTGCTCGCGCTGACGTCGGTCGAGAAGGAACCGCCCGTAGGGCTCGGCAGCGAAGCCTTCCTATCCGTCGATCGTGCAGGTCTAATCGTCGAGATCTGGCCGTTGGTTTTGAGAACGGCACCGTTGGTTCGATCCAGCATAAGCCAGGCCTTGACCCCGGGCTTCTTGGAGAGCCGGTGGAGTGCCTCCTCTATGGATTCCGTGTTGACGGAAGGCTACGTACATTATCAGTTAGATATATATATACTAAAACCAAGGGGGTAATAACGCTTACCACAGCTTTTTCTGCCATATTTCCTTCTGCTGATTAAATGAAGAATCACTCGTAATAATTGCAAACGGGAACAGCCCTCAAGATAAATTAATAGGTCATCGATTCTTTGTTTGGTACCTGTATCCAAGACAACCGTACCTAGAAATTAGCTTAAGCCACTAAGAACCAAGACTGTGGCAGGCAAGCCACTATGATAAGATAAGCGCGCCACAAAGAAAATCTGGGGTTAGTAATGGAATTATGCCGCTGCTTACCGCCAAAAAGTTGTGCTCGATGCGTCGCGAAGCTCAGTTAGATGTATGACGAGATAGTACGGCCAATTGGTCTACTGAACCTACTGTGCCAGTTCTTGCTCATCCCAATGACTGAGTCGAAATGGGTTCCAGCACTAAGAAGAAGAAGGAAAAGAAGAAGGACTTCCAAAAGCCCAAGTTGAAAGTAGGAAAGCCCAAGACGAAACCTTCTAACTTCACGGATACTAGTTTTAAATCCAAAGGTATGATGATGCTATTTGTGCGACATCCACCGTCGCAATTGAAGGTCACTTTACTAAACTATCACAGCTATCGTCTTGCAGCAGCAACTTGCGGAGAATGCGCCAGATCCATCCGAACGATTCAAGCATAACCTCTCTCTAACGAGCTCTCGCTCGGACACTCAACGTCGAGATGCGTTATCGTACCTCGCGAGCCAGCTCTCGACGAATCCACCTATAAATCCAGTAGGCACGTCGACTTTACTACAGAAGCTTCTTCCCATGATGTCCGACTCCTCCGGACCTGTGCGCGGCCAGCTGCTGAAGCTACTGCGAACTCTTCCCGCCGATGAAGTTCGCCCTCATGTTGAGAAGATCATGCTCTATATCCGAGGTACCATGACCAACATATCACAGGAGGTCAAGGATGATGGACTGAATTATATGGAATGGCTACTTGATGTTGCCGGTGAAGATGTCGTCGCAAGTGCTGGTTGTTGGGTTAAACCGCTTAGAGACTTCATGTCGGTTCTCGGGTGGGCTGTTAAATCCACACCAGCCACCGCAGCGAAGAGCGGTTGGACTTCTGCTCCGAGGACAACTTTTGGCGCCAAGAAATATGGCCAGTCTTTCCCACGACAGATGTTAGTATTGTCCAAGTTTCTGGACATGGGGTTCAAGCCAGGAATGGCCACGTCCTGGACCCCCAACGATTGGATCAGCAATATATGTTGCGTATCGCGGACGCCAGATCCACTTGGGTATCTCGGCTTATTCAAGCCCCCTAGAGATGAGGATAGCGAGCTCTATCGAAACCGAGAAGATAGGCAAGATATCTTCCAAAAGAGGTTTAGAGCAGCTGTTGAGGCCGGTGTAGATATGGCCAAGAAAGAAGGTGGGACGGCTGGTAGAGCTGCGGCAACACTAGATCAAGTGTTGAAGGATGGTATGGGTGACTACGAACAGACCTCACGATTCAACGATGACGAGCATCTATGGGATGGCTATATCATGTAAACTAGGGATTTAGGCGCTCTAAGGCATGTCTTCAATTTCCTAACTTGTACCACCTAAGTGAAGTATTCCCTCCATACTAAGTTTTACATTCGGGGAAGCCTAGTAATGTACTATAGAGCTTTATGGTAAAATATCTCATTTTGAATTCGATTCTCGCTCCATATTCGATTAATATGGATATTTACCCCGGACAAGTTGATTTTGCCTGGTCTCTACCATTTTAATATTAATATAAGGCATGAATGAAAATCGAACACTTATGTACTTACCTAAATAACATAACATACCACATAAATATCCTATGTAAATGATGCTGTGTATAATAATGATGCCATATAGACTTATATACCCTTAAGCCTTAATTATATCAGTGGTTTTACATATAATTATACTGCATGTACCCTCACCATAACTCCATCTGCATGATCTTTACCCATTGTTTGTTCAAGCTCTAATATCATGTAGCATATGAACCAACGCACATTTTCCGTTATTCTCAAGATCGGAAACTGATAACGGGTTGATGTTGTATGTTACCGTTCCAGCAAACAATCTTCATATATGCTTAAAGGAAATTCGATTAGTAGCTAAGGGATGGTGTGCGTGTGATATTATGGTTACAAATCTAGTATGACATATATCAGATCCATCGTTAATAAATCATAAGGAGGTAAAGGCTCTTAGGAAGCATAAGGAGAGGCATTCAAGTAACCCCTTTCAATCAAGATCATTGATGAATTAAAGATCTAGTAACATGCCGCCATAGGAAGTCAATATTCCTGTGGGTGGACATTTATTTCTCGATCCCTCATTAATATCTAGGATGCTCATCATATTTCCATGTCGTCGACTCTGACATCCCCGATCTAGGCACTCTAACTAGTTTATCACATCTCTAGGGGTCTCTTACAGTGATCTGCATATCGTCCCAGTGCCCCAGGCCCTGAATCTCATCTCCTATACGATCGCCCTGGAGATATAAAAATATGTAAAACGTACATCTTAGTGTTCCTTCCACTTTAGAAGTTCACAGTATATTAAATATCTGTAACTACAACTCTCAATCAAAGAAAACCTGTGCACTTAATTGGTGCCTCTTCCCCTAATAGCCACAGCCTTATTCACCTACATCACTACTTCCTCATTTATGTACCTAGATACCTTGTTGCCTAAATTCGTACTTCACTCTACTTGCTTAAGCTGTACCCTCTACATACCTGCACCAGTAGTTATAGTAGATCTGGTACTTATCCACCTAAGTACGCGTACTTAATACCTTATTACATGTAAGTATTTGCGGATCTCCATCCAAAATAACCCAACTTAGGTAACTGTTCCTTCCTAAGTTTGTTGCTTCCTGATCCTCGAGGTATCAAGGTGCTGATTCTTTCCCACCAGCAACTATAAGAGCACGCATCCTTCCCTCACAGCCCACTTTCACTTTTACCTCAAGTCATTATTAGCAATGGTCCCATTGCAAAAGGCCAATTCCAGTCTCTAATTCTTCGATTTTTCAAAGAGCCAGGTAAGTTTAACGTTTCCTTTTCTTTCATCATCTCCTACCATCACGCATCAACAATACTTTGCTAAAGGTAAACTTCGACGGGTCTGCCTTGCAAAATAACACACACTGATTTCCTTTCCCTTTCCCTTTCCCTTTCCCTTTATGTTCCTCCTTTCAGTACTACCTCTTCAACCCTTCATCTTCTCTTCGGTCGTCTATTACTTAGACGCCTTTTTACTTACTGCCAACCTGTACTTTCCGAAATCCTTTTTCATACCATCTAAATCTCGCATCTCTTAAGCAACCTACCCCAAGACTTTACCATTCCTGCACGCTTTTTCCCAGACAATTTCAATAACTTATTACCCATAATCTAGAGTCACGGCTTCCTCGTCATTACTAGGTAATAAGTTTGTCTATATCACAAGGCTCCTTCTTGGCATATTTATTGCCTATCTATCACTTCATGCACTACTGCCACCTTATTTTACCCTCTCTTGCTACTTTCTACAGATCCTCCCCCTTTCCAGAGCAATTTTTACTAATGTATCTATCACATAAGGCTCGCGCTTACGCACTTCACTATCACGACGCTCAAGTCCTCAAATTGTCAAGACATAAATCAGCAAGTAAGTATCTACCAACGCTTTCTTTTCGCATTTCTGTCTTCTATCAACCAATACTAAGTGTATTTTTTATTCCTACATCAAACTTCTCCTTAGACAGCCGCATACATTGACATTCTACAATACCCTCCCAAACATTCTTCATATCATAATGCCCGAAATCTCCATTTGTTTGTCAGCTAGTTGCATTCCCCATATCTACAATTCCAGCTTCAAAGCCCTTACAAACTAATGAATAAACATCATGTCTTCTGTTATCACTAACCCAAAATTTCTAGGACTCCAAGAACAACTTTGTTGGTTCATTGATCAATATGTCTAACGGCTGTGGTTCCCCTGAGGAGAATCCGGTGGCCCCCAAGCAGGCTACCGGGCCTTCAACTACCGTTGCGCAACGTCCTGAGAAGCCAGTTGGCGACTGGGGTCAGCCTGTCGCGTTTGACTACACCGAAACTGACGTTGACCGTAAATGGGGCAGTAACAGCGCTATCTACGAATGGGATGGCGATGAAGGCGAAATCGGCCTTGTGAACCCAGAGCTGGAACTCGCGCTTTTCGGTCGCCCAGAGGAGCGACACTGCGCCGGCGTCGACTTCTCCAAGTAAGTTCATTTCATTCATCTTCATGACTTTTGTTATTCTGCTAACGTCCCTAGGATCGCGGAGATCAGTGTTTCCCAGGAGGGTGAAAAGCGTATCATTCCCATCTCTCATTTCAAAGACGCGGGTCTTCACCCTGTTATGATGAAGAATGTTGAGATGGCAGGTTATAAAACACCGACCCCCATTCAAAAGTATTGCATCCCGGCGATCAAGATGGGACATGATCTGATTGCCATTGCCCAAACAGGTCAGTTACTCACTTATCATTCATCATCACTATATGTATCTCTGGCTAACCTACCTCTTTCTTAGGTTCGGGCAAAACCGCTGCATATCTGGTTCCTATTTTGAACCAGCTGATGGGCAAAGCCAAAAAGTTGGCTGCTCCCCGCCCATCTCCTCAGGAGTTTGACAATGGAACAGCCCAATACGTGCGAGCTGAACCTTTGGTCCTCGTGGTTTGTCCCGCTCGAGAACTAGCAATTCAAATCTTCGACGAAGCGCGTAGATTCTGCTACCGCACTATGCTTCGTCCTTGTGTCATCTACGGAGGAGGACCTATTCAGGAACAACTCCAGCAGATTGGACGAGGCTGCGATGTCCTCGTAGCCACTCCTGGTCGACTTATCGATATTATGGAGCGCTCACACCTGTTCACGCTTCGTCGACTTCGATACATGGTAATCGACGAGGCTGATGAGATGCTCGACATGGATTGGCAGGAGGAATTTGAGAAGATCCTCTCCGGTGGAGGTAAGTTCACACGTTCCCAACGCATCAATATAGATCTAATATTTACTATAGAACAAGAGCAAGGAAATGTGAAGTACATGCTATTCTCGGCCACTTTCCCTGGCGCTGTTCGCAAACTCGCCAAAGACCATCTTGCGATGAACCATATTCGCATTCGCGTGGGTCGCATCGGAAGCTCCCATGCAAACATCTCGCAAGAAATCATTTTTGTGAAGCAGGAACTGAAGCGAGAGGCTCTTCTCGACCTTCTGTACTCGCTGACGCCTGGCCGATCCATCATCTTCGTCAACAGCAAACGCACGGCAGACGAGATTGATGATTTTCTCTTCCACAAGGGTCTGCCTTGCACTTCGATGCACTCGGACCGCACTCAGCGAGAGCGAGAGGATGCAATGCGAGCGTTCCGCTCTGGAAAGTCACCCCTTCTGGTCGCTACCGGAGTTACGGCTCGCGGAATTGACGTACGCAACGTCCGCTATGTTATCAACTTTGATCTTCCAAGTGCGGACCATGGCGGTATTCAGGAATATGTTCACCGTATTGGTAAGTTACGATTCGTTTTTGAAGTGTCTTCTTTGTTTACTAACACTTCACAGGTCGAACTGGCCGCATTGGATACACCGGTTCCGCTACCTCGTTCTACACTGAGCGCGATGAGTCTCTCGCTGAGGATTTGACCAAGATTCTCATGGAAACTCAACAGCAGGTACCAGATTTCCTCCAGCAGTACATCCCCGAGGGTGTGGATCCGAAGAACTTTAAAATGGAGGACGACAAGAGCGATTTTGGAGAAGAGGAGGTAGACACTGGAGATGCCTGGCAGACCAATGGATCCAACGACGGCCAGGATGCTGGCGGTGATTCCTGGGCTGCTGGCGGCACAGACGACAACTGGGGTGTGCCCACAGCCGGAGCCGCTGCCGCGGATGGTTGGAGATCTGGACCTAAAGTCGATGCCGCCGGTACTTGGAATTCAGGTGGCAATTCAGGTGGTGACTCCTGGGGAAATTCAAACAATGTGGATGCTGACTGGTAATTGCCGTATAACTACCACTCTATTTTGCATGACTCTGGCAGGGTAATCGGATATTTCTGCCATAAACTATTTGGCAACTAAATTTGCTCCGAAAATGCGATATTCTGATAGGTCTCCGAGTGAAGATGGCAAAATAATGTTTCATTTCGTTTCTTTGAGGGTCGGCATAAGGTATGAACATGCGTTTCTAGGTTGGTAGCCCATAGTGGAATCTCTGAGTAGTACGAATTGATTGCTGTTTTATGCCGTCCGATATTTGACCAACGACTATCGTAGGAATAAGATTATGTTGCTTTAGCTCGTGAAAGATGGAAATAGCTTACCTCTTTGTTTATTTCCTTACATAGCCTCTCGTAATGCAATTCGTGCCTAACTATTCGACTGTTTTGAGAAAACGAAAGAACGTTTACTAATCCGTTCCCGTCCTCTCTGTTCAGCTTCAAATATAAATGATTGTTTGAGTATTATAATGAATATAGATGTATGGATGGGAATGGTAGAGTCAAAAGACTGCATACTCATTTGGCGGAAGAGTAATTAAGCAGCACTATTTATATACTACTACATATACCTAAGTATTTTAATGTATTTGGAGGAGCTGGAATTTTATAATTTCTATTCTTGTTCATTTGTCGGTATGTTGCGTTGATGCGTTTGAAATTCCTAATTTATTGGTATTTTAGGTATGTAACTGACGCAAGTAAACAGGAGGTCTATATCTTCGTTGCACTTTATGAACCTATAGACATATTGTAATGAGAGGGGGGGAACCCTTATTCCGATTACAAAACTCTACGAAGAGATGTCTTCTAAGAGAATGAAAACGGAGGAGGGGATTGTGAGAAGCGACTTCAACTAATGTACACCAACAGTTTCTTAGGTAATTCATATGTTAACTTTTTGTTTTGTTAATATGAAATAAATATCAGATAAGCTGGCCTACCCACCTTTTCATTGTGTTTGGACATGGCTGGTAGCTTATACATCATCCTCTGGCAAACGCGTAAGGACGGAGAACTAATATACCGAGATAGCCTTACTATATCGCTTAGTTTTACCCCTAGTTATCTAAATTATGAATCTAAAAAAGGGGCAATGATTTCAGAAGTCGATGAATCGTAGTAACGGGTTACTATATAATCTCCGATATGCATATAACGGAACGACATCTCATCCATCATTGGATCAAAGCTTAGTGAGCTCATTCAAGCTGAAGTCCGCAGTTCCGAAACATACGATACCCAATAGAGTGTGATCAACAATTAAGTATTAGGTACTAAGGAAATATCTCTGGAATTAATGGAATGAGTTTGGAGGAATTTTCTTTTCTTAAGAGTTTGAGGGTTCGAAAAACGTGGATCCCAACAAAATGAAAGCTCTCACTCCTTGTCTACGCTCTATATCGAGCCGGCATGGCCATGTCCAAAATCGCGTGCTACAACAACTGCCCGTAGCAGCAACAGCATTATCATCATGCACTATCTATAACAACAACAGTAGGAGACCTTTCTCGGTCCTCAACCGCCCACCACCCAGCTACCCAGGCCACGTGCCGCTGACGGGCCTCGAGCGCGCCGCCCTAGCCGTCGGCTCCGGCATCGCGTCCTTCGTGAACCCGTACCGGGGGGACATGATCGCGGCCCTAGGCGAAGCCACCGCATCGCCGTACTTCATCCAGCGGCTTCGGCAGGCCATGCTCGCATCCGCGACGGGACGCAGGATCTTACGGGACCGGCCCCGAATCACCTCCGCGTCGCTGAATCTGCCGTACCTGCGCTCGCTGCCGCAGAATACCGTCGGTGGCACGTACGTCGCGTGGCTAGACCGGGAGGGCGTGTCCCCCGACACGCGCAGCGGCGTGCGGTTCATCGACGACGAGGAGTGCGCGTACGTCATGCAGCGGTACCGCGAGTCGCACGACTTCTACCACGCGCTAACGGGGCTGCCCATCGTGCGCGAGGGCGAGGTCGCGCTCAAGGCGTTCGAGTTCGCGAACACGCTGCTCCCGATGACGGGGCTATCGCTCCTAGCCGTCGCGACGCTCAAACCCGCAGAGCGCCGCCGCTTTTTCACGATCTACGCGCCGTGGGCGGTGCGCAATGGCCTGCGCAGCGATGAGGTTATCAATGTGTACTGGGAGGAGGAGATGGAGACCGATGTGGATGAGTTGCGGGCCAGGCTGGGCATCGAGAGACCGCCTGATCTGCGCGAGATACGCAAGCGCGAACGCGTGGAGAAGAAGAGGTTGAAGGAGGCGGCTGTTGCGCAGGCTGTTGCTAGTTGAGGGTATTTTGGATGTGTCATTAATAGATAATTTGGTCTGTACATTATTGGCTGTACTTGGACTGCGTAGAGCAAGAGCAAGCACTCTTATATATTCCCCAGAAACGCCTTGCCATGCCGTGCTATGTATCCCGTCGCATCGTGCGCTGTCTTTGTTTCTTTTCTCTGCCCCTCTCCGACCTACCTACCTACCTACCTACGTCATCGAACCCTCGTCCTAATCCAATCCGCCTCGAGAAACGATATAAAGAACATCCTAGGACATCACAGGTCCAGCAGATCATCATCCTCGTCGTCCCAGTTCTTGCGCCTGTTCACCACGATCTTCTCTTCCTCCTTGTTATCCGCGACCGCGTTCAGCAATTCTTTGAGCTGGGCCTCGGTGACTTTCTGGCGCAGCTGGCCGGTGCGCGCGAGCACGATGAGGCGGTTCTCGATGTCGGCGGCGCGCTCCTCTTTTACGAGTCGGATGCGGCCTAGACGGTCGGCGGCTTCCGGGTGTAGGATTTGGTTGAGGATGGATTGGCGGGCATCGGCTTCTTGTCTGTGAGAGGGAGTTGTTAGTTGGGTGCTGTGATATGGTGAATGGCGAATGGTGAATGGACAGGATGCGCTCACTGCTTCTGCTGCTCTGCTCGGTTTCCTTGGCTGGGCCCCGCGCTGCCTGCCCCGCCGCCTTGCGCTTTGAGCTGTTCGAGGCGCGCTTTGCGGATCTATAAGTTAGGGCTTGTTAGTAACTATTGAATATTGAATGCGGGAAGTATTATTTAAAGATTATTATGTTTCGCATACCTGTTCTAGTTCTGCGTCGGCCATGTTCGTTGTGTTAAAGTGGGATTTGTGTTGGGCAAGGAATCGGTATAATGATAGTGGGGTTATGTAAGTCGATGTTAGGCGGCAGCTGGGATTCTAGAAACTCTGGTGGGCTTCTTATTGGTGTTTTGGTTAAGTTCATAAAAGGATAGCCCCGCATATTGCGTTAATGATAGATTTAGTGTTTAGTGCGTTCTATTTGAAAGTACCTAGTATCTGACAACATTAGAACTAACAATCTCCTTTAAGCTCTACACAAGCTCAACCGATAAATAATTTCCGAGTTCACATCAGATGCGAATTTGATATCGTCCTCTCCTGACAAACGACGTTCCAAGCAACATAATACTACTTCAGTATATATAGACCCCATCACGGCAAACAATTCTCGCGTACTTTGAATAAACAAAGCTTTAATCCCTTCCAGCGTATTAATTTCCCTTTTCTTTAACATCCTATGAAGAGGCTTCCAGTAGGCAATTTCAAGAAGTAGCACGCCTAAGCTGTATAAATCCATGCCCTTGCTAAAGCCATCGTGGGCGAACGGATGGTAGTAATAGTCTATTTGGTTAGTGCCATTGGGTCGGTTGGCGATATATTCTGTACCGATTTGGCGGGCTGATTCGAATCCAGGAATCATCGGCGTCTTGAGAGCTTCCAGGTCTTCTCCGAAACAGAGCACGTTATCGCTTCGGAAGGCCCTGTGTATCCAGCCTGCTGCATGTAGACCAGCAAGGCTCGCGGCGAAATATTGTGCGAGGCGAAACTTTTCTCCCAATGGAGGTTCATCTAGCTTCCATACTTGTTTTGTCTGCTTGTAAGTTGCGATAACTCGAGCTCCGGAGGCTTCTTATGATTATGTAGTCCGATTGTTGTAGGTAAGATCATTACTCTGTAAGTAGGCGACTGCATTAGTCTGGGAGGATATTTCGATGGCTTTCACAACCGCGGCTTGCGCGACGTTGGAGTCCTGCCACTCTGGTAGGTTTTCGATTTTCCGAAGTAAAGATGGCTCAATCAAGAGTGCTAGTGCTGTTGCGCGGAGCATGGTCCCCATGCTGATCATGGGGACCATCGTCAGCTGGTCGAGGTAGTCGTTGTAATATGTGAGGTTTTTGACCAGCTCGACAAACTCTGTCTTATTCTTCACAATGAAATTAAACTTTCGCTTTAGTCTTTTTGCTTCGAGGAGCTTTTGCTTTTGCTTTGCCATACGGTTTTCATATTTCTTGAGCATAGAGCTAAACTCGTTTCTGCTTGGCGAGCCGTCAGCCTCGTTGACAGAAAGCAATGGACCGTCTCTATCATGTAGACGACTTAGCTCCTCGGCTTTCTGATTGAGTTCCTTTAAACGAGCAAGTATATTTAAGATTCGGTACTCTTGCGTCCGTATTCAATGATGAGAGGTTTGAATCCCCCTCTTCTAGCGCTCGAATATTGTTGGAAACGCGATATTAGGTAAATATGGAAGAGAGTGTCTTCATTTTATCTTGGGAGGATGGCATCTATGAATAATGAACGTGGAAACAGATTGAATGACATCCAACCCCTTTACGTTTTTTTACGAAATTGGATCTCTCAGTTACTTCTTCCTATTTCTATCTCTTTAGTTCCGATAGTTCTTCTAAATTGAATACAGCTTTCAACTTACGGCCTGATACTTTCTATAAACCGGTTTGTAATCTTGAAATTAGCTAGATCCGGGTTTGGGATATTAGGCGAGACAGCTCGTAGCTGAGATCACGAATGCTAATAAGCGCCCGATCTCTGCTAGGAGGACCAGCTTGTTAGGTACGCGACGGGGCAAGAGCTATTTCGTATCCAACGCTAGCTGCGGTTCTCGAAGCATGTCGCCCATAGTACTCATACGGCATCGTTCAGTTTGATGACCTAAACCTATTCGTCAAGTTCGGACCCCTTCCTACGTGCGCCCGGAGGAGGCATCGACGCTTCGTGCCGTGAGTAAGGCTTTCTTAGACGAAGAAATCCCTACTCCTGAGCTTGTCTAATGGAGAGTAGAGGGAGCCAAGTTCTTTATCTATATGAGCCTAGTTCGGGGTCCTACTGTTTCGCAAAGCTATGGATCTTTTACTCAGGAGCATAAGGAGTCGTTTGTGACTAGGCTGTGGGACATTTGTGACGGGTTGTGTGACCGGGGCATTTACCCCTTGTTGGTAAGCTATATTCTTCAACATGCCATTTTGTAGTTTAATTGCTAATTTTTAATCCGGAATTCATCAATGGCGGCCCTATTCAAGATTTATACTTCCATGGCAGCAACAAGAAAGAGCCATTCAATGATATCAAATCCTTCTATGATACAATGCAAGCCAAAGCCATTCCTAGGATACCTGCTTCAGAAAGACCTCTCGACCAGTATAGACGTCTTTTACCTGGTAACGTAGATGTCTATTTTACTTACAGCAATCTTAACCTAAGAAACATAATCCTATCTAACACACTAGGACTTAAGATCGTAGATTGGGAACAAGCGGGTTGGTATCCCGAACATCGGAAATACTGCAAGTTACTCCTTGCTAAACATTGGGCAGAAGAATAGCGAATGAGTGGATGGGTAGATAAAGTTACAACACCCCGCGAGGAAGGGTTTGACTCTTTTGTAGAGTATTAGCATTGGCGGCAACTATAATACAACCAACCAGGACAAGTATTCCGGAAGGAAATATGATAACTGTTGGTTACATTTTACACTAGTTTTCGAAAGGTCTCCAGACAAACAACATAACTCACAGTCCAAGCCTTATTGTTTACAGAAGGTTGTGCTATTGCCGCCTAGTTAGACGCTAGAGTGATGCTCGGTATCCTAGGACAGCACAATGCATGGACTAATCGGCAGACGCGGCTGCTCCCTTGCAGGCATTTTAGCACATGTGAAACTAAAGACGACGTGACTTGTCTTTACCCTTGAATATCACGATATGTTCAGAGTTGACGGCTTCGCTTAAGCGTAGTCATATATCCGGCCCCTGATATACAAATTCCTCATCTTTATAACTCACTTTTAGTATAGGTTAAATAATAAAGCCCACGATTATATCTAAGATTTTAATATTTCTTATTGTCTACGATCCCCTACTTAAACATGTCTCTGCGTCCTATCTATCTGATCCTATCCAGAAGTGCTCCCTCACAGCGCGTCCACTTTGCGATCTTTGTTCCACACGCTGAGTTCGCTCATAATGGCTTCGATATCGATAACCCTTCATGTAGGGGAAACCTACCTATACAATGTTGTCGGCGCACCCATGGTGGGGTATTTACACGAATTCAAGAGGGACTACAATCCTGCCGAGTCTCAGACCTTGGAAGGTATAGTAAAGCTCGGGTCGGTTGACCCAAAACACGTCAATGAGCCGACTGGAGGAACAGTACACAATATGAACCCTATAGGAGGGCTTGAAGTTATAGCCTCGCGGATCCCCCCTCCAGCCATAAGCCAAAACTTCATGGCTCCCGTCAATGATGTAAGTGACACCTTTAATAACCAAAGACATAAAGCCAAGTATTTATACTATCAAACACAAGCACAACGAAGCTATAAGCGTGAGGACTAACAGTCGATAGACGACTAATAGGCACTGTCAAGAATGGACCATGGATTATATTCGCGCGCTGGTTGAACACAAATACATCGATGCCGAAGCCATCGATATTGCTCAAGAAAAGAGAGACCCGCCATCTCACGGGATTACGCTTCGTCCCGTGGGTGGAAGTAAAGGTGCCGCGCACGAAGCTGGAAAGAGATAAGATCAGGAGATGGGCCAAGCAAAAAGAGTACTGCCCTAGCCATAGCTGGGTCTTTAAGGTATGTCATTTATTGACCATACTGTAGAGGCTTAAAACTTTCGGCACATAGAGCAAAAAGGTGATTTATATAACTTGGTTAACATATTTCATATTCAATATACCTCACGTAACAATAGTCTACGGTCGACAGGCCTTGGTTTATACGTCCAGAAGGGCGTCTTTCTATAGGCTCTTAGGTGGCGATGCCATTCCTAGGCATAAACCACATCTCTCCAGAGTGGTAGTACTACAAATATGACAGTACAATAACGCAACTACTCGTCAAAGGACTGACACTTAAGAAGACGGTACGCAGCATTAAGCTATTATTGAAACTATCTTATATCTGAGCAGTGTAGTACATCAACATAACATCCTACGATTAGAAGGAAAGTTATGATAAAAGATAGTACCACGAATCAACATCTCTCCTTAAACTGCAATTTCATTCCACATCCTCGTCATCTTCATCCCTCCGCGGTTCGAAATTCAACTGCCGGGTGTTAGCTACTAACCAAGCATACTCTCTAATTAAACTTACCGAATTCCCATTATACAACTGCGCATCCCTACGCCTATCCTCAGCATCATCAAACCCCCTGATCCGCGAGGCAGCCCTACCCGCAGCTAGATTCTGCAGCGGGACCTCCTCGGGGGCCGCAGCCCCGCGACTACTCAGCAGCCCGGCAAGTCCGCCTAGCATTCCGACCAGGAACCCGTATCCGGAGCCGAAGAAGCCTAAGACGTACGCTAGGCTGCGCCAGACGAGGCCGTCGGAGGCGCGCGCGAACGCGGAGGAGTACTTGGCGTGGACTAGGACGAGAGTGGCGGAAGGGGCTAGGCCGAGGGATAGCAGCGACTCTGTTTCCTCGGCGGGCTCGACAGCCTTGTTGGGAAGCGGCGTTAGGACGATTCGGAAGGTGTACGGTGCGTCGCCGTCGGTCCGGTCCTCGTCGATCCACTTGCGTACTTCACTGCTAAGGGTCGCGTCGCTCTTGAAGCGCGATCGGATTGTCGAACCGTCGAAAAGTCGGACCTGTAAGTTGCAGTGGTCTCCTCCCGAGCCGCTGACTTGTATTCGGGCTAGGGGAATAGGCGGGCTCTGGCTGCTGGAAGCTTCGGTATTGTTTGTCGCGTTTAGCAGTAGTCTTGCCTGTTTTTCCTTAGCCTCACGCTCCTTGCGCTCCCGCTTGTCGTCTTCGATGCGCTTTAGAATGCGTTTTCTGTCCTCAGCTGCTCGGATCTTCTGCTGTCTGACTTCTTCTGCATAAGAGCGCTCCGGTGTGTTGGTAGTAGAGGATTGGCCCTCGTTACTCTCACTAGCTCTGCGGCGCTCTTGTGCCTGGGCTTCTCGTTCTGCCTTTGCCTTGGCTTCTTTGGCTTTGGCTTCCCTAGCTTTAGCTTCCTTAGCCTCCTTCGCTTTCTTCTCGGCTTCTAGGCGCTTCGCTTCTTGTGAACTCTGCCCCTCCCGATAAGGCTCTGCCGGTGCAGGAGAGGGCCTGGCTGGGATGTCATAGTCATCATATAGGTCGTCTAATACGTTACCCCTGGTGGGTACCGGGGCTTGAGCGGCCGGAGGTGGCTGACTTGAAGCCTGTGTTGCAGGGGCAGCAGCTGTTTGTTGGGTCTGAGTCGCTGATGCAGTGCTGAGAATCGCCTCGATCCTGCGAACAAGATCCTCTTTTGCCGTACCACCTTGGATATACTCTTTTAGAGTCCCATTTCTGAGGCGTTTGTAAGCGGCAATGCCTAAAACATCATTATAAAGACATGGGATGAGGCATACTGAATGATGACTACCGTGGGCTTCTTCGGTATGGGAAATAGCGCTTCTAAAAAGCCAGCCTCTTCAGACCCTGCTTGTAGTCGTAAGGCCACAGCTTGATTCTCGAGTGGTGATTTTAGCTTTATGAAGTCAGCTAAATAAATCCTTTATATACGGACATAGCTACTCACAGCGTCATTTGTGAGGAGCTCGTCCTCCCAAAGTTGGCTCTCGTCTCCACTGTCTAGACTTGCGTTAGTTTAACTAGTATCATACATCCTTTTGGCATAAGTGGCTTACCGGTAACAAATGCGAGCACCATCTTGGACTGTTGGATGGCGAGGGAGATGCCATCTTGTAGGCTGCCTTGAAAGAATACACTTTCTGACATAGTCACTATTGGAAACCCGAGGTTGTAAAAAAAGGGTAACGAATAGTTCCGTGGATGGGTAGGCACAGCGGCAGAGCGCAGAACTAGATGAGGGTTGATATTCAATATTCAATTAATGGGATCCGGGTTTAGTCTGAGCGATTCATTCTTAGTGGAATTATTGGTATCTGACTGTTCACAGTATTGTGGCCACCAATTAATTCAAACAGCCCTTTTCGCTGTTATCTAAGTTGAGCGTTGTCTCTGATTATAGGAATGTCTTGTGAACAGGTTGAGTGGTCATGAGGGTTGTTATTAAATTATTAAAGTGCCACATGTGAGAAGCTGTTCAACATGTCGCAAGTACAAAGTACATACTTCAAGCTACGTAAACTTTACCTAAAACAGACTAGCGGCCTGATGGTCCCTGTTCAAGCTTCGGGTTGCCGGCTCCGCAGCACTCAATTGATTGGATCAACATGCAGAATCTAGTCAATGGCCAATGAGAGAGCTTCATTTATTGAAGAAAACGAACGTCATCGTTGGAAGGTCTCGATAATGAAGAGAGATAATTAGCATTAGCCGGGTAGCTTCGAAGATACACCATCCTACTCCGTTATGAAGTCGCAAGGGTGGTTAACGCCCCAAATACTCGCTCGGCGAGTCGAGAAAGCCCTCGAAGCGCAAGCCCGCGCCTCCAAATCCCAGAGCTACAGCACGCAAACCTCACGATGTAGCATCCTCCGAACTTCCCACACCCCCAGCAGCCGGGCGCGGCGTCCTTTCTTCAGCCGACCCTTCACATACACCACCCGATCCCAGCGCCAACCTGCCGAAGACCCAAACTTCACCTCGATCCTCGACAACCCGCCAGAACTAGTGCGCACAGGGCGGCGTCACGGGCCAGGCCTCATCATCCTCGCCATCATCCCCGTAACCGCATTTTTGCTCGGGACATGGCAAGTACAACGGCTAGGCTGGAAGACCGATTTAATCGCCAAGTTCGAGGACCGGATTGTACGCGATCCGTTACCACTCCCGCCGCGCATCGACCCGGATGCGATCCACGACTTCGATTTCCGCCGCGTGACCGCGACGGGGCGTTATCGCCATGACCGCGAAATGTTGGTTGGTCCGCGCATGCGCGACGGCGAGCAGGGGTACATGGCTGTGACGCCGCTGGAGCGCGGGGGTGATGAGGGCGCGACGGTGTTGGTGAACCGTGGCTGGATATCCAAGAAGTTCCGCGATCGACGGAGTAGGCCCGAATCTCTGTACGCCGGCGAGGTTACTGTGGAGGGTCTACTGCGGGAGCCGTGGAAGAAGAATATGTTTACGCCGGATAATCGGCCTGATATAAATGAGTTCTATTTTCCTGATGTGAAGCAGATGGCTGCTTTAACGGGGAGCCAAGCTGTGTGGATCGAGCAGACTATGGGTACGTTTGAACAATATCAACGTTTATAAACACAGAGGATGGATTCTTCTGGCTATTGAGAATACTTCCTTAGCTAATGTTTTTTTTATTCTTGCAGAGCCGGGTTTACTCCAGACTCTGGATATGGAATCCAAGGGTATTCCTATTGGTAGACCCGCTGAGGTCAACCTGAGGAATAACCACGCCCAGTATATCTTCACGTGGTATGATTCCTTCATTACTCTCGCCCCTCCTCTCGCGCTCGAACTAACAAACATACCCTAGGTATGGACTCGCAGTAGCGACGTCGATAATGTTCTACATGGTGGTGAAGAAGCCTCCTACCGATATCTCACGTCGAGTGAGGATGAACAAGGAATGGTCGTAGACCCTCGTTCCGAGTGAATGCGTATTGCATTTGTTTAACAGAACCCCGAATTAGGGGTGGGCTCAAGTAACTTCCTCCTCTTCATTGACATCCCCTTGTCGGACTTGTCGTTTTCGGGGAGCTTTTGTCGGTGCTGGGACTGACATTCGCATCTCTTGTAAGAGTTCCCTAGGCAGATATCGCTGTGCTAAGGAGAAGGGTGTGGTGGAGGTACTAGTCTGCCGTTGTCTACAACAAAAGGTCAGTAAATTTGTACTACTAGGAATGAAGCATATACCCTAGAATGAACGTAAAACAACGTACCTTCGCATAAGCATCATCATATCACTCTCATCGATTGTCTTGCGACCTGCGTGTCTTGCGTAGGCCGATAAATCGTCTCCCAGCTGCTCAAAATACCAGTCCGTCGCTTGCATAATGGCATCTACCGTATCTGAACTCAACTTCGCTTTGCTGACCCCTGCCGTTTTGGCGAGCGTTGTTGCCAGTCGCTTTACTACACCCACAGGTAGAGAAGGATACTCAATACCATGCCGCGAGATTCTCTTGCCGGGTTTCCTTCTCCCAACGCTTCTTTGTGCTGGATGGTCGGCAATCCGGGAGATGATTGTGTTCTGTAACGCCTCGGTGTCATCAACATCAATATCAACATCAACATCATCGACATCGTCCAATCCAGGTGCATCCATCAAGTCTCCCGGGCCATCGTCACCGTCATCGTAGTGGTCGAAGCCAGGTAAGTCACTAGTCTCAACGTCCTCAGCCATCGTTGGGTCTCGGGTAGGCGATTCCATCGGGGCCATAACAAAGGTACTCTCATTCCCAAGGTCGGGAATCTCGATTGGACCAAAATCATCCTGACCTCCCATAGTCTGACGTCTTGTCTCTTCGTCCATACTAGAATATGTTAGCACATCCTAACTCATACGCAAAGGTCAACATGGTAATACCGTTCAAATATAGCCTCTTCGTCTAAACCAATCCCACCGGTGTCGTCGTCCAACGCTGGTGGGGGGAAGAAACCCGAGTCGATGCCAACGTCATTATCATCATCGTCCCCTATTTCCGGCCCGACAAAGTCACTTATCCTCGCGCTGCCTAAACTACTCCTATCCAAGCGGCCCAGTGGCGCTTCAGTCCATGCTCGACGAGGGAGCTCGATCGACTGCATTGTGTAGTTCTCATCGTCCAGTATGCTAGACCGGGGAGGCTTCAACTCGCTATCGTCATCATCGTCGCGATCTAAGGGTAACGAAAAACGGGGACGCTCAATAGGAAAGTCATCGTCATCGTCGCCCTCCTCGAGGAGAGTCTGCAACGTTGATTCATTACCGCGAAGGGGAGGCGACGACGACGACGAAGAGACTACCGTTGACGTAGGTGCGAGAACCCGACTAAGATTCCGCAGGAGATCCCGCGGTGTTTCGCGCTCACGCTCGCGTGCAAGACTTCGCCGCCGTCCCACCCGTCCTGGTGTGAATAGGGCTGCACGTCGCTGATCTATAGCACGGATGGCGGCGCGGGCATGCGGTGTGTTAGGGTTTCGGCGGCCCGAAGCGGATAGACGGAGGGAGGAGGGCTCGGCGCTGATGGCGCGACGGTTCGGCGTCGCAAGTGCTCGAGGAGTGCTGAGAGCTGCGAGACGGTTTTTATTTGGAGTCGGGTCCGTCATTTTGAATATCCCGATGTCTCTCTTATACCCAGCCGTGTACTTCGTCGTCGAACGTCAATTGTCAATGGTAAATGGAATATTCGCTATCTAGCTCATGACAATTTGTTTCAATGTCTCGCTCCTCCCTTTTTTTTTTGTCTAATTCCCCGGCCAATTAGTTGCCAATAAGAAATCTCATAACTACTACCCTGATACCTTGAAGTTGTCTAGTAAAATGACGTGTGAGTGGTTACTATTAGACGCGGTTAAGAACTTAGACGCGTCGTGGTTATTCAGCAATACAATTAATTGTATTGTAGCTGCTGTAAAGTTGAAAGAACAGGGTGGGCACGTGGGGTTCCTCACACTGTATGAGCTACGTGGGGCTTTATGCGCTAGGTGGCGTTAGAATTCAGAGGGGTTCTCTAGCGCTATTGGGTTACCCTTGTTGCTTTTCATACTTCCCCTTGCCCACCTAAACTGCCCTGACCCTGCCGCCGAAACTGTTCAAAGCAGCTTTTCTTGACATCCTAAGTCTAACCGAACCAGAATCTTCTGAAACGTCTTCGACTCATTTTTGCCTACTATGTAAGCTCTGAGATCTCACTAGTTCCTTGTTTCTTTGGTTCTCTTAACCCTTTCGGCAAGTCTATCAAGATGACGCCATGCTCTTGCGAATATCGATGTTGGTGGAGTCATGGGTGCTTATATATATTTTCCGTATAGCACCTACATATGCAGCATGACAGGATAGACCGATGTTGGAAAACATCCCGTTTGCTCGGTAGGCCGTGTTATGACATTCTAACTATTTGGAGATCGTGGGGATAAGTTTAACCGTTTGAGCAAACAGCCAAGTATCAATAGCTTGCCCCTGAGACTACCTCTTTCGGAATCATTCATCTAGAACCAAACCTCTAAAGCTTTGCTTAGAACGATTGGTCACAAACCGCAGAGCTACGGTGCTGATTAGACTAAAGAGCTCCATAAAGTCAGCATAAATAAGATAGCTTGAAGACCATGGCCCTCTCAGGTCTGTCGATTCGCCACAGATCCTCAATAGTCTGACGAATCATCCGGATGCGTTGCATAGCTTCTAGTCTGATGCAAGAATGTTCCGGGGCAGAACCCCTGACACCCTCGACAAACGATAAGTTTTCGAATGCTCCTGAGGAGTTGGTGTTGTTACAAGAGACGCTTCAAGTAGTTCCTCGGCTTATCCGTATGATATCGCGTTGGTATTTCTCGAGCATAAAGATCAACTCTTGGTTGATGTTTAGCTCGGAAGATACGCTTGCATTACATTAGGTAGGTAGTTATCTGCCTACTTAACCTGTTGTATGCAACTCGATCTGCCCACTTAGCTACTGACCTGCATATACACATGCACATGCAAAGCGGGTAGTTGAACGGCAGTCAGATAGTTCGTGAAGATCGATCCAAATGAATAACCCTATAAGAAAGGAGAGCTTACATCACTAGGTAAACCGTAGTTATATAAATAAATAACTACCTAAGGTACCTACTAAGTTATACTTCTGTTTTTATCAATATTTCGCCTACTCGACTTTTCTTATACATTGGTCCTAAACCCAGCCACTCTATTTTCGTAGTTGATAATCCGCTTCAAGGTTGATGATGACCACATCATGTACATCGGCTTAAAGCGGATTGAAAGATAGACCCAGCTGTATGGTTTGAGTGGTTTAAACTTCAAGAAAGAGCAGCTATACGAATATCCAATTGTTCAATATTGAACCAATGAAGACGCTTAGACTGTTTGAGCTTTTTAATACCCCTTGCCTTAGTGTACCGCATCCACTAAGAAACAATTGAATCTAGGGCACGGACCAGTTGAATTAGCGGTAGATCAGTGGTATATGTTTAAATAGGTTAATCGTACAACACCCACTTTTTTTCGTAATTTAAAACTGTAAAATATCACTTAAAATAATGGATATAATAAATAAACTTATTTAAATAAATTACTTAATAAATTTAAAATAAGTTATTAATTATATTAATTTCGAATATTAACGTATTATATAAAGTTTTTTATTTATTAAAAATTTAAAAATTAATATATTAATTTAATTGAAATTTTTATAAATATTTTAAAATTAATTTTTAAATTTAATCCTTTTTACTTTTACAACATATATACGTTATAATATCAAATAACTTTTTCTTTATATATAAGTTTAAAAATATTTTTAAACGATTTTCGAAAAATTTATTATAATTAAGTTATAAAAGAGATGTATTATTATATTAAGTTTTATTTATAAGTTAAAAAACGCGTTTAAATAAAAATTATACATATATATAATAATTTCGAAAAAATTTTTAAAAATGAAAAAAATTTATATAAATTATACGAAAATTAAAAATCAAGGATTGGAAAATTTAATATATTAATAAATCCTTTAAAATTTATTAAATTTAAAAAAATTATCATAAAATATTCCTTTAAATTTAAGATTTTTTCCAATTTTTTAAAAATTTATAAACCCGGGATAAAAAGGGTTTTAATAAATTTAAATTTATCTTTTTATTTTTAATTGTTAATACGTTTAAATCCTCGTTTAGATTAATTAAATTTATTTTTTAATTTATAAATATTTTTAAAAAGGCGCGTTTTTTATCCCACTTTTTTAACCGTTAAATTAATTTAAGTTTATTTTTATTTATTTTAAATTAGCGTTAATGGTAAAGTTTTATTAATGTAACTTTTTTTAACAAATAATAAAGATTACGTAATAACGTTAAAACTTTTTTAATAATAACCAATGCTTTTATATTATTTAACTTATTTAATAATATATTATATTAAAATTCTTTTTTAATTAAGTAAAAAATCAACCAATTATTCGGATATAATAAATATAAATTAATTCCTTTAATACAAATTAAATTATCCTTATTTTTAAACGGATAAATAATTATTTTAATATAAATAAAAGAGTCTTTAATTAAAGCTTTATTATAAAGTTAATTAAAACGTTTTTATAATTTTTTAATAATATAAGTAACTATAACCTTTTTATTTTTAAAAGTTTACTTTTTAAAAAGTTTATTAATAACTTTTAACTTTTTTAAATATATATTTATTTCTTTTTAAAAGGTTTTTTTAAAAAGCCTATTAATAATAACGTTAAAAGATTAAAGATAAAACGTTAATTTTAATGGAATTATTATTATAATTATCCCGTTTTTTTTAACTTTAACTTTAAATCGTTAATTTTATAAAATACAATTACATTTATAATTAATAAAGCTTTTTTCCTATTAATATATAAGAGCAATTCTTTATTAACCCATTATATAAATAACTTTTTATTATTATAAATTATATTATTAAATTTAACAATAACGTTTAAATAATAAAATCGTTATTTTTTATCTTTTATAATATTTTTTTTATAAAAAATAACTTTAAAACGTAAAAGTATAAATTTATTTACAAATATATATAATATTAAAATAACTTATCTTTTATTTTAATCATTTTTATTTATTTTTCCAATTATTAATTTAATTCCTTTTAAATTATATATATAACCTTCGAAAAATTTAAATAATAAAAAAATCTCATTTATATTAAAAATTAATTCGAAAAGAAATTGGTAAAAAGTAAAGTCAATATTAAAGTTGTTAAATAAAATTATATTAATAAAGTCCTTTTTACAAAAAACTTTTCGAATATATTAAAAAAAATTATTTATATATTTTATTATTTTATTTAAAAGTTTAAAAGTTATATGGATTATTTAACGTTTTATAATTTAATATCTTCGAAAAAAAGTTATAAACCACCCGTTCGAAAAGATAAATATTTAAAGATATCGTAAATATAAATCTTAAAATAACGCTAGGGATTTCTTGTAAAATTAATGACATATAACTATTTTATAAATTTTACGAATAGTTATAAATTAAACTTATAATTGATTTTTTAATAAAAGCCATTTCGATAAATATTTTTTAATAATAAACTTTTAGTTTTTAAATAATTAATATCTTTTATTTTATTAATTTAATATTAATTGTAAATTTTTTATTAAGAAATAATTTTAAACTTTATTTAAATAAAGTTGTTTATAACTTTTTTTAATAATAAATATATTATTTAATAATTGTTTCGAATATATATATTTATTAATTTCGTTATTTTTTAATAGTATATAGTAGTTTTCGAAAAATAAGATAACTTTAAATTTTTGTCGATATAAATAAATACGGTGGATTTAAAAGATTTGTTTCGATAATGTATAATTAACTTAAGTAATAACCTTTCGCTTTTTACTTTAACGTATAATAATAACAATAATAAGAATAGATTTTATTTTATTTTAATAAATAAATTAATATATTTTACATATAATTTATAATATTTATAATATTTATTATAAACGATTAAATCTTTTCGTGATATTTTCGTGATATTTATTAAAAAAGTTACAAGTTTAATATAGTTTAAGTCCTTTTAAATATAGTACGTGGTCCGTGCCCTAGATTCAATTGTTTCTTAATGGATGCGGTACCCAGGTAAGTGCTTTATCCAGGTAAGGTTCCATAAGTACCTAAAGTACGGATACGTATGTACCTAGGTACTTATATAGGCAAATATGGCTACTAAGCTACTTGCATACTGGAGACCTACGGCTCCTCCACCTTCAACAACTTTTTCCGACTGGGCTAATAACTTCCGAATTATAGGGGTTCAAATTGATTGCGACGCCGTTTCTCTCACAGATCACATCTCACATTAGGTCTCCAATATCTTTCCCAATATCGAATGATAACTCTTCCTCTACTCTATTTTTTGATCCGATTCGGTACGCTCCGCTATTAATTGTAACCTCTTCAGCGAAAAAGGGACGGCCAGCCTCTTATTATTGTAGGTAGTCAATATTTCTTCCTTTGTTCCTTTTGGACGCACCAAGAAACCCCCAACCGCCGCCCATTATCGTCTCATTCTGCCCCATCCATTAATCCATTAGCTGTAACATTACCACATTACCCTTCGTCCCCCATCCGTCAGTCTTACACCGTCTAGCTGTCCTCATTGCTACCTTCTTTGCTTCCCGTCTTCTAAGCTTTTAGGTAGCACGCGCTTTCGACTCCATCCAAGAGAAGGAGTTCTAAAAGTAAGAAAGAAAAATTCACTCTTGTCCCTTTGCCGCCACATCTGTGTATTCTACCTTATCCAATTCCATCTTCGAGGCGTTCGCGCCACCACCGACCTAGATCATCAAGCACTAAGCATCAAGTGCCTTCGAATCAAGGTCACCGTTGTGTGCGTCTTTGAAAGGTCCCACACCCCCCTAGCACATACCTAGCACATACCTAGTACATTTCAAGCTCCAGTATCCCTATCGGGGCACCTTATCCCAGCTTACCTACCCTATCAGGACTGCTTAACCAGCTATCGTTCCAGTCTGCGAACCGTGCTTAAGAAGTACAGTACGGACCAGTCCTACGATACTGGGAACGTAGCGCCGTGCTCCATACTGCCCATACTACCCATACTGCCCATACTGCCCATATTGCCAGCTTGCCCACCACCTCCTGCGATCTGCGGCACCACACCCTTCCGACCCTGTGTCAAAACATTTCTAACCCTTATGCAACGCAAGCTCCCTTCTACACTTCTTCTACTCCTACATAGTTGTGTTGCCGGCAGGTCCTTTCAGAATAATTTCGGTACTATAATCAATATATCTTCATCAAATACTAATACCGCTGGTTTCTTTAGCTGCCGACTACTAAGCCCCGGTCCCTTGCTGGTTAATCAAATTTAACATATCGAAATCGCCAATCATGGCCGCCCCTGGTGTTCAATCATTGAAGGTACGTCTGCCACGTCGCTCCAAGTGAATACCGCATCATGAAGCAAGTATACTAATGCGAGATTGCCCTGCAGTGCGTCGTTACGGGTGACGGTGCTGTCGGAAAGGTCCGTCTATTCCAACCTTAGCCAATGTCGACCGAGTCTAGCCACGTTCCAAATCTAACATCGATGTCAGACATGTCTTCTTATTTCATACACAACGAATGCGTTCCCCGGTGAATATATACCCACGGTGTTAGTAGAAATTAGTCTTCTTCCTATTTTAAATTGTATACTGATGTCACGTTCAGTTTCGATAACTACTCGGCAAGCGTAATGGTTGATGGCAAGCCTATCAGCTTAGGACTATGGGATACTGCTGGTCAGGAAGATTACGATAGATTGCGGCCGCTTTCCTATCCTCAAACCGATGTTTTCTTAATCTGCTTTTCCATCGTGAGCCCGCCTTCGTTTGATAACGTAAAGGCTAAGGTACGTGACCAGCGGAAAAGCACCCGATCAGTCTAGTCAATTGCTCCGGATTCAGCAACTAACTTAGCTTAGTGGTATCCCGAAATCGACCACCATGCGCCAAACATTCCCATCATCCTAGTTGGGACCAAGTTGGATCTTCGAGAGGACCCCGCCACCCTGGAAAGCCTCCGATCCAAGAGGATGGAGCCGGTGTCATACGACCAAGCCCTGGTCTGCGCAAAAGAGATCCGTGCCCATAAATATCTTGAATGTTCGGCCCTTACTCAGCGGAACTTGAAGAGCGTATTCGACGAGGCTATTCGGTATGATATATCACGATAGCTCCCCCAATGTTTAACCACATATTAATCTTATCTACAGTGCCGTTCTAAACCCTAGGCCCATCGCTACGAAAGGTGGAGCAAAGAAGAGCAAGTGCACGATTCTATAAACGGCACATAGCAGCATATATCATTGCTTATGACATTTTGAGATTTGGTCGAGCGAGCCAGAAGGTTTTTCGAAACGATGATGGCGTTTTGGTGGACATATAGGAAAGACTACCATCCTCCATGAGGAACCGACGTATTCAGGCATCTTCGAGTTGGCCGACTACCCATATTTCGCGTCCCCTCATTTTGAAATCTACATACCCAGACGTTTTTGGTGGCCATTTTGTTGCAGGCCATGTATTCGACCAGAAGAGAATTAGGGAGAAAGGATCAAGTTGCAAAGTCGAAAGCCGTAAACGAGGAATCGGGAGCATACGTGAGCCTGCGAGTACCGTTATTTTTAAAGAGTTCTGGCACGCTGCCATCCTATTTGCTCCTTGCCATCTTGGCCTCCGTCGGGATTGGACATACAGATAAACTGGGTTTAAATATTTCTGCATGGAAATCGCCCTTCGAACAACTAGACGGCAGCAAGAGTCACAATTCCCCACACATAGCATATTCAAACTCGCCTTTTCACAATTCTGTAGATAGCATATTTGCGAGAAGAATCTAAATTTCACGGCATGTCCCCCCTAAACTTGACGTATTTTTTGTTTTTTGTTTCCTATACGTGAACGCCCAAGTTGCTTTGCAGAGCATGTGATTAAGGTGAAATAAATATATTGATAGAAAAGCTGCTTTAGGGTATCACGACCCGGCTCCAGGGACTCTTCCACGTCGGCTCGGATGAATAGCATCCTCGACGATGCCACCAGTCTTCTCGCCCCCATTCTGCCCCTTCTTCTCCTCCTTCTCAGCCTTAGCCTTAGCTTCCTCCAGGGCCCTCCGCGCGCGCTCCTCATTCAGCTTCTCATTCTTAGCGCGGATCTTCTCCTTGCGGTGAGACGTGTTCCCGCCGCCGCCGGCCGTCAGCTCGACGTTGATGCGGCGCTCCTCGGTCCTGCTCCCCTTGCCCGAGGGGCAGGTAAACGTGGTGTGGTGCATTGTCTTTAGGCACGACTTCATGTGGTCGTACCGCGCGAACTCGACGAACGCGATGCCCCGCGATTTGCCGGTGCGCGGGTCGTGCAGCAGGCGCACGGAGGTCGGGTGTACGGCGGAGAAGTGCGCGGTTATTTGCTCCGGGGTCGCGGTGTAGGGCAGGTTGCCGACGAAGACTATGAAGCGGACCTTTTTGCTCTGGTGTGGCTCTTCTTCGGGGTTGGCTTCTTCGTCGTCTTTGGCGGCTGTGGGCTCTGCGTCTGTGGGTTCTTGAGGGGCGGCGGCTTTGGACTCGGATTTGTCTTTGCTTTTGCTCTTGGACTTGGATTTCTTGTCCTTTTTGTCCTTCTTGCTCTTCTTGGGAGTTTCCTTGGCTTCTTCCTTGTTCTCGTCGTCGCCCTTGGGGTCTACAGCGGGGAGAGGAGCTTCGGCCATAGGAGTGTCCTCGGGCGAGTCATTGGCTTCAAGAGCTGCGTTGTCTGCGGTGGCATCTTCGTCTTCAGCAGAGGGAGCGTGCTTGCGCTCCTTGTCTTTCTTGGATGAGGATTTCTTGCTCTTCTTCTCCTTTTTACTCTTCTTTGACTTCTTGTCTGCGACGGGGTCCGCGTCACTCAGGCGTCTTCGCTTCTTGCCGGTGTTGTCACTGTCCACAGCAACGCTGGTCGTGGGGTCTTCTTCTGACTTGCGCTTCTTGGAAGACATCTTGTCTTTAATTCCTTTTGACTAACGAGGCTCAATAAAATAACTGAAGGTGTTTAGAAGGTGCAGGCTTGGTAAACAAGAGTGTCGCAAGAATATATCAAATCTTTTAGGTGATCTAAGTTGTTGAAGGAGGTGGTGGATAGCTTTGGTACAATAGTGATTCACAAGCGCGATAACAATCCAGACAGAAAATTTTAGTGGGGCACGCAACTAGTTTGGCATGTGGAGCTAGCGTCAACTAAGTACAAAGCTTAGGTACTTTCATATGTTTTAGAGATCCATATCCTGTAGATGCATTACTCTCTGCTCAAGTGCCCCTATAGACACATATCGCATTAAGCAAAGGCCATCTTAGTTCAACACGATATCAACCCTTACCTTACCTTACTTATTCTTTCATCCCATAAATCAATTGCTACTTGCTTCACCATTACTTTGCCCTAATTCAATCTATTGTCAACTATATGGTTCCTCATATCAATTAGCATACTCAAAGCCGCCGTTAATAGTCAAGGAGCCTTGTATCGTACATTCAGGTAGCTCAACCCTTATGCCGTAATATTAGACTCTAGCGTTTTTAATAAGATCTGGCTAGCTGTTATAGTTGCACTTGAGGACAGAATTATTCTATCCATATTAGAGTTGCTCTTAAACACCTGTACCTCAGTATAGCTAGGACTCCAGTTGTTAGATAGTTGTCATAAGTACGGTGGGTTAGCAAAAACAACAACGGCCAAACTAAACTCGATAGGTATTTATCTATTCAAGTGAAATTTAAAAGTCAACTATCCTCTATTAAGCCCCCATATCCTTCATTAAATTGACCGTTGTTAAGAAGGAGATTAGTTTAAAGGTAGGATCTATAGCGTGGCTTGGTCTAAACGATTTAAAGGTTTTCGTAAATTAAAAAAAAAAAAAAACTATCAAACTAAACGCAATTGGCCACAGCTTCTTTTTACCCCCAATCGATAATATAGCATCAAGCCGATCAAAGTCTAGAGTCGTCGGTCGCCATCTTACTTGTTAGAGATAAGACAATCGAGATATATGCATAGTTGATTTGAACCGGACAGAATATACAAGTAATTCATCTTAAACCCAACCAACCATACCTAGGTCTCAACTTAGGTATCAGTCACCTTATTAAAAATAATAGGTATACAGGGTATCCCGTTTCAACTCCTGTTCTTAAGGTTGTATTTGGTTCTTCGATTGCATTCCCAAAAACGCCGTAACTCCATGGCCAATATATCAAAACATAAAGACTTCTATGGAGTTATCCGGTCCTCGTGCTGTGATTAGTAACATAATAAATGTATGCGCTACTTAGGTTCTCATGCATGATTAGGTGTCAACGCTTAGTGTCACTAAAAAATAAGCGACCACCGTGGGACTCGAACCCACAATCTTCACCATATTCCACAAAATACCGGAAAGTGACGCGATACCATTTCGCCAGACGGCCTGTTTTCATACAAGGATTGTCAATGCAGAGATTTTCGTCTAAACCAATACATGAGGTCTGGTGAGGAGAGACTAGCAGTTTGCCAAACGCTACGCTATTTGTTCAATATGCTAGCCTGGTAAATTACAAACTACTTGAGAAATGTTTACACTATTAGTTCAACACCTAAATAAATGCTGGATTTACTTGCATCGTGTATGATATCAAAACTTAGTAAAGCTGTTTCATGTTCCAATCCACTAGTTTAGTCATTTCGCGAGCTGACAGCCATGTATTCAAGCTAGTCATCCCATTCGAATTGGGCTACAGACTAGGTCTATTGAGATATTAAATAATTTAAAGTTCAAGGCTATTGAATAATTCGATTTCAGATTCTTCCCTCGCGCGGATTATTCTTAATCACTGGACGGCTGACAATTTGGACTCAATAAAAATACATACTGGTATGGAAGAGGGACGTATTAGCTATCATGCACATCATATCGTTCGTAGTATACAGTTCTTGTCAGCTTTCGATGTTTGTAAATCCATCAGACACTGAGATGTAATGGGTATAGAAGTCAAAATAGTCACGTGGATGTTTAGATGTGGCCGAAGGTAAGGGGGAAGATGTTGTTGTCTCTTAGCTAGAAAAATAAGAGAACAACGTTTTTGAAATATTTATATACCCGATGATCACAAATCCATAAGTTCTCCTAGTAAATATTAATTGTTGAAAGAAAAATGAGGTTTAATTCACTTATAGGTGTCGATACCTGGGTACTTTAGATGTGGATTTTGGCAAGAGACGACCTTGCTTGCCAACTCAAGCAGTCACGATTCGATATGAATTTATCGTTTTACTTTCCCAGTTTGCTACGCACTAGAGCTAAGCTTCCTGATTTGGTTACCCAATAGTTCCTACATGCGTAAGTTTGATAAAGGCAAGATGCACTTTCCCAATCATCGAATAGAGGATTTGTTACTTAGGCGACAAAGTTGTGCACCTCTCCCGTCTCCTTTTTTCACATCACAACACAAATCAGATTCCTCAACACGTCTCTCTCTTTTTTGGATTGCCAAATATTAACATTCGTTTCTTCGGATTGATCTTCTTGGTGATCATCCTTACTGTCTTCAGTCATTCGCTTTGTACGATTTATGGAATCTAGAAAAGCAGAAAAC
The DNA here is from genome assembly GCA_902805455.1 of Daldinia concentrica. Taxonomy (NCBI): domain Eukaryota; kingdom Fungi; phylum Ascomycota; class Sordariomycetes; order Xylariales; family Hypoxylaceae; genus Daldinia; species Daldinia concentrica. Next base: position 1,373,215 of record CADCSW010000009.1, read on the forward strand.
CCGTAGAAAAAAAGACACGCATTACGCGATATACCTCACTCTCTTCGACTACTCTCTATTTCGATTACTGAGTAATAAGACCTGATAATGTTTACAAAGTTCCTTTTTGCACAGGTCTTCCTTGCGAACCTATTGCATCTTACTGGCGCGATTAGCAATGGCACAAAGTCTAGTTCACCAGCCCGACCACCCAGTAAGTTTTCCTTCAACGTGCCTACTAGTTTGTCATAGTATAACAAACTAATAAAAGGTTCAGGCTGTGCTTCCCGTTGTATGGTGGACAGCATGTTTGTGACGCAGTGCCTCTGCAATGAGAAAGACTATCAGAAGGTTTGTCGTCTCCTTTGAAACAGCTCCTTACCATGTGACTAACTCTTTCTATATAGTCCCTATTCCAGTGCCTCTACTCCCAATGCGACTCAAATAATTACGGCCCGGCTCTTAGCCACTCAATCTCACTTTGTATGAGCTTTGGCGCTGAGATCTATATGGCTGCTCCCGGTAGGGTTGATGACGAACTCCTGAGGTCTCGCGAAGAAGATTACCTTGCCGGCCGAGAAGTTAAAGAAGTTCCACATCTCCAACTAAGACAGCAAAGCGTTGCCGGCATAGGAACAACCACAACTGTCACTACTACCGTTACATACTTCATCACGGTGTCTTATTCTGCTATCACCTACACCTCGAACCCGCCAACTCCTAGTCCGTTCCTAGAGACGTCGCAAGCGGCAGAAGTAACAACTACCTCGTCCAGCCGACCTTGGGTGATACCTGTATCCGAAGCAACTGAAGGAGCTCGGACAAGACCATCATTCTTCGGGCTAGTCTTGTGGATTACCTTTGTTATCATGCTCGATTACTGGATGGACATGAGCAGTCACTAGAGCTAGATGAGCATATCTCCATTATCGATTTTATTTACGACGTGGGTATGAAAATTTGCTATTAGACGAAGGGCACGAATGTTATTAGGGTGTAAATGATCACCCATGTAAACTTAGCCATGCTGATAATTGTCTACGATTAAATACCACAATCCCATTGATACAGTCCTTAATTGCCTAAGTCAAGGTGATGATAGCTAGCACTGAACCTATCTAAGGTTACCACAATCTCATATTGCTTTGTATGTAGGGCAAGAAAAACGATCAGTTCCTTATAATATAATGTATCTCACGAGAGAACACTCTGTTCGATGGGTTAATCCATCCGTGCCTAATTACCAACGAAAGACTCATCGATCTGCGGGGTATCATATGTTGGCTGCCTTCCTCCATTCTCATGAGATTACAAATGATAAGTTTAAATATCTTTGGCAATTCGTGTTAAACCAACTAACTGAAGCCATATCCGCCTGCTCAGTAGAAAAGCAGCTGCAGGGGCTTCTCAGGATCAGCATACCGCTCCTTGAACTCTTGTCGAGCCAGCCAACGAGCTAGTGGTAACATGGTCTCCTTCATATCCATAACACCACGTTTTTTCTGATCGATGTGCGAGGCGTCTACGACTAGACGCTCGAGTTTGCTTAGATTTAGGGCGGCTACATGTCTGTTAGATCTGCGAAAATGACATACTCAAGAGAAGGCGGGAAGCGAGACTCACAGTTATCGACTAGGTCGGATAATCGAACAGGAGTGCCTACTGCAACACCCGTGCGGTGCTTCTGGAGGAATTGTACGCTTTCCTCGATTTTGATGTGCTTCGCGAACTGGGGAGGGGAGTTAGCTGAGAAAGCCCCTTAATTGGCTAAGATGTGTTCTACGTACCAATTTCGCGACTGCATTGTTTTTTGATTGGTACTTCCGAACAGATCTATGATTTGTGAGTAGGTACTTATACTGGGATTAAGGTAATAAGAATAGGCTGGAGAGGAGGCGTACCTGACGAGATCCGCGGCTCTCAGACCGGCGCCGGTGACGATGATGGTGTGTGGTGCGCCATTCTCCTTGGGTGCTTCCCCTAGTTTCTTTGGGTCTGCGAATTGCTCTAAGAACTGTGGTAAATTCTCTAGATTCCTCGTCTCCTGGAAAGACGTGGTGTCTGTGATGTAGTTTGCTATGATTGGTGTATTAGCGGCTACCTTCGATAAGATATGGAATGAATTAAGCATACGTGATATGTCCAACTGGCTAAGCTCGACAGGTTGTAAATGCGTTCCGAATCTCCTAATTTTCTTGGAATAGTGGTCCGCGAGGAGTAGATTGTCGATCATGGAGATCTTCTTGTTCACACCGGCTTCTAGGTCGAGGTATTCCTCATCTTCCTCATAAGCTTGCTTTCTTCGTTTACGTGAAGAAGTTTCGTCATTGCGAGGGCGTTTCTTGGACTTGGCTTTTGAGACTGCGGGTCGCTGCCTCTGAACTTGAGTCTCAGCCATGATTTAAATCCTCTTAATAATATTTGGACTTTGAAATTAGGTACGTATGTGGTCGCTTTAAATAAATGGTGTTATGGCGAGTATTGTGATAGTTGTAATATGAGAATGAGAATTGGCAATGAGAAGAAAAATTCAGTTAACCATTGAGGTCATAGCTCCTAAACTAAATATTCATATATGCGAGATTCGTTGTGACATACTTGAATTATCTAATCTAAGCCCCGCCATGCCGACATCCCACCAAGAATAGAAAATTGCCCCGCGTCACACGTTCGCCGGAAGAGTCAAAACTACCTACTAGTAATCTATCACCCCATCGTACGTTGTTGCTCACGCCGGCGACGTATTTATAGGGGGGAATCCTACGGTTCTATTCTCGTATTATTTATTCAATTGACTTTATACCACTTCCACAAATCTCACTAGAACATGTCTGAAGCTCCCGTTGACCCGGCCCAAGCTGAGGGTTCTGCCCCTCCAGCCGAGGGTGAAGCTCCCGCTCAGTCCAAGAAGGGCGCAAAGAAGGCCGAAGCTAAGGCTAAGAAGGAAGCCGAAAAGGCGCGCAAGGCTGCTGAGAGAGAAGCTGCTGCCGCCGCTCAAAAAGCTGCTTCTGGCGGCAACGAGGATCTCGCCAAGGACAACTATGGCGACATTACTCCCACCACCAAAGTTGCCGCAGATAAGGTACAACTTAAACATCTAGGAGACGAACATATTGGAAAATCTGTTAAACTACGAGCATGGATTCAAAATTCTCGTATGCAAGGCGCAAAGATGGCCTTCGTCGAGCTGCGAGAAGAGCGTAACTGGTCTATACAAGGTGTCATATCTGCCAGCGCCGAGGGCAAGCCTGTCAGCAAGCAGATGGCTAAATGGGTTGGTGGCATACGATTAGAGAGTTTCGTGTTAGTCGAGGCTACCGTCCAGAAGCCTCTGGAGCCTGTCAAGAGCTGCCGTGTTAGCGACTACGAGTTACACTTAACAAAGGTCTATTTGATTGCTTCTGGTCCTGAAGTCCTTCCCCTAGGTCTCAATGCTGCGAACAGGGCCATTTCCAGTTTCGACGATGAGGATCCCTCAGCACCCGCCCCAGCACCCACCGAGGGTGTTGAGAACCTGAGTATCGCTGAATCTGCTGCCGCGCCGTCTGCGAGCTTGTCTACGCATCTGAACAACCCGGCTCTACACAAGCGAGCCCCTGTGCAGCAAGCTATTGCTGATGTTCGAATGACCGTGCGCAAGCTATTTAGCGAATATCTCGACTCCAAAGATTTCGTCCAGTTCGAGCCCCCTTGCCTAATCGGTGCCGCTTCTGAAGGTGGCGCAAACGTGTTTTCGCTACCGTACTTCGAGAAACAGGCTTTCCTTGCGCAATCGCCTCAGTTCTACAAGCAAATCGAAATTGCTGGTGGTCGAAAGCGCGTCTACTGTATCGGACCGGTATTCAGAGCAGAGAACAGTAACACTCCCCGACATATGACCGAGGTAGGATTCAATTTAATTAGCAACAATTGTATAAGGCAAATTAACTAACGATTTCCAGTTCACCGGGCTCGATCTGGAAATGGAGATCGAGGACCACTACCATGAGGTCCGCGACATGATTGAAGGTGTCATGCTCTACATTTTCCGAGGCCTCCAGGAGCGATGCAAGGAACAAATCGAGCTCGTCCGAGCTATTTACCCGTCGGATGAGTTCTTACTGCCGGAACACGGCAAGGAAGTGCGACTCACTTTCGCTGAGGGTCAAAAGCTACTGCGTGAGGAAGGGCCTGAGGAATACCGCAACGTCTCCGATGACGAGGATATGAGCACCCCTCAAGAAAAGGCGTTAGGTGCCTTGGTACGCAAGAAGTTTGGTACCGACTTCTACGTACTCGACAAGTTCCCCGAGGGCGCACGTCCTTTCTACACTATCGAGGACCCCGAGAACCCGAAGGTCACTAACGCATACGATTTCTTCATGCGCGGTCAGGAGATTCTGTCCGGTGGCCAGCGTATCCACATCCCCGAGCTCCTCGAGGCTCGTCTACGCAAGAAGGGCATCGACCCCACGAGCCCCGGTATTAAGGACTACGTCGATGTTTTCAGGTCGGCCGGTGTACCGCCTCACGGCGGTGGAGGTATTGGTCTCGACCGTGTGGTCGCGTGGTACTTGAACTTACCCAGTGTACATCTGGCAAGCTATTACCCCCGCACACCGAAGAGGCTCACCCCGTAAGGGATGGGTAGTGTGTGCTTTACGTACTTGCCGAGGATTACTGCGAAAGGAAGCGAAAATGGGAGGGAAGCAAATAAAGGGGAAAGTAGAGAACTATTCTCGTGATTCGGGGGCGATGTTTTGGTCATAGTCGTGCCGAGCTGAGGAGTAGATGTCATCGCAGATAAAATAAAATAAACCAAAATAAAGACTTTCAAGATAACTAACTGTTTATATCTAACGTTGCAAACTACTGGACATTTGAGAATGAAATGGCCCGCCTCTCCAAGATTAGAATCTACGTTATGGATCAGATGACTATTAATATACTAGAGTATATCGGTCATTAAGTAATATGTGTTATGACTAGTACACAGTAACCTACCACAACCATAAGAGAGAAGGGGGGAAAAGGAGAGCAACTAGGCTTATAGATAATTATAGAAAAGATGAAGGGCGCTGAAAGTACCTCATCGCTTACCACTCTTACCACTTAAGCACTTAATTCGGGAAGGCTTCTCTGATGCGATATATATAACCCTTGTTCTGGGATGTCAGGTTTATAGGAGGTACCAATCTCCTCAGTCTTAACTACCATAAAAATAGGGAGATAGGAAGGGATTCAGACAGTAGATAGACGAGATGTATTTATTTGTTTATTTGTTTATTCGTATTAGACACTTCCTTTCGCGTAGCGTCTAACCACCTATTCATGATATCATGATACCACCGCTTCCCCTTTACAATATTAGTGTACAATACATACCGTATTTTCTCCTCCTCACCACATTTCCCATCCCGTTTTCTTGTATTAAAACTTGTGGCATTCCTTCATATTTCCTAATATCGCTCATTTATGATTTCCACCGAGCATCGATCTGCTTCTTTCGGACCTGCGTCGGGTTGTTAGAATTTGTATTTCATCGCCCAAAAGAAAAATAGAAAAGGAGTGCAAAGCTTACCATAGGTCTCAAAGCACCTACACCCAGAACAAGTGCCGCCACCGTGCCTACGAGCGCTAACTTATTGAACCCCTTACCCAAGACGTCAAACGCTAGACTGGGCGTGACCCTCGTGCCAAACACATCGATACCATACGCTAGAACCAAGCTTGTGCTCTCGAGCACCGCCGGCGCCGTAATTACCTCCTTAACACCTAACACGTCACGCTGGTGCGTGATCAACATGCGCGTGTCTAACTCGATGGCAGGGAAGTACTTGCTTAGCCCCTCTTCTAGTTCTGCGGGAGTCGGATCCCGGCCTACGGGGCGGCGAGGCTCTAGGGCCATGCGTGGGATACCGACAATAGAGTGGGATTCCGGTAGGTACGCTAGTAACTGACGAGATGTGATGCCCTGGCGTGTCTTTGTAACAGCGAGGGATTTAATAGGGGCTGAGAGGATAAATGTTTTGGACACGACGGAAGGGAGATATGGGCCGGTGGGCAAATCAATCGGATCCAGGGCTGAGTAGTTGACCAAGTCGCCGAGCGGACCGCGATCGTTTGCATTATCTGATTCGTATAGGTCGGATACGACAACTTGGTAACCCTTTAGTCTCTGGGATTGAGAGTCTCGCAGTTTGTATTGGCCGAAGAACGAGCATAAAAACCAGTTCTCGGCTACGGCACAGGTAATATCTTTGGTCGGGTCGATGCCTTCGTAGGTAGATGAAGTTAATATTTGTCCGGAAACCGTATCTAGGAGGTAGACTGAGAGGGAGGCCGCTTGCTCATTGATCGCAGCGACGACCAATGTGTTGGGATTTAAGTACTTATACTTGACAGTCCGGTCCCCTAATACTCGGCCTATGGATGCAATAGGGTCGTGTGTGGACCGGCTTGCTACTTCAACGATCTTCTGTCCCGAAGGAGGGTTAAAGATCCAGGTTGGAACTTCGATAGCTTGTTCACCTTTAGTCAGAAATTTCACGCCCCTAATTCCGCCATCGCTCGTCCGTGTGACAACAGTCTGCTTGGGAGCCCATGTGCTATTTATCTCAGCAATCTTTCCGCCTTCACCGATAGGCAGCAACCAGGGCCCAGCGTCGCTGTCCACCACAACAGCACTTTCAATCGCCGGAAACAAACCGGTCGGTATCGATTCAACAGTCTTGCCAGTGTCGGATTTAACGATAATGAATTCACCGCCAGCTCCACGAACGGTAACAAATCCATTTATATCATCAGCATGGATAGCCTTCACATTCCATGGCTTCTTTCCAGGGGTCTCGCTTGCCGACTTAGACCAGACAATCCTGCCGTGGTTGCCGGTGTCGAGACCGTATAGCTTACCGCGCTTTGTCGCTAGAACGACGAGCTTATTGAATCCAAAGCTATCTCGTGTCAGGGTTTCGCTTGACCTTACAGTCTCTGAGCCAAGAAGACCAGCTGAAATACGCTCGGGAACAGTTTGCAAGTACGCGGGCAAATATTGAAGCTCGTCGATATGACGAGTCACGCGATGAACGAAAGCGGACCAGGGATCGGTATGCGCCTCGGCCTCTAACGTCTTCGCCAGATCTTCCGACTCGGGAATTTCCGCCCACGTAGCAGCGACCGCACCACTTAGTCCTTCGGGTCGAGTCCAAGACAAATCGCCATTGACAATTTGTGTCCAATCATCAGCGTCGGTAACGATAGCTGACCTAACGGCATAGTTATCCTCAGACTTCTTGATGACCTCGGAGACACCGTGTACAGCATCTAGTTTTTCCGCTCCTGTGTTCAAGGACCAGCGACCCAAGATACCATGAGAGACAGATGAAGTAATAATGACCTCATCGGCAGTAACTCGAGTGAAGTAGACATTGGCAGCGGACGAGCTAGTAGAGAATGCACTTCCACCCTCGAGCAGTGGTAAGTCGTATGCCTTGCTAATGGCATTGCTCTTAAGGTCGACGTGGAATATGTCAGCCCTACTTCCCTTCTTAGTTCGAGTGTGTACGAGGAAATGCGGCGAAGAGCGGACGGTGTGCGGAGCATGGACTTCCACACCAATCGTATCAGCCACGAGAGGGAATTCATGTCTGCTCTTAGAGCCGAGGACGTTGACCTTGAGCTTCGTTAAAGTGTTGTCTGTCCAAGCAACGACGGGAGCCGCGGAGTTAGCACCGACGAATTGGACATCTTCTGGTTTTTGTACCTCGCCCTTAGTTCCAAGGACAATCTCGTCTAGCTTCTTCCCGGTGAGGGTATCCAGCACGATAACCTTGAGGTTGTAGGATAGCAGCGACCCGTGTAGAGTGACGACAAAGACCTTCTCGACATTGGTGCTGACTTGCAGAGGAACATCTTTAGTAACCTCCCTGAATTCCCAGACCACGCGCCCCTCAACACCGTGTATCCTCCGTGCAACCGTCGTACCGTCTTCTTGATATAACGCTAGGACGTCCTTGTGGTCTTTCTCAGTCATCTCCATTACTTCTAGGTCCTTGACAGTCCCATCGAAATCAAGGGTCCAGACATTGCGGCCGCTAATAGCATCCCACGTATGCACTGAGCTACCCAAAGCACTTGCTAACCATGTTTCATCTTCTCCAGCTCGTAGATGACCACCACCATCCGTAACGTTCTTATTTAATAACTGTCTCCATACGACGGCGCCGTTGCCGGGATTGACAGCACCTAGAACGCCCAAGTCGCTAAGAGTGTATAGCAGACTAGCCTTGTCTTGAGGCCTCGGACGGTGGAAGAATGTGGTTTCGCGTTGTGGAACACCGAGGAGCTCGTGGTGGAAGTCGATGTGGCCAACCTCATCTTTGAAGACGGCGCGTACGGCAGCAGGCAGAGCTAACAGCAGAGTAATTGACAGCGCCTTTACCGGTAGATGCATCTTGGCCAGATGCTATTTAGAACCGGGATCGTTGATAATCAGTAATATCTGGCATTAGAGTCGATGGTTTAAAAGAAGATCCACCGTTGTTTAACGTTGGGACGAATCCATGTTGAACCCATGTCGAATCCACTATGATCCAATGCTTACATAGCTGCATAGGTGTCTGCTATTACGTAACATGCACAACATGCACACACACATATATCTATATATGCATATACCGAGGATATATATCTATACAGACACCCACATACATAGGCTACTAGGTTGGCTCCTAGGTTGGCTCCTAGGTTGGCTCTCTCGATAATGATAGTTAGGAAATCTGATTAATCTCATCGAGTCAACTGTATGTACCTGCTATGCTAGTTTTGTGGCCATTAACTATGCCAAGTACAGATAGGTGTAGCTCAAGAATCAATACGCCGATGTAGTATCAACAATCTCAAGCATCAATTGGTATCTCTCGAAGCACAACTACCATCTGTGTCTTCCTTCTGATGGGATTACATGCGTCATTATCAAGACTTCCATCTTGACTGTATTGCTTAACGAACTGGCTAAATGTGAAAGGAAACGCATGGATTATCTGCTTAAACAGCCCTTAATAACATCGCAATGGACTAGGAGAGGAATGGCGTCTTAGAATCGTAGTCAATTATGTGTCCCACCTGAAAGAATTTAGAGATTTACTCATTGTCATCTCTGTTCATCTTGTTAGCTTAGATTTTTCGACATCAAGTTAACTCAAATTGAAAACTTACGTCTTCTTGGGACGACCTCGACCTCGTGCACGCTTAGGAGCAACTTCCTCTTCGTCAGGTTCGGCGGCCTTGGTCTTGCGGCCACCTTTTGCTTTGGGTGCTACTTTCTTAGGCGCTGCCTTCGGAGCAGTCTCCTCCTCATCTTCATCCTTCTCAGGTTCAACAGCCTTAGCCTTACGACCGCCCTTCGCTTTGGGCTTGGCCTTAGCCTTCGGGGCAGGCTCTGGTTCCTCATCTTGCTCGTCATCGTCAGATTCAGGGGTTGGAGCTTTAGCAACAGCTTTCTTGCTTCGAGCTTTTCTAGCAGGAGCTTTGGCGGGAGCCTTGACAGGTACAGCTTCTTCTGGCTCTTCCTCATCCTCATCTTCGTCGGCCACCTTTTTAGGCTTGCGGCTAGCTTTGGTAGCCTTCTTCTTAGCGGGTGGGGCATCATCCTCTTCATCGTCTTCATTATCTGCCTTCTTGCGGCCACGCTTCGCGGATTTCTTGGGAGCTGTCTTGGGGGCATCCTCTTCTCCGTCCTTAATAAATAAATGTGAGTAAAAGCAGACGGAACGCAATGTATAGACTGACCTCATCATCCTCTACCTTTTTCTTAGAGCTAGCACGGCCACGAATGGCCGGTTGGCCAGGTTTGTTGAATTCTGGATCCTACCAAGTTGTTAGTTACGGTTTAATAGAATACGCAAATTGAAAGCTTACTCCTTTGAAGTCTTCGGGATCAATATGACCCTGAGTCACGACACGTCGGATCTTTTCTCGGATCTCAGGATGTTCACTGGTGACGAAATGTTAGCAAAATGGAAGGACTAAATGCTATATATTGGCAAGACTTACTCCAACTCCTCGTAACCGTCGATCATGTCCCACTGGTAATCGCCATCGCCATCGACAATCTTCTCCTGAAGGTTGGCGACGGTCTTGCCGGAGACACAGCCCCTTTGAAATGATTAGCGCTAGTTTGTAAAAGCGATAGACTGTCATACCAGTGTCGCCATTTGTAGGACCCATTTTCGGATCCGGGCATTTCAACCCAGACACCGAAACGCAGTTCACCCTTTTGGATTTTGTCGCCGGTCTTCTTACACAGGGTATCCTGGCAGCCAGCACGACCAGTCTTGGCAATCTCTAAAAAATAGATTAGCTATATTATACTGGAAGAGAATTGTGTAAATAGTGTAGTGCGAAGACGATGATGGGAGGGTAGAATGTAAGGGGTAATATTCACGACGATAGGGAGAAAAATTAAATAAAGCTCAAGACGTACCAATGCGGTAAGACATGATTACCTTGTATTGATTTGAGAAATACCTAATGTATAGTCTCTTGCAATGTCGCAGGTTAGTACGGCATCAAAGGTGGGTGAAGAATCGTATAAGATGATGACGGCGATTCGGTGTAGTGGTAAGGGCGACCCTCGGAAAGAATGTAATTAATGCAGGTCTTGGAATATGTAATTGGTGAAGAAAATTGGTGAAGAAACTACAATTTGACAGGTGAATTTCTTCAAAGTTAAAAGGATGTTAAATGCAGCACATCCGAAATAAAGAGGATAAAATGGAGAGACGAAATGACCTCAGGTTGTCAAAGGGAGATAATAGGGAAGGTGGTTGAAATGGAAAGAATTGGAGACGAGTTCGGGGGGGGGTTGAAACGCGTTGGCAGCGCGTCGAACACGGAGGCAGTTCCAGACACCCCAACCTGTCTACCTATATTAGCAGTGGGCTGTGCCTTTACTGCTCTTACAGTTGGCCCTATGTAACACAATTTAGGCGGCAATCTGATATATTAGGGCACAAATTATAGGTGTCTTTAGGTGCCTAATTCTTCATCTAGGCAGGTATGTACGTACACTACCTCTACCTACGCACACTAACTGTACCGCACCTACCAACCCATGGTTGAGTCGCGGTATATTTAATTAGGACATCTCTTCTTCATTCAAGGGGAAACGATCACCTGCTTGAAAATTCTATCATTTTCCATTTTGTTTGCATTCGTAATATTAATAACTTATTTCATTTCATTCCATTCCATTTTCTCATCTTTTATTACATTGAGCCTCCTTTTCCTCCAATCTAAACACAAGAAGCACAGCCTAGGTAAATATACAGAACCTGCGTGTAGAGGACGACTATTGAAAATATCATGTCCAAATGCTACGGTGATAATAAGCTTCTTGCGTCTAAAATCACATAGCGAAGAAACAAGTAGCTATAGAAATTGAATGGTATTGTTCTTTTACAAGAACGGACACCAACCAATATACATAGCCGACAGGTTCTTCGGGTTGACAGCCTGCTTGATCAGCTCTTCCACCTGCCCTTCCACTCCAAGCGGTATGCTCTCGTCGGGTAGTAAACCCCTAACTTTCCTCTTAATACTATCTACCACGCTCTGCGGGTTAAGCCTGACTACCTCGTTCTTTCTACGCTTATCCCGCTGTAGATCTAACGTTGGGTCATAGATGAAAGCTTCTAAAATAGTCATCAACGTCTCTTCTTGCTGTCGAAGAATGCTCAGTGTCAGTTCTGAGCACTGTCTAAACGGTCCCTCGTATCCGTAAATTCCCATTGCTGCCACCATATTGTGCGTTAAGCGGAATGGTACCCGTTCAGGCTGTGCAAAGGTAAGACCTTTGTCGAAAAGACAGTTGAAGTCGACATGAAAAACGCCGCCGTTGCCTTCTTCTAAGAGTACGTTCTCTCCATGTCGATCACCGAGCCCTAGAATGGTGCCAACCATCGACATCACAGCGCACGACCTTGTGTACCTGAGTCGAGCTGCGAACCAGGCAGAAGGGTTCGGGAATTGCGCGATGAACCAATTAGGAAGTACAGGTGGGAACATTCCTATGATCGTCTCTGAAAAGATTTTGGTATTCTTGTCCCCCGATGCAGCATCTTTCATCATCTGCGCTAGATGCTGATAATTGGGGATAATGCCACGCGATCGGTAAATGGCGAGGAGAATATCTCGGAGTGTTTTAAGCCCGTCAACCCACTCAATAATACCGCACTCCTCATTGAGCGGCGTAACAGCGTACGTTTTAATGTACAGTTGTCTCCTACTGGATTCTGCATCTCGCTTCAGCGATCGGTTGATCATCCCATTGAATTCCATTAGCCGCTGATCAGTCCGGAGATCGTCCTTTGGTTTGATGAGCAGACCGTAGTTTACCCCGTTTGACCCACGAGCCGTGAGTTTTCGAGGTTTCGCTAGAGAACCTAACACTAAAACCTCGTCGAGAAATGACTGAATGACAATGACGTCTCGCGAAAACGCTTTATGTGTTTTGACATTGTCAGTGAGGGTAGGTAGCGTAGCCGTAAGACAGGCCTCGATCGGAACGACTAGAGGACACGGAGTACATTTGTGATTGAAGTTTAAATCCCGGGTGATGCTGGCTACTGTCGTCCTGTTGCTCTGGAAATCTCCATTATTACAAGCCATGAGCAACTGCTCTGCCAACTTCTCGCCCATTCGCAGCAGAGCTTTCAGATCGTAAGCACCATTCTCTACCTTCTTACTTTTACCTCTGAGCTTTTGTAGCACCTGCTGGCCGCGCGTTCTCCGTTCCGAAGTCGCTTGCCGAGATGTCATAACAGCAAACAAACTCCATAGTGCTTGTCTTGGATGAGCCTCAACAACTCTCAGTATAATCTCCTCGAGTATCATGAATACTTCTGTATTGGGATGAGCGATACGAGCTACTAGTTGAGGTAAAGTTGTATAGAAGATGTACGCAGGTAGCCGCTGAATTGATTTGAAAAGATACTTATGAAGCGACTCGAGTTGTGTTTTACGACGATAGTGAAGCTCTTTGGAAAGCGAGATCTTGCCTTCTGGCGCTTTACCGACCTGGGCACCCATCTCAAGCCATAGCGTTAGTACCCGAGGAAGGGTTTGGTAGAGGTACTTGACCCCATAGTTCAACGATCTGATGTAGTTCTCGATGACGAGCTTTGCCGTCTCCCCCGTTAAATATTCGTCACTTTGATCATCTGGTTTTAGAACCTTTTCGGATTCAAGAACTTTTTTATAATGTCGGCCCAGGTAATAGTGTCCCTTTTCCCATGTGCCATATATTTTAGGGACGTTCCGATAATGTTCCCGCAGCGCAGATGCGTGAGTCTGGCCTGCACTATCGAGCCACTTCGCGAGAAGTAATTGAGCACGCGCAGTCAATATGCTCTGTTGCGACTCAAGATTTTTCTCAGAGGACTCATGCTCAGTGAAACTATGACTGGTAAAGGCTTGGTTAGTAATAGCTCCCTGGAGCGTCTGTATTGCCTTTCTATTGTGACCTTCTTTCCATAAGAGTCGGGCGTTTTCGATAGTCGCGGAATTATCACCCAGCTGCGAAGCATGGAGTACCGCGTTGAAGGACTGGTGCATGGAGTTGGTCTTTCTTGCAAGCCGAGCGCTTGACAGCCAGAGTGCCGAGATGTCCAGGTCACTAAATCGCGACCTATTAAAATTAGCTTTCGAAGGAAATACAAGCCAAGTTATATAATTCACAAAGACATACCCTAGTAATTTCATAGCTGCCCGTCGAATACTGAGCACATATTGTTTATCGCTTACATAAGATCCGAGAACCTCAAGACGTCGGCTGAGAGTTTTGAGCACCTCCTGGGGATGTTGATTGCCATCGTTGTTGATGCCAGCAATGAGCTCTAGATCGGTTAAAACATGGCATTTTAGCATGGGTTCGTGACACGCCTGTAGTGATGATGTGACCGAGTAATTCATGGAAGCGTTAACTCTGTCCCTAAGTATTCTCATTTGGTTGGCGAAGTCCTTAGTCGATCCCCTTTTCAGGCAAAGAAGGGCTTGAGCAATGGATACGTTGAAATTTTCTGTGAGATCTCCTTGATACTTCCTAATGAATTTCTCCATCGTTTGCCATCTTCCTGTTGCCCAAGACGCTTCTACGGCGTACGGCACTATCCGATTGATCGTCGTTATTGCAGTGTGCTTCTCGATACCTTCTACATAATTCAGAAGGACATCTATGATCTTGATTAGTTATCAGCGTAAACGAATATCCAAGGGAGGCAGCTCACCATGTTGTCCCGACTCTTTAAGGCAAGTTAAGAGATCGATCTGAACGTCCACATTATCAGGGTCTTCAGCCAGCTTGATTTCATACCAAGTCTGTGCCGCTGCCCATCTCCCAGCCTTCCGATGACTTCGAACTTGTTGGTTAATATCAAGTACGTGCAGATGTGCAGATATTCCTTCTAAACCATCTGGTTCGTCTATTTGCGTATATATGTCTTGCAGCCTTTGAAGGAACCGCTCTCTCTCGTCGGCGCCTCTCTTTTCCTCGTCCACCTGACGAATGTGCTGTTCAAGGTGAAACAAAGCCCGAGAGTAAGCTTTGCAGTCTACTGCCCGCTTCGATATCAATTCAGCGGGGATGGATTCAAGGATATTCTGTACCTTATCCATAGCAGCGTGGTCGCGTGGATTAAGGCTACTTGAACTCCTCTTCAACTGTAACCATCGCATACCATAATCGATAAAACGAAACACAGCCTATTATAGTCAGTCTTAGAGTTATCAGGGAGACACATATAAAACTCACCTCGCAGTACAATTTTTGATTCTCCCTCTCTTCATAAGTAGCATTATTCGGAACTTCATGTTGAAGCACGTTGAGAAGTTCATTAAGAACGCTTGAGCGCTCTTCGTCCGTCGTATCTTCACCGACAACAATGTGAAGAACTACATAAGGAAACAGAAATTCTGCTGTTGATAGGTCCTTAATTCGAATCACCCGGCACAGGGGTTCAAATATGAGCTGAGCAAATGGAGCTTGAGGTTTGCGCATAAGATCGAGGGTGAAATTCCGCATCCAGTTGGCATACCTTGTCTTACCGGGACGAAAAATAGGGTATTCTGTCTTCTGTGGGGCCATCGGCTGGACAACGTATCTCGAAGTCATGAAAGGGATTAAGACCTCCCGGGCATTTTCAGACATTGCCAGCCATTTGCGGTAAATAGGTGCCGCCTCTCGGGAGCCTTGCATCTCCACGGCGGCTCTAATATCAGACCGGTCGAGAAGCTCTTGCATAGCATATGAGAGGAACCCCTGAAGATTGGTATCATTCGCGGAGAGGAATGATTTAACTAGAACCTCCTCTAGTATGTATATAACAAAATCTGTCGTCTCGCCGGCATGCTCGAAATTACTTTTAACGACGATCTGCCTCTCCGTACGAACTGTCTCCACGCGGTTTGGGTCTAGACAGCCTATCAATCCTATGCACTGGGTGCAGAGATCGCTGATTTCAACGTGAGCGCCGTTATATCGTGATGAGCAATCGAGAAGCGAACGAGCAAGAATAGGCACAACAGAGTCGGGTTGCTCACTAACGGCGGATGCCTGTAAATAATCTTGCTGCCTCTGCAGATAAGATACAAGCTCCCTTAGTGCTAGCAAGACGACCCCATCATTCTCATGGCGAATTCTCTCTGCTAGCAAGGAGAAAGCCGTCCTGCTATCGACAGGTTGACGGAGCTTACTCAATTGAGCCTCTATATCTAAAAGATTGTTGATGTGACTAAACGACGGTAGTTTGCTAATCATCGCTTCTAATACCACAGTCTCTTTTTCTAATAAGGATTCAATTAAATTTCGGGTTAGTTTCTGGGTTGCTTCGTCGAATGAGGACCAGTAATGACTTATGAGGAAGAATGTCGTTTCAATAAGAGCCTCGACGTCCTCTTCTTCCAAGTGAATAAGCATCGCAGCCCAGCATGAAAATGCAGCGGAGCGAAGTTCGTCGTAAAGCATTACCGCCTGAAGACAAGCGGAGATCTATCCCATAATCAGCATATATTAAACGCAAGCTAAGACATCGACATTACCTGCGGACGAGCAATCCGGATATACTGTTTACCAGTCCGAATCATCTCCTCCATCGCTTTTATGTATCGCTTCCGCTCCTGCATTGGCGTTCGGATTGACGCATCATTGATGATTTGTGTCAGTCCAGCCATGAGTGCCAATGCATATCTCTGTAAAAAAGGGCCTGATGCGTGTACTTTTTTTTGTTTCAACTCGCCACTACCCGCTAGCATCATGCTTGCCACTTTATTCAAGACGCCACGGATCTATAAGATCTAATTAGCGTGGTGTAGAACAAACCGTATGAACATAGGATTCTCACCTGAGGTTTTCGATCTTCTTCGGAATCACCTGCGGCCTTCAGTAGTTCTAATGTAGTCCCGATAGGTTCTATTCGAAGTAACTCCAGAAGACCACCCGATTTATTGAGATGGGGTGATATATGCCCCAACAGCTCCATACAAAATTGCTGAATATCAGGGGCCTCCTGGGTCAGTAAAAGAGCCAGTATTGGACCTAGGTTGGCCTCGTCCAGACACGGCTGCCATGCTTCTTTTTCGTTTCGAGCTTCGGCGATCTTTTGAATGACATCCCGCTTCTTGGTGAGCACAAGCCAGGGCAGAGCATATTTTTGTATATGCAGTAGCAGCTCCACTACATTCATATCTAACAGCTCTGCTAATAGCTTTGTTAGTTTTGGGCGGGTTGTGAGATCCTTAGTTGCAGAAAAGGCAAGATATTTCCAAAATGGTTCAAAGAATTGCCGAATGGCCATACCCCGAGAGCGGGCGAGCTTTACTATCTGCCTAGAGTAAGATATCTGACGCAACAAAGTTTACAACCCAAAAAAAAAAAAAAAAAAAAAAACTTACCTCGGCAAATGCGGCTGCAGATATGATCATGCTCTCGTGTCCTAGATAATCAACTAGCTTTACGAGCACGAGGTTTAACTGATCATCGTATATAACACTGAAATGAACATTTAGCAGTTGTTTAGAAACGGTGTTGGATTTCTGCGCTTACCTTCCGACTTGAGACCAAGCTAAAATACAAGTTTCTGTAAGCTGAGGCATGTCCTGGTCCGAAAGAGATCGAAGTATGTTGAGAACATTTGCGCAGTTCTTTTGCATAACTTTTGATGCGATGTTTGGATGAGTTGATGTAGATAAAAACACAGTAACAGTTCGTCTAAACCTGTTAGATAAAATTGAATAAATGCTTAGCACTTACTCACCCAGCAGCAATACGAAGCTCTCTAACGGAGCTCTGAAGCGACTTTAAGCACCATTGTGCAGTTGTAGAAATTTCTATATCCAGAAAGTCCAAATCTGTACAGTGCTTTGCGATGCGTCTCACGGCAGTCATCGCAGTTACACGTGGTTTCTGAGATTCAAGGAAGCTTGGGAGCTGGACTAACGAAGCAAAAATGCCTTGAACTGCTTGCTTTGTAGTAAGGTCAAGATAGAGCGGCTTTCCGTGGGATGATTGTGAAGCCTGGCAATGACGACAGTCGAGTCGCAGGAATTTATCATTCTTCTCATATGTCAAAAGCGTATCATCTGCAGCACAGCAGACGTAGCCGAGCAGGTCGATAATTCGGCATAACTCGGATTCAGATAGTTCTTGGAATCGTGTCCTATCATTATACGTGAGTATTATATAACCGATGGCGAAAGCAACTAAGTAAACATACTCTAAGATAGGCTTTAAATCTGTGAGGCTCGTCATGGGCTCAACCCCAAGTAAATGCCATAGGCGAGTGGTCACTTTGGATAACGACAGCGAATCAGCCGAGACCTTTCTTCGCTTCGACTGCCGCTCAGATTCCGTAGCATCTGCAACTTTTATGTTCAATTCATTAACCTGCTGGCGGAGTGCTTCGTCGGAAAATTGGTCAATCTGTGCCACGGCACCCAGCGACGCAGATATTGGAGCAGTAGCTAGTTTCCGGAGCAGTTCTAAACACCTCTATACTAGAATTAGCAGGTCCTCCTTCGATTTTAGGTTGACACTCACCCATAGATCAGTACCAGAGACAGCAACCTCATTACCCAACATCGGCTTCTCGAGGGCAGGTATTAGCTGAGAGGTAACGAGTCGCGATATTGGTTCAGATTGTAGGCAAGCCTTAGCCACCTTGCCAAGTGATCTGCAGAGTAATTGATAGTCAGAACTTCCCTGCTCATCAGCTATAAGCCGTCCTAAAGAACGGCTTGACATTTCCATGCAGAGAAGAACTAGTAGCGTAGATGCTTTCTGCTGAATACAGGCATCAAAGCCATTGGTCGTTTCGATGGCTTCAAAAAGTTGCAAAGCATTTTCTAGGAGTAGAGAGAGAACGCTAGGAAATATGTATTGCCATTGAACCTGGGTGTCGTGGATATAAAGATAAGCGTCAAACAGCCAAGGAATATATTCCTGGAAACCAGATATGATATCAAATTCAGCGTAGTGTTGCGTTAGAGGTGCGGATATGATAGAGAGAAGACAATTGGCATGTTGCAGAGCCTGTGATGCCAAAGGTATAACGTATGTACATTGTTGTTGCAGTAACTTTAGGTCTCCACTCGCAATAGATATAAGGAATGGTTCTGGGGGTAATTGTAAGTGAACAGGGATATCTCGATTCATCGAATTGGTTTTGAGCCCCTTGAAGTGTTCCATTATAGCTGTATAAGTTATCAGCTGAGACCGTCACTACAGAACCGAAACAACTACACGCCTACCGTTAAAGCATAGCTTAATATATGTAAGGAGCTGTGGTAAGACAGGCCATAAAACCCCAGTATGAGAGGCAGTCAAAAAGATTTCATGGAAGAATAGCTCGATCTCGCCTCGTAGATCAGCGCAATAGCTATTTCCAAGCATTTTCAAGACCTTCGGGAAAATCCACAACCACAATGGTTCGCCTCCCCTGAACAGGAACGAAGCTGGGTCAGATTTTGCCGTCAGGACTTCCGGTGTTTCTCTGATGGTGATCTTCAAAAAATTGACAGCCTTTAGTGCATCTGCGCGTAGCTGAACTCTGTCGGCAAAGGGGTCATCCCATCTAAGGCCTTCTAGAACAACCCGAGTATAAACATAGATCAACATGTGATTATGTTCCATTCGCTCTTTCGCGTTTCTTAATAGTTCAGGATTATTTTTAACCTCTTCTATGATGCCGAAGAATTTCTTCAACTCTGCTGTCTCATCCGGTCGAGAAGAACGCGTCGAAGCAGAGATATTTTCCACCAGCTGCGCAGCCAGAGTTGACGGTGGTGGGCCATTATTATTGTTCACGGAGCCGTTCGCAAGGCTCTCACGGCCATTTGGACCAACTCTTCCATGAGATGTAGGAGCCATAGTGTTGATGTTATTACTTTAGATCATCAGCCTGGCCCAAGAATGAGAGAAGGGCTGAGTTTGCGTATTAGAAGTTGGAGACGCGTTACACGCGAGTTTAATCTTCGCGAGAGCACGTGACTTCAATTTAAATCTTATCAGCACAATCAAGGCGGGGCTGCGGGGTCATTCTACAATCAGGCGGCAGGGTGGATACACGCACCTTAACACCAACGGTACGTATCTTATGTACCTAGGTACCTAGGTATCATGCAACTCCCGTTCTGCCGTTGCAACATCGCATTTTGCAATTGATGTCATGCCACTTTGCTTATACAATTGCTTCTCAATACCAACATCAGCCTCTACACCCATAGTTAAGACGCCGTTCTCCGAAATACTCGAAACTGACAGGTCCCGATCTGACTTGAAACTCCATTATTAGACTTCACTCACTTTGTCCGTCGGCAATGGCGATATTTCAAACTAAGAAATATCGGAGTGCCGCCGATGCTGGCACGTTTGCCGCAAAATACCGTGCTATGATGGCGAAACACCCATTCTTACTTTTTGGGCTACCATTCATGTCTGTTATTGTAGCTGGGTCCTTTGTACTAACACCTGCCACGGCCGTACGATACGAGAAACATGATCGAAGAGTTAGACAAATGACGCGGGAAGAAGAATTGGGAGTCGGCAAAGCAGGGCGGAGGGTCAATATGAAGGACGAATACTATGTTAGTTTTCCTTATAATACTTCAGCCCCCTTTAGAATGTATCTCCGAAGGGTTATTCTAACGTATATTTCCACAGAGACTCGCTGCGAAAGACATAGACAACTGGGAACAGAAGCGTGTTAAGAGACTTCCTGGAGAGCACGACGGCGTGTTGTAAAAAAGTTCGGCCTACGATACAGAAGAACTTTCCAGTCGGTTATTAGCAACGTCATACTAAATTCAGCATCGATACTCTTTTAAGGCATCTAAGTCGATTAATAAGAGCGATCGGTATATCAGGGGGTAACTTCGAGCCCAAATAAATCCTCGGGCCCGATTACCCAATTATCGATTCCGAGGAGATGCTCTTAGTAGTTATAGTGAGACTACACAAGCACTAAATGGAAATGCTTCTCTCAGCCACCCTATTACTACTATATTAGCTCGGAGAAGTTTCTTTGAAGCTTCAAGTGTTGTCCCGGTCTAGGCCGATGCGCTAGAGGTTATATTGCGCGGGATTCCGCGGTTCATCCGCAGACTAAAGTTCGGGGGGGAACTTATGTTCAGATAACATAAGAGAGTCGGCCGAATCCGACAGTATGGTTTCTAGTTGGAGGGCCAATCCTAGTCAAGTCTGTATGACTAGGATTGGACTACTTTCAACCGCCATCTACGATGGACCTGGAAGAGGGGCAGCTTGAGCCGTCAACGCCAGTTGTGCTTTACAGTATGGGAGCAGTACCCAATATATTCAGTCCCGTCACTCCATCTCAATCATAGTATGCATCAAGTACAAAATATCAATTACTCGCAATCTATCAGCAGTTATTCCTGGCATAGCAACTCTTAGGTTTTACTCACCCATTGACTATCTAGTCATTGCGGTCGTTCCCGAGAGTGCATAGACAATAAGGGCTTTAGCTCTAAACTATATTTAAAGGAGACATGAATACCAGAGCGCCACAGTCATTCTAGAGCTTGAGGAAGTCTCCATAGTAGCTACCTCGGGACATTGGTTTCCGTTTGAAAGCCTTCGCCCTTATCTAAACAAGCACCTACTCCATTACTTTAGCTTGCAATTGGGTTTATACTTAGAAGTTCCTCGAGTCTTCATCGCTTATCAATCCGGATACGCTGGAAGCCTGACTCGTACATTGATACTACGCGCGGATAAATTAGGTAGGGCCACTGGTCAAGAATTTAGCTACCACTCGGAATCTCGGCATCAATCCCCATAGACTTATTATGTATCGTCGAGGCTAGGGTGGACAAGTGATCGAGCTGCTGGGACCAGCGTCAAGTTAACCAGAAGCTTCTCGGCATTGGATACATCAGATTTATGTATGGGAAAACCTTAATGACATCGCCTAAGCCGCCACGGAAAGCAAAGGAAAAAGGGGAAGGTCTAAATAAAAGTTCTTTGACTAGCGCGGATGAATTCTTATTTGAAATATCTCGCGATTGGACAAGATCAAACTTACTTATTGTACGCTATCGAGATGTCCCCAGTAGAAACAGGCTGAGAATTAATTAACGATTACCTAGGTGACATCAGCGTGAGTTCACTCACATTCAGCCGCACACATAAAGTTTCGGACCATCGCCTAATAAGCGCTAGACTTGGCATAACATATGCTTCGTCTAGAAAAGAGATAATTAACTATATCGCCAATGAGGTTCAAGAGATTGCTTAAAGCCGATGAAACTATAGATAGGTTAGACGAGATGGGAAAAGCGTGCTATGTAGTATCAAACGCCGGCAACAGTTAAGTCAATTAAGTTTTATGCTGAGCCGGTTCTTGAGCATCCCCACATGGCTCAGCCAAAGCAAGTTAAAGTTGCAATCGGTGATGCGCCAACAAGGATCTACAAGATCACCCAGACTGATGGGATCATAAGTACGACATGGGTAAGTAAATAGCCTTGCATAACCCCTCGCCTACTAACGGCAATACGATGACAATACGAAAAACTGTAACGAGAAACGGGCGATAACTTCACTTATATAACTCGATCCTAAGAATTAAACGTTTCTCAGCCTGATTCAGCCCACGACACGAGGAGGAAGACAAATTGTGTTCATAGCATTCCTTTTTCCCCATTTAATTCATCCCTCCCTTCTTTACCAATCTGACAAGGTTCGTCCGGATTTCTGAGACAAGTGATCCGATGATTGGCGGGCCTATGACGGATGCAATAGAATGGCGGCCACATGCCGCTATTGATCAATGACGCATCCGGTCCACACACACCATCAAGAAGCTAAGCCAAGGAAGAATCGTAATAGTCTTGTATACCAGGTCTTGTGGGCAATAAGCTTTTTACTATATTCGCCTTTAGACTCATAAAAAAGTACATTCGTGGCTAGAATAGTAAGACTTCCTAGCTGACCTGGGATCCACCGTCCGCATTCTTTTCGCAAGCGTAGAAGGAATCGAGCTAGCTGCAAGGCACTAGGTCTCCTCTTTTCTCTTCACCGGATCTTCAGGGACGATCTTGATGGATCACGGAATGGTTATTAAAATACCACACCCTCCTGCGCCCCGGATCCCATCCTTGAGCTGGAAAAAGGTGAAGCTTAGCTTTCCAACAAACAACACAGACTCGACTCCTCGGGACTCTCCAACTATCAGCTTTAGCAGCTGGTATAAACTGTGCAACCTAACATAAGCCTCACCGCTTACCCATGACATCCGACCACGAGACTTAGTAGTATCACCTCTTTCCTTTCTTACACTCATTCGTACACCTTCACATCGAAGAGGGAATACTACACCTTCCATATCTATCTATCAAGGATAACACCCATAACGGTCACGATGCGAGGCCTAAACAAATCAACACTCTTTCATAAGAAATCCAAGAGCAGCCTTCAAGGCAGGAAGGACAGCCTCGAAGAGCACTCTTCCTCTCACGCGAGGAAATGGAGCACATCGAGTACCGTCTCGACGGCGAGCAGCTCTCCTGATACTAAGCTGTACGACCCGCTGTCGCTACACCCACCCCTAAGTCTCAACACATCACCAAACATTATCCCAGAGTACGAAGAGGAACGATACCAGGAGGAAGAGGAGCGAGAACGCCGGTTTTTAGAACGGACGCAGCAGCACCCTGCGGACCATCTAGATAACGCGGCTGAGTACTCACCACTCAAAGACCGCAACTGCTTCTTCGTGCGGCCTACAAGTGGCCGCCCTTATGTCTATGACCAGAGTGTTCAGTGGCCACTTAAAGACTGGCAGGCGATCCCGCCAGGCCTCGCTGAGCTCGACTCTTCCTCTCTAGCTTCGTCACCAGCTTCGTCGCCCGCCCGGCACTATGACCACCGCAGGCGGCCGACGGAATGGATGAACGAGAGAGACGCTCTATTTAAGCGCGGGGACTGGAAGCGCAGGGGCATAGTGTTCCACCTCGACCCGAACGATGAAGAGGAACAAGAGCAACACTTTGAACTACCTGAGTGTTAAAGCGCTCATATTATTATATCAACATATCACATCATATCACCAAAAGTCTAACTTATTCAACACCATGTTTTACTATATCTACTATTACTCTACTATTATTACAACAACTACTACTAGCACCGAGGGGCAACTCGCAGATTGTGCTTTGATGAAATTTACGGGAAGGATAGGGAAAGGAATAAGGAATCGAACAGGACGGGACAGCGATATTACACGACAAACAACGATCTACGGAGGAGGAGGAGGAGGTTATCTTGGGGTACCTGTGCCTAACTTTCTTGTATATCATATTCTAGGGCTGGCATTATTCGGGGTGTAAAACGGTGCAGGGACAAAGATACCACTTGACATTAAAAACTATTTCCTCCTAACATTACACAACACACAACACTACATAGCTTAGTTTTACTTTAATTACCTATCTATCATTAGCATAGCTTCATTCAATCAGAAGTTTTTTACCTTCATTTCATCTTCATCTCATCACCGTTGTTTTCATCACCATGTTAGCTCGGCCTATCCCCACTCTCGGCATCCTCGGTGGGGTTCGTACCGTGAGAATGCACTGGATAATATGCCTCGTTTAGGAAAACATACAGCTGAACCTAGCTCGTCGCTTACCCGTCTGCTCCCCAGGTCCTAGCATCGGCGAGAGCTAGCCTAGTCCAGCTGGAAGCTGTAAGCCGCAATCGGCTAGACACGTTAGCTGATGGAGTGTCTGCACGACGGTGGCGGCTGACGTTTGCGTCACACGATCGTTCGTATGCGTGTCTTACCGTGCTGCCTGCCTGCCTGCCTCAACTGTCTATCTGTCTGTCTGTCTCAGCTCATGGCCCTAAGCTTAAGTGCGTACATAATCGCCCAGCGCTAGATAGGGTGCCTTGCGGGCAAGACAAGACAAGTCGAGACAAGACAACATTCGGGCGTAACTTCGTCCGGCCCCTGCGTAAGTCCCCGGCGGTGCACATGTGCACATGACAGCCTGTCGCCCTAGCCTAGGGCCAAGACACGATTAACATTTCTCGCGTGCTACCAACGGAGATCAACTCCGGACAGGTACAACAAGGAGATGAGTAGGTAGGCGGCGGAGATAAGTATCTAATGTTGGGTACGTTCAAATGTATCTAGATGCCGAGGAAGAACGCGATTCGAATCGAGACTCGAGCGCCACTGTTACGGTTGACCAGGTAGAATATTGTGCCAAAATGAAAAAAATCTATAAACTTAACTTAAAAGGGTAGTCAGCCACAGGTTAGCGTATTTAGCTCAATTTATTGCAATACTTCGCACTTTTATATAAGAAAAAAGAATTATCTTTTATAAATACATACGTTATAACGTTATATATAATATATATTTAAAAATAAACAATATTAATTAAATAATTTATTAAAATATAATTACGTATTAAAATATAATTACGTAAAGATAATCACGTGGTAACACGTGATTATTTTTTACATATAAAACATTAATTTTTATAAATAATATATATAATAATTAATTAATAATAATAAAAACATCTTTAACGATAATTTTATTTTAATATTTTTTTGTTTTACATTTATTTTTTTAATTTTAATTTTTTTATATAACTTTTTTAAATACGGTTATTAAATAAAGTTATTAACTTTAAACTTAAATTAAATCTTATATATTAAATTTAATATTATAATTTAAGTAATATTATAAATAATAAAAATAACTTATATTAATTATAATTAAAATTGTGTAAAATAAATATATACGATTATAAAAAATATTAAAATTTTAATCATTTAATTAAATAAAGTCATTTAATTAAATAAAATCATTTAATACACGACTTTTGTTTATTATTTAATTAATTAGTTAATAAATCAATTAATTAACCTCGTATTTTAATAATATTTATAAAAAAAAAAAATAAAAAAAAAACCTCGTTTTTAACCTTTTTACTTTATAATAATTGTATACGACCGTATAATCTTTAATTAATGTATATAACCGAGTAAAAATAATATATAAAAAGATATATAAATTTTATATCGTTATTTAAATTGATTTAATTAAATAAAAAATTGTAAAAAATTAAATATTAAATATTATTAAATAAACGGTGATTTTAAAAAAAAAGTAAAAGGTTAAAATAAACCGTAAAATATAAATATATAATAACGAATTTATATACGAGGTTAAATATTTAATAATATAAAATAATTATATATTATCCGTTTATATAATATTACTTTTATTTATTATGTAAATAAGTATTATATTATTTAATTAAATATTTTTATTATAATAAATCGTAATAAAACTTAAAAATATATATTTAATATTTTTTAAATCGTGGCAAATGACTTATTACCAATTTTAATTTAATGTGTAATAATATTTTTCATTTTAATTAATGGTTAAATGATTTATAAACGTGTTATAACGTTTTACGTTTTTAATTAAAAGAAAGTTATATTTATATACCGTATATTATATAAAAAACGAATTTTTTTTATTCTTTTATTATAAATAATTCCTTTTTTAAATATTAATATTATATTAATTTTATTATATTTAATTTATTTATTATTTATTTTATTATTATTTTTTTACGTATATATTTATTAATATTAATTAATATTATTAAATATTTAATAATATAAATTAATAAAGTTAAAAAAGTTATTATTATAATAATTCGAAAAAACTTATTGTAATAATATACGCGATATTAACAATTTCTTTTTTATAATAAATATTTGTATTATTTATAATAAATAACTTTTTATTTATATATAATTTTTACGAAATATTTTTACGTTATTTTAATTTAAATCTTTTATTTTTTACATTTTTATTTTTTATATTATTTATATTTTTAATAATATTTTAAAACTTATAAGTAAAAAATTTAACGTAAATTTAAATTTATATTATTAATAATAACGTAATAAAATAAAAAAATAAAAATAAGTTATTTAAATTTTTTAAATTAATTTTTAATTAAAAATTTATTTTTATATAATAATTTAATTATATAATAATAAAATAAAAATTAATTAATTTATAAATAATTATTTTTAAATAAAAGGTAATTTAAATATTATTTACGTTATTAAACTTTAAAAATATTAATAAAAACTTAATAAATATACGTATATTCGAAGAAATTATAAATAAATATTAAAAATAATTTAAAAGATTTACGATAAATAATTTTATAATATTATTAAAATAAATATGTTTAAAATTATAAAACGTATTAATAATAAAAAGCGTTTATATAAAAAAATATAATATTAATTATACGAAAGTATTTATTAACTTTATAACATTATACGAATTATTAATATAATATATTAATAAATTAAATATAATTAAACGGAAATAGTCGAATATGTTAATATAAAAAATATTTATATATAATATTAATAAAAAATTAATTTATTTTAACGTATAAACTTATATATATACCACGTTATAATAATAATTGGTAATTTTTAACTTATAAACGCCGATTTAAACAATTATACGTATAAATTAAACCTTACTTTTTAATATAATTTTAATTGGACTATTCTTTTCCCGTTTTTAATATATATTGTTTACTTTATACGTAATATTTTTTTTGTTTTTTGTTTTTAATAATTTTTTGTTAATTTTTAATATTTTACCTTTAATTTAACAATCGAAAACCATTACACACCCTTTTTTCCAACCACCACTTTTATCGCATAATTTATTTTTAACTTATATTATAATATAACTTAATTAACCTTTTTAAAAAATATTAAACTACCCGTATTAAAGTAATATTTAACTAATAAAAAACGTTTTTTATCCCTTAACTTTATAAAAAACTAACGTATTTTTTCTTAATTTACTTTTATAAATTAACGCTTTATATAATACCTTAACATATATAAAATAATTAAAGTATAATCCGATATATAACATCGGTTTTATACAAAAATAAACCTTTACAATAATACCGAAAAATATATTTAAACTATTTAAACCGCCATTAAATAATTTTTATATAATAACGGTAATTTCTTTAAACATTAAAACAAACGAAAAAAATTAACTTATAAAAAATTACAATTTTTCTTTTTAAACGGTTTTATTATTTATACTAACAAATAATTTAATAAAATAAACCTTTATACCTATTAATAATTAATAAATATAAATATATTATAACGTTTTTTTAATATAAATTTTTAACAAAATATATCTTTTAATTATTATAAACCATTTTAAAAAAACTTAAAACAATAAAAATAATTATACAAATAAAACTTATAATATTTTTAAAAATAAGTTTTAATTTTTCTTAAATATATATTATACGGCAAAAATTTAATAAACGCAATTTTATACAATATTTTCCACCATTTTTGCAAAAAAAGCAATAATATATTTTTTATATAATATATTTTAATATTAATGTTTTATAAATATATATTTAATTATAAAACAATACTTTAATACGAAATAAAATAAAATATAATATTATTAAAATTAAATATTTATAACTTTTTATAATATTAAAATTAAAAAAAAAAACAAAAAGAAATTAAATTTAAAAATATTACAAATTATATTTAACAAATTATCATTATATTAACGTATTTTAAAATAAAACTTTAAAAAAAAGTAATAATTTATTACAATTATTTATTAAATATATTATATTATTCTTTAATTATAATACGTTTTATTCACTTTATTATATTAATTTAAAAATTTAATAAATAAGTTTTATACTTTAATAAATATTTATAAAAATTTAAAAAATATACAACAATACATAATAAAAAAAAGTAATAAAAATATTAACTAATATTACACAAAACGAAAATACCATTAAATTAATAAAAATAAAAAATACCAAGCCAAAAAAAGGGTTATAAAATTGGAAAAAACGTTATTAAATATATAAAAAAAAAAAATGTTAATTTATTAAACATTTTAAAAAAAAATAAAAAAAAGCTAAAAGTTAATAAAAAGTTAAAAAGAAATAAAATAAAAAAAAATACGCCACATTTTTAATTAATTATAAAAATATTAAAGAAAAAAGTTTAAAATTTAATAATAATAAAAATAACGTTTAAACTTTCGAAGTAAAAAAAAGTAAAATTAAACAATTTTTAACCGCCGTTTATTTAATAAATTAAATATATTAATATTAAATTGCTTTTTATTACCCCTTTTTTAAAAAACCTTAAAATAACACCTTTTTTATTTTAAATTAATACGTTAAAAACGTTTTTTAAAAAATTATTCTTAATATAAATATAACGTAAATATTTACCGTAAAAAAGAAATAATATTAAATATTTATACAAGATTTTTCCAAACGTAAATTAAAGATAAATAATAATTAAATAAATAAAACAAATATTAAATTTAATAATAAACCTTTTATTAAATTATTAAAAATAATTACAATTAATATTCCTTTTAAATTAATTAAATTTTATATAATAAAATTAAATATCCCATTTTTTTTATATTTTAAAGATATAAATTACTTAAAAATATATTTAAATAATGTTATTAATTAATTAATTAAAAAAAGCGGAATAATCGTAACGATTATACGTAAATAAAAATATCCGTAATTTTATTTTAATAATATAATTTATTTTATAAAAACGGAATTATAACGTTTATATTTTCATTTTAATTATTCGTTTATAAATAAATTATATAATTTATTAAATAAAACCGATTATAATATTAACATTAATAATATTAAAAAAATTAATAAATTTTATTATTATTATTAAATAAAAGGTAAAATTTTTTAAAAGTTTAAATTTAACTTAAAAAATCTTAATATAAATTTTAATTACGAAATAATTACTAATATTATATATTTTAATAAATAACTAATATTATACGTAATTAACGCAACCACGGATTTTTAAACAATATAATTTATAAGAATTATTTCGGTTAAAAAAATATAAAAAACCTTTAAATAATATTAAATAAATACGTATTTTAAACCTTTTAATATTATTACTTATAATATTAATATTAATTTTAACAATATTAAATTTAAAAATAAAACTTATATTATCGGCGTTACTTATTATTAAATCTTTATAAAAGTTTATTAATTTATTAATAAAGTTAAAAAATATTATAACTTTATACATAAAATTTATAAAATTATAACCAATAAACTTTAAAATTTTAATTTAAAAATATCTCGACTTTAAATAACTATTAAAGTAATAAATAATATAATTAATTTAAACAATTTTATATCTACTTTTTTAATTTTTAATATTTACTTAAAAATTAATATAAATTTATTATTAACTTTTACGTAAATTTAAAAAATATAAATAATTTAAAAAACAATAATAAAAGTTAAAAAAATCAAAATATAACGTTTAATTAAAGACGTTATAAATATAAAAAATAATTTTAATATTTAAAAAATATTACTTATAATACTTTTAATAAAAAACAAAATATTAATTTATTAAAAAAAAAAAAAATAAAAAAACCTTTATAAAATTATTACAATCATTAATAAAAACGTAACCATCGCTTTTAATACCTCCGGTAACACATTTACATTTAAAAATATATACGTAAAACCTTACGTTAAATCAAAAAAAAACCTTATAAAAAATAAAAAATTTATAATTAAATTACTTAAATTTACAATTAATTTAAACAATTATAAATTTATTTTAAAAAAAAACTTAATATACATTAATAAACTTTTATATATTACTTTATTATACTTTACTTTTAAAAAATAAAATAACTTTAACTTAACATTAAAACTATAAGTTAATAAAAAAATAATTACATTAAATAAACTTTATAAAACGTTCGATTTAAAAGAATTAAACGTTTTATTTAAAAAAAGTGATGGTTAAATGACTTATAAACGTGTTATAACGTTTTACATCTTTAGTTAAAAAGAAGGTATATTTATATACCGTGCATTATATAAAAAATAAATTCCTTTTATTTTTTCACCATAAATAATTTTTTTTTTAAACATTAATATTATATTAATTTTATCGCATTTAATTTATTTATTACTTGTTTTATTATTATTTTTTTACGTACGTACTTATTAATATTAATTAATATTATTAAATATTTAACAATATAAATTAATAAAGTTAAAAAAGTTATTATTATAATAATTTAAAAGAACTTATCGTAATAATATACGTAATACCAACAATTTTTTTTCCATAAAAAATATTTACATTACTTATAACAAATAATCTTTTACTTATACACAACTTTTACAAAGTATTTTTACGTTACTTTAATTTAAATCCTTTATTTTTGGTATTTTTATCCTTTATATTACTTATATCTTTAATAATATTTTAAATTTTACAAATAAAAAATTTAACGTAAATTTAAACTTACACCATTAATAATAACGTAATAAAATAAAAAAATAAAAACAAATTACTTAAACTTTTTAAATTAATTTTTAATTAAAAACTTATTTTTATATAATAGTTTAACTATATAATAATAAGGTAAAAATTAATTAATTTACAAATAATTACTTTTAAATAAAAGGTAACTTAAACATTATTTACGCTATTAAATTTCGAAAATATTAATAAAAACTTAATAAATATATATATACTCGAAAAAACTATAAATAAATATTAAAAACGATTTAAAAAATTCACAATAAATAATTTTGTAATATTATTAAAATAAATACGCTCGAGATTATAAAACGTATTAATAATAAAAGGCGTTTATATAAAAAAGTATAATATTAATTATACGAAAAAATTTATTAACTTTATAACGTTATATAAATTATTAATATAATATATTAATAAATTAAATATAATTAAACAAAAATAATTAAATATATTAATATAAAAAATATTTATATATAATATTAATAAAAGATTAATTTACTTTAACGTATAAACTTACACATATACCACGTTATAATAATAATTGGCAATTTTTAATTTATAAATATTAATTTAAATAATTATACGTATAAATTAAACTTTATTTTTTAATATAATTTTAATTAAATTATTTCCTTTTTATTATTAATATACGTTATTTATTTTATACGTAATACTTTTTCCGCCCCCCGCTTTTAATAATCTTTTATTAATCTTTAATATTTTATTTTTAATTTAATAATCGAAAACCATTATATACCTTTTTTTTCAATTACCACCCTTATTATATAACTTATTTTTAACTTACATTATAATATAATTTAATTAACCTTTTTAAAAAATATTAAACTACCCGTATTAAGGTAATATTTAACTAATAAAAAACGTCTTTTATCTTTTAACTTTATAAGGAATTAACGCGTTCCCTCCCGGTTTACTCTTACAAGTTAACGTTTTATACGGTGTTTTAATATATATAAAATAATTAAAATATAACCCGATATATGGCATTAGCCTTACGTAAAGGCAAGCTTTTATAATAATATCGGGAAATATATTTAAATTATTTAAACTACCACCGAATAGTTTTTATATAATAGTAGCGATTTTCTTAAACGTTAAAATAAACGGAAAAAACTAACTTATAAAAAGCTACAATTTTTCCTTTTAAATAATTTTATTACTTATACCGGTAAATAATTTAACGAAATAAACGTAAACATATTATAATATTTCTTTAATATAAATTCTTAACAAAATATATCTTTTAATTATTATAAATTATTTTAAAAAAGTTTAAAACAATAAAAATAACTACACGAATAAAACTTATAATATTTTTAAAAATAAGTTTTAATTTTTTTTAAATATATATTATACGGCAAAAATCTAACAAACGCAATTTTATATTATATTTTTTATTATTTTTATAAAAAAAATAATAATATATTTCTTATATAATATATTTTAACATTAATATTTTACGAATATATATTTAATTATAAAATAATACTTTAACATAAAACAAAATAAAATATAATATTATTAAAATTAAATATTTATTATTTTTTATAATATTAAAACTAAAGAAAAAAACAAGGAAAAATTAAACTTAAAAATATTATAAATTATATTCGATAAGTTATTATTATATTAACGTACTTTAAAATAAGATTTTAAAAAAAAGTAATAATTTATTACAATTATTTATTAAATATATTATATTATCTTACAATTATAATATACTTTATTTATTTTATTATATTAATTTAAAGATTTAACGGGTAAGTTTTATATTTTAATAAATATTTACGAAAATTTAAAAAGCGTACGATAATATATAATAAAAAAAAGTAATAAAAATATCGATTAATATTACACGGAACAAAAATACCATCGAATTAATAAAAATAAAAAATATTAAGTTAAAAAAGTATTATAAAACTGGAAAAAACGCTATTAAATATGCAAAAAAAAAAGATGTTAATTTATTAAATATTTTAAAAAAGAATAAAAAAAAGCTAAAAATTAATGAAAAGTTAAAAGGAAATAAAATAAAAGAAAATACGTTATATTTTTAATTAATTATAAAAATATTAAAAACAAAAGTTTAAAATTTAATAATAATAAAGATAACGTTTAAATTTTTAAAATAAAAAAAAGTAAAATTAAATAGTTTTTAATCGTTATTTATTTAATAAATTAAATATATTAATATCGAATTACTTTTTACTATCCCTTTTTTAAAAAATCTTAAAGTAATACTTTTTTTATTTTAAATTAATACGTTAAAAATATTTTTTAAAAAATCATTCCCGATATAAATGTAATATAAATATTTACCGTAAAAAAAAAATAATGTTAAATATTTATACAAGGTTTTTTTAAACGCAAATTAAAAATAAACAATAATTAAACAAATAAAACAAATATTAAATTTGGTAATAAATCTTTAATAAAATTATTAAAAACAATTATAATTAATATTTTCTTTAAATTAATTAACTTTTATATAATAAAATTAAATATTTTATTTCTTTTATATTTTAAAGATATAAATTATTTAAAAATATATTTAAATAATATTATTAATTAATTAATTGGAAAAAGTGGAATAATTGTGGCAATTATACATAAATAAAAATATTTATAGTTTTATTTTAATAATATAATTTATTTTATAAAAACGGAATTATAGCATTTATATTTTTATTTCGGCTATTTATTCGTAAATAAATTATATAATTTATTAAATAAAATTAATTATAATATTAATATTAACAATATTAAAAAAATTAATAAATTTTATTATTATTATTAAATAAAAAGTAAAACTTTTTAAAAGTTTAAATTTAATTTAAAAAATTTTAATATAAATTTTAATTATAAAATAATTATTAATATTATATATTTTAATAAACAATTAATATTATACGTAATTAACGCAATTATAAGTTTTTAAATAATATAATTTATAAAAACTATTTTAATTAAAGAAATATAAGAAATTTTTAAATAATATTAAATAAATACGTATTTTAAATCCTTTAATATTATTATTTATAATATAAATATTAATTTTAATAATATTAAATTTAAAAATAAAGCTTATATTATTAATATTATTTATTATTAAATCTTTATAAAAATTTATTAATTTATTAATAAAATTAAAGAATATTATGGCTTTATACATAAAACTTACGAAATTATAACCGATAAACTTTAAAACTTTAATTTAAAAATATTTTAACTTTAAATAATAATTAAAGTAATAAATAATATAATTAATTTAAATAATTTTATACTTATTCTTTTAATTTTTAATATTTATTTAAAAATTAATATAAATTTATTATTAACTTTTACGTAAATTTAAAAAGTATAATTAATTTAAAAAATAATAATAAAAATTAAGAAAATTAAAATATAACATTTAATTAAAGATATTTTAAATATAAAAAATAATTTTAATACTTAAAAAATATTATTTATAACACTTTTAATAAAAAGTAAAATTTTAATTTATCGAAAAAAAGGAAAATAAAAAGGCTTTTATAAAATTATTACAATTATTAATAAAAATATAACTATTATTTTTAATATTTTCAACAATATATTTATATTTAAAAATATATATGTAAAATCTTACGTTAAATTAAAAAAAAACTTTATAAAAAGTAAAAAATTTATAATCGAATTATTTAAATTTACAATTAATTCGAATAATTATAAATTTATTTAAAAAAAAAACTTAATATATATTAATAAATTTTTATATATTATTTTATTATATCTCATTTTTAAAAAATAAAATAACTTTAATTTAACATTAAAATTATAAATTAATAAAAAAATAATTATATTAAATAAATTTTATAAAACGTCCGATTTAAAAGAATTAAACGTTTTATTTAAAAAAAGCATTTTATTATCCGAAATATATAATACAATAATATATTAAAAAATAATAATATTTAAGTTACGAATAATTTAAAAAATTAAAGCCAAAAATATCTTTACGTTATATAAGAAATTACAATTAATGGTTTAAAAATATAATAATCCCAATAAAAAATTTATTATAACATACGTACTTATTATTTAAAAAGTTAATTAACGTTTTATTTTATTATTAATTCTTATATTTTAATATTAAAAAATAAAAGTTATAATTAAAAATATTATTATAATTTATATTTAATTAAAGACATTAATATAAAAGGAAATTTATATATATTTATTAATAAAATTAAAAAATAAATATTTTAAAAAAATGTTATTATATATTATTAAATCATTATACGGTTTTACGGAATTAAACACGTATTAATTTAAAACTTATTTACGCTATCATTAAAAAAAATTACATATAAAATTATTAACTTTTAATCTTTACTTATTAATTGCAAATTTAAAACTTTTTAAATTAATTAATTTATAAATAAATAATATTTTTAATATTAACATTATGAAATTTTTAATTATCGAAAATAAAATATTAATTAAAGTAAAAATTAAAATATATTTTTAAAAAATATTAAATAAAAAAATTAAAAACTTTAATAATTTATAAATTATTATTTATAATAAAAACTACGAAATTATTATAATATAAAAGAATTAAATTAAAAAACTTAAATTTATAAACAATTAATTACCGGATATAATTAAAAGATTTATAAAGTAAAAAACTTAAAAAATATATATTACAATTATTTACTAATTTAAAACTACCTTCGATTATTTTATAATAATTTAATATATTAATCTTAAATTTAAAAAAACAAAAATCTTTAATATTAAAATTAAATAATAAATAAATAATTAAATATAAAGGTTAAAATATATTAAATTAAACTTATAAAACTTACGCATATACGTTTTTATTAATGGATTATTTGCAAATAATAAAAATTTAAATTTATAAATTAAATATATTATTATTTTAAGAAATAAAAAAATTATTAATTAAAATAATAAAATTTACATTATTAAAAACATTATTTATTAATTATCTATTAAATGTAAACAAATAATTCGTAATATATTCGTTAGCGAAATTTATAAAATAATTTAAAGTTTTAATATTAATTACGTTATTTATTACATAATTAATATTATTTTTAAACGTTTATTTTTACTTAAAACCCCTTTTATTTTATATATTAATTCTTTTTTTTTATATTAATATTTGGTGTAAATGGGTAATATTAACGAAAAAAAGTTAATAATTAATTTAATAACGTTAAAACAATTATATAAAAACCGGGAAATAAATAATATTTGTTAAATATACGATATTTATAACCTCGCGGATATTATAATAAAAGTTATTTTAAATGAAACAATAAAAAGTTTAATAAAAAACAATTAAATTAACTTATAATTAAAAAAATAAATAAAGCGTAAAAAAAATAATAAGTTTACAATTAATTAATTGCGAAAAAAAAATAAAATAAATAATAATTAAATAACTTATAAACGTGTTATGACGTTTTACGTTTTTAATTAAAAAAAAAATATACTTATATATCGTATATTATATAAAAAATAAATTCCTTTTATTTTTTTACCATAAATAATTCCTTTTTTAAACATTAATATTATATTAATTTTATCGCACTTGATTTACTTATTACTTGTTTTACTGTTATCTTTTTACGTACGTATTTATTAATAAAAAGTATTTTATTACCCGAAATATATAATATAATAATATACCGAAAAATAATAATATTTAAATTATAAATAATTCGAGAAATTAAAGTTAAAAATACTTTTACGCTATACGAAAAATTACAATTAATAGTTTAAAAATACAATAATTTTAACAAAAAATTTATTATAACGTATATACTTACCATTTAAAAAGTTAATTAATGTTTTATTTTATTATTAATTTTTATATTTTAATATTAAAAAATAAAAGTTATAATTAAAAATATTACTATAATTTATACTTAATTAAAAATACTAATATAAAAAGAAATTTATATACGTTTATTAATAAAATTAAAAAATAAATATTTTAAAAAAACGTTATTACGTATTATTAAACCATTATACGATTTTGTAAAATCGAACACGTATTAATTTAAAACTTATTTACGTTATTATTAAAAAAAATTACATATAAAATTATTAACCTTTAATCTTTATTTATTAATTATAAACTTAAAATCTTTTAAATTAATTAATTTATAAACAAATAATACCTTTAATATTAATATTATAAAATTTTTAATTGTTAAAAATAAAACATTAATTAAAATAAAAATTAAAACATACTTTTAAAAGATATTA
Source organism: Daldinia concentrica (assembly GCA_902805455.1). Taxonomy (NCBI): domain Eukaryota; kingdom Fungi; phylum Ascomycota; class Sordariomycetes; order Xylariales; family Hypoxylaceae; genus Daldinia; species Daldinia concentrica. The sequence goes on from CADCSW010000009.1 coordinate 1,410,473, forward strand.
AATAAAGAAATTAAAGATTTTAACAATTTATAAATTATTATTTATAATAAAAATTATAAGATTATTATAATATAAAAAAGTTAAATTAAAAAATTTAAACTCGTAAACGATTAATTATTAAATATAATTAAAAAATTTATAAAATAAAAAGCTTAAAAAATATATATTACAATTATTTACCAATTCGAAATTGCTTTTAACTACTTTATAACGACTTAATATATTAACTTTAAACTTAAAAAAATAAAAGCCTTTAATATTAAAATTAAATAATAAATAAATAATTAAATATAAAAATTAAAATATATTAAATTAAATTTATAAAACTTATATATTAATGGTTAAATGACTTAAGAACGTGTTATAACGTTTTACGTCTTTAATCAAAAAGAAGGTATACTTATATATCGTGTATTATATAAGGAACGAATTCCTTTTATTCTTTTATTATAAATAATTTCTTTTTTAAATATTAATATTATATTAATTTTATTATATTTAAATTATTTATTATTTGTTTTATTATTATTTCTTTATATATATATTTATTAATATTAATTAGTATTGTTAAATATTTAACAATATAAATTAATAAGGTTAAAAAAGTTATTATTACAATAATTTAAAAGAATTTATTATAGTAATATATGCAATATTAACGACTTCTTTTTTATAAAAAATATTTATATTATTTATAACGGATAATTCTTTACTTATATATAACCTTTACAAAATATTTTTACGCCATTTCAATTTAAACCCTTTATTTTTTGCATTTTTATTCCTTGTATTATCTATATTCCCAATAATATTTCAAATTTTATAAGTAGAAAGTTCGGCGTAAACTTAAACCTATACCATTAATAATAACGCAATAAAATAAAAGAATAAAAATAAATTATTTAAATTTTTTAAGTTAATTTCTAGTTAAAGATTTACCTTTATATAATAATTTAATTATATAATAATAAGGTAGGAATTAATTAACTTATAAATAATTACTTTTAAATAAAAGGTAATTTAAATATTATTGGCGTTATTAGATTTTAAGAGTATTAATAAAAGTTTGATAAATATATGCATATTTAAGGAAATTATAGATAAATATTAAGAAAGATTTAAAAGATTTATGGTAAATGATTTTGTAATATTATTAAGGTAAATGTGTTTGAGATTACAAAATATATTAATAATAAAAGGCGTTTATATAGGAAGGTATAATATTAATTATGCGAAGGTATTTGTTAATTTTATAATGTTATGCGAATTATTAATATGGTATGTTAATAAGTTAAATATAATTAAATAGAAATAGTTAAATATATTAATATGGAAAATATTTATATATAATATTAATAAAGGATTAATTTATCTTAACGTGTAAATTTATATATATATTATATTATAATAATAATTGACAATTTTTAACTTATAAATGCTGGTTTAAGTAATTATATATATAGATTAAACCTTATTTTCTAATATAATTTTAATTGGACTATTTTTTTTTCGCTATTAATACATATTATTTATTTTATATATAATATTCCTTCCACTCCTTGCCTTTAATAATCTTTTATTAATTTTTAATATTTTACCTTTAATTTAATAATTGAAAACTATTATATATTTTCTTTTTTAACTATTATCCTTATTGTATAATCTATTTCCAACCCATATTATAATATAGTTTGGTTAACCTTTTTAAGGGATATTGAATTATTTATATTAAAATAATATTTAATTAATAAGAAACGTTTTTTATTCCCTAGTTTTATAAGGAATTAACGCATCCTTTCCCAACTTATTTTTATAAATTAACGCCTTATATAATATCTTAATATATATAGAATAATTAAGGTATAATTTAATATATAATATTAGCCTTATATAAGGGTAAGTTCTTATAATAATATCGAAAAATATATTTAAACTATTTGGATTGTTATTAAATAATCCTTATATAATAGTAGTAATTTTTTTAAGTGTTGGAATAAGTAAAGAAAATTAATTTATAAAAGGTTACAATTTTTCCTTTTAAATAGCTCCATTATTTATACCGGTAAATAATTTAATAAGATAAGTTTTTATATTTATTAATAATTAATAAGTATAAATATATTATAATATTCCTTTAATATAAGTTTTTAACGAAATATATTTTTTAATTATTATAAACTATTTTAAAAAGATTTAAAATAATAAAAATAATTATACAAAAGAAGTTTATAATATTTTTAAAAATAAATTTTAATTTTTCTTAAATATATGTTATATGGTAAGAATTTAATAAATGCAATTTTATGTTATATTTTCCATTATTTTTATAAGAAAAACAATAATATATTTCTTATACAATATACCTTGATATTAATACTTCGCGAATATATACTTAGTTATAAAATAATACTTTAATATAAAATAAAATAAAATATAATATTATTAAAATTAAATATTTATTATTTTTTATAATATTAAAATTAAAGAAAAGAATAAAGAGAAATTAAACCTAGAAATATTATAAGTTATATTTAATAAGTTATTATTATATTAGCGTATTTTAAAATAAGATTTTAAAAGAGAATAATAATTTATTATAGCCGTTCATTAAATATACCGCACTATTTTTTAATTATAACACGCTTTATTTATTCTATTATATTAATTTAAAAATTTGGTAAATAAATTTTATATTTTAATAAGTATTTATAAAAATTTAAAAAGTATACGATAATATATAATAAAAGAAAGTAATAAAGATATCAACTAATATTATATAAAATAAAGATATTACTAAACCAATAAAAGTAGAAAATATTAGGTTAAGAAAATATCTTAAAATTAAAAGAAACGTTATTAGGTATATAAGAAAGAAAGATATTAATTTATCAAATATTTTAAAAAAAAACAAAAAAAAGCTAAAAATTAGTGAAAGGTTAAAAAGGAATAAAATAAAGAAAAATACGCTATATTTTTAATTAATTATAAAAATATTAAAAAAGAAAATTTGGAATTTAATAATAATGAAAATAACGTTTAAATTTTCGAAATAAAAAAAAATAAAATTAAATAATTCCTAACCGCTATTTATTTAATAAATTAAATATATTAATATTAGATTACCTCTTATTGCCCCTTTTTTAAAAAATCCTAAAATAATATTTTTTTTATTTTAAACCAATATGTTAAAGACGTTTTTTAAGGAATTATTTCTAACATAAGCGTAATATAAATATTTACTATAGGAAAGGAATAGTATTAAGTATTTATACGAAATTTTTCTAAACGCAAATTAAAGATAAATAATAATTAAGTGGATAAAGTAAATATTAAATTTAATAATAGATTTTTAATTAAATTATTAAAAATAATTACGGTTAATATTTCTTTTAAATTAATCGATTTCTATATAATAAAATTAAATATTTTATTTTTTTTATATTTTAGGAATATAAATTGTTTAAGAATATACTTAAATAATATTATTAATTAATTAATTGGAAAAAGCGGAATAATCGTGGCGATTATGCGTAAATAAAGATATTTGTGGTTTTATTTTAATAGTATAACTTATTTTATAAAAACGAAATTATAATGTTTATATTTCCGTTTTAATTATCCGTTTATAAATAAATTATATAATTTATTAAATAAAGCCGATTATAATATTAATATTAATAATATTAAAAAAATTAATAAATTTTATTATTATTATTAAGTAAAGGGTAAAGTTTTTTAAAGGTTTAAATTTAGTTTAAAAAATTTTAATATAAACTTTAATTATAAAATAATTACTAATATTATATACTTTAATAAATAATTAATATTATATATAATTAATATAACCATAGGTTTTTAAATAATATAATTTATAAAAATTATTTTAATTAAAAAAATATGGAAAACTTTTAAACAATATTAAATGGATATGTATTTTAAACTCCTTAACATTATTACCTATAATATCGGTATTAATTTTAATAATATTAAATTTAAAAATAAAACTTGCATCGCTAACATTATTTACTATTAAATCTTTATAAAAATTTATTAATTTATTAATAAAGTTAAAAAATATTATAACCTTGTGCGTAAAGTTTATAAAATCATAACCGATAAATTTCAAAACTTTAATTTAAAAACATTTCGATTTTAAATAATAATTAAGGCAATAAATGATATAATTAATTTAAATAGCCTTGTATCTACCCTTTTAATTTTTAATACTTATTTAAAAATTAATATAAATTTATTACTAATCTTTATATAAACTTAAAAAGTATAAATAATTTAAAAGGTAATAATAAAAGTTAAGAAGATTAAAATATAACGTTTAATCAAAAACGTCTTAAATATAAGGAATAACTTTAATACTTAGAAAACACTATTTATAACATTCTTAATAAGAAACGAAATTCTAGTTTACCGAAAAAAAAAAAAATGAAAAAATCTTTATAAAATTATTACAATTATTAACAAAAACGTAACTATTACCTTTAATACTTCCGGTAATATATTTATATTTAGAAATATATACGTAAAACTTTATATCACCTTTAAAAAAAACCTTATAAAAGGTAAAAAATTTATAATTAATTTATTTAAATTTCTATTTAACCTAAATAATTATAAATTTATCTTAAAGGAAAACCTTATATACACCAATAATCTCTCGTATATTACATTATTATATCTTACTTCTAAAGAATAAAATAATTTTAATTTAATATTAAAGCTACAAATTGATAAAAAAATAATTACGTTGGATAAACCTTATAAAGTATTCGATTTAAAAGAATTAAACGCCTTATTTAAAGAAGGTATTTTATTATCTGAAATATATAATATAATAATATATTAAAGAATAATAATATTTAAATTATAAATAATTTAAAAAATTAAAGTTAAAAATATTCTTACGCTATACGAAAAGTTATAACTAATAATTTAAAAATATAATAATCTTAATAAAGAATTTATTATAACGTATATACTTACTATCCAAAGAATTAACTAATGCCTTATCTTATTATTAACTTTTATGTTTTGATATTAAAAAATAAAAATTATAATTAAAAATATTATTATAATATATACTTAATTAAAAATATTAATATAAAGAAAAGTTTATATATAATTATCAACAAAATTAAAAAATAAATATTTTAAAAAAATGTTATTATATATTATTAAATTATTATATAGTTTTGTAAAATTAAATATATATTAATTTAAAACTTATTTATATTATTATTAGAAAGAATTATATATAAAATTATTAACTTTTAATCCTTACTTATTAATTACAAATTTAAAACCTTTTAAATTAATCGGTTTATAAATGGATAATACTTTTAATATTAATATTATGGAATTTTTAATTGTTAAAAATAAGGTATTAATTAAGGTAAAAATTAAAATACGCCTTTAAAAAATATTAAATAAGGAAATTAAAAATTTTAATAACTTATAAATTATTATTTATAATAAGAATTATAGGATTATTATAATATAAAAGGATTAAACTAAAAAACTTAAACTTATAAACAACCAATTATTAAATATAATTAAAAAATTTATAAAACAAAAAACTTAAAGAACATATATTGCAGTCATTTACCAACTTAAAGTTACCTTTAACTATTTTATAATGGTTTAATATATTAACCTTAAATCTAAAAAAATAAAAACCTTTAATATTAAAATTAAATAATAAATAAATAATTAAATATAAAAATTAAGATATATTAAATTAAACTTATAAGATTTACGCATATACGTCTTTATTAATAGATTATTTGCAAATAATAAAGATTTAAATTTATAAATTAAATATATTATTATTTTGGAAAATAAAGAAATTACTAATTAAAACAACGAAATTTGCGTTATTAAAAATATTATCTATTAATTATTTATCAAATATAAGCAAGTAACTTATAATATACTTACTAACAAAATCTATAAAATAGTCCAAAACTTTAATATTAATTACGTTATTTATTATACAATTAATATTATCTTTAAACGTTTATTTTTACTTAAAGTTTTTTTTGTTTTATATACCAACTCTTTCTTCTTATATCAATACTTAATATAAATAGGCAATATTAATAAGAAACGATTAATAATCGATTTAATAGTGTTAAGGTAATCGTATAAAAACCGGAAAATAAACAATATTTATTAAATACATAACACTTACAACTTTGTAAACGCTATAACAAAAGTTACTCCAAATAAAACAATAAGAAATTTGGTAAAAAATAACCAAATTAATTTATAATTAAAAGAATAAATAAAGCATAAAAAGAATAATAAATTTACAACTAATTAATTATAAAAAAAAAATAAAATAAATAATAATTAAATAATTTAAAAATATATTATAACGTTTTACGTTTTTAATTAAAAGGAAGGTATACTTATATACTGTACATTATATAAAGAATAAATTCCCTTTATTTTTTTACCATAAATAATTCCCTCTTTAAATATCAATATTATACCAATCTCATCGCACTTAAATTACTTATTACTTACTTTACTATTATCTCTTTACGTACGTACCTACCAACACATATATACGTTTTTATTAATAAATTATTTGCAAATAATAAAAATTTAAATTTATAAATCGAATATATTATTATTTTAAAAAATAAAAAAAGTATTAATTAAAATAATAAAATTTACGTTATTAAAAATATTATTTATTAATTGTTTATTAAATATAAATAAATAATTTGCAATATATTTATTAATAAAATTTATAAAATAATTTAAGGTTTTAATATTAATTACGTTATTTATTATATAATTAATATTATTTTTAAACGTTTATTTTTATTTAAAACCTTTTTTATTTTATATATTAACTTTTTTTCTTTATATTAATACTTAATACAAATAAATAATATTAACAAAAAACGATTAATAATTAATTTAATAATATTAAAACAATTGTATAAAAATCGAGAAATAAACAATATTTATTAAATATATAATATTTATAATTTTATAAACGTTATAATAAAAACTACTTTAAATAAAATAATAAAAAGTTTAATAAAAAATAATTAAGTTAATTTATAATTAAAAAAATAAGTAAAATATAAAAAAAGTAATAAATTTACAATCGATTAATTATAAAAAAAAAATAAAATAAATAATAATTAAATAATTTATAAACATATTATAACGTTTTACGTTTTTAATTAAAAAAAAGTTATATTTATATATTATATATTATATAAAAAATAAATTTTTTTCGTTTTTTTATTATAAATAATTCCTTTTTTAAACATTAATATTACATTAATCTTATCGCATTTAATTTACTTATTACTTACTTTATTATTATCTCTTTACGTACGTACTTATTAACATTAACATAATATTTTACTTGATTAACCGTAACTGTTTTTATAAAAAGTGCTACTTTATTCGCATGGGCTTTATCATTGTCTCGACTTTTTTCTTTTAATCCGACTTTTTACGATCGAAATTTAAAAGCAAAGGCAATTAAATAAAAAGGCAACCCCCCGCGAAAATTAATGGCGCAGTTTTAACATTTTTTCTTAAATTTAACACACGTATTATATTTAAAATAACAACTTTAAAAAATCGAAAAAATTTAAAAAAAAAGATTATATAAATCCTTTACTATTTTTATTTATATATACCTTTTTAAAAACCTTTTGTCTTTAAAATTAATTGATTTATAAATAAGTTAAATATAAATGTAATAATTTAATACATTTTATTATATTACACTTACTTTATAACTAATATATAATAGTAAAAGAAATAGTAAAAAGTAAAAATAAATAAAGTAACTCCTTACGCATAAAATGATATATATCATATATAATCTACTAATATTTTTATTTGTATAATTGTTGATATCTTGAGAAAAGTTATATGCCAAGACTGTGCCATTAATTTTCGCGAGAGACTGACAAGATGATCTACTCCCCGTTACCGCCGCCGACGTTCGTCGTGGGAGATTATGATCGATATATTCCTCGTCCGATCTAAGATGAAACTGCCGATTTCCATCAGACTTGCTCAACTCACCCACCCATAATGAATGTCTCATAGCTTTGGGCGATTCGGGAAGTTCCTCACTTTTACTACGAGGTATCGTGTCCAGCCGTGAGTTGTTTAGCTTTTATTATGGTTGCCTGTCTACCTGGGTACCTATCCAGCTAGTCAGGGACTGTCTCGGTTCTCGCTACAGAATGGTAGACCGTGGGGTCTCATGGTTAGCGGGTTGTACACGTTCCGGGACTATCACTCCGGGAAGCTATAGTTAAACAGATCTAGGCCTTTATGGTATGTGAACAGAGTCGTACGAGTGATTTACATCCGCGGCAAATTTGGGTGGATTATTCAACTACGAATTTACTCGTGAGCGAGGTTTATGAGCTTCAATATTTCACAATTTGGCCCAATTTACCAATTCGGTATATTATTAAATAGGTGGCTATTGTTATATATGAACAGAGGCTGATATGATGACTTGCCGTTAAGTTTAGCGTATAGGGATGATTCCTACTTGGCTAGAAACAGAAAATTGCTCAAGGCCAATAACATGATTCGATAACCCCGTAATTGCGAATTTAGGCAGCACACAACAAGGTCCCTAATTAGGCAAGTTAATGTGTGAGATGTCAATTAAATGTGAGACTGTAACTAATTGAGTCATATATCATAACTACGCCGGCTCAAACCCTCAAAGCCAATCTCGACACATCAGCGCTCAACTCCCTCCCCTGAATCATCTCAGCCATAATCAAGCCCGTCCCTAAACTCATACTTATCCCCCACGGCCCATGTCCGGCCGCAACATACACTCCACCCTCAGGACTCGGCCGGGTGCTAATAGAGGGTCTAAGATACTCATCCGGCACACGGCTCAGAATCGGCGTGCCGCGCTCTGTCACGGGACGGAAACATAGCCCCTCTCTCACAACTTGTATATCATCCTCACCTAAAACTTCCTTTGCCGTCTGCCTCAGCGTATCGATACTCGATCTGGAGATCCTACCCTTCGAGTCCGTCGCTAGGTCCGGCAGCGGCTCGGTCGCAGAGTTCAGGCCCGCGATGTATATATGCCCGCCGATGCGCGACATTATCTCAGGCGAGTACCCCGGACTGCTAGTCAGGAATAAGGCATGACAGCCGCCATTCTCATGTTCGCTTTTCCACTTAGGAGAAGTTACTACTAAAGAATGACCTGCGAGGCTTGACACCGGTAGCTTGAAGTTAGAAGTCGGGAACAGCGTCTTAAAGACCTGGGATGACCAAGCACCAGCCGTGATGACGATATTGGTGCAAGGGATATCCGTCTCAGTGCTAGACTGCGTGTCCGCGACGCAGATACCTGAAAGCTCATCGCGCACGTCAGTCTGTATGGATATCGCTTTGGCGGGGTGGTGTAAGTGTACTCCGGCGTCAATGCATTTCTGCAACAGGAACTGGGATAATTGCAGCGGATCTCTGTATATCACTATTAGAAATCTGCATTTGAATTATACACCTACCTACCTAGGTATGGATATTATACGAAATCCTAAGCTATAAACTCACACTTGCGCAACAGTTCCCTCCTCACTTATAACCTCTATAGCATCACCGTCCCCCTTTCTCAGCCACGGCGGCGCCACGCCAGCCGACGGATTCGCGCTCGCAGCTTCTGCACGACTAGCGCCGTCGCGAACCCAAAGGTCGATCCTCTTCTTGGACCTGGTAGCCGGCGACAGGCTGATAGACGTGCTACGCGCGTAACCCCATTTCTGCGCGCCGCCCTCTTTCTCGGCCAGCTTGCGGTGTTCCTCGAAGCTCAATGCGCCGAGGTCTGCCGAGGCGGGAGAAAACCAATCCTTCGCTATAAATCCACCTGCGTAACCGGAGGCCGAAGCGAACAGTTCAGGCGAGGGTTCGACGAGATGGATACTTGATGCTGGTTGGTGCTTGGATAGGTAATAAGCGGTTGAAGTACCAATGATACCTGCACCTAATATTACTGTCGTAGCCATGACACCAACATATCATTCAATTATTTCTTGAACCAAATTTAATATGCATGAAATCTGCAAAAGTAAATTCTACACAGTGATATCCAAATAATGCAAGATGGGTAATATACAGGTACCTGTATTATATATAAATAATTGAAAGGGTACTTGTATACGAAATGCATCAACATGAAATCTACAGATAGTGACATTTGCCCCTCTTAACCCCGCCAGTAGCCGCAGTTCCGAGAAAGGAGGGAAAAAAAGGTCTAGTTAGTAAAATAAAAATTTAAGTAATACATATACTTCATAGTTTGGCAACCTTGCCTATCTCTATAAAACTAGTCATATTTACTTGGAAACATAAATGAACAATAGAGAGGCTCACTTACCTTTCTATCTCTCCTCCCAAAGACCTTATAACTACCTCGCTACTATGTCGAAAGTGTTTATCGTCACCGGTGCGAGCCGAGGCCTCGGCTTAGCCGTAGCGCAAGCCTTAATACAAGCTTCGCACAAGGTATTTTTGGTTGCCAGGACTGAGAAGGACATGCAGACGTTGAAAGCTCAACATGCATCATCTGTCGATTTCATAGCAGCAGATCTAGCAGACCTAAAGGTGTGTCCGAAGTCACCAGCTCTCAAAACTATTAGATCATATCATTATGAAGGTAAATAGCTCACTTTCGCCGTAGGTTGCTCCCAAAATCGTCGAATCGGTGCTTAAAGCTTTTGGCAAGATCGATGGTATCGTTGTCAATCATGGCGTCGTATCTCCCATCACAAAAATATCCGAAGCAAATGCTGAAGAATGGAGAAAAGCATATGATATCAACGTATTTAGTGCGATAGCATTGGTACGTCTACTGGACCAGGCAGTGGTAATGCTAGTATTAACTCTAATTATAGATTAAAGAAGCCATCCCCGAACTTCGAAAGTCAAAGGGCCGGGTCATATTTGTCTCTTCTGGAGCCGCGTTTCGCGCATATGCGGGATGGGGCTGTTATGGTACCTCTAAGGCAGCTCTAACTCACTTTTGCCAACATCTGGCTGTTGAGGAACCTTCTATTACTAGTATTGCAATTTCACCCGGGAAGCTCGATACTGATATGCAGAAAGAAATAAGAGACAAGGGTAAGGCTGGAATGACATCGGAAGCTTATCAGAGCTTCGTCGACGAGCATGAGAGCGGACGGCTAGTGGATCCTAAAAAGCCAGGCACTGTCATAGCCAAGCTGATTGACAGTGCATCCGGAGATTTAAGTGGCAAGCATTTCAAGTATGTAACAGGAGAGGCCCCGTCTGATATACCAGTATACTAATGTGTATGCAGCTGGAACGCGACCGAGCTTGCCGGGTTCCAAGAGACATAATGCGAAGACAACCCGTGGAACAGGCACTAATACTATACAACAAGTCAGCTATGATATACTTTTTGGTTGTACTAGAGAAAGAACGAGAAGACAGCTTCAGTCGAAAGATGAAAAGATTTGATTGTTTCAACATTATGATTCAGGAGCACGTTAAATCATCATAAGCAGTTGTGTTTAGAATTTAGATGTTCGCCATACCTTACGAGAATTATATTTCGGGTTCCATAATTGGTTCAACGAGATGAAAACCATGTCCATCTTGGTACCTATAACAAGCGAATTAGCCTCTTACGTCTTTCAGCTAATATATTTACTTCATTATACAGCGAGAGCGTCGTCGATCAGGTAGTAATAGGGTCCGTCATGTAGAGTCGGTATTTGATAGTACTTTTATTATTTGGCATCATATTCGGAGAAGCTATGGGATAGATGGTATGTGTGCATGTATATACCTTTTTATAAAAACCGCATCCTACAAGTCCATTGTTAGTAGATGAAAGCGAAAAAATGTCTTATGCTTAAAATTTGAATAGAATAAACTCAGAAATGTCGTTTGGCTTGACGTGTCAATCACCATATTGCCATTAGGCTATAGTAAGACTGGGGCGACAGCGTGCTCATCATAGAAAGGGTGATATATGATAGTCTAGAAAAACGTACCTTAAAGGATGCGATGCATAGATTGCTGCCGCTTAGTAGTTTCGTAAGAGACGGTATAAGACAAAGGAAATCTTGTAGCAACTTGCGCATTTAGCAAAGCAATTTAGGAGGCATGGTAAATAAATATACCACGAAAGATCCTGGCGAAGATAGTAAAATGGTGATATTCTTAGGAATGGGTTAAGAGGAAAATTTGATGAAGAAAAGAAGAAGAAAAAAATATTTTATCGGGAGGTAGAAAAAATTTAAAATGGGTCGCTACGCCACAGTGCTGTTCTTCCATCAGCCACAGTATCCACCGGTGTACCGGCTGTCTAAGGTCGCAGTTTCGATACAAAACATCGCTGCATCCTCTTAACGAAGGTGTGAGGTAGTTGCCTTGCGTTTCTTACTCTTATTTATCTCGTCCACGAACCTCTTTAAATTCTCATATTATCTCTTACACTTTGATTAAACTGTGAACCAAAACAGGAAATACGCGATCGAAATTGTCGCGTACCAGATATTATCAATCATTTCTCGTCCCCCCACTTTCCCTTCAACCCATATTCACCATGTCGGATCATGAGTACGGTGGTAAGTTTGTTATATCTATTTTAGTCTTATAATTCCAACTCTTCCGTGGACGGACGCAAACCATACTGGCCATAAACTTTCCGAATGGGACGGTAAATGAAGCAAACTTCATTCATCATGATTCAGGACAATGACGAGCCTGTATCACTATCCCAATTCGCATCCTAACTGCTCGAGGCTTGGACCATTTCTTAGTCTACCAAGCGGATGGCTACTACCACAACAATAGGAAATAAATTCAATAATAAACACAATGACTCCTATCATGGTCACGCGTATTACAGTATCAAACAGAAGCTCGCTATCCTGGTTGATGTCTTTTCATTACATATATCGCTGCCTATCTATCCCTCCCAAAAGAAAGTAAGGTCTATCCCGCAGACATACCATCAACCTCTACTGCAAATTCAACATCTATCGCCATATACAAATTTATTCCATTCCACAGGATGGGACGCTCTAAGAAAGACAGTTCCTGGGATTTTCCGAACCATTTTGGTACTTACCCAAAGCCACGTTTATATTTCTTTATTCCCTTCTTAGTCTTCTTTCACTCTACAAAGCTTTAAACTGATAACTAACAACTCTCCAGGCAGCGATGATCTTTCCCTCCCTAAAGGTATGTAGTAAACCTCTTACTTATTTTTGCCACCAGTTGGTTTGTATACTAACGGAATCTAGCGACTGTCCAAAAGATAGTCACCGAAATCCTACCTGCATCGAGTGGTCTCTCTTTCGCTAAGGAAGCTCGGGATCTGCTTATCGAGTGTTGCGTAGAGTTCATCACTCTAGTGTCTTCGGAAGCCAACGAGATCTCCGAGAAAGAGGCGAAGAAAACTATCGCGTGTGACCATATCACCAAGGCACTACAGACCCTGGGATTTGAGGACTACATCCCCGCTGTTCTCGAGGCTGCAGCACAACACAAAGAGACACAGAAGGTTTGATAACCCCTTAACTCCTCTTACTGCGGCCCAAACTCTAACTATCACAGGTCCGGGAGAAGCGTGGAAATAAATTGGAAGACAGTGGCATGACTCTAGCGGAACTAGAGGAAATCCAAAAGAAGGCATTTGAAGAAGCTGCCAAGCGATACAATTAAGCCATTTAGCAGGGCTCCGGCGCATTTGTCTATAAAATTTGGTGTTTATTAGGGTAGGACTTACCTCTTTATCTGTTCGGATAGAAACCCGGTTATCACACCCCCAACACAGTGACGATAGGAGACGAAGCATCCGATGGCGTTGGTTTGAGGAAATGCGGAATACTTACCTTTTATGATATTGGCGTCAAACATGGCTGCACCTTGGTGGTAGGAATAAACAAGGGGAAATATTAATTCGTACCCTGCTTTTCACTGACTATATTCGTGCTATGTATGTCTTATCGGATGTTGCGACTTACACTTTTTTCTTAGCGCAACCAGTTTCTTTACTGACTGATTCTATGGTCAGGCTGAATCGCCTTCGTAACTTAGAATGTCTTGGCCGAATGGGAGGCGCCAAGCTCATCGTACTTATGGAGGGCCACCAATGGGCAATACCAACGTTGTTTTTCATGCGGGCGTCTAAGCCAGGTCAACGCCACAATGATTCTTTGCCCGCACTCGCCGTACGGTCCAGCCTGCATATCTCACCGTAGACTATTTGCTGCCTACTTCGTCTATTTTCTATCATCAACTCAGTAAGAGTTATGGGTGTTTCATAGTAAAATGGACGTAGTTTCAGCGGTCGCAAGCTTCATTGCGATCGGACAAGCACTTGCGGCTACGCCAAAGATTATTGATATATTGCAATCTCTATTCGGGGCCAGACATGAGATGATTCAGCTAACGAATGAAGTCAGTTCTACCGTTCTTCGCAGAGCATTTCCAGTAACTCTAACTAACAGTTCCAGCTAATCTTACTAAATGAGTTTGGGATTCGTATAAGAGAGAGGATCCAGGATTTACCAAATGATCCGAGATTTCAAATACCCCAACGTATCTCATTATCAATGATTGAGGCCAATACGGCATCAATTATATCACAACTCGAAGAACTTTGCCGTAAATGCCAGCAAGAGGGGAAAGGAAACGGCCAGATCAAAGTCTCTAAAGTGAAGTGGCTCTGGTATAGATCAAAGATTGCTTCGCTGAGCAGAAGGGCAACGTTGAACCGGGAATACTTAGATGTCATCCTTAGTAGCGCTTCTTTCTTTGCGTCGACGTATGTCTAACATCGCTCTCAATTATAGGCCTTAGTATCATGCTAACAACGCTCAAGGTCCAACGGAAGGATGCTCTTAGATATACATTCAATAGTAACGACTCATACGCCGCAACCAATCCTCGCTCCGCCTCCTTTACATGTTATCAACCAGGAACATCATGAAAATGAAAGTATAACTCACGTTATTACCGATGAAGATAGCTCTAAGGTGATAGCTAGTAGTATGAATACTACTCTAACACAGGACATCTCATCGCAACTGACTTCATCAAACGCGTCTAGAGAGGGTTCACCGTGTATGAACTACAGTTCGGAACCGGTCCAGAATCGTGAACCATTAGTACATATCACGGCCGCATTGCGAAGAGCCTGCACTAAAGATTGTGCATGCCAATGCCACTCGTCTACTTCTCGAATACGATCGCACCCTGCTACTTCGGTCATTTATGGGTGGATTAAGTCCGTTTATAATGGTGCTCCACGACTCGGTCCGCAAACGTGCGATGTACGTTCCTGTCAACGGACTCGCTCACCTAGTCACTTCAACTTTCGTGTCCCTCTACTCTTTTGTTCTCGGGCACTCGAGGTGACTTTGTTCTTTAACAGTATTACCGGTGTCGGCGCCTCCCTCTATCTATATATCCCACGTATTCTTCTAGATAACGGAAAACTTCTTGTTCATATACGCTATAGAAACTCCGAAGGGGTCCGTTGGGAGATATCTTACTGTGGGTTATCTCCTCTTGATCAAATTTATAGCTCTAGTATTTTATATATAAGCTGGCCATTCCTTGTAAAGCCGACCCACGATGATAATATGTACTATGGGCTTTTATATTCAAGTGCATTTGAAGCCATACCGATATTCTTAGACGGCACTATATCAATTCTCAGGGGAACTGATACCGGAAAGTAAGTTTTTTCAGGTCATATTTAACAAATAGATCTCTTCGCATATTCTTACCAAATATTAGACAAGCAGCAGCAATAGCTAGAAACTACATATCTCTTTACGATCTAGATAGCAGAGAGCAGGCCATCCTACGAGAAGTTACTGGGCTTGACGAAAGTGCGGATGATTTCTGGCCAGTTCATGAGGTAGTACGAACCGGCAGTGATTTAATCAAGGCTCTAATGGAGTCACCAGAAGATATCGAAGTACTTGATGACACTAGAAACGCCCCTCTACATCTGGCCGTGTTAAGATGCGACAACGCGGCAATGCAAATTTTAATATCCCATGGTGCAAACGTGAATTCTATTGATATACTCCACTTTACACCGTTAATGTTCGCAGTAGCGCACTCAAGACACGATCAAGCCCAGCTTTTAATTGACAGCGGGTGTGATATAAATGCTAGTGATGAAATTGGTATATCAGCTCTCTTCAATGCGATAGTATCCTCATCACAGGGATCAGCGAAGACCGTTAGTCTCCTCCTACATCATGGTGCTAGCGTCGTTAATAGTCGGGGAAATGCATTACACTGGCTTGCGGATTATAATAGTGCGGCGGATATAGAAGAGAAGTTTCATTTGTTTATCCGTGTTGGGGTGGACGCTGAAGATAAATATATTGATAACTGTACAGTTCTGATGGCGGCGCTCTACGGTAGAAACGGACATATGCTTCGCTTACTAGTTGGCGCCGGCTATAGGTTCGATGAATTTCTAGGTGACAAAAACGCCTTACAAGGAGCTGCGTGGCGTGATTATACAGAAAGTATTGACATCCTAGAACAAACTGGGTTTACAGCAGACGTGCGTATGCAGAACAAGAATGGATGGACACCATTGGATATATTTGAAAGGAGGAGGAGAGCCGATCTGGTGAAAGATGCACTCTTTCCCCCTACAGACGATGATATTGAGGCATTTTGGAAGCTACTCCAGGGTGTCAGGGATCGTTACTTAACAGCCGAGATCCAGACTTTGAAAAAGGTCATCGCGCATATCGAGATCGAGGAAACTAAACTTGCGCGCGAGACACTCCAATCTATTATACAAGAAAAGATGGGTTGGAATATCCTGGCCGAGTACAGGACCTTCCGAGCCATCGATGTCCAGATCAAGGAGGACATGACAGAGGCCGCTATTGAATCTCTAGAGTAATTCATTGAGATGTCTGAGGAGAGGATTGGCTCGCACCCTCAAGACGGTCACTATTTTCGTAGCTATGGTGATTGGAATCTGGGGCTAGTGATCCAAGACACGGACTAGCCGATAGGAAGTCTTGCGTGCGAAACTCATCGTTGAGAGATATCGGCAAAAAGAGAAAGAAGTATCATATACGGACTGGTTCGATCCTTATTTACGACTTTTCTATATTTCCTGATCCTCTCCTCGATTTATATACTTTAGGTACCTACACATATATTTTATTTAACTAACTCGCGTGATATTTCTACGTACTTTAACGGGTTTTAAATAGGCGTTCAGGTAAAATCAAATCCTGTGTATGCGAACTACGGATACTGACGTTAGGTACATTAGGTACATTAAGTACATACTATACACTCATATACCCGGTGATAACTCCATATAAGTCAAATAGTAATGGCAGTAGTTATAGTCATAAATCGTAATCAATTTCCGTACCTCACTCAACACTCTAGATACAGAATAGACATAAAAAAAATAACACCATTCAATCGTCATCCTCATCTCCACTTCCGTGCATCTCGATTCCCCTACACACAAAGAAAAAACAACAGATCAAATTACCTCCGCCATCTGCCCTGCTTATATCTCCAATCGTCCTCATAACCCCGTGACATCATCTTCATGATAGGTAGGTACTGAAAATAAAAGTATGGAATAAAAAAAAAGAGGTAATATGTGCTGCGGTTAACTTCGCCTTTGGAACTAGTACCACTGTCGTGAGGTATATATAAACTCGTATATAATACGCCGTCGGCAAACATGATGTTTAAGACTGTCGCCGTGGTATCTGCCTCATTTCGTGTTTGGAAAGTGGTGTTCTCGATGGCGTTGGGTGTCATCGGTTATCTCCGCCACTACGGTTTACTGTTCTCGCCTAAAGCTAAAAGTCGAGAGAACCCGACTCAAGTATGAGGTAGGTTACGCCTAGTCATAGGATGTAGAACAATCCGTGTCGTGTGTAGTGACTTAACGGGCATACCCGCGGTGAGACGGGCGATCATACACAACCTCACGCTCTACGATGCGCTCGTCGTCGACGGTATCCCAGTTCAAGGAATGCCGGTGGCGATGTCGTCGGTCCCAATCGCGGCTCCACTGAGCCTCTTCTGCTCTGCGTCTCTTGGCGCGGCGGATGTCGTCCGACAAGTTCACGAGTTCAAGGACGTCCTCCTATTTGAAGACCTTGTTAGCATGCTGAAATTTTTTTTTTGCGACGTGTGACGTGGTCACAGAAACGAGAATGAGACTTACATAGCGTAGGTACTGCATAACGTAGAAGAACCACTCTGTCTCCTCATACTCGTACCCCATCCGCTCGATAGCTTCGCGAAGCACGAGATCCTTAGTGATCTCAGTCCACATCTCGCTACGCTTCCGGGGTGGCGCTCTATCGCCATCGCGGATGGAGATCCGTCGGTCTTGGATCTCCTCAACTTCATCTCGGTCGCGCGATCTCTCTCGTTTGTCGTATACTTGTATACTGAGCCGTTCCCGTTCACGCGACGGCTCGCGTTCCCGAATAGATTCTCGAATTGGCTCACTCACGGCGCTGATAGGTGTTCCCTCCCGCTCAGGGATGAACTTAGACCGTCTCACACCGCTGTAGCGCTGCCAGGTAACTTCGGCGGCGGCGCCTCCTGCACCATCCATTTTCACGCGCTCCGTACCAGGCGGTACGTCGACGATTGTCCAATCTTTAGTAGCGCCGTTCCATGCCTCTCCCATGCGACCCCGTGAGTCAATCTTATCGGTGATATATTCAGCTTCGTCCTCATAGTCTGGTCTTGGGGGCGGTGCAGCAGATTGAGCTCTTCGTCGAGAGTCTACACGAAGGATGTCGTGGTCCCTCTCAATTACTAAGTCGTCCTCATCGTAGTAAGTTGGCTGCCTGCGCGGACGAGGGCGATCGACACGCAGACGAGACCGCGACCGAGTTCGCTCGCGGATATCAACATCTGTCTCATTACGGCGGATATCAATATCAATATCTAGGTCCCGCTCTCTAGTTTGAGGTGGCGCGGTACGCGGGGGTGGAGGTGGGGTTGGAGGTTTAGCCCGTATGAGACCTATTCGAGTATTAGAATGGGGCTGTCTCAAGTTATAGGTTTCACAAATTGGTAAAACTTACCATGGTCGATGTCACGATAGTGCGTGATGACCTCACGCTCGATTGTAGGACCTCGGATGACTGGTGGTGGGGGAGGTGGGGGCGGAGGTGAAGGACTAGGTGAGGGAGCACGCTCCTTTTCACGCTCAATCCGTAGGCGGATGAGATCCCGTTCCCTGTCCGGGGTTGGTGACCTCTCACGTCGCCTTTCAATCGTGCGAGATTCTACTCGCACGGCAGCGGGAGGTGGGGATGGCGAACGTTCAATAAATCTAGGCCGACGCTCCGGAGGCATCGAAGGAGCCCTCTCACGCTCCCTATCAACAATGCGCTCCCGGTACCGAATAGGACTGGGGCTGCGAGGACGTCGCCGGTCGACTGTCTCAACTTCACGCTGACGCAGGACTAGCGGTCCGGCTTCCGTCCTTCTGACATCTTCTCTAAGAAATGCAGGAGTACGGTCATTTCGCTCCCGTTCCCGTTCCCGGTCCTGAACTTGAATATTTATGTCTTCAAATTCCCTCACTGGTGCTCTGCGTGGTGGACTGCGACGTCGCGGTAAGGGCTCGAAGTCATCATCCCGAGCCGGTGCCCTCCGCGGTGGACCGGAATCATAATATCTATCGTCCACATCGGACCGACTAGTTCTATAAGACATCTCCTCGAGTCTTGAGCCTAAAATTAAACTTTGGTTCTCAAGGGGATCGTCTATGAAGTAGATGAGAAGTTGAGTTTATCAATTGGTGGTGGTGAAGAGGATTCACCGCTGAGGTGCGTCACTCTGCGACGGTAGCGGGGTAGAAGAGGAACCTCAATAGCTGTAGACTGATACGGAAAGGATCAACACGAAGAATACTGTAAGCTGGGTGCCGCGGTATCTTGACCTGGAATACTCCTGAAGTAATAACTCCCCAGCAGAATAGCTTAGTAGTTTAACAGTAGTTGGAAGAAGTGAAAGTTCAGTCCAAGTTATTAGAGCTGAAGGTTGTCAGAAGGACCTTAAGCTGGTGGGAGGGTCACACGATTTGTAGGCCGGGATTTGCGCCGTTTGCTTGTACTGTCAACTAGGTACCTAGCTAATAAGGCCTCATCGGATTGGGTGTCAATGGTGTCAAAGTAGTGATACAAAACTGACAGGTTCGCGGAGAGAAATACCAGATGTCGTCGCGAGTTAAAAGTGTAATTCTGGACTGGAGAGAAGCTAAGGGAAGACAAACGTCGTCATACCACAGCAGCTGGGAGACCCGAGACTAATAAAGCATACGAAAAGTAGCAGGGGGGTTCGCTTGGAGCGGTGGGCGGGAATCAAGGAAGGCTAGGGCTGTTAAGCTAAGCTAGGCTCCTCACGACCTGGCGATACTACGTCCGGTACGAGGAAAGAGAGTGGAGGGGAATGGGAGGGGCAGCGGGTAGAAGAGAAGAATGTCACGGAATCAGGCGAAGAACCTATGCAGGTAACCATCAATAATAATGAAATAGAAATATAGATTTTAGATTGTGGCTTGGCTTTTGCATATGGCTATGGCTATAACCTCTGTCGTCCTAGGGTGTCTTGGGTCCCTTGGGATGTCTCGAATATCTTGAGATTCTGCGTGAACCTATGTCGCTTACTCAACTCAGCAGATCGCTGCAGGCTGAGCGTGACGGATGCCCTCGTGAGACAGCAAGGCCATGCTAGTATGCCATGCTAATATGTGAGACAAGCAAACGGCCATACGCTGTTGGGCAGCTAAATGAGCAGGCTGCGCATTCAGGCCAGTAGCGTATGCAATATCGACCATGCGATAGACCGGGGCATACCACGCGCCACCTTTGCTCACGATACCTCCTTGGTTAACTCATGCTGCGCACTGCGTAGTGTACACTACTGCGTCAGAAATGCCGAACACTCTCCTCACCCAATTTTACATAGTATGCTAGTATTTCTTTTTCTTTCAGCGTCGAAAGAAATCGAATGCATCATACATAACATCGGGTTGCATCTTCTATATGCCAAGTCGCAGGTGAGTGGTTGGAGAGGTTGGTAGATGGGCATTCGGATAGGTGCAGAGAAGCCTGAAGGAACCTGAAGGAGGAAGAAAAATGGTGGGGTCAAAACCAGTGGGGAGGACGCTGACGCAATGATGCAGTGGTTGCAGTAGCAGCAGCAATGCTTTCCTTGTCTTTTTGCCCATCTAGCCGCTCCTGTTTTTTTCGTAAGGTATCCGTAGACGTCCACGCTCGGACCATAACGTGATATGCCCTATTTACATATGTAACTTTGTACCGACTTCGCTGCATGTACATTTTTTATGGACATATTTTACCTAATAATACCTAGGTATGTACCTATGTAAATACCTAGATACATGTACACTAATGCGCTTAGATAATGTCGACCATATAATTCGTTATGAAGAAGGCAGAAATCACGGGATTTTAATTCGACAATTCCAAGAACACAAGATGCGCCTTGTTCAACATCTGCAAGGGATTTTTGGACTATGGCACTATTGGGTATTTGTTCCTGTCTCCATATAATCAGGAACTCCCTTATGAGGGTCAGTTATACATGACGATCTAGCTATTGGGCATCAAATAACCTAAGATGGCGCGTCGCTCTCAAGAACCCTGCATCAGAATGCCCCTGACATCGACGAACTCATCTCGGTTCCAGATCTTATAGGACACAGGGAGCCTTCCAGGCGTTTCGCCATATTTTTGGAAGATCTCGTGACCAATTGAACTTCGGAGTTGGTTCGCCTAAGCTGATCCGCAGATCAAGGTCTACCGGGCCGTGCCGGATACCGTTGAGTTTCTTGAATCTGGACTATCTAATCTACTGGAAGGATCTCATTAACACGAAACTTCATTCTAGTGAGGCTTTACTCTGTCAAGAATTCTTACGACTAGTTATCTCATCTTAACTGTTATCACTTTGACGGATAAGTAGGTAGGTAGCTAGTAAATAAGAGGGTTATAATCTATGACTCACAAACTCCTAGTTGATCTAGACCCTTTAGCGGGCTGGAAAATACACAGGCAAGATTTCGTCATGAATAACCTACTCCTTTATATTTATACAAATAGAATATTATGACTTAGCATTCTTTGACTATATACATTACTATAGCATATATATACATAATAAGAGCAAGACGGTGCTCTTTACCGTGCTGCTTTAGGTATGCTTAGACATGTCCGTCTACCGCCAGAAATCCGCTTTAGATGTTGACATATAAACCCCAAGATAACCAAAGTGTAAATATTTCCTTTCTTTTTCTCGAAGTGCCCCATTTTCTATATGAGCGTGTATATGTCTAGCCCGCTACTCGATTACTTTAGGTCATGGTACTTCTTTGTAGTGTCCCTCACCCATTAACTCGACGGGTTTCGTATCCCCCGGCATCTCTTGTGGATGTTGTTGGTAGTGATATTGTTGCTGGTGTTGTTGCTGTTGAAGTGGCTGTTGCTGTTGCTGGTACTGTGCTCCATTATCTCCGGTCGGCGGAGTATACATCCATCCTCCATCTTGCGTAAACCCCGCCTGCTGCGGATACCCTGTTGTTGTCGCGGCAGGTTGTGCATATCCATCCGAAGTCATAGCATAACCCATCTGTTGTGGGTAAACGACCCCTTGTTGTGGCTGCTGCTGCTGTCCATACCCAGGTTGAAGCGGCTGAGCCTGTGGGTAACCTGCATAAGTCTGTGGTGCACCGTACACATACCCGTCGGCACCAACCGCCGTTTGAGCCCCAGCCTGCGTTCCGTCAGGACCGTACGCTGGTCCTGGTCCCGCATATCCATTTTCCGGCTTATACTGATCTCTTCTCACCGCCGCCATCGCCGCCGCAGCTGCCTCGTCGATTCTCCGCTGTCGCCGGCGTAATAGCCATAATACAAATGGAGTGCCTGCAAGCGCGATAATGCCTAGTGTTACACCAACGCTAATCCCAGCTTTCGCACCGTCACTTAAACCTTCATTATCTTCATCTGATGGGAACGTATTTGTCGCCGCTGGTGCCTGTGCTGTAGTCTGGCTTGTGTTGGTGCTAGGTAGTACGGTGGCCGACTGCCATCTCCCGTGGTCGCCGTTGACCTCGATCATATGGCCGCCGCTCATGTAGTACAAGCGCGTGGTGCGGCTACTGGTGTCGCTTGCAATGCCGATAGGAGCACCGGCCGTGTCGGCTACGGGCCAAGACTTATCCTCATCGTCCGGGCGCGGGGCTATGCTCCATGTGCTGTTACCGTCGCCGTTACTAACTTGGTACAATTTCTTGTCGGTGCCAATGTAGAAGATGCTACGCGTATTTTTGTTGTTGACGGTTACGGCGAGCGCAGATGCGTTGCCATCCCAGGCCGAGAGCGTAAAGTTCGGGGTATTGGAGCCGAGCTTGAGGTCAGACGCCTTTGTTGCGTTAGTTGAGTGGTTCCCCGTCTGTGTCAATGACTGTGGGAAGGTTGCTGAAAATTCATGATTAGTACTACGGTTGAATAAATCTTGAAGGCAGCCTCACATATATGCCACATGTCATCACTATCAAATTGTGACACTCCCATATTCTTGCCATCTCTGGGCCTCACGACTGAGATATTGTTGTCGGAGAAGGTAGACCCAATAGCCTGGGAAGAGGCTGCGTCATGGGAGATTACACCATAATAAGACCACGTCGTGCTGGGCGTGTATCCGATTGCGTGAAGCGTCCCTTCGAGGTCATTGTAATAAACTCGGTATCCTTCCGCTGATCCAAGCAGCACAACTGACAATCCCGAGTCTGGCGCTACTTTAGGAGCTCCTCCGGAGACAACGTACTCGCCCGCATTTTCCCAATGACCCGTATTCCAATCGCATTTCAGGAGCGCATTGACAATCTCATCGTTATTATCCATGTAGAAAATTGATGCCTGTTAGCTGGCGTCAGCGAAATTCTCACTTTGGTCTGACTGGCTCCACTTCGCCCATTTCGCAATGGTGAGAATATCTCAGCTTTTACTTACCCGAGCAGTTTGGCCATCCATCCACCCGGTTGCGGACAGGCTCGTCTTGTTTTTCGGCTGGTGATTATTGAAGGGAGTCACAAGCGTCTTGTCGTCTGGAAATATTGGTGTATAGTTGCCGTTACAGAGACTATATCGTATACCGCCAGTATCATCGTCCTGCAAAATAAAGCTGGGAGCTCTTGTATTCCACCACGCCGCAATGGAGCCACACGACACTTGTCCCGCAAGCAGCCATATTGATAGGGAAAGGAAGGACGTGAATTTCGTAGCCATTATCGCGAGGGAGCGCGTAGGCCCGTCGGGATCCGCTTAAATAACGATATGTCGAGAGAAAGCTAGCATGTGATAATAATAGCCATTATCGTGCTAAAGTATAGATGATAAAAACAAGACAAAATCTAAATAAACACAAACCACGTAAAACAATAGAAAGGGCTAAACAGTTAAAGAGAGAAAAATATAAATGAGATTCAAAAAACGAGAGAACTATGAGAAATAGGACGGATGAGATCTAGCCTAGGTATTAAGTCGTATCTGGTAAGCAACTAAGTGTGCACTCGTTATACCTATGTGCAGGGATAAAACACCCCCCAATTGAACGATTAGGGTGAAGTCTGGAACAAGTAATCCTGATCTACCAACGCTTTCATTCATGTATATGCAGGGCCCGCAAGAATCAAGACTTCTACTCCTCCGGACCTGGGGTCTGGAGACGACGTTGCAACGGGAAGGATTTGGGGTTACTCGCATACCTACTTTTTGATCGACAACTGGCAATACTAGCCTAGACCAACTTGATGAATCAGGTAGGTGAGATAATACATAGTTACATCGTATGTCCAGAACATTAGGGAGCTTACCCTCTTCTAAGAACTAATTGTAAGCTTTAGTGCATGGCAACTTAGAAGAGCAGACATGTTTTGATTGAATGTGTATGTTCAGTATAGTTAAACTGTTAGTGCAACGATAGATTAGCTAATTATATAGCGTTTTCGATGTGAAGTTGTCTCTCGGGGGCTACAAGACGCCTCGAACCACGGGTACATAGTAACAGCGAAATTTACCGCAGGTAGTATTATATAGAAATTAGCGGGTGGCACAGCCTGTGGCCAATTGAGTACTTTATAATAAAAGGACTGAAGCTGTACGAACTGTTAGAGCTATCTTAAACTAGCAGGCTGTAATTTATTCAATAACTCGTATGTTGGAAGTGATTGGAGGCTAGACTAGCAAGTTTAGAGTCGCATTGTTCTATTTCGACGCGTCTCCGTTCATAGATCTGACGTCGTGGGTAGTATTTTCGGATTGGGACGCTTTGGTAGCGGTGGGGGCCTTCGTCCGATTGCAACTTAAGCATGTGAAATTCAAAGTCTAGCAATCGAAAGCTTGACTACTATATAGTTAGTTAGTTACTCATTTTCATAACTTTCAATTGCACAGTTAGTTATAATATATCCTTAGTTTCATCATTACAAACGGCTAATTTCTTTTCTTACAATGTTCATTAGACATAAGTCCTCCGAGTTCTGAAAGAAGTAAGTACAAGATACAGTGAGTTTCCAGGAATAGCAGCTGCTGGCGTTTGAAAATCATGAAAACGCACGTGCCCTCGGCCGGGCATCCCGAGACACGCCGGGTTCTCCTTCCTATTCTGAGACGATGTGGCTTGCTGGGGGCGTAATCACTGCATATTGTGGCGAAACCAGTCTTGTCTCCTACCTTAGGTATGATTTTGGGCCATCTTACAAGGTAAATTTCTATATTGGCCCTTTGACATGTTGGTTAAAATAAAGTTGGTTTTTCGACTTTAGACTTCTCATTATGTCATGGCGATTAGATCTCTAGTCCTAGTTGTTTTTCCGATCATTCGAGTCTAACTATAATCTGCTAAGGGCCGAGGTTCAATCATAAAGTTCTTTTTTAAAAAAGTCTAGACTTAGAATCATGTCACCTAATTTGGCTGTGACTGCTGTGCCAAGCTTCGCTGAGGATTAGAAGTACTTCAGTATAACAACGACGACGTCTACCCGCTGTCTGCCGTCGAGGTAAGCTTAGGCGTGGCTGATATCCCTGCATGCCTTGCTGTTTCATTCGGGACTATATTCATGATTTACTCCCGAAGTCCTAGGTTAAGCTCAGTTGCTTCAGCCCAACGGATTCATGTACTAGGATTCCAGACGAAGTTCGAGTCTCTGTTGAAACAGCCACGCATGATTCCCCCATTTATCCAATCGGATAGATCCTCTACCCCAGATTATACACAACCCGACACATGGCACACGCTATATAACCACTCGATGGGCCGCTGCTTTCTTGGCCAAGTAACATACGGCCCCGAGAGACCAAAGTTACATAAACACTCTATTCCCCTCACTTAATCTTCATACACTCCACGTGGCAGAAGTCCATCATCTTCCCAGTCCCTCTACTATCATATAGGGTTATACTAGAGCCGAGACCAATTGGTAAATACCCCTTAGGAGGAATGTTATGAAGCTCTGCAATACACCAACTAAACCCTTCGTCATATCTGACCTGCATGCACCAGTCCCGTAAAACACTCTTCAAATATACACCTTTGCAAACATCTTAGATCTTACTCACATTGTTCAAACTTTTGGTAAACGCTTAGCACACGCATAGAAGGGGATAAAATATGAATAGGAATAACAATACCTAGGGCTCCGATCTAATGAGGGGTAAAGAATCCTTTAGGATAGAAGGGTATTACGAAGGTAAGAGTTCGGGTGTGCACATGAGGGATATATGTACGAATGACTTTAAGGGTTTTGTCCAAAACATTGTGAGCGAATTATTCTACTATTATGTCTGCGGGCCATCAGGGCACTCAATACATGAGAGCCTCCAGTTGTATACGGATGGTCCAATATTGGTTATGGCACTGTGTTCAACTTCTCTACGAATAACTTACCCCTATTTATTCTCACCACTGTACAATAAGCCTTTTCATTATCTATCATATGAGTACTATTGTTTTAGCAAGGCCCTTATGTAGAACTATATAAGATTCTGCCAAATTCTCATAAAAACGAGCTCATATATAGTGGCATGAGATTTTGTCTGAAGACAATGATAATGACGTTAGTTTGATAAGCAGATGTCCCAAAAATAGACTGATTTCTGTGAAATGGGGATGTCAACTTCGCGATACGCCTCAACGATATTTCAAGACACCGTACAAGTAAATCATAATCATGCTCGCATAACCCTACCAATCTATCTACCTAGGTATTGTCCCAATGTTGTAACTCCCAACCCAACCGGCCGCCCCCGTTCTCTAGTCTCCAATCCGTTTTACTATTTAATAAGCCCGCGCTTCGCGTCCTTGGCTATGAGCCCGACCAAGCTCTTCTCTGGCAATGGGTATGGCGGACGCCCACCAAGGATGTCGACGACTTCCTTGTTGTCTAACCAGTGGGCTGCTGTCGGACGGCGGTTCTTCCAGTCTGTTTCATGATCTTCTACCTGCTCCATGGACGAGAAGGTCACGTCTGCGCCTTTGATACCAATAACAGAGGTGCTTAGAGGATCTTGCATTATCTTTTCCGGATTCTTCTGCGGCTTAGGGCCGTACTTCTCAAGGTGCTGTATGCACTTGATAGCTAGTCTAACGGCACGGCATCTGTCCATGGCTGATGGGACACCGCCCTGCTGAACGTGGCCGGGAATGCTATCTCGAGATTCAAACCGGTCGTGGGCTTCCTCTCGGATGATATCCGCGATAAGCTTGGCTGAGTAAACTTTGCTTGCCTTCTCGTTGACAAGGATTAGTCGGCCTGCTCGCGATTGGCCTCTATCTCTCGTGAAAACGTCCTTTAAATGTTTGACGTCTGCATTCAGCATATCTAAACTGATCCCCTCTTCCGGAATGTAGACGGCGCTCGCACCAACGCCTAATCCTCCTAGAATTGCTACGTATCCACACCGACCACCTTGGGTTTCAATAACGAAAACTCGTCTTCGGGTGGCTGACGCAGACTGTTTAATCTTGTCACAGTAGGCGACGAGTTCGTTTAGACAAGTATCAGAACCTAAGGAATATTCTGTACCTGGGACATTGTTCGAGATGGTTGCTGGAAGCAGAGTCATGGGAATGCAGAGCGAAGGGTACTTGGCTCTGGCTTTTCGAAGTTGCGAGATAGAGTGGAAAGCCTCGAAACCACCGATTAGGAACAAAGCATCGAATTCGTACTTCTCGATTAACTTAGCGATTAGCTCCATACCAGACTCTTCTGGAAGCTCTCGGTTCGTTCCTATTTCGGAGCCTCCTTTGCTCGCCCATCCGTCTACTTCGAGCCAATCGAAGTGTCGGACAGCACCTAATGGCGTGTCGCCGTGATGCCGGGCAAATCCAGCAAATCCATTGTGAATTGCGAGAGGCTCATGTCCGCCTGTCATCCTGAAGTTAGAATTTCGAATTCATATTATGGGGAAGAATATGCTACGATAGGTATTGGATGGTTCATCCTTCAATGGTTGAAAGGGAGGGTAGCTATGAATCTAATGGGGATGTCTTACGAGATCGACAATAAGCTACACCTGCGCGGATAGCAGCATTCATACCACCAGCGGGTGCTCCAACGTTGATAAACCCGATTTTCATCCTCTGTAGCGGAGTTAGCGTTCATAGCTAGCAATGCTGGTAGTCCTATAAACTTACCTTGGAATTTTCTAGGTGTATGTCTTGGTCAAGTCCCATAGTAGTAGTCATCATGTAAGACTTGTATTGATCGGAGAATTCTGTATCACGAAGTGACATTGCTCTGTCGAAGTCCTGAGCTTCAATAGCCGTCGCTACCTTCTTAGTTTCTTGTACAGCCGCCATAAGAGGTTTCCGAACGATCTTGTTCTCGGTAATAGCGATAACACAAGTCTCGGTCTCCGGTGTAGCTTCAAGTACAGCCTTGACAGCTTCTACTCCTTGTAGCGTGGCGAGCATCCTGTCGTAGGCTACTGCGGTGCCTCCTCTTTGAACATGGCCGAGGGTTGTAATGCGGGTGTCTAGTGCTAGGCCCGATTTGTCGGCAAGAAGGTCTTTCACCATCTCAGGCGTAATCTTTGTGCCATGCCTATCAAGAGCACCTTCTGCTATAATGACAATGGTTTTACGTTTGCCCCAGTCTCGGTGCTTGTGAAGTTAGCATAACCCCCCTTTGGATAAAACCGTTAAGCTTGGCTACATACCTTCCTAATAACTTGACACATCTCCTCTTTCCAGTTATCCTCTCTAGGTTTCTCTGGGATAAAGATGAAGTCGGCACCGGTAGCTACACCTGCCATCAGAGCTAACCAACCGCAATGTCTCCCCATAACCTCTATTACGAAAGCGCGGGAGTGTGAGGAGGCGGTGGCTTCGATATAATCTACCATTTCGCATACACGGGCTAGAGCGGAATAGGCGCCAATGGTGGCATCGGTTCCGGAAAGGTCGTTGTCAATTGAACCTACGAGCCCTACGATGTTAAGGTGTTTGTAGGGTTCGATCTGTTTAGCTTGTAGCTGGCCTGTAGATACAAGTTCTTCGAGTAGAGAAGGCCATTCGGCTCGAAATCTATCAGCACCGGTAAGGGAACCATCACCGCCGCAGATAATGAGGGCATCGATGCCATTGAGGATTAGGTTTTTGGCGGCAGTCAAACGTCCGGGACGCTCGTAGAAAGCCATACACCTCGCGGTACCGATGAGCGTGCCACCCTCGGAGAGATATCCTCGAACATCGTTCCATTCCATTTTTCTAATGAAATTACCACCTTGAACTAGGCCCTCGTAGCCTTCGTAGACGCAATAGGGGTCGCACCCCACGTGAATAGCCATTCGTACGACGGCCCGGACAACGGCGTTCATGCCTGGCGAATCACCGCCCGAGGTCATGACGGCGATCTTCTTCTTTGTCGTAGCCATGCTGATAGGTATTTTAGGTATAATATCGTGGAGAGATTTGGGGGAAGTTCGAAATTCGAGGTTTTAGGAATGAATGAATAAAAGGGAAATACGAGATCTACTAAACCAAGAGATGGTACATCCAAAGGTTAAAGTAGAAGTTTAAGTAGGCGAATAAGAGTAATTAGAACTGCAAGGACCTATAATGCGTTCTTTTACATGCTCGAATCAGCCCATGCAAGCGACGTCGAGTGGAAAAAGGAAATATCAGGAGATAGCAATACTATTAACGTGACGAGGGAAATAATAAAAAGGTAGCTTACCTTTTCCATGTACTTACCTACTTTACATTAGGTACATTTATGTCATTTCTTTGGGTAGAGTAGAGAAAAAAACCAACAATATAGTGAACAAAAGAAGCTCTTATCAATTATCAGTGCGGGGGAGCTATAGGTAGGATGTCGCATGTGTTATGCAAGTACCCATCCCTATTACGTAGGTAGCGGAGGTACAAATAAAACCCCTCACTACTCCGTACTAAATATGTACCTAATATTGCAGCTGGGTGGTGAGGCTGAGTTATTTTTACTTTTCAAGGTTGTTGAGCTCTTTTTTTGTTGCTTCTTCACACCTACATACATTACCTAGAACATAGTTGGTATATTGCTATAATATATTGCTATAATATATTGCTATAATATATTGCTATAATATATTGCTATAATATATTGCTATAATATATTGCTATAATATATTCACCATTGACCATAAGACGCATTTCTGTTCTTATATGATAAAATAGGTACCTAGGCCGGTCCGCTATTAGCTTAGGAGTCATCGAATCATTTTAGGTACATTACAGTGCGTAGACAGGACCTTAATGACCGAATAATATGTACGTCTACGTAACGGAGCTCGCCATGGAACGGCAGTCAAATTAGCGTCTGACAGACAATCCCCACCTGACGTAGTGTCGAGATCTTGTTGAGAAGAATCTATCAAGTTCTATTCGACTGTTCGAAGAATACCCTGTCAATACCTAGGCAAGAGATACTTAATGCAGATGCTAGAAATTCCCGCAGTAATAAAGGTATGCAGGTAACTTTTATGAAAAAGGTAGAGGTCTCTCTATAGTGTATAAGGTATATAGACTGACATCCGATAGGATCAGTTACGTCTTGGACAGCGCCTCTATTGTATGTACATAGTAACTTCTCGAGATGATCTTCAACCTACCGGTCTCGCAGTGGCAGAACTTCAGAAGAAAGCTACACGAAAATAAATGTAGCCCTAGCGTGAGATAGCATGATATAATCGGTATATCCTGTATTCTCGAACGATTTGGCGAAATACGCGTATTCGAAGATGCCATCCTCAATTACTTTGTTAGCTGTTCTTGTAGTTACATCGTATATTAAGGGTACACTTGAGTAACCTAGATCATGCGATAAAGCTGTCGAGATTAAATAGTCGGCAATAATTACTCAAGTCGATGGAACTACCCGAGAATCCACCGGAGAAAGCATATGGAAATTATTATGAAAAAAAATTGAGATAGAAGACTCCTACGTTACGATAAGTGTTAATGAGAAAGTACATCCGGACGAAGCATGTGCTGTGAATGCAAACATGAACCTTGGGATGATCTACTGCAGGGGAATACATAGGTACCCAGGTATCTACTAG
This sequence comes from Daldinia concentrica, assembly GCA_902805455.1. Classification (NCBI taxonomy): domain Eukaryota; kingdom Fungi; phylum Ascomycota; class Sordariomycetes; order Xylariales; family Hypoxylaceae; genus Daldinia; species Daldinia concentrica. The sequence continues at coordinate 1,442,155 of CADCSW010000009.1, forward strand.
TGGGGAAAGCTCACAGGCTCACCAAACTTTCCCTACACTAGCTCCATGCTGACTCATCAGGAGCAAGGGCATTGAAACTTCCAGTACCTTGCAATTATGATCTTCGCTGTTTATACCCGGGCATGTAGTTAATGAAGCTTCATGTACAAAGTACATACCATTTCTTTATTACATCTTCATCTTCAATGTTCGTAACTACAATCCAATGCAAGCTCCAACGACACACACCTAAGCTCCTCTAGTCTCTCTTCCATAATCAAATCCCAACATCAGTCCGTACTATATAGATCACAGTAAACAATCGAAATGACCTCCTCCGGCTCGCCTTTCTCGTTGCGCCCTTGGCCTATAGGCGACAAGAAGCCGAAGAACCTTGGAGAGTTCATCTCACGCATTAACGTCCAAAGTGGTGGCTTCCGCAATGTCACGGAGGCTAGGTTGCGCGAGGAGATCGCAGCTCAGGAGGATGGTCGAGTTGAAGCCGAGGGTTCTTCGGATGAGGAGGAAGATGAAGATGCCGAGTTGAAAAGTGTTACGGCTGCGCGAGAGGAATTCTTAAAGAACATCGAGTAAGCGCTTTCAAGAGGAAAGGAAATTCCGATCAATGAACATTTATGCTAATAGTAGTTGTCTAGAGTCGCGCACCAATCCGCCATGTTAAGTCTCGACTTCGTATCCCTCCTTCTTACGAAACAAGACCCGAGAGCTTTGAACACGTTGTCGCCAGAGCTGCGTGAACTAGTCGGCATAGGTACTCTAGGAGCTTCCAAGTTAAACGAATCCAATATCACCGAAGCGCGAAGGCAAGATGATCTCGCTGTTGCAACGGGGTGGAGGCTTATGGGGGTCAACAATATGGTGGACTCGGTTGTAGCAGCTGCGGAGAAACTGGAGAAAGAAATGCAGTTGGAGACTAGGTACTGGGCCGATGTCTTGACAGTTAGTGAGGGCGGCTGGGCTGTTTGTACCGCGCCCCAGGAACCACATACCTTAGGTGTTCGATTTGGTTTCGCTGAATCCGCGCCTGAGTTCAGAAATAGCAGTATTGCTCCCTTCAGACGCAATGATGATGGTACTGTGCGCCTGGGACTGGGTCGTGTTGGTGGGGGTTCCCAGAGAGTCCGTCTTACCCTCAAGAAGAATGGTATAATTGTGGATCAATCACCTTTACCGGGACGGATGCCCGACGACGCGCCTCTACAGGATCGAGTACGCGAAGCCAGAAATACAGCCTTTCACCAGGAGCTTTGGTATGAGATCAACAGGGAAGCTCGCACCTTACTCTCCTCGGACGTTTACTCGGATTCTTCAAGTATTACCTGGAAGCAGGATCCGGAAACAGATTTTATCTTCACCCTCGAAGATCTTGGCGAACCGGATAACGCAAATGAAAGAGTGACAAACATGCAGTGCTCATGCACGGCATACTACATCTACATACAGTTCCTCTTATTCCAAGGGCACCGACAGAACTACCACCGGCGCACTACTATGGCACAACTCCCACCTAATCGCATGCAATCACCCTATGCTATCTTGCGCGCAGTGATCGCAAACACCGAATTTTTCAGGGACTGCAAGGCTATGACAGATTTCTTGGACGATCTGGTATTTACATTAAAGCGGGCTGGTATCTCCACCGCTACCTGCAAGTCAAAAACCCAACCGCTCACTCCTCTACTTCCGCAAGGCAGCCTAACCCGTCGTAACGCCAAGACGGAGCTTAACTTTATTAACTATCTCGCTGGCCGTCTGGAATCTGCTTTTGAGCTGGCTATTACGCCGGAAGTCAGAATATTTGGGCGGGCCCGTATTATGGTCGTCCCTTACATACAGATGCACTTCAATATCTCCCTAACGCCATTTTCTCCCCATAATGGCACAGCAGAGAGCAATAAGGATGCCACATCTACGAATCAGGGAGCAAAAAATCCCCTAGAAGATCTATACCCACCCGCCGATCTTAACCGCGAAGCATATCCAAACGCAAAGGACGCTATCTATTATATTCAACAAGCTACCTTACGCGCCCTGACGCAAATCCTTGCAGTAACTGCTGGAGAAAAGCTAGGCAGGGATGATATATATTGGACTGAGACAGTGCACGGTCCTGGCGTAGGTGACCGAGATGGTAGAGAGGCAAGGGTTGACATCAAGGAGGATAGCGATGGACGTCTTATCCTAAGCCTCGACGGGCAATGTCAGGAAGGCCAGCACACGGCCAGGCTCATATGGACATGGAGAGCAGACCGCGGCGATGAGAGAGGAGACAGCATTACCGACGCCGCGCTCCGGGTCATGCAGAGTTATCCGCAACAACAGGGCGACGAAGCGGCTGATTAGACATCAGCCGACACCCCCCCTGCCAGCGAGTATTCTATGACGGACTCTCATACCGAAGTCGGCTCCCCTATAGCAGTCAACTACCCCAACACGGAAGAGTGTTATACAGTGTAGTCAACACGACCTTGCTATAAGAAATAATTTCTTTTTTTGAAGAGGCCTCTATTACCGAAGAAGGCTCTCTGAAAACTGAGTGAGGCGGCAGGTTTTGCATCTATTATCTAATATATATAAATGCTGGGTATGGAATTAGTTACAAACCATGTTGGTTGGTTACAGGGCCCGATAATGCAATGTTAATGACTACAAATAAGGGATCAGAAGCTTCGAATGTTGAATATCGCACAATTACTCCAATTAGGTAACGCTCAGCCTGGCATGAGAATCGCTTTTATCTAATTTCGACTGTTAAAAATACCTACCTAGGTTAGGTAGGTTAGGTACCTATTCACCTTGTCCATTACCCACATACATAGGTAAGTCCTAGGACCCACTGACCCCTATTCAAAGCCCTACCCCTGAATTACTATCAAACATGCACCCACGACAAAGGAATTACGTATATGTCAGTGAGTATTAAATCACTAGCGCTACAGTTTAATCGTTTTCCATATATCAGGAGCATAAGTTAGGTATTTAAGACAAGTAGCCTTCGCCTTTATGTGCGTTATCGGTAGCTTAGGTACCTTGTTTGAATATATGTAACAGATCAGGGAAATACGTTCTGACGTAGCGCATAAAGAGCATCATCGATATGTATACTTATGATATCTGATATACCTTAGAAGTTAACCTGCCTTACCTAGGCGGGTTTCATATATTATGTAATATTTTCCCTCTTCACGAAGAGACATACTACAGCCTCATAAATCATTATCGATTGGCTTTGAGCAAGATCGGTATTACGATTTTATATCCCAAGATAGGTAAGTTATGAATGGGAACATTATGCCAGGTAGCACTTAATCGCAAAAAGAGAAGGGCAAGGGGAAGTACGGAATACCGGATACGGAAAAAATACTCACTCTTATTAAGTATCTGAGTATGACTACCTAACTGCATAATGGAAAGTACAATCATATCAATCAAAAGAACCATCTATAGCAAGTCCGTTACTGCAAAAGCCATCCATACACACCACATCCCTTTAGTACAAACAAATAGACCGTTTCCTTCAGTTCGCCGTGAGGCAATATCGTGTACGAAATAATATCCCTCGTCCTTCCTCTGGATAACTGACTAAACCGTGAGCCTACCTAGGCAGAAAGTACATATCTCGTCAAAACGTCATTATAATGCTCGCCCGCTCAAGGATTTATGGCCTCCAAATCGGGCACATGGTAAATTGTGACAGGCATGCGTTGTAAAACAACGTGGACCTCTTTCTTTCCAAATATCATTAGCAACCATTTTCATCTAACTGATAGGAATAAAAGCTGAGAAAAGGGTCACATGGTAATCGATGGTTATACGAATAGGAACCAGTAATTTATAGGGTGAAGTATTGTATGGACTAGATCCTTTGAAGTCCTGGTTCTCGCGGCTAGGAGCCCATGCCGAAGAGAAATGCGAGATCTTCAGTGCCGAGTTTGCCCATGTCTTTGCTTGCATTTTCGCCCTGCAGAGCAAATTCGACGACTCGACGCTTCTTCTCTTGCGTGGCCATAATTCGATCTTCCACGGTTTTCTCGACGAGGATTCGATGAACTGTAACATCTCGCTGCTGACCAATGCGGTATGTACGGTCGATGGCCTGGTTCTCAACGTAAGGATTCCAGAAAGGATCCATAATAATAACCTGCGAGGCTACTGTCAGATTGAGGCCAGCATTTCCGGCTTTAAGTGACACCAAAATAACCTTCACTTCGGGATCCTCGGTGAATTCACTAATTGCCTTGTCACGTTTAGTTGCTGTCATACTACCATCGTAGCGACCAACCCGAAGCCCAAGTTCATCTTCAACTGAGATTTGAATCAAATCAAGGAAAATGGTCCATTGAGAGAAAACGATAATCTTCTCTCCCGTAGTATCCTGGATAGTCGAAATGAGCTCACAGCACTTGGCTACCTTGGCCGATGGTTGCCAAATTTCACGTAGGCTTCGCATGTACCTCTTGTGGGCCCGCTGGTTATGCTTTGCCCGCTGGCATAGCTTCGCAAGCTCGTCTGGTTTAATGTCAACTTCGTAACCATCATCGGAGTCATCAGCGTCGTCATCCGTATCACCCACTCCTGACTCCTTTCCATCTTGAAGCCGCTTTGGCTGATAAATCTTCAAGAATGAATCGAATTTTATCATCGTGAATTTTCCTTGCTTGTGACAGGCCATACACTCTATGCTTTGCTCAAGCTCTGCCGCGCGAATCCTGTTCTCCCCCAGTATGTTCATAAATACCTCAGCACAGTGCGAGCAAAACAGATCTCCGCAAGGACACATGATAGAAGGATGTGATGCGACATCAGAACATACTGAACATTGAAAGAGCTCCGTTTCCTTGATACGATCGATTACCTCTGGGGATAGGGTCTTTGCAGATTCCTCTGCCTGCTCCTCTGGGATGTCGGGTATGATCAGTTCGAGATCAGTGAGATGCAGATATGGATGACAGCAGGCTTGACGCAATCGAAGAAGGAGTATCAAGACTTTGGTGTAATGCTTCCCAATTGTACCAGCCCTGAGATACTTGCTAAACTGGACACGAGCATCCTTCTCAAGAGTAGCATAATATTCTTGTTGATCTGGATCAAAAACAACATGATCAATGACCTCTATTTTCTCTTTCAATTGGATGATAGGCTTTCCGTCAATCTTGGACTTCTTGGTTCGTCGAAGTAGTATATCTTTAAGTAGATTCTGCAACGTTTTCATTGCTCTCTTTTTCTCATCTGGGGTGGCTTTAGATCCTGGCTGCAGAGATTTGAATTCCTGCGCAATGCTGTTAGCTAGATACTTCGATCCCCATTAGTAGTAAACTTACTCCCTGGAATTTTTCAACCACACAGTACGGTTTGATTCCTAAGAATCGGACAAGGGAAGCGAGTTCGTTTGGCCCATTCTGCATTGGTGTCCCCGTCAAGCACCAACGATACTTGGTCTGTAACTCGCAAACGGCCTTTGAAACCATGGCTTTATGATTCTTGATGTACTGCGCCTCGTCAAGAATCACGCGGTAAAAGAGGCTCTTTTGACTCAAAAATGGGCAGATCTCAGATAGGTAATCCTCATCGACTTCTAGTCCCTCTCTTTTCGCTTGCCTGATGTATTGATCCCTCTTCTTAACTTCAGACACGAGTAATCCGTAGCTGGTCAGTACAACATCATAATCGCGGAGCTGATTATAATCCTTCTTTTTCGAATGTTGTATAAATACTTTGAGTTGATAGCCTGGCAGGACTTTTTGCTTAACCTCTCGCTCCCATTGCTTGAGTAAAGACACAGGAGCAATGATGAGGTTAGTCTACAATAATTAGCATAGACCATACTAAAATTTAGGAGATACTTACTTTCACATTAGACCACGGGTATGATTCAGTGTCGCGACTGACCATCAGAGCGATGGTCGAAAGTGTCTTTCCAAGACCCATGTCATCAGCAAGTATGCCACCCCTCTTTTCCTCATCTAGCTCCATTTTCTTCATCCATTCCAGCGCCATGAACTGATGCTTGTAAAGGGGATATCGCAAAGCATTCAGAGGATCTGCTGGGTCCTGGTGAGCGTCATCTGCTTGGATATTCGAAAATAGCTCTTCGAAGGTATCTTCGGTCTTGGAGAGGGAAACTTCATTAAGAAAAGATTTATCCTTAAGATTACTACCAGGTGCTATTGCTTCTGTAAAAGAGCGGTACCAATTATTTAGCATTCCAATGTTGGCATTTTTGATGTCTAGTTGATCGGGTGATTCTGCTATGATTAATGAAGCTATCGGCTCGGATATGGATGGGCTTATCGCGACGCGACGAAGTTTGTTAATCGGAGCTTCGAGGTCATCGGATGATTCGAGATACTCGCTGAATGAGCGCTTCCTAGTAGTGGAATAACCGATGTCTTGAGACCACTCAGGGGATTCATCAGCTTGACTTGTATAGTTAATGGACACAGTATCACCAGTGTCCTCATAGAAATCTAAGCAATGAGGAAGATTAGCTAGGTAATTTTAAACAAGAAGCATATGAATAAAGTTTATATTGAGATTAAAAAAGGTTAGCAAACGGGGAGGGGGGTGTAAGAGGACAATTAGTCAAATCATCTGATACCTTTACATAGCCCGAACAAGTTGTCGCCTGAAATGTGTGTGAAAGGTAAAGATAAAGGGAAAAAAGGAATACTAAGGAACTAAGACATATCTTACCATTCTGAGGCTCAATGCACTCTGATTCCATTTTGGAGTAGGGTTATAGAGCTGTGTTAAGATGCAGAATAAATTTTGTCGACGAAGAATAGGGTTACTGCTGATGTGAGTTTGTGCGGAAAAGATGCAATTGTTGGCGGTAACACGGCTGCCAGAGTAAAGTAATGGTAACCAAGGCTTTCGGCTAAGATGTCAAAATCATAATACAGCCAACCTTGGCTTGATCAAAATATGAGTGAAGATCAAGGCGAAATGACTGCATCATAATAGTTGATTTCTTATGCCAAGTGTGTGCAATCTGGCTGTCCAGTGCTATGTGGGCAACTAGAGAGGCAGAGTAACTTATTGCTTGACTGCTAAAGGGCCCGGCGACGATCGCATTACTGGCAGTTAACTGTGGATTATGATGGGATAATCAAATAGAAAAAAACAAACAATGTCTTAAAAAAAGGAGTGATGCGCGTCTAAAGTCAAAGACGCGTTGCGGCTTAAAGGTTTTGTTTTCATGAGATGTGAAGTCAGGATCCTTGAATTATAAAGGAAAGGCTGTAAGAAATATATAGAAAAATAATAGAATGTAACAATGCAGCTTCCTAAGGTTGCCTGTGAAGATGCAGGCTCGTCAAAATGAATCATGATTGGATGCCTAAGGTAAAAATTCTCCTAGCCTTGCTCCAAGGAAGCAGCCTCAGTCATTTCGTATATTGAAGAAGTCGCGGTTGTCATGATGATATTTCGTATTGGGGCAACAGCAACTCTTGGGAAAGAGCATTCTGATTTCCATTGCGGTTGTTGCCTGTTTACCTGAGGTACGTATACTTAGGCATTTATGTAGGATAAAAGAACATTGAAGGTACAAAGGCTGAATTTCCCCACAGTCGTTAAGTGTTGTCAGCTGTGATACACGTATTTCTAGGAGGAACGTGCTTCCGTCTAATAGAGAGGTTTATATGATTGGCTGCGTGCACTTACGCCAAACATATATCTGCATGTATCCTAGGTAAAAGGTTGACCTATCATAAAATCCAGATGTCGAGCTTTATGGACTTCAGGCAGATATGTGTAGCACAGTTAGTTGACAGCTAGCATGTTAGCCAAGGGGCTAATTAGTAGATAAATTACGTACTGGAACATGATATCCTTCGAAAGACCTTAAATTGGATACGGTAAATTTGCTATCGAACTGAATTGGCCAAGCCTGCTTTCAGGGGTGTGTATTAGACCAAGTAAATATCCCATAAGACATATACTGGCATCTTGTCTTAACATTTTTATTAATTACGGCTAATGGCTTGTCATTCCTTTCTGGGTTTAATACGAAAAGGAGTTAATAGTGAAAGTTTAAAAAACATATATTGTCACTTTATAACTATACATGTTATGGTAATTATTGAATTATTCTCGAATGGTATTTAATTATTAAAAATATTGTTTATGTTTATAATAAATCAATTATAGCTTAAAAACCTCTTTAATTAATTAATTAAGGTCATTTTATAATTAATAAAAAATTTTTAACAAGAATTATTACTTTAAAATGTTAATAAAAGGTTAGTTTATTTTAAATAAAAAAGTAAAAAAAAGTCATTTAAGTATAATAAACAATGAACAAAAATGCCTACTAATGTATATTATAATGTTATTGCAATAATTATTTCTCTTACAAAAAGGCTTATTTAAATGTACGTTATAAATTGATAATAATGTTAATAGCTTTAACATTATAGCAAATAATACTTGTATATTTACTAGATTTAATCTAAAGACATTAATATTATATAACCATCACGCAAAACTAAAAATGTTTATATTTATAAGTTTAAAAAGTATAAGTAAAATAAAAGCTAGTTAATTAATATTTGGAAATACTTTTAAAGTCATTATTTTTAAATATTATTTACGTATTATAAAGCTGTATCAAGGCCGTTACCGTACGTACAATATATTACAAAACATTTATGTTTTAAAGTTAAAGAAGTAGTTAAAACATAATTTTCTTCGTTAAGGCTTATGGGAATTATTTATCCTGTGCTTTTCAAAATGGGATTAAGTGTATCTTACGTTGTAGGCGATCTGTTAGGAAAGATGGCAATGTTACGCAAATACCTGCTATAAAGCTAAATGCTATAAGGTTTCGTATTTGGAAGCCCGTGGCGTTAGGATTCCACCGTTCCAGGCCACACTACTCAAGTTTTTATAGCCTGTACTCTTTAACGCTTGCATATCAAACATGCGGTGTCTTGATGATAGATATAAAACCAATATATCGAAAGGAAATTGGACTTGTAATGGCGATCGATTGACTGAACCTCTTTTCACGTAATTGAATCGTTAAAGAAAATTGGTTTTTGGTTAATATTTTGGCCTAGGCAAATTAGTAGCTTTGATATGTTTAAGGCTCATGATGTGTACCCCTTACTCGTGGGGTTATAAGGATCTCTACTGATTCATATGCGGACCATTTCCAAGCAATTTCTCATAGAGCTACCTAATATATTTACGTTGTGTAGCATAAACAAGTACCTAAAATAATAAGATGCCTGCTGCCCATATGATTATTTCTTAATAATCTAGGCTCTTAAGTCCCTTCCCGTTTATCTTCTGTATATTGATCTCACTTCAACATGGGTATAGAGGTAGATAAAATCTTAATTCAACGTTGGTTATCTTTACTTCTTAAGTAGTTACCTCCGGTGCGTTTACTGCTTAGTAGTGGAGGCTATTGAAAGTCTTTTGAAATAGCAAAAAGTCGCCTTATTACTTCAAGGAATTGAGATAGAATTGAAAAACATAACGACCTAGTACCCGCTAGGGCACCTAAGGAAAGCTTATCATTCTCGAGAGATTATAAAATGGCTTATATACACCGAGTATTTCTCTATTGTTGATCAATACGGCAGAAGGTTAGTAGTTGTAGAACTGAACTTATAGTATTACTCCGAAAGCACTAGCATCTGAATTCTGACGCCAGCCCACAGACTTGAATATTATTTACCCTTGCACTAGCTATTGGGACAGTGGAGAAGTGAGGGAAGAAAAGAGTATTAATTGGAAGAGATTACGAAGAAGTCCGAAGCAAGGGTTAAAGTGCGTAATCCTGAGATAGATCTCCAATAGCAAAAAACATATTATGTACGCTCTGTGTAGCTCTTACAACTGTCATGATTTTCAATCAAGAAATAGTGGAACTTATTCTTGCTTAGGAATATGGAATACGGTGGTAATAGCGGCACCCGCCAATATACGAATGCAACAATTTGCATCCGAAGTGTAAATGGGGTTTGTTGAAGCGCGTGTCGACACAAATAATTATGCTCAGTTCCAAGTGGGACTCGTAGTTCTATATTTAAACTCCCTTTATTCAGCACTTAGGTGCCCATATGTTCGTAAAGAATAATAGAACAGGGGCTAAGTCAAGGTAAGCGTGCAAATCATTTCTTGGTCTATGTTTAAATAAACAATTCACCATCCCCTCTCAGGTTCTCTGCTCATGTCCATGTTCGATTCGAGTCCCAAATGAGCCGTCTATCATCAACATGGCTTTCTCGTTTCTATTGTTTTCGATTCTTGGTGTATCTTTAACTATTGTCCGCCTTCTCCACAATTGGACAAAGCTCAGTAAAGCGCCAGGGCCGATCCTCGCGGGGTGCACGGATCTGTGGAGGGCTTACTATCAATACAATGGAAGACTCAGGGGGAAAATATTGGATTTACACTCTCGATACGGACCTATAGTTAGATATGGCGTGTGTAGTATTAGTATTAGCGACCCAGAGGTTATCAATGTTGTCTACAGAAGTCGGGCGGGGTTCATCACGGTATAGTAACTTCAAGGCTATACGTGCTGCCATTTTCTTACTAATCTTGCATAGGCAGACTCATACAAGGTCCTAGTAGGAATACAGAATGGCAAGGAGGTGCCGAGCCTGGTGGGCACATCTGACGAGACTCGCCATGGCGCATTGCGCCGATCAGTAGCCAATGCCTTCACGCCCACTGCCGTGTTGGACTATGAGAAGTGGATTGACACGACAATCGAAGAGCTGATCGATATAATAAGTAAGAAGGAAACTTTTGATCTCTCCTCGATGATCCTTTGGTACACCATGGATGCGGCTGGACGATTTTCTTTTGGTGAGTCGCTTGGATGTCTTCGGACCGAGGGTGACGTGGATGGTTCAATACAGCTCGTTCGTGATCGCTTCAACCATTGGGGGTGGTGGTCTTCAATTCCGAAGCTTGAAAGGTTGATATATCGGAACCCTATCGCCATGTGCCAGAAACGAGCACCATCTCGCATGGCGAGGTTGGCTTTATCCAAGATCAAGGCGAGGAGCGCTCAATTGAAAGACGAGGCCGGTGATATGGATCTTCTTCAACGATTTCTCGAAGCGAGCAAAATTTACCCGCAGCTAGATGCTACAGGTATTGTAGGCATGCTGATGTCTACGATATCGGGAGCAGGCGATACGACAGCGACCACCGTGACGGCAATACTCTACAACTTAATCAAGAACCAGGAATCGCTTGAGAAGCTTGAGGATGAATTGGTACGCGCAGATCTGCCGCAAATACCAGGGGCCTCACAGGTCAATAAGTTACCGTACCTAGATGCTATCATTAAAGAGGGTATGCGGCTGTTTACCGTTATTACGTGGCCGATGGAGCGGCTAGTTCCTGCGGGAGGGGTTACTATCGCGGGCATGTTCTTTCCAGAAGGCACTACTGTAGGATGCTTACCCCTAGCAGTTCATCACGATGTCAAGATCTTTGGAGATGATGCCCATATATTCTGTTCCGAACGTTGGCTTATTTCTGATCGAGAACAGCTGAGGCGCATGGAAGCCTCCCACGTAGGGTTCAGTAGGGGTCGTCGTAGTTGTTTGGGGCAGAATATCGCCATGTTACAGATGAAGAAGGTAATCCCAGCCATATTAATGAAATTCAAGGTAAGCTAAAATAAAATAGCAATGGCATAGATTTTGGACAGAGCTGCTAACATTTCGTGTAGTTAAGCTTAGCCAATCCAGAGGCAATCCTCGATGCGGACTTCTCCCCTGCTGTGGCTTGCCTTGAGCCGCTATACGTTAATTCACAGCCTAAGTATTGATTGAATAACAAAGACATCATAAAATCCCCCTTGACCTTGAACGCTTAGCGGATTACGGACCTAAGATCATACCTGCCGAACCCAAATTCCTATATATACTTACTGTATAAGTCTTGCGAGGGGTTGTTGACTCATGTAGGAGTCTTTTGTTCTGGATCTATCTGTATCCGGGGATCATGATGCGAGGGGCTTGGCGCCTATGGAGGGGTAAGCCCATCATCATCTCCTTAAATAGATATGATAGGGCATCGAAGATGGTAAAATGTGAACAATTAGGTATTATTATTATATTATGATAATAACACAATGACCGAAGATGAAAGCTACCGAAGTATCATAGAAGGACCTACGCCCATCTACTATTCTAAACAACGTTATGCGCCCATGGCTCAGCATTGAAAGATTGAATCCAGCCGTGCCCTCCCAGCTCCCTGTTCCTCCAAATATAGGATAACTCGTGAACCACACCTTAAAGGGAATTATGGTAACAATGTCCCGAAACCAACTACTGGTTGTAAAGCGACTGCAGAGGGGACAGCAGGGTACTGAGTAACTATTGGATATTAGTAAATGGGGATCTGAACATTAACATAGGTGAGAGTAGACATACCCAGCGTTCCATGTCTTCCTCATTCTCTCTGAGCTCGTCGTATCGCGCATCCATAAGTTCTGATTACATCGGATATTAGTTTTTTTTAAACGACTTATGTAGAACTATTGCCTGAGGGGATATAAGCTCACCTGCTGTTCGATAGAGGACGTCCTGGATATCGGCATCATACTCCAGGCCGTCTAAGAACGCTTTCACCTTTTGCTCGTCTTCAGCATAGCTTATTTTCTTCCCGATCTGGCTAATCGAGAATCTGACCACTAGTGGGGTTTAGCTCTTTGTTGTTTCCTCGACATAATCTTCAGAGAAGCTAGATAACTTACCGTCTTTCCTATAATTCTCCTTACTATTTTCAAACTTCATGGAGCATTCACGGATCTCCTTGCGGAATCGATCCGCGTCTTCATTCTCGTTATCGTCTAGCTTGCCTGTAGAGCCACCTTTGCCGGCTTTCTCTCTGGTGGGATACCCATCCGTGGTCACTAATACTAGAAAGGGGCGCTTGAGTGGAGTACCCGCATCGACGTCCTTGTAGATGAGGGGTTCAAGGACGTTCTCCCTCAGCTTTGTACCGATCGGTGTCCAACCCTCGGGATAAAAGCTTTGGAGTCTCTGCTCAATTTGGTCCTTATTGAGGCCATTGGCATCAGGGGTTTCTTTATTGATGAACCGAAGGTGGCAGCCTCTATTAAGAGGGTCTGTCCGGGTGGCGATGCTGCTGATTCTTTTGACGAGTTCAATCTGAGCGCGCCATCTATCTCCTTTCCCTTGACCATCCTCTTCGCTCCACATTGATCCGCTATCATCTGATATACATTTAGTTCAAGTCTTAGTTTTCGGGTGGAATTAACTCTTACCACAATACAGAACAGGCTGATACAATGCTAATTTGGCAAGACCGTCGACCTGAGAAGGAGAGTTCAAAGGATTCTTCGGATCATTCTTGAGTTCAAATGCCTTTTTAGCCACGTCCGTAAGATAGGGATCGTTCGGAGGGAAGAACTTTTCGAGGCCACCCCTTTTGTATATTATTAGCGATATCGTGCCAAGAACAGCTTGTTTACTTAGAAGTTCCATGGGTATTGGAACTAGGTAGTTACCTTTTGACTGCATTATTTAGGTTATTTTTGAAGTCTTCCACTGTCTGAGGCTCTGCGATATCCTACGTGAAGTCTCGAATTAGTGATCAAGGAACATTAATGCATCTGGATTGACATTCTCACTTCTCCTGGTGCTGGGTTGGAACCTGGAATTTTGTAATAAGTCCTAGATGAGGCATCGAAGATGTCTGCAAGGGGACTCCAAATGTCGAAATAGGCGAGAACCTTCAGTACCCACTCGTTAATGTAGGTTATGAGCCCCCCTTTACCCTTGCTTGCGATTATATCAAGGGCATCCTTCACGGCAAGGTCCGGAGGCTGCAGCTTGTCGGCTATATCCTTTGCAGTTTGGCCACTGGCATTTTTCTTTTCTTTCGAAGCCCCTGCTTCCACAAGCAGCTTGATGGCCGCGGCATCACTCTTCCGAACGGCGGCCATCAATGGGGTCTCGTTGCCGAAAGATGCAGGCCCCGCTTCATCGAAACTGTTAGGGTTCTTGGCAAGAAGAAGCTGTATCATTCTGGCCCGCTGCTTTGGCGCGCTTGCGGCCATGAACATCGGCGTTCTTCCATCTTGGGTCTTCGTGTCTGGGTTTGCACCATTGTCCAATAGGAGCTTCACAGTAGAAGAATTTCCCTTCCGTATAGCTGTTGCCAACGGGGTGAGGCCCGACGCTGGGTCTGGTTTATTGATAATTGATGGGTCACCTTTGAGGTACTCGGCAAGTTTGATCTTGTCTAGGGCTGGTGGAGTAGCTCCTGCATCGATCCAGAGAGACATGCTGTGCGAGTTACTGTGATATCGAATGAAAAGCTAACTAAGCCTATAGATTGTAAGTGTGGGAATAGTGCTGTGGAGTGCATACGTATTCATGCGAGAGAGAGGAGTCGAGTATTTCTATCATATATGCTGTGCATCTTCTTGCTGATAACTATACGTATATGGAAGCACTTGTTGGCCTTAACGGCAAATCTGTTCTACATTGGGCTACCAGATAGCCCTAGATATTACTTCGACCTTACTACTCTGAGTAATTAGAGTGCCCAAAGTGGCTGGCGGAATGACAAGCCATTGCCCTATAGACACGCAGTTATTCATATCGGTCTTAGTACGATCTTCGGTGAGACAACTGGAGAGGACATCGGATACCCACCCACCATCGGTCATTACTAGTTGACTTTCTTGTGACCGAGAATTCCAGCGGCTTGCTGAGATCGAGAATCCGTCGCTATATCGGTGATGGTGTCTCTGCACAGCGAGGTAAGTGGTCGCAAATGGCAAGCTGACATGCAACTGTATGTCTAATATGCAAGACAAAAAAAGCAGAATCCAAGCGAAAGTATGAGGAGGCATTAAGATCAAAAGAAAGACATTGAAAATTTAACTGTAGTTATACGTTAATATGCGACTTTTGAATATTCCACCCCAAACGCCGAAGATTTAAACAAGACACCTTGTATCAGCTCTGTTTAACTCTTGAATTTCGATCATTCTTGGATAACACGGTATTTAATATTCGTTACGGCTCCCGACGTACTTTAACCCTTGTGGCTTGAACCAGATCCCTATTATATATCCAATTATGGACGTTAACGTTGCGGCATTTCTGGTCGGGCAAAAGAGAAAGCCCCTCGTCCTAGACGAAACAGAAGACAGATTTGCAGACGAAAATGAGATCGTTATCAAGAATGCCGCTGTTGCAATGAATAAAATCGACACAAATATGCAGGACCAACCATGGAGCGTCTTTAACTACCCGTTAATATTGGGCGTCGATGTAGCTGGTGAAGTTGTGGAAGTTGGATCCCAGGCCACCCAATTCAGCGTTGGGGATCGCGTCTTAGGTCACGCCCTTCGTCTAGCAACGGAGGATGACCGCCACGGTGCGTTTCAGACCCGGACTGTCTTAATGTCTAATATGGCGTGTGTTATTCCGCCATCTCTGTCTTATGAGAACGCCGCCGTTCTACCCTTGAGTGTTTCAACCGCGGCGGCTGCGTTATTCCAAGATGACACTCTAGCGCTTCAGCCACCTAAGGTGAACCCCGAAGAGAAAGACATTTGGATCATCGTCCTGGGCGCAACAGGGTCTGTTGGCAGTAACGGTGTTCGACTAGCAGTAGCAGCCGGCTACAAAGTGATCGGAACGGCGTCGCCGAAAAGTTTCAGCCTCGCAAGGAAACTAGGTGCAACCGAAGTAGTTGATTATAATCATCCTGACCTTGCTAATGAATTGGCTCGAGTGCTATCTGGAAAGAAGATTGGGGGAGCGTTCGATGGGAACGGCAGCTCAGATACAATCAAGACGGCTATTGCAGCCGTCTCTCAGTGCGATGGCAGCAAGATTGTTGCAACAGTAGGGGATTGGATTGATCCAGACTGGGTTCCGAGGGGCGTCAAGGCAGATACGATCATGGCGGTGGCGATTCGAGAAAATAAAGTCGGTCAAATGGTCTACGAGGACTTCCTACCCCATGCATTAGCGGCAGAGAAATACATGAAATACCCTGAGCCACTAGTGTTCGGTGATGGACTCAGCTCGATCCAGGACGCCCTTGAGAAGTCTAAGAATTCAGGAGGAAAAAAGGTGGTAGTAACTATTAAGTGAACTGCATACGCGTATCTATTGCGGATCTACGACTGCCAAGGTTCATAGCTTCCTCTAGAATAGTCATCCAATTTAGAAGATTGACAGCTAGTCTTCAGCTACTTCCGAAAATGATAGTTCATATACGTAAATGTACCTCGAGATGTGACTCCGGATACTCACGATCCATATGTTGTCTCAGTTACCTTTCACCAAGCTGCTGACCGATGTGGACCCGGACCTGAGCTAATCCAGTAGAGATAGACGACCAATCATTTCTTTTTCGTAATCCATACTCGGCATGGCGAGCGGCAGGTCAGGGATGACCATGGCAGATTTCCCGTTCTAGACAAACGGTGAGAGCTCTTGGGATCTGATTCGCTGCTGAGAAATAGTTAAATCGACAGTCTGGAATCTTGAAAAGTACATGGACTAATGTTAGCTGTTTATATGTTCGTTATACTTGTATAGGTATGTATCTTCTTTAACTCGCCATAGCTTACACTCCCAGTCATCTTCAAATTCTGTAAGTGAAATGGGTTCTAACAATATAGGTAGATCGTTGCCAGTCCTAGACGAGCCGCTAGATCATGACTTTCATAGCGGTTGGGGAAGTGTGTATACCAATCGCAGTACCGTGAGCGACAAGGAGACCCTTCCACTATGGCTGCAGTATGCCTCAGACAAGGGTGCAGTGGATAGGAAGTACCAACGACTCCTTCACGAATATACCGATCTCTTTAGCGATTTCTTTGGCGGCTACTACCCAATTTCTATGCACGCTCATGCGACAGACGCTTTACTGCCAACAACAATCGCCAGCTTAATCCTCAATACCATCGCTACCAGTCCCCTAGTTCTTAACTCACCTACTTTAAAACCAAAGCCAGATGAAGATCCAGAGGATACTGGAAAGCGGGTACGCGATTTCGCATTGGGATTCCTGGGCTGGGACGATACACATATCCTGTCACCGAACTTCATCGTTGCTGATAACATATACGGTGCTGGATATGGACCTCTTGTACGTACATCTGCGTGTATCTACATGCTTCTCATGGAGTAATTAAACCGCTAACTAGTAGTTTCAAAGGCACATACCTCGAAAGAATGGGAGATCACCGCAATTGCGTCGGGTCCCAAACCTATTGTTGTCAACATGAAGGATGGGACAGAGGAGTCGTTAAACGCGCAATTTGCAGACGCGAAGACGAAAGGGTGCATCGCTGTAGTTTTTGACCTAGTTAGCACAGAAGATGGCCTTGTGCTACATCCCGAAAAGTTCGGCATGATTAAGGCATGTTGTGCTCGGAATAAACTATTGCTCATTGTCGACGAGACGATGACAGCAATGCGGTGCGGAGCTCCTTTCGCATTCCAACGACCTGAATATGCCCAAATGGAAGTGGACAAGCAACCTGATCTTGTCATATTTGGGAAAGGCGTTGGCGTCAGTGGTATCGCAATAGGATTCAAGGGCGTTATTACCACGGGTTTCACTTACTCAGACCCCGAGGAGATCCGCCAAACAATACGATACTGGCGCGCCCTTGTGAGCCGGCCAATAAGAATACCCATACTCCTTGAAGCTCTCAGCATTCTACGAGCAGCACGGGCGGAAAACTGGCCGGCAAAGAGCGAGGAGATAGGAGAAGCTATACGAAACGTCATCTCAGAGTTGGACCCTAGTACTAACAAGCCGGACGCAGTCCGAGGTTTAGGAGCCGTGGTTGCAGTGAATAGGGAGGTAGCAATGAAGTTTCGCATCATGTCAGCTATTCGGCGGAGAAGTCCTTGGGTGCGATGGCTGCCCAAGCTGAGTAGTTCATCTGCCGATCGGGAAGTGCTTAAGAGGCAGGTCTTCGGGAGCGAGAGCAAGGCGCAGAGGCAAGTACTGGCGAAGGAGGCAGACCAATGCGGTACTATCCCCCTGTGGTGCTTCATCTGCGGCATCGAAGCTACTTCTAAGGATTGGTGTAGGACATGCTATTTGTCGTTCTGCGATAACGAAGTGTGCGTTCAGGCTTTCCAGAGACATGCTTGCGTATGAACGCCCGGCTATACTTAGAAGTTATAATTGAATAGAAAAGTTAGATGTATTAGTATTCTGGTTAATAGTTCAGTGTTCTAGCGGTTGAAGGAAATAATATTTTAAAGTCAATCCCATTCAGTAGCACCAAACGAGCGTGTATATTCATCAATCATATAATAGACATACATATTTTAAACCAAAAGGGAGAGAGAAGGCCAAGATCTAAATTCATGCCACAGCGCTCTTGTCCTTGTACGTCGTCGCGATAATATCTTTTGCCAGCACTGGCTGCGCTGTCGTCGGCGAAGTGTAATATCTCACATGCGTTATGCTGTTCTTAATCGGCCTGTCCACGGCTTGGACCCTTCTTCCATCCACATAAACCACGAACTGGTTCTCTTCAACATCAACTCTAAGCTGCGGGCTATCCCCAAACCAAGGGTTAGGCTCGAGCTCCACAGTCACTCCATAACCCCCGCCGGCTGGCTTATTATTACACTGCACAACGCGTCGCTTATTTTTGATTACCACGCCGAGTAGAATGTCGTAATTCTCTACGTCGCGTGAATTCGCCGTGCTAGATGGATCCCAATGAAGAAGCGCGATGCCAGTCCCAGTCTCGCGACGCGGCGTCTCCAGATCCATGGTGGGGGATTGGAAAACGATCGAGCCTCCAGTGGGAACCTCCGCTTCGAGCTTGGAGATCTTGGCAACGCTAATATTATTGGAGACGACCCCACTACAGCATATGCACGTTAGAATTTTATATCATAAAAAGAAAAGGGGTTACATAAACTTACGTGGGCGCCGGAGGCTTGCTGGGGCCTGTTCCTAGCGATGGGATCACCTCTGGGTCTGGGAATTCTGGTTTGACTTGGGGATCATTCGTGTAAGTCATCTGGGTTTTCGATACAGATATTTCGAGTTTCATCGAGTCTTTCCACTTTTCCTCAGGGACTGTTTTCCTGCCCTATTCGAGCTCGTTAGTCAACGCCTGTCAAATATATCTTATTCCGTATAATCACTCACCAAGTCTGTAATCCTCCAATACATTCTAGCCAACACTTTTTCAACAGTGGGTGGCTGGAGATCTGATAGTTCTTGCTGCTGGATCATCTTGATGAGGTATGAAGTGACAGGAACATAGGCTATTGCCTGTGTATCTCTCTCTTCCCCTTCTTTACAGTTACTACAGACCTCTTTTCCATCCTGCTCCGCCGGCTGGCTGAAATTGAATACGTTGGTGACGAAGTCTTCTGTTCGAAACTTGTTCTCGGTCTCGCCTTCGGGTCGCAAGAAGACTTCGATGTTAAATGGATAACCACCCAAAGCAAATATAGAGAGTTCAGTTAGTAGAATTACTATACGCTAGGATATAAGTTAAGATAGCTTACTTTGAGTACCGAATACTAAGTGCGTAGTCATTCATCTTAACTCCGCTCTTATCGGCGTCTTGCCCATATTCATTATCAATTATCTCCATCCCTTTGGGTACATCGGTCATCTGCAATCCCTCCTGCCGGGTAATTCCATATGTCTTGTTCACCATCTCAAACAACTGAGCACTGGTCTCCTTACCCGTTTTTAGCTCGGGGTACGTATATCCCAGTTTGAACCAATCACGAGTGTCATCCGGTGTCCAGACTGTACCCATTTCATCCTTATGGAAGGGACGTAGAGGGGTCTTATTCGTGACTACATCTCCACTTCCAATAATCTTTTGGTCGAAATATCTTTGGAGGTCTGTCTCGAACCATTTGTCTGGGTTTATGGTCTGCCATATGGCGAACAAGCGATCGAGATTGCTAAAGTATATTAAAAAAAATTAGCAACAACACGAGCGGTTACTAGAAGAATCTCTTACCAGTGATGTAGCCAGAAGATTGGGTCGAATGTTGCTACCGGAATTTGGGACATATGCCCACCATCTCCTCCAACCCAGTAGTGAACATTGTTATGGATGAACTCTAAGTTTATATCGTTTGTGATGCTTGATGTGCTAGCAGTTGCGCTTGTAGCATTCTCGTCCCTAGCGAGAGTAGCAAAGTGGACGTAATCCATCGGATAGGTCAGCAATCGGTATACTAGTTCCGCCGCAGTCCCGTACGGGAATCCAGTAACAGAGCTATACTTGGTTAAGAACTCGTCCACCTTTTCGTCGTGGACAACTCCCTCTATCCAAGCCTTATTGTCAGGCTTACGTTCATTCTCATCAGGGCATCGAGTAGTAGCGTAACATTCTCCGTACTAGTAAGCAACCGATATTAGTGAGGCTAGAGGAAATCGTACAGTAGAAATAAACGAAGTGCTTATTACTAACATCAAGAAATTCATCACCGTCGGGGAATTTCAACATTCCTACCCCATAAATTCCCATCTTCTTGTCGTTTGGCATCTTGAATTGGTAAAGGGGGTTGTCAATGATTACTGATGGATTACCTCCTATTGTGATCTCAATTCTCTTCCAGCGAACCATCTTCGGCACTTTGGGATTCTTAGCCCAGTCCCAAAATGGTAGTCGCCATGTTCGCGCAGCATCTAGATACTCGGTCTTGTATCTTGGATGTTCCGGGATGATTTCGTTCACCATAATCTCATAGAGACGTTGCTATTTCATAACCATGAGCGAAACACGATGCATTAAACTATCATCGGAAGCGTATACGTGCCTCATAAAGCAACATGTATGGTCGATGCCACGAAGGGAAAAGGGCATTCGCGTGAACACAGTAACCCTTCCTACCCACTTCATCAGTGGTAGTAGAAGGTTCGTCCCAGGACGTGTATGGATATCCATGAATGCCTACACCTCAATAAGCACCTATCTATAAAGTTCCCAAGACTGCAGTATTCACCTGCTATTTGAAAATACGAATCTCTTTTTTCAGGAGAGACTGCTTGGAACCGTTTAAGCGCGAGTAGATATAGTATCACTTGGATCTTGTCTTTGGCATTGGTACTTTGGGACCACTCGTCGAAGTCTCGCCTAATTGGGACTTGGCCATTGGAACCCCAGCCCTCTTTAATTCCTGTAATAGGGTAATACTTGTAGGACATCTTGTCCCCTAGGTGATAGATAGACAAATTTAAGATGCTTAGTTACGGAGAATTTGTGAGGGGTAGTGGTGCTGGTAAAGGTCCGAGGCAAGGAGACGGCTAGGATATACTGTAGTATTTCTAAGTATTCTACCACTATATTTCTATTTGCATAAAGTGACTATTGCGCATTTGACATTCTAATAAGAAAACTATGTAAATAATGTTTCTACAATTTTAATATGATAATATTGAAGGGTTGAGATAGGTATGACGCAGAAGTTCGTACGTGCATGAACTAATTCCGGGCTTCTTGATATCATACCTGTCTGAAAGGTTTGCAGGATCAATTGCTTAGTTCTATTAGTGGCGTTGAGGGACCCCCTTCTGGATGCTTTTTGACTGGTGGTAAGTATATTTGCTTTTAGCTATGGTATCTGATCTGCACTTGTGGCCCGGCTTTCGATGGGCCAATTAACTAAGATATACATCATCGTCTTACGAATATACTAATTGCTTTGTCTTAATATAATTCCTCGGAGTGGGTCGATAAGGTGAGGTAACCTATCTTGAAGGGCTGATAGGGTATTCTGTAAGTAACATCACTCAGTAGGACCACGTCACAACCCAGCTCACTACAAATGAATACAAGCAACATTAATGGTAGCTGAATATGTATAGGAACATTCCTACGACACAGGACCCAACGACCTGGCGACGTGGCTAAGATCGGCGGGGTCGGCATTTGGACTGGGCTAGATCAAGACAGGCGCCGGTAGTTACAACACGACAAGGGACATATGTGCCAAGAATTTGAGGCTGGCTGCAAGCTAACCTATTATAGAGACGAGAGTCTCCAATATGTATTAGCTGACCGTATCTTCAGGTAGAGCAAGAAGCAAGGAAACAACTTTGTTGTCCCATGAGGAACTCTAAGCTAGCTACGGGAGCCTACGGCTATACATATTGACACTGTCCTTTGTTCCAGATGTCTCATCTAAACTCCCGACAGACTGTTAGCTTATGGACTAGGTTACTGTCTTAAATTGTCTGTCGGTAAATTCTTGTTCAAGTAATAGGCACGAAAGCATTATTACAAGGCGTTCCCGGCAAGGTGTAAGGAACCTATCACAATGATAATCAGCTTAGTAAACTAGCCAAGAACCGACGACTATGAATATTTAAGATTACCTATTTAGAAGCGGTAGCTAGCACGTTAGGGTATATTGAAGCTAGTGGCATTCGTATTAATATTGGAATGAATAGGGGAAAGTTGTTAGAGTCACTTATTGTGAACCAGGTGCTCCAAGGGAGACTTACGTATCATAAAAGCTCAAGGGGAGTATCACTAGAATAATTAGGCCTTAATCTATATTTTTCGGTCTTTCATTCCTATTATTAGTACTAAATCTACAAGGTATCGAGAGAATACTATTACAGGTGAACAATGACAGTCGATATCGCCGACCGAGATCCAGCTGACCGCCTGGATCGTTCAACATGCATCCTGCTGCCTTCAAGCCATGATTTTACTTCAACTAAGAGAGTAATTATCAATGGGAACCTCAATCAGGTGAAGGGGAAAAGAAGTCCATCAGCGGCCACCCCAGAAGTTTCATTCGAGACGCTCTTGAAGGCTACTTGGATGTTGACTTTGCGATGCTTCGTCACAGCCGACATCATCTGCTTCAATTACGACGGGCCTTCAAACTTAAATAAGGCGTCACAACAGAGGCTAGATACAAAGAGACAAGAGAATAAGCAAGCATCACGTCGATATTTCACACGCATTGACAATGGGGAACCTATCAGTTCATTTTTAAAGCGACTCGATGCAAGTCACTTATCTTCCAACGAAACAATTAACCTTACCGGTTATGACATTGGCGTTACTGATGAGCAATCACTTTGCCACTATTGTAATACGGGTCTTCAGTTTCGCGAGCTGGAAGAATATGACGAATGGGAATGCGATTCTGTCGCTGATCATGAAGTGAGTTTAACTAATAATGGATTAAACTGCAGGTAATTTACTTACACTATATGGGCAGGATGTCAAACTAATTGCTAGTCTGTCGAAGTCTCGTTGCTCCGTAAGGCTAGAGTATCGTTTATCCCATACTAGTAGGGACATGGCAAGAAGCATTTTCAACACATTCCAGCATATTTATACCCAGGTTGCCAGCACTTCAAAGCATAGCTTTCTTCGAGATATACGCGAGTGCTCACTTCTAGATCAGAAAAATATAAGAAGGTGGACATACATGGATCCCACGCCTAGTAGCAGTTGTTTGCATACTCTGATACTAGAACAATGCCGCCTGAGACCCAACGAGTTGGCAGTCAGCTCCTGGGATGGAGACCTCACATACGAGCAATTGGACGACCTCTCATTACGATTGGCTCATCATCTTATACAACTTGGCGTTGGCCCTGAAACCTTTGTTCTCAGCTGTTTTGAAAAGTCAACCTGGGCTATCGTCGCGCGATTAGCCATCCTACGGGCGGGAGGAGCCTATATCTCGATTTTCGCCAGCAATCCACCTATTTACCTCGACTCTGTGATAACTCGTACCAAAACACGCATCTTGGTCACTGACTCATACTTCGCTGATCAGTTCCGAGACACTGTCCCTATTGTCATTGGATTGTCCCCTGAATGGCTGAAGACTCTGCCGGCGGCATCTCGGGCATGCGAAACAGTCCATCCAGACAATGCATGTCTAGTTCTTTTCACGTCTGGAAGTACTGGAACACCTAAGGGGATCATCCAAACTCATCAAGCGTACGCTACCGCCATTAAGAACTATGCGCGAGACCTCCAACTTGGCCCGCACACGCGATTCCTTCAATTTGACGACTATGCCTTCGACATCAGCAACTTGGAGTTCCTAGTTCCTCTGATTATGGGTGGTTGCTGTTGCGTTCCCGGGCCGATGAAAACCATCCAGGACCTTGCCCAGGAGATCAACTCTCTAGACGCTAATATCCTCTTCCTAACGCCGACGGTAGCAATCAAACTAGAGCCTAGTGATGTTCCACGTCTTAAGACTATGTGCATAGGGGGGGAGCCTCTCCCGAAAGATCTCGTAAGTAAATGGGGTGACAGTACCACAAAGCTGGTTAATCAGTATGGTATGGGAGAGGTGGCTATTTGCTGTGCCCTCAATAGAAATATTGATATCGTAAGGGGCGCTAGAGTGGGTCGCCCGTCAACAGGGGCCATTTGGATTGTCAATTCATCTTACACAGAGAAGCTGATGCCAATAGGGGCGATAGGAGAGATCATAATAGAGGGACCGCACCTATCCCGTGGGTACCTTGACGAAACCGCAACGCGCCGGACAGAAGCCGGGTTTTTGAAGACGGTCCCGCGGTGGATGGTGGAGATGCATCCGGATAGGACCCACACTCGGATGTACAGGTCCGGAGATCTCGGCCGGCAAAACCATGATGGCACAATCACGTATCTCGGTCGCAAAGATACGATCCTTAAACTCGATGGCTGTCGAATTGATGCCATAGAAGTAGAGCATCAGTCTCGCAAGTGTCTTTCAGATAAGGACACTGTCATAGTAGATCTGCTTGGCATCATCAATGGTCAAGACGAACCTAGTTTGACGGCGTTCATCTACTTAGACGAGCACCCTATCAGCATACCTCCCATTGCAAATGACGTACCATTATTAAAGG
This sequence comes from Daldinia concentrica, assembly GCA_902805455.1. NCBI lineage: Eukaryota > Fungi > Ascomycota > Sordariomycetes > Xylariales > Hypoxylaceae > Daldinia > Daldinia concentrica. Next base: position 1,467,016 of record CADCSW010000009.1, read on the forward strand.
ACGCTCTAGAGGACCCCATAACAAGTGCGAAGATAAAAGAAATGCAAGCTTCGATTGCGCTATCGCTCCCGCGGTACATGATCCCGACAACTTTCGTACTGATGTCGTGGATACCGCGGACGGCGTCGAAGAAGATTGATCGCAAGAAGATCCACATGCTGGGACAGGAGTTTTACTTTTCTCGGTTGGAACAACTGCCAAAAGATATATCCTATGCGCAAAAGATCTAATAGCGCTCCTTGCAGATTGACATGTACGAGTCTAGCATAGTTTTTGAAATTAATCAATTAATCTAATGGGTAGAATGAAATCAATATACAATCGTCTTATGTCAACCAATCTGTTAGGCACTGAAACTCAGAGTGCGCCGATATGACTGAGTAGAAAAAGAACCGTACGGTACTACCTAAGCTATAAATAAAGTGGGTGGTGCGTCAACGTTGTCCTTCGTGATGCCGAAGATAACTATGTAATTAGTCAACTTACGTACCTATTCTCGACAGAATTGGTTCTAACCCATGACTTATTTGCTCACGTTTTTGTACACGATGTGTCCTGGACTTTGAGATTACTATACGCACAAGACTTGGCGGTAGATTAGCCTTGACATCATCTTGTACGACACGGTTCGTCTGTACAGAACATATTTAAGTGCTTGAGTAGAGTAACTAGCCTTTGAAGGCGCGATAGGAAATCGAGTCTATTTCGGAGTAAAGACTACCTCGGCAACTTTATCATATGCTCATATACATTCGTCGACAGTTAAACCCAATCTACCAAGCATAATTGCGATGATTCTGTGACACTTTAGTCTTTAGCAAGGATAACAAATATACAAAGGGAAGGAAAATGGGGTATTTTACCCTCCAGTGATTGCTTGTGCTACCAATAATATTAGAATAATCGCATGGTCTAGGAGCCTAACTAAGGCCTTTTGTTTTGCGAATGCCCTCCATTATGTTCTCTAGGATCGATAGGCCGGACTTCCCACGGATATCACTCCTATCTAGAGCTGCTAGTTAGTTTAATGAAGAATAACAATAGAATTATATACAATTACCGATAAAGAAGTTTTAATGGGGAGGATTGTATCGCTGCCGTAGTCATTGCGGCACGCCTCGCCTCTAGCGCAGACCAAAATGCCCATAAAGTAGGTAGCCTTGATTCCGTTGCTACAGGCCAGATATATTATTTAACACAAATATTTATCGAATGAGGGTTCATAGGTGTCTTATTTTATAAATATGTAGTCTAGTTTATTGTATACCTTACGCAGAGGCATGTAAGTGGCTAGGTACCTATCTACTCGACTAGAGCATATATTCTATTTTACCTTAATACTTCTAGCCACGCGTTTTCTACTAAAACTACGGCTATGTAAATTTTCAAAGTACATCTCTCTCAGGGTTTATACCTAATCGACTAATGCCATACACAGAGTGGTTGTCTAGGATAGGTAGACAAAGTGATATATTGTAATTATCTAGTAATGCATAGCCCCCTATCCTCTTACGAGGGCGTTACGCGTCTCTTATATAGTCGATTAACACCTGTCAGCTACCCCTGACCCACTGTACCCTGCTAATTTGTAAGTTGTACTCTTTAAATATATTAATTTTTTTGAGTGTTTTTACACCCGTATCCTTGATTAATTTTACTAATAGAATACGTAAGTTCTTTCAAATATATCAAGTGCTCAAATGCCAGGTGAGGGCCGATAATCTAACAACTAATAAATCTACCAGGATGGTAAAAAAAATACTTTAAGAGGGACGGACATATATATGGCAATTCCCTTCTAGTGCCAATTTTCCAACATTTATAGCCTAATTCCTAGAGTTTTGGTAGCATGATAACTCTAAATATTTCCGGCGACACAGATCATTTTAGCTTACGATAAAAGTCTTTTAAATGGACATCCGTATTTTGTTGAAGACATGATAGACCTAGGCGATTATGTAAGCACCAATCCTTAGATATGATTAATAATTCACCGAAATACCTATTTTTAGCATTGAACGTGGAGTAACGTGGGGCACTACCGACGCCCGAATAACTACTACCGTGTACAGGCCCGAGCCGAGTGGATGTCAGAGTGCCGGATAGAGACCAATAGTTCGTTATATTCTAGAATAAACATTAAAATGTTTAAGTTATGTCTTGCTAGTATAGGATTTTTTTTAGCCCTATCCGAAGCTGTGTTTTTGAATTTGGACTGGTTTAGGCAGCATAAATATCATTTTTATTCCATACGCAAGTGGTGGTTAGACTAGCCCAGGGAATAATAAATATGAAAAAGTAGGAAGTATGAATATAATTACCTGGTTAGGGCGAGTACCTAAAATAAGTAATTATATGTTTTGTGGATTTATTATTATGTGTGGTTGTCAAGATAGCAATGAAAGGGTGCGCTTAATACGGGGGTTATTAAAGGACATTCATTTGAGCAAAAAAGATTTGGTCATCCCGCCGTCCTCTGGGTTCATGTTCTCGTGGCACCTAAGATTAAAGAGCCAGCTGATATAATCGGAGTAGAGACTAAATTCTCGGCTGATGCGTCCTTAACCCTAAGAAACCATTTGAAAATGCACCCAAGGGGAATCGAACCCCCGACTTTGCTAATATGTATAGTGGTCCATACAAACTGCCCATTGGCCCCTGACCGTGAGTCAATTCCTCGGTAGTGATTGTTGCTACGTTTTTTTGATTTATATGCTTCTACCCCTCTCTACCTAGGGAGGTCTCTTAGGTAACTAATATTGTCGTTCCCACCTGGCAGTGATCCCGAGTGAACTGTCAGTGGCCTTGCATAATTAAGTATCTACCTAGGTACCATTACCCCTCGCAATAGAATCAAGAATTGAGACTGCCTTTAGGAAACGCAGGTACCTAGCCGTAGGAACCGAATTAGAGATTAAACATCCAACCTGCTTAGAGTTACCAACCAAATCTATTTCCAAACCACTCACACATTAACCAGTAGTGTATCTTCCCATCGGTCATTATATCCTAGAAATATCGTACATTTGAAGTTACCACTATATCCTTCTCTTCACTACCTAATTTACTTCATATCCGATCCTACTCGTCGCCCAGACCCTAGCGCACCATGGCAAGTAGATACGTTCCTCCTCTCTCTGCTCTTGTTACTAGAGGCTTTAATGGAGGTCTTACGTGGGAAACCCAAGTCAAAGAGGTCTATGACGAGGAAAAACAAACCTATGTGAAGCAATGTCGGTTTCTCTTACACCACCCTCACTCTTTTCATGTCAGTAAAGTGCTCGTTAGGGGCTTGAGGTCGAAGCTCCCGATGCTCATCTGCCTCGCGCTTTCACATGCCTACGAATTTGCGGCAGATAAGGTTGATCTATGCGTTTCCCTCGAGCCAGTAGAGTTTTTTGCACACGTTAAGAACTCCTACGGTTGGGCATCTCGCTTCAACGACAACGCGTTTTGGGCGTTCACTTACAAAGCTTTCCACGCTCGACAAATATTCCTCAATACGGCTCTGGAACCAGGCCAAGAGGACCCAACAGTAAAGCCCCTAGCGCGGGCCCTCGATCGATTCAGAGAGGTTTTCCTGGAAGTATACCCAATTGATCCAACAATTCTACATGAAGAGGGCGACAAGACCTGCCAAGAGAATATCGAGCTCGTTGAAGATTTACTCTCTATCAATAAGGCAGTGTATGCAAAGTATTTTCCATATCACCTCACCCACCATGATGGACAGGGCGATGGCACAGACAAGATCATCATTTTCAAAGAGAGCAAGAAGAACTCGGATGAAACCGCCAACCCAAGCATGCCGAAATATGGAGAAGTAGACATGTCGCAGATTCCGGACGAAGAGCTATTCTTTTACGATACAGAATGCAAGGCCAAACATCACGATGCTTTCCAGCATGTTTTGAGCACGAAGGGCAAAATAGCTCTCAAGGGTAAAGGGTTACTTAAGAGGATGGAATCGGTGAAGGGGGCGGGATCAGTGAGGAAGTACGACACCTTCAAGGGCTATCGGGAGACAGATAATGCTGATGATGCCGATGATACCGTTGAGCCAGACTCTTCGAATGAAGACACAAATGTCGTAGACAACGATGGCGACGGCGACGGCGACGAAATGCCAGATATCAAAAAGCTTAAGATCAAAGATGATGGAGATTCGGTGGATGAGGAGGAGGAGGAGGGAGTTCTAGAAATCAAGAACCTTCGTCTCTTGGATAATGAAGAAGCATCTGGCCCCTAATGGCGGATGGTTGTTAGTCTAATACCTACACCTGGCGGATTTTAGATGACAGCTGGCAAAGTATCGGTGACGCCCAGTAGCAAAAACATAAGGCTGCACCAAATGGTCGCACAACTTGTACTTTTATTTGCATTTCTTTACTGTTGTCGAAAATAATAATAATAATAACAACAATAATAAGAAAAATAACAAACCCCGAATTTCCTATCCTCGAGGCACACGCAGAGATCGACAGAATTACTTAATCCAACATGTCTTTTGAAAATGCCAAGGTTCTAGCCACAGAATCCCTCGTAAGTATCCGCCCTGCTGCCCGAATTGAACCGGATCTTCTAATACTACCATAGGCGAATAGTGATGCTGTTTGGACCAAACTTGTCAAGTAGGCAATAGATAAAGTATCCAATAATGAACCCTAGCTTGTATTACTAACACTATTATACGTCTAGGCTAACTTATACTGATTCGAAACGTCAAACGCGTACTTGGGAATCAGCTGAGCGCACCACAAGGCCGAAAAAGAGCGAGATCGATGGCGTCGGGATTGTCGCTATTCTAGAGAAGCCTACCGGACCTGAAATTGTTCTTCAGAAACAGGTTAGTGATTGGAGTTTCTTGTCGCCTCTGAGAATGAGACTTTACGCCAGAGTAACACGCGTTTTGGGTCCGTGCTTAAGGGACTCCGTTTTATCCCCCTTTTCTTTCGGATAAATCTCGGATACATGTTCGCTAACATCTAGAATTCAGTACCGAGCACCTATTGACAAGGTTACCATTGAGGTTCCAGCCGGTCTTATTGACGAAGATGAGACAGTTGAGGAGGCTGCTATTCGGGAACTGAAGGAGGAAACTGGCTACGTGGCTAAGGTATCTGAGACTTCGCCTATGATGTTTAATGGTAAGCACCACTCTGTTATTGTGACATGGACTATTCAAAGACATGAAACTAGTCGTGAAGACTAGTCATAATATTAATTTGGTCTAAGCCTTTACATGCTAGTCAATGATAAGTACCTAGCTTACTAACGGAATATTACAGACCCCGGATTCTGCAATACCAATCTACGAATGGTCCACGTTACTGTTGACATGAGTCTGCCCGAGAACCAGAACCTGCAGCCCGAATTAGAAGAGGATGAGTTCATTGAGGTATTCCTAGTCCCACTAACCAACCTTTACGACGAGTGCAAGAGGTTCGAAGCAGAGGGCTACGCAATCGACGCGCGAGTAGGCACATTTGCCGAGGGAATCGAATGCGCCAAGAAATTCAAGCTGTGAGGTTTACAGCTGATTTATAAGCCTTCGAAGCTCATCGTAGGGTTGCGAGGACGGAACGTTTCATCATTACTGTGTACTCTGCATAGACTTTCTGTTGTTGACGAATACCCCGTTTTGAGATATCCTTCTCGCGGTTAATAAGGCGGAAAATAGACTAGGTTTTAGATTGGCTATTAATCCAGGAATATAATTCTATAGGGTTACATGACCTTAGGACTGATTACCTGTAGCACTGGTGATTATTAAACCTCTGACAACCTACCTTGCTATACTCAGCAAGGTATAGCTATCAAAGCTTAAAAGAACCCAGGTGAAATTTAGTCGAAGATAGAGTAACAGGCACTTACTTACCTGGTTAACATATATGGTATCATGTATAATGACTACAGGAAACTATAAAACCCTAGAAGTTCATTCAGAAGTATTGTTATAATTAAGTTCTATTCGGCAACTATTAATATTTGACGATTAGTGATAAGTGGTTACGATATTTGAGGATAGAGTCTATTAGATACGATTGGAAGTATTGACTAGGTACCTAGTAAGTAGTCTTGAGTTTCGAGGGGGGCTCAAATATACTAGTCGATTAGTAATCTCGTACATGAGGCTAGAGATAAATACCTTTAGGGTTACGTGGTATTAGGTATTGGTTGAAAAAATAAAATATGTTTACTGATCAAACGAACTACTAGCATTTGGATTGGCCGGATATGCGTATATGGTAACCTAGTTCCTGCGCCACGCAAATCTCCATGCGTTGATGGCATCAGAATTCTGCGCTAGACAGTGTACCTTTCCTGAAGGTAATTTTAGCAGTATAGATTCCAATAGAATTTATCAGCAATTCTCTTTAACCAATAGCTAAGGTCGGAGCTTGGGTGTCTGATTACTGACGGTGGTGGCACCGTGATAGAATAATCAGAAAATACAACCCCGGCCACGCCCAAAAACGCCATCCGATAATCGTCTACTATCCGCATAACGGCATAATAGGAATCAATATAAGGAAAAGAAATATTACGCGTAAGGCAAGATGTAAAATATATAAAGTGCGAGGGTCTTGAGAGACTTGGCTAACTTGTTGGAATATAATCTACTACACAATATCTATTACACAGTCTTCGAGAAACTCTTATTCTAAATACAATCTTATTCCATCATGTCTTCACCTCGCCTAATCGCAGTTGTCGGCGGCACTGGCGCCCAAGGTATCCCCGTTGTACGGGATCTTTTGCAGTCCGGGAACTATACCATCCGGGCACTTACGCGCGACGCCTCTAGCTCCCGCTTTCAAAAGCTTCAGTCTTTCGGGACAGTGGAGCCCGTTATCGGTACCTTTGCCTCCGAAAATGACTTACGAGCTACGTTCCGCGGTGCCTGGGGCGCGTTCGTCAATATTGACGGCTTCAACTCCGGTGAGAAGACTGAGATCTTCTGGTCTATTAGGGCATACGAGCTAGCTATTGAAGAGGGTGTGGAGTTCTTCGTCTTCGGAAACCTTGATTCTGCTTATAAGAAGAGTGGCTACAAGCCGGAGTTCAGGTCAGTTTCCTCTGTGTTTCGCCATAGGCCTTTATCCTTCGAAACATCCAGGGATATTAACGTTAGGGTTGCGAGCCCCTGATACGGGCCGTATAATAATCAATGCTAACTATTGGATACGGGCAGAGCTGGTCATTACGATGGCAAAGGGCGCATCGGTGAGTGGATCCTACAGCAGAATCGCGAAAACCAGCATCGCATGAAGGCCGCCCTTTTTACAACCGGTCCGTATATGGAGATGACTATCTCCTATAACACACCTATGACTATTTCTGTTGAAAATGGCGTGGCGATGTGGCACTTGCCTCTAAAGGATGGTGCCGTGCCCTATGTTTCTCTGGACGACTGCGGTTACTACGTGAAATGGCTATTCGATCATCCCGAACGAGCTAACGGCCTCGACCTCGAAGTCGCCATAGACCATATCGGACGCGAGGAGCTAGCCCAGGCCTTCGAAAAGATCACTGGACATCCAGCTCGCGCTATCGATGTTGGCCTCGACGAATACTTCGCCGAGGTGTGGAAGGGGGTAGATTCTTCGCGTCCTGCGGGGTATAACGCAGATCCAAGCGACCCGGCGACGCTGAGTATTAGGCAGAACTTCTCGGGGTTCTGGACTACTTTCCAGAATTCGGGAGGTAATAAGGGTGTCCTGAAAAGGGACTACAAGTTGCTGGATGAGATCCATCCTCATCGTATTAGGAGTGCAGAGGAATTCTTCCGGCGTGAGAATGAAAAGGGTATTAAGGAGGGATTGGGTACACTTTGGGAGAGAGTCCAGCCCGGTCGGATTGGACACATTCTGAAGATTACAGAGGATGGGAGGGTTGGTACACTATGAGATTATGGTTGCTGAATATGCGTACGGAGATCTATGAATTAGGGAAATTAGATTAAACATGCCTCAATTCACAAGGTACAATTTCTTCATAGTAACCCAATTTTGAACTCGCCTTTTGTGCATAACTAGTAGCTTAGAGTTCGCCGGGCCGAACTTACTCACGTAGTGTTTTTGTCTCTTACAGTCCAGACACATAGAAAAATGTCAATTCAGCAGACACTTATTTCCAATGATTTTACCTGACGGCATTACTATGTTTTTTACCCCTTTAAATATGTCATCATCACGATAATTAGAAATGGTGCCGGCAGCTCGGATACTAGTCTCTATACCTAAGGGATTTAACAAGTTTATTATGGATATCCTATGTCATAAGAGATATAGATTAACCTAGGAACTAAGTCTGGATGCTTTATAATGGTAGTGTATGCATCTCTGATAAATAACCACTATATCTGTCTATAAATTACCACACATGGACCATATGTCTACTAAAATACCGTTAGCCGTCAGCTCTAACGTTTATTATCGTGAACATGAAACACTCGCGCGAAGCCAAAAGGCCAACGGACGAACATATTGAACATTTTCAGCGTCTAAGGAGCCGGAGGCTGAGTATACGACACAGAGATGAACCAGAGAACTTGCCTAAGACAACTAATGGCCAGCTAAGTCCCAAAACCCAGGAAGTTGTGCTACCACAGCACGTGGATTCGGGCCCAGGGAGAAGAAGAGTATCTGCTCCTGGAAAAATCCATGGCATGCCTCAGGAGAAGAAATCTAACCGCGCCGCTGCTAAGACGACGCCAAAAACAGCTAAGGTGTCCGTACTAGAGAAATCGGAATATTCTGCGAGAAATACTATTCCTCACATGCGAGCCATTCCATGGGATCTGCCGGAACAAACGGCTGCGAGTAATATTTCAACTGTTACTACCTACGAGCCAGCACATATACTGCGGCAAAATGCTGAATACTTTGACGTTGACCAGGATGGAATTATCTGGCCTAGGGATACATATAAGGGCTATAGAAAGCTAGGTATGTCTTGAGAGGTTCCTAGATAGATATTGAAAGCTGCTGACGGAACTCCTAGGATGGGGAATTACGTACTCATGTTTGGCTGCGTCTATCCTCCATTCAATTCTCTCATATCCCGCTAGGGACAGTTATACTCCTGACCTGTTACTCCGAATTCGCCACGACAGTAATAGCAACTGCAAGCATAGTATTGGTAACGCCTCTTACGATGAAAAGGGGAAGAGGAGGGGTAATCAAGTTTGCGAGAACATCTTAGCTAAATACGACAAGAGCAATAAAGGGGGTATGGATATTTGGGATATCCTACATTTCTGGAAAGACCAGAGGTCCGTATCTACCTTCTCCGGCTGGAGCCTTACTGCCTTAGAATGTAAGCTACTTTCTAATATTTCCCTTAATGATATTATTATTATATAGGATACTGACGGTTGATAAAAGGGTTGGCCCTATATCTTACACTTCGGCACCATAACGGTACCGTAGGCGGCGAAGACATCCGTACTGCCTTCGACGGCAGCGTCCTATTCAAACGATCTGAGGAGCGGAAGCGGAAAAATGAGGCGTACCATAAACATATTGGAAACGTGACAAGAAATGGGGATATACGTAGAAGTGAGAAGCGATTTGACCCGGTGAAGCTTGCTGTAGCAATTGTCGTCGGGCTCGCCATTCTTGTGTGGGTTTTAGTGGGTTTATTCCATGACTCTCCCGGCTGGGGAAAATACTGGGGGAGGAAGGAAGACACTCCTGAAGGGACAGGTTGAACGAAACAAGGGTTTGTGGATAATTGGTAGGGTATACTCTTCGCCTGGGCTGTTATATCCTTAGATCAACTACCTAAGGTACCTAGTATAAAGAGCTTCTATATATGCATTGATTAGGTTGATCTCAAACAGTTCATAGTTCCTCTTGATTTAAGAAGGTAGTTCCTCAACACTCACTGGTATTCTTACACGGGCTGAATAAGAGACATAGGAGTAAGAGGTCGACGTAAAGCTAACCTAGTAAGTTCCTAGACGACCAGCAATAGCCACGTCTACATAAGCGCAAACGGACAATCTGAATTCCATCATTCATAATCGGGGGCTTTATTCATCTAAGGGATTCCATCATCCTAATCGTAATATCATCGGGCGGATACTCTCTCCTGCCTATCTAGACATGTCGTATTGCGTGAAACAAAACATACACAAAAGGATGTATGAGCATGTAATGGGGTATGAGGTAATCGTGCAACCATGAACGTCTCACTTGAGTCTATGATGAGTAGGTTGGTGAGAGGTGTTGATCGCTGCAACCACTTCCAAAACACATCGTCCACCAGTCCGAGCCTTGCGGCGTCCTAGTTACTTTTCTCTTCCATATTATGAGGTTGCTCCTAGCTGAAGATACCCTTACCAGCCCTCTTACCCTTAGACGCGAGCCCTCTCTGTCGAGCAACTTCTGTGGAGAACATCGGAGCCAATGTTGTATCATCTGTCTGGGAACTGACCTCGGCCATTCGAAAGCCCTCGCCATCTTTGAACATGGTCGTATAGAGGCCAGCTAAAGCTACGGCCCAAGAATCCATGGCTTGCACTCGTTCGGCATCGCCGTCCGATTCTATTTCGAGTACACCGGTCTGCTGGTCAATCTTACCCTTGACCTTTCCGTCTACGATCAAGAAACCGAGGATATCCTGAACCTCTGCCTCCGATATTTTGAGCTGCCGTGCAATCCAAGTAAGCTTCATGCGTGTGTAGGGTGCGATCAACTTGACAATGGCTTTGGTACGCATATTGCGAGTAACCTCATCAATATTCTCCGCGATGAACGGGTCGGCCAGAATGTCTTGATTCTTCTGCAGGACATTAACGTAGGTCTCCATGTCGTCTCGCTGGTACGCATCCACTAGCTCGGTCATGGCGGCAATGCGAGGATCGTTGCGGTAAGGCTTTGTCTCTTGCGAATCGAAAGGGTTGATATCAGACTTCATAAGCATGGTAGTAAGGAGAAGATATTTTAGGACCTGGATTCGCTGTAGGGATCCGGCTTCGTCATAATTGCGGAACGACTCGAAGAAGTCACTTTGTGCATCTTTCCAATTTTCTTCACTCATATGCATCTTGCCTCCGCATTCACGAATGATACCCATAATCTTCGGGTGAGGTACCGCGGAGCGTACCTTAAGCGCCCTCTGGTAGAGAACTTTAAGCTGCTTGTTATTGCGCGTCTCGGCATACATCTGAATCTCCAAGGCGTATATCTCTAGAGAGTAAGTACCTTTGCTAGGGTCATCCGTACCATCTTCTCGTTGACAGACTTTCTGTAGCTCCCGGAGCTTCTTAGTAACTGCAAGGTATTCTTTACGATCAAGGAGGAGTTTCGCTAGCTTGATATTTGTCTTGAGCCATAGACGCTCGTTGTTCGTTGTCTGGAAACAATTCAGTGTCAAGGAATAGAATTGCTCCACAGCTTTTCGCGCTGCTTCATTCTCCGACTCTTTTTCGATATAATCTAGCATTTTTGTGATGGATGTTTCGGAGTAGTTACGTGTGACAGCAGACTTGACGTATGTGAGGAGTTCAGTATAATGCTCTACGGCCTGGTTTTAGTTAGTCAACTGCTAAAAGTGAGGATTATTTGATTAATGGAGAGCCTGACCTGATCATATCTTCCAAGCCGAAACTCTAGTTTGATAGCTTGCTTCAGTCCTTTGAATCCCCAGTCACCTTTCTCAGATTCGAGCTCGGGAATGCCTAGGAACTCTTTGAGAGCTTCTTCGGGATCATCATCCTTGATCTGCTTCGCATTGTAATACTTATTATCGATATCGACGTCGCCAGAGTCCTCAACGCCATCTTCGTCCTCATACTCGAAGTCATACCTGCGAAGTTCAGTTATTAGCGGGCCGATAATTGAATGGGGATAGGTACGCACTGTTCCTCATCGGACTCTTGCATGAAATCCTCGTCGTCAGACATCGTAACGGTATTCGGCGTAGTAGATGATGTAGTTGTAGAATAGGTATGGCGTAATATTGATAAATAGTCGGATTACGTGGAACACGGTTTTTTTGCTACAGAAATTCTTGTATGAAGTTGTTAAGGTTATGCTTTTACGCTTCGACGTGATGCGAACGGTACCTTTATCTAATCGGAGCTCTAAATGACTGCGGGAATCTACGACGTGGGGCTGCCTGGCTGTGTGGGGTTAAATTAGGTACTTACTAGTAGGTACCGGTGACCCCTGCTTCCCTGCCAATTGGACCACTCACAGCCTTGGATACGTAGGTAAATACGTACCACCCATGTTTCTGCAGTAGGCGTGGCTGGGCGTTTACATAGGGTGGCAATTAAGATATTTGCGACCGGATAAACAATAAATCATCCACTTCAACTTTCCATCATCAATCTACAATATCCTATCGTTCTTCCCAACGTTTGCATCGCCTAAGTCGCCAACATGTCGTTGCAACTCAAAAAATCTTACCATCCCGCCCTTCTCCGAAATCAGCGACGTGTTTACGAGGAGGAGCAAAAGGCTTTAGAAGAGCGCAAGAAGACCGAAGCTCGCATCCAAGAGATTAAGGAAGAACGCGCCAAAGAAGAGCTTCAAAAGCAACTTGCTATCTCCGGGGGCCGTAAAGTTGTTGATCGCGTCGATTGGATGTACCAGGGCCCTAGCGATGGTCAAAATGGTACTTCTGAAGAGCTTGAGGGCTACCTACTTGGAAAGCGACGCATCGATAACATTTTAACCAAGGGGTCCGATCATGAAAATCTCAAGAAGACTGCAGGCCCAGAGAGTTTCATGGCCTTACAGAATGCGAATACAGAGAGAGATACTGCGTTGAAAATTCGAGAAGATCCTCTTTTAGCTATTAAGAAACAAGAACAGGCGGCATACGAAGCTATGATGAACGATCCCATTAAGAGAAGACAACTACTCGCATCCATGGGACAAGCAGATGAGAAGCATCCATCACACAAGAAGGAGGAAAGACACTCGAGACGGCATAGGCATAGATCGCACTCTAGAGAACATCGCCACCGCCGACATCATCGATCCGACTCGAGAGAAAGAGATGAATCAAGGGAGCGGCGACACAGACGTCGCCGGGCTGATTCGAGAGATAGGTCCGAAAGTAGAGATCGTCATAGTTTAAGGAAAGAGAAAGAACGTTATGCCGAGCGACCTGAGAGGAGGGAATCTGACACCAGGGGTGAACACCGAGATAATGATAGATTGCGCGGAGATCGATCAAGAAGTCCCCGTCGCAGTGATACCAAAGACGATGGATATCGCCGACGCCAGGAATATTCTAGGGAACGACCACGAGAAAGGCGACGGTATTCAAATGATCAGAATGATGGTGACCGCCGTGATTACCGCGATCGACGGCCACACAAAGATGGACCTAGCTATAATCGGCACAATAAGGTCGCTGGTACCGAAAGCTCCGCGGAATCAACCGCGGAGGAGCGAGCTCGCAAGCTTGCAGCTATGCAAGAGGCAGCATCTGAACTCGATCAAGACCGGGAGAAGCGCTTAGCAGCGCTCGCAGAAAAGGAGCGCCAAGAACGAGAAGCTGACGATAAGGCGCGGGAGAAGTCTGGAAAATATGGAGACAGGGAATTCGTGAACGGTTTACGGAGACAGGTTATTTCTTGAGAGAAAAAAAACCTTACTGCAGGCCCGGTACCTTTCCTAGGCTGCATAACCTATACACGAATAACCATTACTCGACTACGAAGTCAGCTCCCACAGGCCTACCGTTAGTAAGCTTCATTACGCAAATATAGCGACGATGGGCCGTTTCAGACCTGGACGGATGCGAGCATATTTTTAACCATTGAGTCTTTTATCGCTGGATCCAGTGATTTGGAATGGTTATGCGAGTTATTGAAAACTCTCCGTTAAATAGAAAGAAAAAAATCCTATGACCAAAATAGTCTTCTATAGGAGAGATACTACCGTCGAGAAAGTAAACCAAATTGAGGATTAGCTAACCCTAGATATCGTAGATGAAATGAAGTAATACGGCAAGATATAAGCACAAGGGCTTCTAATAAAACAATTATTCATACTACCTACTTGGGATCAATTTAAATACAACTTTAGGTACCTATCTACCTGTTAATTTCACTCATGTTTAAGGGGCAAGACTAATCGTGAGAGTTCTCAGAAGAACCAAAACTTTAGAACTATCAAAACGGTTTAACTAGACTAAATATTGGATTTGCCCAACCATCCGTCTGGTACAAGTATGTGCTGCTTATTTCGACATTATATAAACCATAAGCATAGGAAATAAACGCTCCGTAACACCTTCGCTCGATTAGTGTCCGGCAATATCAGCCTTCAATCAGTTTCTGAGCCGTCGCAAATAGGCGATCAAGAGCTGCCTTCGTCACCACCGTCGATAACATCGTAGTAGTCGCCGAACTTGTCAAGGTAATCCGAGTCCTCATCCCATTCCTCAGCGTCCTCTTCGTTGTCGTCAGAAAAGACCTCATCGAAGTTGTCTAGAGCCTCCTCGCCTTGGTACGGGAGCGTATCGTTGCTGTTAAGACTCAATTCACCCTCCTCATCGACTAGGGAGTCGTCGAATTCAAGCTGGATAGCATTGCTCTCGTATTCTTCCTCGGCATCTTCGTCGTAGTCGGCCCAGTCGCCGTCGACGCGGTCCGTGATCTCTAGGAAGAGCACGTAGCAGTCGTCGACTTCACCGTTGGTGATACTGTACTCAACGTCGGGAGACTTGAGGATCGCTAGCCCGGCATCGATGTCCGATCCGATTAGGTACACCTTAGCGCCTGCTGAGGAGTTCTTGTACGTGCAGATTGCTGGGAAGAAGATCTCGTTGTTGGTGTCGATGGCTGCTAGCATGCTTGGCGCATTCTCGCTTTCATCGTCGGTGTAGTAGAAGGGGGCAAGCGCACTAGGAAATCCTGGGTGTTAGCTAGAGGACATTGACTCTATGGAGTAGGAATCCTTACACATAAGCAGCAGTTGCTGGTAGCTCTGTTTCGTCGGCTGTACGCAGACGACTGACGCCGAGCTTGGACATGGTGTTGTTGTAGTAGTGGAGGACGCCGCTGTTGGGCGTCGATAAAACAACATCCTCATATCCAGACCACAGCGTTGTGCAGGTGCTGTAATAAGGTAGCGAATTCTGTGTGCCGTTCTTCTGGATGTAGAGATTGCCGTCGTCGCATGCCGCAAGGGTGTACTCTCCATTAGTACCATTTAAACTGAGGGTGCTGTACCAGTAGCCGTCGAATTCGCTTTCATCGATATTATAGGGGGTGTCATCAAGTTGGAGTCCGGAGAACCCAAGGTCTGCATCAGTTTCGATTACATATTCCGTGAGATCGTAGAGCCGGGAGCTATTGCTAGTTGAGTTGTACGAGGCTCGTCCCCTGAGCTGGGTGTACGCGGCGTCGGAGATTTCCAATCGGCTCTGGAGCCCGAGTCTCCCTTTGCTGGTGCCGTCGGTTTTGTTTCTAAGGTGAGTTGAGTTAGCAAGACATAACATATGGGACTGTCTAATGAGTCAGTGCTAAAATGTGTGTTTGAAACTTACCCAATGCAGTACGAGGCGAGGATATGATCGGTACCATTCCATAAACTCATGCTACCCTTAACGAGGCCAAAGCCGTTGTAAAAGGCGTTAACATCGTTCTTGACGCTGAGCGTCGTGGAAATTCCGGAACAGTTATTAGTAGCCTTTAAGCCAGCATCGAAGCTCTTGTCCGTGGCGTTGTAGCTGGCTTCAACCGCTAGTACTGCAGCAGCCTTAATCGACGGAACGGTCTCAACACCGACAGCTCCCTTGCACTTTGTACAACCGTTGAAAGTAGTGACCGCAAGTTCCAGACCAACCGGTACGCCAAACTGAACAGCAAGCTCGACGGATCCTTCAGCCTCGAATGTGGGCTTAAATTGAGGCTCAAAGTTGGTCGATGAAGAGCTACCCTTCTTCCAGTCGTAATGGTACTTTGCGCTGGCAAGACTGATATCAACCCGTGCAAGGGCGGTACCGGTCATGTTGACGCTGAATTTGAGCTCGGTGCCGATTGAGATGACAGGCCCAACACTAGCAAAACCTACAGTGAACGGCGTAACGGGGACATCATACAAGTTGTTCCTGAAAGTAGCTTCGCGGTAGTACTCAGCGTGGATACCAAGGCCGACACCGATGTTAAGGTTCATTTCCGCGACAAGGTGACCATCGGTGATACCTTTGGTAACTTCAATGGTGATATTACCCTTAGTCTTCAATGATCCTGTAAGACCGCACTTGACACAGTAGAAGCTGATGAAGTTGCCCTTAGTCAAGGTGGTCTGTTTCTTACTTCCCGAGGGCCGTAGGTTCTTGGGGGAGGGAAGCTCGCCGATCGTCTTGATCAGAACCGCATCACCCCACGGGCTCTGGACAATCTTGACGCCTCCCTTGGGCTTACAGGCATTTGCAACCTTTTTCTTCTCATCGGTAGTCTTGGCATTGTCGCATTCCTTAGCGGCGAGAGGGAGGAGCAGTTTGTCGAAGTCCTTCTCGAACTTGTTAGGCTGGCCAGTTAGGATGTTTTTTCCAACTTCAGCGACAGTTTTTCCGACCTCGTATATCGTGGTAGCAGTCTTCACGATGTTCTTTTTGGCGTCTTGGACGACCGTCTTCACCCGCTCTTCGGTTTTCTTGACGACTTGTTTTGTCTTCTCGGCAATCTTTTTGGCAGTTTGGGAGAGCTTGTCAGTGATGAAGTTTCGCTTCTCAATCTCGCTTCCATCGGCGAACAGAATATCCTCTACTAAGGACCCATAGGAAAAGTTGCCGACTTCTAGATATCCAAGATTGTCATCTAGGTCTTCATCGAAGTAAGGACCAAGACACGCAGTAGGTAGTCCATACTTCGTATCAACTGGCGCTACACAAGCAGTGGTTGCCGATGGAGAAACGGAGTAATATGTCGAAGATGGAGAGTCTGAGCCGGGGCTTGTTGGGGAAGCAACTGCCGTAGATGCACTGACTGTACCGTAGGCGACGGGCTGATTTCCGTACGTTCCCCATGCAAGGTTCACGTCAGAAACTAGATCTTCAATAGCCTTTGCCTGTCCTGTAGCGGTAGCTGAGAGCGACTCGGGGTGGAAAATGACTATGCTAGCGTTGAAATAGCAGCGTTGACCAAGATCATAGTCTCCACAGCCTTCAGTATAAGTGACGAAGATTATGTTACCATGGTTCCAATTAGAAGAAGCATGATCAAGTGCAGACTGGTCACTGATAGGGAATTCAGGAGTTAGCAACAGGTCTGATTCGCGATTTAGGTACAAGAGGTAACTGAATGGGTGATAGAACGAAAGCCGAGTAGAGAATTCTGAGTATGGTTCCTGATAAGGAAATAGGGGGTATCGATAAACTAACCTGAACGTAATAAGAAGATCACCCGCGGGTGTGATAGTGACGCCGATCACGAGAGACGAATGGTCCAAAACAATAGACGGGGCAGTCCATCGAGGAATAGCAATAGCGTAGATTCCGGCCGAATCTAATAAGATGACAGTCAGGATATATTTTAATTATAAAATAGAATACATGTGACATACCTGAAGTGCCTTCCTGTGCGTAATGTAATGGGGACCCAGAACCAGGATCGTTTGGCGTTAAATGGGAGATATCGTCTCCATCATGATCATGTGGGATGGCAGGTAGCAATGTAGCTACTGGACCAAGCTTATCTGTTGGATAGTCCCATGTTGGGGATGTCGAAGACGAAGCTTGAGGTAAGGCCGAAAGCGAGACTGAAGATGAGATAGAAGACGAAGTTGAAGCAGCTGTAAATGAAGATGAAGACTGTGTGATGTTATTAGATAAATCTATAATAAAAGAGTTTGATGAGGACGAGGAGTTAGAAGAAATTGTCTCGTTAGCTCGAGGGTAATATCTCTGCCCAGGATAGGCGAGAACACTGGTTCCCGCCAAAAGGGGGATCAGCCACCATGATAACATGGTGATGGATATTATATGAGCGACTGAAGACACAGTGCAAGACTACAGATAGTGATGTTGAATAAGTTAGATCAAGACCTTCTCGACCTCTGGTTTATATATCTATTAAAGTGATACCGAGTACGGATATTTGAGAGCCTAGACTCTGCCGCAAGGAGTGTTGATAAAGTGCTCAAGCTAGTGTACCCGAGTCATCGTATCTAAAAACTTAGCAAATAGTTGAAGCCATATCGCGTTCTATAGTAACTATAAGATCTTACGAAACTGGACTCAGTTTTGACTCGGACGAGCTTCTCCGTTAGTGTTACTATATGTATTAAAATGACTAAGCCGATTCCTTTGGATCGATCTAGGTCTGAGGCTTCAGCATAGAAGTTATATAGCATTCCCATTATGGTATGATAAAAGGTACCAACCCAACTTAGTGGTAGGAAAATCTCGACATTTCCTTGTTTAACCCCTAGCATCCCCGGATTATCCCTACTAGTGGACGGTAGAGAAAATTATTTAGCGCATAGTTAGCATTAAGTAGAGACTATACTAATAGAAAGAGCAAAAGTAGCTTGTCGGCTAGATTGACTATTAAGCGAGTAAAAGCGGGTTATACCACTTGGTTGGATCTAGACGATGATCGCGAGTCAGATCCAGGTCCCATATCAAAGATAATAGTGCCGGCCCCTAGGGTCTATGCTGCCGATAGCTTTCACCAAGCCTACAATTCACTCTCAGTTTGCTATGTTATTCATAAATTTAAATGGAATAACTAACGAAACAATCATACCTGTAAATCCCGAAGGGGTTGATAGGTAGTAGAATCACTCGAATGCTTTGACGCGGTCGTAATAGTAGCTTGGAACATAAATATTAATAACACAAATGTAACCAATTAGATGGTGTGACTGCTACTTCAAACTTAGGCATGTTTATCATTTTGCTTCATTCCCGAGGCGCCGAACTTTCGGCCCCATGTCCTTACTTTTCGATCCATATCGTCCCTGACGAATACCATGACGATGCCCAAAACCCATGCTAGAAACCAGTCACCTAAGACTCTCCAGAAACCTCCTCTTGCGCAACCTCCTAGCATACTACGCTTTACTAGCCCCGTTAACAAGTCAGTTGTAACAAGTTCCTGCCCGCTTTCAAGTCCCTTGATGCTCTTCGCAGCGACGACCTCCGGCGTTTGGCCTTCGTCCCCTTCTTCAAGCATCTTGGTCAGGTCAGACTTAATGCGATTTTCGGCCTCGTAAGACTCAGTGTAGATAGTGGCAGGGAATACGGTGTGTAGCCGGATAGGCGGATCGTTTGGATGGGCTGCAGCGTATAAGTTCATCTCTTGAGACAAGCTATCGGAAAGAGCTCGCAGTGCGGCTTTGGACGGACTATACGGCGAGTAACCGGCGAAGCTGTAGAATGCTAGGAAAGATGCAGTAAATATGAGGTGGCGTGCGGGGTCTGGGTTGCTTGTTCGAACATCGTCGATGTTGTCTCGTGATGTTTTTAGCCAGCATGTCAAGATTGCATGTGCCATATACAGGCTCGTGAAGTAGTTACTATCCATCTGGCTCCGGAATTCAGATATGGGCGTGTCAATGAATAAGGTTGGGTGCGAGCTGCCTGCGCAACACCACACAATGTCTGGAGCTTTGCCTGAGTTCCACGATACTATCTGGTCGATGACACGTACAGATTCGGATGGAGTGATTAAGTCGGCGCTAATCTGAAGGAAACGCTGCGTTTGAGGGTTCACAGCTCCTTGCTACAGCGAAGTTAGCTCTAAATTATGCGAGTATTGGATTTATGATAATATACCCGTATGTATTCGAGACCTTGAAGTAGCTTTTCCTGGTCGCGAGCAACAATCACGATGTTGGCCCCCTTTTCAGCGAGCTGACGTCCAGCCGCAAGTCCCATACCTCGCGAGCCACCAGTGATAACCACGGTCTTTCAGGTTTGTCAATTGAATTCCTTGTACTCGTGCTGACTCGATTGCGTACCTTGCCCTCCACAGGGAACTCATTCTTTGATAGTATCGTCCCCATGTTGGTAGTTTGGTTTTCCTAGGTATCTATGTATCCTCGACATCAGTACTAGTGTCAAGACCATTTCTCGCGAGGTGATGGAAATACTTTTACGGTAGGTTGGCTTACAAATCACGTTCGCCTAGAAAGAAAATACGGGATCAACTTGCGCCAAACAAAGGAAGCTAATCCCCAGACAATAGATAACGTATAGATCTAGGTCGGATGAAAAAGTAGAAAAGCTTAACTTTTCTCATCCCGTAAGAAATATCTCTACCAAAAGGCAAGCACGCCCCTCTTACCCCCTGTTTCTTTATTTTCTAGGGGTGGTACTCCCTTCCTTTAATCATTAAAGTTCAATATCCAATATCCCCATGAAGTGACATATGCCAGTAGCCTGCCTCGTGGAACCCAGAAGCAGGAAGGATCCGGTATGGGCCCGCTTTTCTTACTCCAAGCATCATCTGTTGTGCAACCACACGACAATCATTATTCGCTAGATCCTGCTGCTCAATCTACTCAGGTTGCCTCCCTAGGATACATACATGTATTAATAGACCCCTTCTTGCATCAAGAATCTCTCATTTGTACTACCAACACTGTATCTTCACAAATGGCGCGGCATGACCCTACACCATGTCAGAGCCATTCCCCCGAGAAAGATTATCCGGCACGATGAAACCAAGTTTTATGTCGATAAGAGACAGAACGTACGTATATATATTAGAGAGTATTCACAGTGATCATATGTCAGTAAACCTCTCTGGGTAATGGAAGGACTTCCCATAATGATTATCTGATATGTTTTACTTCAAATGAGTGACGAGGATGTAACAACATACGTTGGAGCTATAGTGATAGTTCTAGCTGCTATAGCTGTCGGATTACGCTTCTACTCGCGGTACTCTACAAAGGCTGGCTTCAAATGGGATGATTGGCTTATACTAGTGGCACTGGTAGCTGCAATTCTGACCGATGTGTTAGTATTGTACGGTTTGTTTCCCTTTTGATATCCGTAGGATCTTGAACGAGACCCAGGCTTTCTATTGACTTACGAATAACCTCTCTTAGCGACCAGCGTGAATCCAGACGGCGCCGAGGTGGCATCTAACACAGATCCAAACTACCAATACACACCCGCAGATATCGAGTTCACCAAACTGAGCTACATTGGGACAGTGCTCTACTTCACCATCACTTCTGCGACTAAAGTATCTATTCTACTAATGTATAACCGGCTGTTTTCTGTTGACGCCCCGTTTCGCCGTCAAGTCATCATCGTTGCTGCGGCTGTAGCAGGCTTTTGGATCGGATGCACTGTTGCTGACCTACTTAATTGCATTCCGCTTGAATGGACGTGGTTAAATGCCCTTGATGACCCACGGTACTGCTTCAATTATAACATCTTTTGGCTCGCCAGTGGCATCGTGGAGGCTTGTCTAGATATCGTGATTATCATGATGCCTGTTAGGGTAGTGATGGGGTTAAATCTGAATAAAAGCAAGAAATTCGCCGTTGCGGGAGTGTTCTTGTTGGGCGCCTTGTAAGTGTTTTGACAACGCCCATTCATGGTTGCACGCTTTGAACTAATTCCGACTACTCGAAGCGTCATTTTATCAGGCATCGTCAAAGTTATCCTAAGTTATGCACCTGGAAGCCGCGAGCCGTCGTTTGGCAAGACTGAAGTATGGACGACGGTGCACTGCTGCACAGGTATAGTATGTGCATGTCTTCCGATATGCTGGCCTCTGTTTATCCGGGTTGCAAAACTCAGCCCGAGTAATTGGCCTGGCGTCTCTTCGATTCGGAAGCATTGGTACAGCTTCAGCGGCTGGTCATCGGTGGAAAGGAGTGTGCAAAGAAACGCTACGCCACAACTCGATGAAAACATAGATAATAGTGTGGGAGGATATGAGCTACCGATATACACACTTGATACTGGAGGGGTTGCGGTATCATTTGAGGGAAGTCATGAGCAGCAACATATTCACTACGAACACTCCCTTGCACCCTATATACCGGAACCTTATATACCAGAACCGACATACTGGATATATGAAGGAACAAGACCTCGCTAGCTGATGTCTGTTTGCTACCCAATATCGCGTCAGCAACAAATGACACGTCAACTGTTTTAGGGTGATTTCTCTAATAAGATGTGAAATGTGCCAATGTGACTTATCAAACTAGAGGTCGCCTCCCGGGTGACATAAAAGGCTAATGTTTACACCGTACCATATTTTTATGATATTTGTTTTTATTAGTCTCTTATCACCACCTAGTTATAATGGGCATAGCCTCTACATCCCATATGCCCCTTAACAGCGAGCGGCTCAAGTCGCATTTCTGATAGTAGCGACCGAGAAAGAGAATGGCCTCAATAGTACCTAAGGTATGTTATATTCGCGATTAGGACTTAGCTAAGCTAGCCTAAGCAAAGATAACGGATATAACTCACAGAAGCATTCATCTATTACAGTTAAGGTACTGTCAGGATCCTAGGTGAGACACCTAGGACAAAGAGCATGCTTGTATGTATACGGGCTAGAGAGGTTTAGAGTTCCTTGCGGAACAACGAAGTTTTTCCCATATTGTGTGGTCCACCTCGTGACAGGTATCAGGGGGTATCAAGAACGTTGTAATCAGTTGCGGCTCAAACTTTATTTTCAACTATAGATCGTGTAGTGAATCCTTTCATTGGAGGAAAGGCGACTTAAAAAAAATCCACCGTTACCCGGCAAGCTAGCCTCTTGAGTCGAGACTTGCATGTAGTGTAGTGTATGGATAGCGTCAGAGTGAATGAAGCTTGGGCGGGTATTAGCGTGAGAGATAGCGGCTTGCTAAAGATAGTGCTACGGGTACTACCTGCTAGTGTGATATAAAAAGCTCATCTAAATACAATTAAGTCAGGGTTGTTCTCCTAGCAATAGAAATAGATAAATCTAAAGAGAAAGTTCCATGAACTACAAGTGAGGTTGGAGCTTGATATAGCAATTTTTCTAACGACCAAGGCAGCTTTTACCCCGTATTTCATATTTTGCGTCACCGCGCAACGCATAGCGATGACTTCTAAGTGTTAAACTAAATAGGTGTTTATTTTCAAAATTCAAATTCATACCATATATTTATGAGGCTAATCAGACCATCGTAACGACTGGTTTATATGAAATTCTTGGTGTTGAACACAAAAGGAATGAGTTTAATGGATAGCTTAATACGTAGATACCTAAGTAGGTATCTAGGCACCTAGCCTAACTTGACAATTTTTCCATGGGAGTTTCTACCTCAAAGCGTCGTGCTCTTAATAATTTTCTATAACAGGCTACATACCCCTTTATGTATACCAAACACTGACTTCAATAAGTTGATAAAGGGAAGCATAGTTCATATTCCTACAATACGCTAAGATATATTCACTCTGTCTACTGCCCACATGGTGATCAAACGGTATAAAATATAAATTATGTTTCATTCAATTAAACTACAAGAAATGACTTTACTCTAGGCTAAACACTTCGAGTCCTGGCCAATTATAACGTCTTCAATTCTCCCCTATACGCAATCAGCTCTAACATCAGAAACCGTTAGAAGCGTTCTCAACACTCGTTTGAATTTCATCAGCGATCTTCTCAGCGAGTGCATACACCATACTCTGCGGGTGGCCTGGGGGTAACAGAGCAAAAGCGCTTGAGTCGACGACACGCAGTCTCTCCACGCCGAAAACCCTGGCGTGTGTGTCTACTACGGCAGTGGGGTCAGGGTCCGCGGCGCGCCCCATGCGGCAAGTCCCAGAGGCATGGTAGATAGTGGTCATAGTGTTACGGATCGTGTGCAGAATCTCTTCATCAGTCTTCACAGTGTCAAAACCAGGGAAGAATTCCTTTTCCGAGTCTAGGAGGGTATCCTGCATGGCTGCTGACGAGAAAAGCTCTCGCGCCCGCTTGTACCCGGCTACTGCGAGCTGGGCGTCAATGGGGTCCGATAGCCAGTTTGGATCCACGACCGGGAGATCTGCCGTATCATCGGAGGTAATAGTGACAGTACCGCGCGATAATGGCGCGCATGGAGAAACTAGGATGCTGGCGTAATTATGGCCGTCGTTGGGTGAGTTGAATAGCGGGGATGAGAGATCACCCGAATACGAATCCATTGAGATGTATTCCATATCAGGCCATGAATGAGGCAACTCGGAGAGCTTAGCGGAAACGTCTTCGGATATTAGATGCCTAGGTATTTTCTCAAAGGCCACGTATTCGATCCCCGGGTTTGTTAAAGGACCCCTAGCGTTTTTAACGTAATCGAATAACAATGGGACAATTTGGGCTGGGTTAGCTACAACCGTTGATATGGTCTGGACTTTGACGCGGTGGCACGGCCCGTACATTATGTGATCCGTTAAATTCTGACCAACTCCGGGCCTGTCCACAATAACCGGAATACCTAACCTTTTGAGAGTGTCTGCTGGACCAATCCCGGAAACCATAAGCAGCTGTGGTGATTGGAAAGCACCGGCAGACAGAATGACCTCACGTCGAGCCGTTAATACCAGGCCAGAGCTAATCTCAACGCCGGTGGCCTGTTTGCTTTCATTGATGCAGATCCGCTTGGCGAGTGTCTGTCGAAAGACTTTGAGATTTGGTCGAGCTTGACAAAGGTCCAAGAACGAGGTCTGGGCGGAGCTCCTGGTCGCTGTTGTAGGATCAATGGTGAACGTACAGAATTGAGAGCCTAAGAGGTCACCACTGTTGAAATCTTCGATGGTCGGAATTCCAATTTCACTAAAGGCTCGCCCAAGACATTGAGAGAAAGGCCGGACGTTATTGCCGTACGACACGTGCAACGGGCCGCTCTCCGACGAGAAAGCATTGTTTCCCGGTCCCGGAGTGACTTCAACACCGGAGAAAATACTAGGATCCGCTGGGGTAAATTTGCAACTCTTCCGAAAGTAGGGCAACATATTTTCAAATGCGTATGTAGGATCCCCAACTAGCTCAGCCCATTTATCAAGAGAGCCTCTGTCGGGACGTAGGTACATCATCGCATTTCTCCCAGAACTTCCCAGTGGTATTTCAACGTTAGCATAATGTTATTTCTAGTTTAAAAGAGATCATTTAACATTGAATCTATTACACACCTTCCACCAAGGCACTTCCCCCTTGTATAATGTAATTCCCTACCACCGGCGCCCTTTTGCGAAGTAGTAATAAAACCCCAGTCTACTCCCGGGTTCATATCGGTAGGTGACGAGCCGGTAAACCCACCGGTACACATAGGGACAGTTGAGAAAATCGGGTGGTTTATTTGGTAATATGTCCCCGCCTCTACAACTGCGACGGCTATCTTAGGATTCTCTGAAAGCCTGGCTGCCAGCGTCAAGCCCGCTGTTCCACCACCAACAATGACATAGTCGTAGATAGCAGCCATTGCGTACTTGAATCTACTATGGTAGAGGTGGTAAACACGGATATCACAGCAATAGCAAGACGATGGCTTGGCTGGCTGTAGTTAGGAGGGGGAATCCAGCCACTAGATTATTGCTGTTACAGAAGAACAAGTTAGATGATAGAGGACTAATTAAAAACGCCCATTAACCCAAGTGCAGTTAGTACCAATAAAGTGGCTAATTACTATATTCCTAGTATCACAAGCTAGGTGTTTGGTGTTTAAGCCGCATCGTACAATTCTAAGAATTAGTCAAGTATATGTCATGCACCTGGTCTGTCCTTATCTGGTCAACATTTGCGAGATGCATTTGAGGTGACAGCGAAGGCAATCTTCCAACTCGTACCCAAGAAATGGCAACGTAGACCTGTAAGTCGCCGTGTAACAGAACGAAAGTGGATGGTATTCGGTATTCGGCCCATCTAATATCGGTGACTACCTACCTACCAGGTAGCCTGCTCTTAGAAATTGGTGTTCCACAATCGCAAACTTTAGGCGCCCAGTCATTACAAAGTGCCGACATTTCCTTACCTTAAGAATGACTTGGCAGCCCTAAAAGGCGGTATTTGCATCAACATGTTGGTGTTATACTACCTAGAAGGCATCTGTGTGACCCAAAAGGAGCTAGGCATTAGGTAAGTTAGAACCCATAATGATACACTGGTATTATATGTGCGGTGTTACCGGCCCTATCCGCGATATATGGTGACGTTGGCCAATGCAAAACTATCAAGGTATTGCATCCTACGTACCAAAGTCAGGTAGGACAATGCGATAGGTACCAGGAAGTAGGTGTATTAATTTCTTCGGGAAAGGCTTATCTTTTATACTATGTAAGCGCGGGGAATCTGACAGCGGTTCAGAAGACTTCAATCTTTTATTACCTAACAATTGGCGATTGTCTCAGTGGCTATAGGCATGAAGATCATTGTCTATCATTAAAAAATAGTTAATATTTTATTCAATATTTTTAATAATGCTTTTGACGGAATACATACCTACCAACCTGCACACCTCCTCGGTAGTTTGCTCCGAAGTTAATAATAACAATTCTTTAACAACGCCATGCAGCCCCCATAACTCTTGTAAAAACCATGGCAATAATGCAACTTACCCCGGCAACGCAGCCTTATAGAATACGGCAAGTGATCTTCTTAAGTTGGTCCTAGGAATAGTTGCTTCGCCTAGTGTAACGAAGAGTAAAAAGCTACCAACAGGTAGCATTGTTGGTTCTTAATTTATCAAACTTTATATGCCGGGAGGGGTTGATCTATCGACGTGCCTTTTGATGAAGGACTTGAATCTTGGCAAGAGCCTTAGTGGAGGAACTTCAGGATCATCACAGCGTTGTATTCCGCTACATAGGATATTTGACGTGGCGAAAACTAAAAGGGGTGTCAATCGCATTTTTCTACTCGTCTGGATAGTACTAAATCATATCAAATTTGCTTTATTGGAATATATACATCTACCTTAAGTACCTAGGGTTTTACAAACGATTAGGATGTATAGTTGCTCTAGGTAACTCGAGAGAGGTAAATGCCTACCTATGCTGCGCCTTATTATTTCTGCAAAATGGCTTGGCAACGCGCGTGCAATATTTACCTATTTACCTTAAGGACGTATCTAAAATCATAAGTGAAAAAAGTGTTAGTTACACAATGTGGATAGAATGTGCATTATGTACCTCTGTAGCTTATCACATAATCACAGTTAACCTTTTTGAAATTGCCCGTCCTTCCAATTCTCGATGTTTATTCCACATTTGTTCCCAGATTCATCCTCTATAGCGGCAGCACGTATCGCTGTCTCTCATCAAAATGGCATTCGAAGATAATGTCATACTCGTTCTCAGCTATATCTGCTACACCTTTGCTCTATGTGTACGAACTGTCCAAAGAGGCTTAAGCTCCGAAATGTGTCGTATCACTGTAACTAACGCATCATAGTTCGTTCTTTTCGTCAGTTACCGGCTGACGCTACATCCCTTGAGCGCTTACCCTGGTCCCATTTCTGCTAAGCTGTCTGATTTATACAACCTTTATCATGCGGTATTGATGGGTGAACATATAGCCACCTGGCGAAATCATGAATCATATGGTAAGTCAGAGCCACAATACATCTGGGTATAATGAGTGCAGTGTGTTCCAAACTTACACTGCTGCACGATAGGTCCTGTCATAAGACATGGCCCGAATAAGTTGGTATTCAACACCATCGAGGCATTGCAAGGTACGTGTGTGAATATGCTACTGAATTATTGATGAAAAATTGCTTAATGTCCTGTCAAGATATCTATCACAGTGAAAAAGCTTCCAAAGCTAGTTTGTACTTGAACATCATGCAAGCTCCCAATGTACACAGCGTCTTTACTGTAATTGATAAGCGGCAACATCGTGTAAAGCGTCGATTAATCGGCCAGGCTCTTAATGAGCGAGGTATGCGGTTGTTCGAACCCATCATTCTTGAGCAAATCGACATTTTTATCCAGCAGCTATCTCAATCCTCTACTGGTACTAAGCCCATCAACATGTCGCCCATGTTGAGGTACTTGACACTAGATATTGTCTGCCTCTTGTCATTTGGGTTTCCTTTGCGGACCCAGGAGAAAGAGGAATATCGATTCGTTTCAGAGGGTATCGTAGCTGGAAACTATTTCCAAAACATGAAGTTACAGTGCCCAATCTTGACACAACTTCAGATGACCGAAGTTCTACAATTCGTTGGGGGGATACGCGAAAAGAGAGAGCCATACAGAGCCATGGTAAAGAAGTTAATCGGGTCTCGCATGGCCGAGAATAAAGATGCCAAGTTGGACCTATATTCAATGGTCGCCGATCAAATCAACACAGGAGGGCCAGAGAACATTCAAACGAGCGAGTTGTGGGCAGAGGCCATATTCATATTTGCGGCGGGTTAGTTACCTCTTATGACTTTTCTCATAAAGATACGCACTAATGGCTAATCGACTCCTTTGCAATTTAGGTGGTGATACAACTTCTTCTCTTATTGCGGCCCTCTTCTTTTACCTATCTCGCAATTCGGACTGTTATAACAAGCTAGCCCAGGAGATTCGAACCTCATTCGATTCTAGTAGTGAAATTCGCAGCGGTCAAAAGTTAGCCAACTGCCAGTACCTACGAGCTTGCATCGACGAAGCCCTGCGTATGTCACCGGCGGCCCCAGGCACCCCTTGGCGGGAGCAACTGGACACGGACGATGCGCCGTTCATTATAGATGGCCATGTTATCCCTCGTGGAACAATTGTTGGAGTGAATGTTTACTCTATTCTCCACAATGAGAAGTATTTCCCTGAGCCCTTCGTCTACAAACCGGAGCGATGGCTATCAGAAGAATCTGAGGGGAGAATGAAAACAATGTATGATGCATTTATTCCATTCTCGGCAGGATCTCGCATCTGTGCAGGCAAGGCAATGGCCTATTTGGAAGCGAGTGTGACAATCTCAAAGACATTGTGGCACTTCGATTTCGAAAAGGCGCCGGGTAAGCTCGGTGAGCTTGGAGCTGGAAGTAGAAATGCTACCTATGGTAGACATCGGGAGGGAGAATTTCAAGTTTACGATGTTATTTCTTCAACTCATGATGGACCCAACTTGATATTCCACCCAAGAGGTCATTGATCATAGGAATGAGTTGTCTGGGACCGTTGATACACTTAATTAAAGTACATCAGTACCTATGGATTATATGTTTACCTAGGTATCCTAGGTTAGGTACTTATGTGGTAGTATTACTTTTGCAGCACAATTTTGCTTGACGTTTTAGTGAATTGATTGCTAAGTTTGACGTGATCTGAGACGGAACTAATTATAACTTAATCTACCCCTAACCCTGAGTAGATCATTAGGTCCAGTCTTCTATGTACCTAGAAATGAGGTCATATGAATCCGCTTTTATGGGTATTTAGCGCAGTTAGGTACTTAAATATAAGCCGCTAGTAATGTCTCCCCACCTAGCTCGCAGCCTATCAATAGGCGGACTAACTCTCGGTTTCCAGGGTCCCGTCATCCCGTACACAGGAAGTTCGTCCTGAGCAGCAAGAACATACGTAGCGCTAGATTTCCACACTTCTTGTGTCTGCAGACCTTCACTTTCCGGGGCTAATGGCACCGCTGCTTCAGCTCCTCGACGACCCATGCGACTTAAGAGCCGCACTAGGATAAAAGCAGTGTCATCAGCCTTCAGCGTCCACGCATTGTTTGGATATCCTAGCATAAATATCATATTTGGGACTCCATCAAGCATCGCACCATTCCAGATCAGCTTTTTGCTCCATGACATTGAATTTCCATTGACCTTAATCTGGATCCCTCCTCCAAGCCTCATACGGAACCCCGTCGCCGTGACGATAACATCAGCATCCACAGATTGGCCGTCTTGCATCAGAATACCTCGTTTGACAACATTTTTAATGTTACCAGTTATTACCCGTACGCTTTCAAGATGTAAAGCAGAGTAAAACTTTCCATCGGGATCAAGACATAAACGCTGTTCTCCAGGGTTATACCGCGGCTCAAAGTCGAAATTTAGATCGACCCATTCTGGTAGTTGTTTAGCGGTCTCTTTCAGAAGCATCTTCTTGGAAAGGGTGGGGAAAAAGGCACAAAATAAGGCTGCTATATGGATGGAAATTGTGTTGAGAAATCTTCTCGATCGAGCGACCCACTTTAGGGGTAAGAATCTCTGTAGCCATCCTGAACCCGCCGCGACAACTACATAAGCTGGGCTACGTTGAACGAGTGAGACTTGCGTAGCCTTTTTCGCAAGATGTGGAAGTATAGTAACAGCAGTGGCTCCGCTACCTATGACGGCCACTCTCTCGCCTTCGCAATCATAATCTTGAGGCCAGAACTGGGGGTTGATAACTCTCCCTTCAAATGGTTAGTTACTGAACTTAGGATTAGAAAAGTGATGCTTACCGCCAAAGTTATCAATCCCGGGGATTTCGACAGCAGGTAGCTTGTTATGGTCAATATGACCTGTACCGAGGACGATGAACCGTGTTGTGAAACGTATCGGGCGATCGTCGTGGTCAACAGTCATCTCCCAATGGTTATTTGACGACTGCCATGAGGAAGACAAGACTAAATGACGTCTTCTAATGTATTTTTCGAGGCCGTGGGCCGATATGGCATCATGCATATATTCTAATATCTGGGTTCCATCACCATAGAATTGTTCAAATGGCCAATCGTGCCATGCGAATCCGTACGAGTAAAGATCCGAATCTGATCGAACTCCAGGAAACCTGAATTGGTCCCATGTGCCACCGATTTCATCACGGCTCTCGAGAACTACGAATTTAGTGCCAGGGCATTCTGTTTGTAGCCGATAGGCACAGTTAATTCCAGATATACCTGCACCGACAATGACAACGTCGAATGTTTGATCGGAGTCAGCCGAAGCTGTAGCCATTGAGGATGTATAAGTGGAAGACTTCTGGTAAGCGTACTGGAACGTAGAACTGAAAGGAATAATGTGAACACCAAGGTAATCAATAAACAGTGGCTATACATCGCCCATTCCTTGCTAACAACAAGATCATCCCTACTACTATAGCGCCTTCTCTGAGATGCAGTGCCAAGATTCTATACATCCAACTGGCGGAGTATGGGTGAAAGATTCTCCACCCTCCCCTCTCTTGGCGACACCATCTCGCATGGCCAAGTCTGCACACTCCCTGGAGTGTATATAAAATTATAGGCGTCGGTCACCCTGCAGTGTTGTAATGGGCGGCACGTTGGCGCAACCCAATGGTACGTTCACCTCTCTTTATACTAGAGGTCAAGGCCTTATCTTTGGTAAGGACGGAGGCTCTGTCAATCACTTACCTCCCACGCTCATCTAATGAACTCTCCACCTCGTATCTTACAACCTAATAGAGCACAGAATACCACGCTAGAGGGAACGGGTTGTTATAATACATGGGTAGCACATGGGCCAATATATTAAGTCACATCAGGTAAGGAGGAAGCACAACAGTATACGAAAATCAGGATGGTTACACGGCTTCCTTAGAATATGTTTGAGAAGCCTACATGGGACAACGACGAAGCAGAATACTATAAACATCGGATTTCAGTTTTTAATAGACTATAGCAGAATAGACCCCTGTATGTTTATCTGGCTGGTAAAAGACCTGCCAATGAAACCCCGAAAAGAGAGTGATAGCCTGCCTAGATACTTCTGTTTGCTACCCTTCTGTGTTACCAAATTTATTATTCCCTTGTTACTCAAGGTGGATATCCGCCAGTAATCTCGCATAGAAATAATCAGGTGTGCGCGGTCATACTAGAGGTGTCTTTTGAAGCGGGGCGTGGTGCCAAGGGAATCCCGTTGTCGTCAAGCATCAAATACTCATCGCTAGGCTTCACACCTTGAGGAGTCTGTGACCATCTGTTTGCTGGATCTCGATTCGTTCCAGTCTGCCTTTTGGTGACCAAGCCGATCAAGGAACTAAGTGAGGAGACCAGCTTGAAGAAGAATAGTTCACCGTTGAAGACCTTGACTGAGTATGGTAACCCGAAGACGATGAACCCACAGGTCATTTCAGCAGTAGCAGCAAGTGTCATAGAGCTCACAGTGTAGACCTTGTCGGCAGACTTGACATACTTGACTGTTTGGACAAGTCGAATGGTGGCCGCCACGCACCCGCTATGATGCCACTCGTTAGTAACGTATTTGTAGTAAAGCACATCACGAATATATAGGATATTTACATACAGAAGACCGAGCATGAATATAACAGAAAGGCCTATCTTCCTTCTCTGTGGCATATTCAATCGCCAGATGATTGCTTGCGGAAGGATAAAGATGGCGAAATCTGAGATGACGTTGATTGAAGATGCCGCTAAGAGGCCGTAAGTCCAATCGTAGCACGTTCCAGGGACGGTCAAATCCCATATCCTCTTGAAAGGTATGCAGTGAAAATTCTCCATGATCCGGTTGGACAAGTACCACAGCGTGTTGAGGCTCAACACCAAAACGCTTGCCCACCAGAATGGTGTCCGTGAGCCCTGTGGAACAAAGATGCCCATCCAATCAACCAGGATAGCAGCTTTTAGGCCAAGAACCGCGATTCCGTAAAGGTTGGTTCCAACATGAATAATCTTTTCACTGTTATTAGTATCCCCTTAACCGAAAGAGTGGACATCCTGGTTCACAGACTTACGTAAGAAACCGTGAAGGCATCACGCATGCGAACATCCCACTGATGAACGAAGAAGCCGCTGGCATCCATAAGCCAGTAATTGATATAGATGTATCCGACATAGCAACCCTGCTCAATAGATGAGTAGATGTCCAAACTCGAAACATCGAGACGATAGTGGACGTACAAATCCAATGACAGCTAAGTCTGTATAGGCATTATTAGCGAACACGCTCGATCTATGGGGCACACCGAATAAATAATAGAGCAAGGCCTTACAGTCTGCAACCTGCAAACTCTTAGACTGGAATATCCGGGAGTATGCGCGGATCGACAGCGCAAAAACAGTCAAGATCAGACAAATAGCCAACAGGGCGTGGGCACCAGTGTTATGCTGCGGGGGGTTATCGAGATTGGGTATTACACCCGGAGGTGGTGCGAGTGCAGGGCCATTAAGGAGCTTTTCCTGCTCTTCTGTCGACAGTGATTGGAAGTTTTCCAAAGACATATTTCCAATCGAAAAGCGCGTATTCAAGTTTGCTTGACAGATTTGAAATCCGAGGAATTGCAAATGAGGACTCCAAGGAATATTAAAGTAATCAGTGTTTTCGTGAGGCTGTGAAAGAATGAATGACGGGTAGGGATAATATGTGACCCCAAGGACGAGCTGAGGGCACCCCTACCATTCGAGAGAAGCGGACCACCGAAAGAAATCTTCTACCAATGATCCCCAGCGTAGGAGCTGAGTCTTACGACAGGCATAATTTTAGGATGCTACCTGCAGATGGGTGGGTGGTAATGAGCTACCTTAGGGGGTAATCTAATGGTACGTGGTTCAGATGTACCTTAGTCCTAGAATTAAAAAACAGTTCTACAGAATATTGATAAAATGATTTGTTTATTAAAATATTACTGTGTAACCTATGATAACTTTACAACATTAAAAGAATTAGGAACCTGAACTATACTTTATTAATGTATACTTAATAATAATAATGATAATAATGATAATAATAATAATATTATTATTCCGCCAAGTCATTATCCTTTTTAGTATAAGCCGGAGAGTATTATTTAGCCGCCGAACAGTGAGACGTTAAGTCACCTCGGGTGGTACCTACGATAGGCCGGGTTTACGACGCCCTCTAGGAATATAGCATATAGCTTTACTATCTGTGTAAATGTATACCGACCTCCCTTAAAATTAATAGTTTTATGGTTACATTTCTTAGAACGTAAACCTTGCGTGTTTTATCAACCTATTTATCTTCCAGTGGAACTACTTTAGAACCCGTGACTCTTGAAAATGCACTTAGTATAAACGCCTATCACGTACGTATAAACCAATCTATTTCCATATAAAGCTAACCTAAGGTAATATTCCTCAGAAACTCCTCCCCGTCTTGTTATCGGATAATAATTATTTCTCCCGTACCTGTTCTTAACTCTTCGGTTTGCTAGATGCCATAGCACCTTTCACTCTGTTTTACCATGGACGACATTGCTATTGTTGGGTACTCATTCAAATTTCCTCAGGATGCCAAGGATCAATCCAGTTTCCTGGAGGTCCTTCAGAATCGAAGGAACCTGATGACGGAATGGCCTAAAGAACGCATAACTGTTGACTCGTTCTACGGGGATAAGTCTAATACATTAAGCACGGTGAGAATATGAAATATCAACGTCCATTATAATGAATTACAAGCTGATTATATTACCTGCTAGATGAATGGCCGTGGTGCTCACTTCATTGACGATGACCCATCCGCCTTTGATGCCCCTTTTTTCTCCATCACGTCCAAGGAAGCAGCGGCTAGTAAGTCTTTGAGCAAGGTATTGTATTTGGTCAATGGCTAACATAGTCCCTACAGTGGATCCACAGCAGAGATGGGCGTTGGAGACGTCTTTTCGTGCGTTTGAAAATGGTACGTGGAACATAGATCATCTTAGACTGCAGTCAGCTGAATATATCGATCATAGCTGGGATTCCTGTAGAGAATCTCAAAGGCTCTAATACAGCAGTATTCGGAGCTTCATTCTGGAGTGACTATTCGGGATTATATTCCAAAGATATCGATAATCTCCCTAGTATGGGCGTCACTGGAATTGCTTCTTCCATCATTCCAAACCGTCTGAGTTGGTATTTTGACCTGCATGGCCCAAGCGTTCATATTGATACTGCCTGCTCGAGCAGTATGGTTGCTGTGGATCTTGCATGTCAATCAATTTCTAATGGCTCTGCTACGGCCGTAAGTATTTGATACGTCTATCAATCGACTCTATGTCCCCGACTAATATTGTTGTGCTTACGCTCCCTAGGCACTAGTGGTTGGGACAAACCTACTTCTTAGTCCAGAATGCTCAATACTACTTTCAAATATGGATTTCCTGTCTCCAGATAGCTTATGCTACAGTTTTGACGCTCGCGCAAATGGATACGCTAGGGGAGAGGGTATTGCTGCAATAGTTCTTAAACCGGTTGCTGATGCTGTTCGCGACGGCGATATGATTCGAGCTGTCATTCGTTCGATTGGTTCCAACCAAGACGGAAAGACACCTAGCCTTACGCAACCGAGCTTACAAGCTCAGGAATCTCTAATTCGCAGCGTATATGAGAAAAAGGGGCTTAGTCTTAGTACTACACGTTACTTTGAAGCGCATGGTGAGTTGTTAGGAACAGCCAACCCCATCATATACTAATATACAACAATCCAGGAACCGGAACCCCTGTAGGGGATCCAATAGAGATGAAAGCCATTGGGCAAGCTTTCCGAGACCATCGCTCTAATGAGGAGCCACTTTATGTGTAAGTTACTATTCTCAAATATTAGGTACTTTTTGGTAGCTAATGCTGACGACCTACCTAGTGGTTCCGTCAAATCTAACATTGGGCATCTGGAAGGCTGTAGTGCTTTAGCTGGGATTATTAAAGCGATCACGATCCTTGAAAAAGGTGTCATACCCCCTAATGCTCTATTCGAAAACGTGAATCCCAACATTGATCTCCAGTGGCTTAAATGCGCGGTGAGCTGTTCTAGCTATTTGTTCTCGAAACATAATTGACTTTCTCTAGGTTCCTACTCAATCCATCCCTTGGCCATCTCAAGGCTTACGACGAATTTCTGTAAATTCTTTCGGTATTGGTGGAACAAACTCGCATATAGTCATGGATGATGCATTCCACTATGCAACGGAACGTGGCCTCAAGGCTAACCACGCCACCATTTCCTCAGCGACACGGTTCACGGGAAGTGCAACCGCTTCTCCCGAATACCCCGCGAGCAGCGTAACTCTTGGTGTGGCTTCTGATGTGACTAAGTGCTTCTCTTCCGGAAATTTTGAGAGCACTCCTAGATCCCCAGATGAGCTAGATGTAGTTAGTCTCAGCTCAGGGGCTAGTGGTATTGAACTAACCCCCCGGTCCTCCCCGAATCCTTCTTACCCTCGACTTCTTATATGGACTGCAGCTGATGAAAGGGCCCTTGAGCGTGTGGTTCTGGGCTATAACCACTTTTGTCAATCGTTCTCACTCACCCATGGGGACAATCTCGACCGGTTAGCGTATACATTGGCGAAACGACGCAACTTTATGCCATGGCGAAGCTACGCCATAGTGGATGGCTCCCAGAAAATAACTGACCTACGCGCTTCGAAAGCGACTCGAGCGCCACCTTCTACATTGGGTCTTGCTGCCGTATTCACGGGCCAGGGCGCTCAATATGTCAATATGGGGCTGGACCTTATGCACTTTGATTGTTTCAGGAGCATGCTGCAGAATATTGACGAGATCTATAAGTCACTAGGGGCACAGTGGTCACTTTTTAGTAAGGGTTAATCCATTGTAAACAAATTCTGCATTTCTAACATTTTCCTAGGGGTCATTGTCGACGAAGATAAAATTAATCAACCTACATATAGTCAACCTCTCTGTACTGCCCTTCAAATTGCCTTGGCCGAGCTCTTGAGAAGCCTCGGCGTCGTTCCAAATGCCGTTGTCGGTCATTCATCAGGCGAAATTGCTGCTGCGTAAGTGTCAATTTTATAAGTAC
The DNA here is from genome assembly GCA_902805455.1 of Daldinia concentrica. NCBI lineage: Eukaryota > Fungi > Ascomycota > Sordariomycetes > Xylariales > Hypoxylaceae > Daldinia > Daldinia concentrica. The sequence goes on from CADCSW010000009.1 coordinate 1,503,642, forward strand.
CTAAGAATGCCAATGAAAGCTTACATCTTTAGATACATGGTCGGTGGACTATCCTTACGATCTGCTTGCAAGGTTGCCTTGTACCGCGGTCAAGTTGCAGAAAAGCTGAAAGAAGCTATTTCACGTCCTGGTGCCATGATGTCGGTAAACCTTACAGAAGATCAAGTTGTGGAATATTTAGGCGGAGCTGACCTGTTGGCCTCGCATCGCCCTATCCATGTTGCTTGTATCAATAGTCCGTCCAATTTAACTTTGTCCGGCGACGAAGAGGCTATTGATGAACTAAGAGACCGTCTTACGAAAGCGAGCATCTTTGCCCAAAAGCTCAATACAGGCGTCGCATACCATTCTCCCGCTATGAATTCGATTGCATCCGAATATTTGGACCTTATGGGATCTCTACAACCACGTACTCTAGACGACACGACCGCAACTAGGATGATTTCAAGTGTAACTGGAGAAGTTATTATACCATCGTCATTGACGTCTCCGGACTATTGGGTTCAAAATTTGGTCTCTCCAGTTCGGTTTTCCGACGCCATCAAAACTCTTGTTCAGCCAGTCCTGGGTAGTAGTGTAGGCATAGCGGATATTATCGAGGTTGGGCCCCATTGTGCCTTGCGACGCCCCATCAAAGATATCTTGGAAGCGATAGATGCAGTGGGTGGTAATATCGAATATTCTACGGTTCTTATAAGGCAGAAAGCTCCGCTACAGACACTTTTGGAAAGTCTTGGGAGATTATTCTGTCGTGGCCACACAGTTTCCATATCCGCTGCAAACCAACACGATCGTATCGGTGCAGATCCGATTCCATTCCTCGTTGATTGCCCGGAGTACCCATTTGACCATAGCAACACATACTGGGCTGAGTCTAGGCTAAGTAAGGATCTGAGGCTTCGTGAGCCTATACAGAACAATATACTCGGCCCTAGGTTCTATGATAACCCCTATCTTTTGAGGTGGAGAACGTTCCTCAGCATTGCATCCATGCCATGGATCAAAGATCATATGGTGAGTTGGTGCTACGCTCTCTTCCCATTCTGCTTTCCCAAAGATGCCAGCCTATCCAACGACAGTACAATTTTTTCTTCTTGATTGTGGGCCTAACTACGGGTAGGTTTCCGATACGGTCATATTTCCCGGCATGGGAATGGTCACGATGGCTCTTGAAGCTGTCAGGCAGGCAAGTCAAAAACAATCTCTTCACGAGATACTCGGTTATAATATCAAAGAAGCTCATTTCTTGAGCCCTATTCTTATCCCTGAAACTATACATGACAAGACCGAGACGATACTCCATCTTCGGCCGAGGAGGAAACCATACGAAAAACAATCAACGTGGTTCGAAATTGAGATATATGCGCTTTCAAATGATAAATGGGACGAGTGCTTCAAAGCTTTGATTGGAGTCGAATTTGTGAAACCGAGGCACGAAGCTGTCGCTTTAAGACAGGGGCAACTCACGAAGTCGCATCTCGCGGAACAATACGTCCGCGCTGAAGCGGTGTGCACAAAGTCTATTGATACGCAGAAATTCTACAAACACTCAGCAGATCACGGCTTACAATATGGCAACTGGTTTCAACTACTCAAGGATATTCTGTGGGATGGGGACGAAATCGCCACAGCCAGGGTGGATATTTCTAGCCCATATTATACCACCGGTCTTGTTCACCCTGTCCTTTTGGATACCTCATTGCAACTCCTTCAAGTACAACGTTCACGAGGCTTGTCAAATCCAGTCACCACGAGTGTGCCTCATAGTATATCCAACGCATGGATTTCGGCTACGGGATGGCCACAGCCGAATACATTCTCGATACGATATTTGACCAGTGTTACCCTTGGTGCTGGAGGTCGAGACACCGAGTGTACTATAACCGGCCTATCCGAAGATGGGCAAGCATTGTGTACCTTCCCGAAGGTAATTTTACGGTCAACATCGAAAAGTGAAACTGCCGACCTATTGAAGAAAAGATTCGTGTGGGGCATTGATTGGAAACCGCATCTAAGTTTACTCGACCCATATCAGCTACAGCATGCGTGCAACATTGGGCAGTTCAAGGACGAGACAGAGTGGTTGAAATATAACGTAAAACTTGAATCAGTTCTCGGCCAAGTCCTACACAGCACTTACAGGCAAATCGTCGGTGAAGGGCTTGTGATCCCTAACCACATGAAACAGTACGTTTCTTGGATGGAATACTACGTAAAGCACAAGTCGGGGAATAACTCTCACCCTGTAATCGAAGGTGTTAACCTCGAAAACCAACTTCAATACCTTGAAGAGCTATATCCATCCTGGGGCTACATGGTAAGAGTTGCATGCAACCTTCGGGATATCTTAACCGGGACACAAGACCCTCTGCACATCGCATATAGCACAGGCTTAGCTGAGTCGCTCTACGTGGACGCATTTGATAAAATGTGTGACGACCGATTTAGTTCTATGATCGAGCTATTGTCACATGAAAAGCCTGATTTGAAGATTCTCGAAGTAGGTGCTGGGACTGGAGGACTAACTAGACGAGTCCTATCTCTCTTCCAAGGCCTTGAGAAGCGTATTGGCGCAAGCACCTTTTCTGAATATATGTATACCGACGTCTCGCCAGCTCTTTTTGAAAGAGCTGCTGAGACTTTCTCGGAATTCAAAGACCGTATCGCATTCAAGACGTTCGACCTCGAATGCGACCCTTGTCAGCAAGGCTTTGGATCCGAAACGTACGACCTGATAATTGCAGGCAGCGTCTTACATGCTACAACAAACCTAGGAACTGCTACACAGAATATTCGAAGACTCCTCAGGCCGGGCGGTCACTTTCTCAATGTTGAAATAGTCGTTCCCGATAAAACGGCTATGCACTTTGCGTTTGGCACTCTGCCCGGATGGTTCTCGAAGAATGATGGTCTAAGAGATTCGAACCCAATTTTGGACGAGGAATCATGGGACCAGGTGCTTCAAGACCACGGATTCACGAAGAACATCCTAACCATCAGGGATTTTGAAACCGATAATTGTCACCTTTTGAGTGCCATGTTATCCACAGCCACTGAGCAGCAAAAGCCTACAGCAAATCCCATCTCGAGTATTCTTATAATTGTAAACGAACGATCGGAGCTTCAAGCCGCCCTTGCTCATTCATGTCTAGAGGGTCTTCGCGCAGATAGTCAATATCAGTCGAAGATCGTCTTCCTTGATGAGGTTCAGCATGACCACCTCAGCGATGCCGATGTCACTATCTGCTTGGTCGAATATGACAGACCCCTCCTATCGAAGGTTAATGACGATGAGTACGATTCGCTTAAACTAATTATCCGTCACTGCCAAAGACTGTTGTGGGTGGCATGTGCGGACATTAATGATTTGACTTATCCATTCTATGGTGTTATGCAGGGATGGCTCCGAAGTATGCGTTCCGAAAGCTTCGAAAAACATATCGTTACTCTTAATATCGAGGCAAATGCGGACGATACCACCTCTTGTGTTACAAATATGATTAAGATTTTCGAGGCATCCTTTCTGAGAAACTCGCCCGAACTTGAGTATATTGTGCGAGGCGGACGGCTCCTCAGTGGGCGTCTGACCCAGGAGCCAGCGCTCGACAACTCCATATCAGACCTCATCTCCCCGCAGTTGAAAAAACAGCCGTTAGTACTTGACGGAGATCGCCCTATGAGACTTGCTGTAGGTAGTATTGGCATGCTGGACACTATTCATTTTGTCGAAGATGCAGATTACGACCTAGAACTTGGTCCTGAAGATATCGAAATTGAGGCCAAGGCATGGGGGCTTAGCTTTCGAGACTTATTCGCGGCACTCGGGCGTTTGAAGGAAAGCGACTTGGGGGCCGATTATGCCGGGATCGTGAAGAGGATTGGATCCGCATGCAAAACAGATCTCCGACCTGGTGATCATGTTTGCGCGTTGTCCTTAGGCTGTATGCGTACTGTTTGTCGAACTCATGAGAGTAATGTGTTCAAGATACCCGAGGGCCTCACTTTTGAAGCCGTCACGTCGCTGATCTTACCCGGAATTACCGCCTATCAGTGTTTAATCAGTGTTGCTCGCTTACAAAAAGGCGAGAAAGTTCTCATACACTCCGCTGCAGGTAGCACTGGTCAGCTCACGGTAAGTATTGCAAAATTGCTTGGTGCAGAGGTATATGCTACTGTTGGGTATGATGATAAAAAGGAGTTGTTGGTCAAAGAGTTCGGGATAAATCCCGAAAACATCTTTTACAGTCGAGACACAAGTTTTGCCGAGAGCATAATGCGTGCCACAAATGGCTACGGAGTTGACGTGGTGGTGAATTCGCTTTCTGGGGATGGCTTACAAGCATCGTTTGAATGTGTAGCTCCCTACGGCCGCTTTATCGAAATAGGTACTCCTTTTGTGCTTCATCTCTCCTTATTACCTAACTTAGGTACCTTTGACATCTACGTATGGCGACTAACTAAGAGAAATAGGCAAAGCCGACATCAACGCGAATTCTCCCCTACCCATGGCCGCCTTCAAGCGGAATGTGAGCTTCTGTGCGGTGGACATATACCACATGGGACATTTTAGAAAGGACTTGATTAGGTACCTCATGAGAAATGTCCTGGACCTAGTAGCCAAAGGGGCTATCAGTCTTCCAAGTCCCATTGAAACCTTCTCAGTATCAACTATTGAGGCCGCATTTAGACACTTACAAACTGGGAAGAGCATGGGACGTAATGTTATAACAGTAAATCATTCGGATATCGCTCTGGTGAGCATTCTCTTTTCAAGCTGAGAGGTGTATTCCCTAACATGAGTTTAGAAACGCGTTGCTAAACGACACAATTGGACTTTGGCGCCGGATGCCTCCTACCTTATAGCTGGTGGCCTCGGAGGTCTGGGCCGGGCAGTATGTTTATGGTTGGCAGATAAAGGGGCCAAGAACCTAATATTACCGTCGAGATCTGGGCCATCGTCCAAAGCTGCTTCCGAACTCATATCCGAGCTACAGAAACGCGGCGTTCACGCTGTAGCACCCAAATGTGATGTTACATCACACTCCTCGTTGTCAAAATTGCTGGAAGACTGCGCCCATACGATGCCGCCCGTAAAAGGGTGTATAAATGCAGCAATGGCGCTTCAGGTATGATTAAAGTGTCCCATATTCTAGAATTTAGATTGGCTCCGAGTTAACAAGCTGGGTCAGGATGCCGTGTTTGACAACATGACCGCGGATCAGTGGCGGACCACTATTCGCTCCAAGATCGATACCTCGTGGAACCTTCATCGTCAACTTCCCTCGCTCGACTTCTTTATTCTTCTGTCATCGATGGCAGGTATCATTGGAAGTGTCGCGCAATCTAATTACGCCGCGGGTTGCTCTTTTCAGGATGCCCTTGCCCTCCAACGGAGCACGCTGGGGGAGAGAGCCCTATCACTAGATATCGGATGGATGCGAGCTGTAGGGATCATTGCCGAAACAGAACGATACCAGCTGAATCGAAAAAATGCCGGAGACATGGGGCAGATCGAAACCGAGGAGCTCTTGGCCGTTTTAGACCTATATTGTGGCCCAGCAGATCCCGATTTACCACAGAAAGCCCAATTACTGTTGGGCGTCCTCGTGCCAACAGATTTCATTGAAAAGGGGCAGCCACTTCCAGCCATTCTGCAAAGACCGCTTTTCTCTGGTTTCGCGAGCACGGACAAAGGACTTCAAAGTGAGAGAAATCAAAAGGGACCAGACCTAGGGTTTTTATTCCGACAAGCAGCGACCGCTGAGGCAAGGACAGCCGTAGTTGTCAAGTCACTATCGGCGAATCTGGCCCGGGCGATGAACGGTTCACCTGAGGATATCGACCCCACAAAGACCTTGTCGGACTATGGGGTCGACTCGCTCATGGCTATCGAGCTACGAGAGTGGATAGGAGCCCATTTTAGGGCTACGGTGGCTGTATTCGATATCATGGGAGGTATGCCTATCTCTAGTATAGGGGCGTTGGTAACAGAGAGGTCAACGGTGGCATATGACGCTGTAAACCATTAGAACGTGGTCAGAGCTGTTTCATCTTGGGACAAAAGATATTAAATGATACAAGGTCCCGCTCAGGCCACTAAGCGAACACGGCACAAAACTGACGCGAAGAAAGATATGATTTCTTGGCGTATCCTTGTCATTAATACATGATTTGAATGCTATTATCTTTTTTCTCCTAATACCAGCATATCAGGCCTTCCTTACATGAGTCTAACTGGCCTTCGTAACCAAATTTCCAATAGCTGTGACGGACCATCCCCTCCATCAACTCGAAAACAGCCACATCCACGCAAAATCTTTAGCAATCCAGTCCCTTAACTCCATAGCAACGTGCAAATCCACACCGAACGCGTGAAGCAGCTCGTCCGCCTCCACCTCCACCTCTTCGAACTATATAGATAACGCTCGCGCCAATTTTTTAGAATGGCTTACGAATGCCGAGATTATAAATTACACTTATCTTCATCAGAATAAACCTAGACGGTACTTGGCCTGTCGAACCTATGATGAAGTGTTTGTTTGAGAATGTGAAGAGTCGACTCATAATGTCAGTGTCGGGTAAATTATAGAACTTAGAGAAGTGGACAGAAAATGATAATGCCTGTACAATCACAATGTTACCAAATCGATGATTATTAGTAAACGCTTGAAGTGTCCTTATAGTCGCGGGTACCAGCATAGCGCAGCAATCCGCCGCCACCCTACAGCAAACCACTAGATGCTCATAATCTAGGGAAACATTGCATAACAGTTACATAAGGGGTCTAGATGAGGCGAATTAGCCAAGCCTTCCCAGTTTCTAGAAGCAGCCTACCCAACGTTTCAGTGAAAAGTGGCACGTTTTTCACATGTATACCATCAAGTATATGTGAATAGTATTACACGGCAGTTCTTGGGTAGTATTATTGTAAAAGTTGATATCATTCTGGGGGCACCTCAATCGTCCACTCGTGAAATATTTCCAGTTAAGGTTTCCATTGGTCAGCCCTTCAATCTGTAAGGGAGCATTGAGCGATAGCGTCGACCATCCCTCCTCGCATCCACTGCATCTTCGTACGGCTTGGCAGGACACTAAATTTCCTCTCTAAACATCAAACAATATTCAAAGTAACCATTCGATCAGAAATAAAAAAGGATCCTGCATAAGGCACTTATCTTGGTACTTATAGCTTAAGTACCAAGAACTACGATGTACGGTTTAAATATAGAGACCAACTAGGTCAAAAGGGGGTCTATCATTACTGCATTTTTTTTTTAATTACAACCAAGCTCTATAAGTCCTAGAGTATACTCGGTTATTGCCTAAACGACTATATTCTTTAATTAATCATGCTAGAAGCCATGTCTTCCCCGAGGAAATTACAGGTGACTTTAGGAGGCGAAGGTTCGACTGAACTATTCAATAAGACTACCTACACGGTGTTACTAACTATTCCTTATAATGTGTTGGTAGGATTGCTGATGTGCTAGGCCGGGCTTTCGAGGTCGTGACTGAAGTTAATCTTGGAAAGGGGCAAGTTGGTCCCGACGGTTTGGTGAAAAGGGGTGGCGAAGGAGTTATAGTGTGGCCGATGGTATGGAATCCTGGGTATTAGCCAGCAGGGAGTTACGTTGCGGGTACGATTGTTGTGTATATAATGTATAATAAAACTGGAATTAGGAATCAAGAAACGTCTTCGTCCGGGTTGAAATGCTAAGGGAGTTTCACGGTGTTAGAGAACGTGGTAGATACATTGATATTTATATCAGGCTACTAAAATATCTTGAACTATATTCCTATAACTAATGACAGCCTCGACCACTAACTTTAGATAGGCGGTCTACGGCCATGGTACTTAGCAGCTCGGGGATAGAAACTCCACCTAGAATCACGAGCTATGAGTAATCTCGTCCTGGTTGATCTTCAGCGAGAAGTCCACATGCGGCGTGCCTTGGTGGATCGCGCTTGTCGAGATAATGTCGATATCTAACATACTATTATCAGCAAGGAGCAAGAGAGATGAATAAATAGGACTCACCATTATGCGCATAGTTAAACACATTGTCCTCGCGCAAACCACCAGAAACCTCTATCAGGAACTCGCGTTTTCCCTTCCACTTCTCCCTCAGATTCTTAGCTGCAATCTTTACACCATCTCCCGTGAAGTTGTCTAGCATAACAACGTCGGCGCCAGCGGCGATAGCCTCGTTAGCCTCGTCCTCGTTTTGAACTTCCACTTCGACTTTGAGCGCAAATCCACCAACCATCTTGGCAGCCTTTACGGCCTCGGTGATACTTCCACGGCTCCATACATGATTATCCTTTAGCATAATCATGGAGCTTAGGTCCATGCGGTGCGTATCAGCCCCGCCAACCAACATGCCGTACTTCTCAACTAGACGGAATCCCGGCGTCGTCTTGCGCGTGCCCGCCAGCACACCCTCGTATCCCGCGCTGCGTAAGGTGAGTAGCATATCGCGACTGACTGTAGCAATTCCGGAGCATCGTGCTAGCAGGTTGAGCCCAACCCTCTCACCTAGTAACAAACCCCGCGCGGGACCTGTCACAGTAGCGACTTTAGTCTTGCCTGAGCCGTCCTTAGGGCGGTCGATATACCCCCCTTCCTTAGCATGCCACTCTACCTCGCATCCGCACTGCTTGAAAATCTCAGTGAAGAAGGGGATGCCAGCAACGATACCGGCACTTTTAGCCCAGAGAGTAGCACTTCGAGGGTGCTCGCCGACGACAAAGCCGGCGTAATCATACGACGGCGTGTCCTCGGCTAGCCAAGCGGTAATCTGAGATTTCCAGCTTGGCGGTAGGAGGTGCTCCAAGGAGCCGTGGTGGATAGGCTGATCCGGATGCATTGGAGAAGGTTACGAAATGACGTAAAATTGAGGAAAAATGTCTGCTCTTGAACGACTGAGGGTTTAGCTAAACTTTAGAGGCTCGAAGTGTGATGTTGCGCTTGTAGATCCTAGGATATGATGATGAATTCGTATTGCGCGCTTGTATTGGTCAGGATGAAGTTAATGCTGCAAACATTATGTCTCGTCGCGGTTACCTACATGAAGGTAGGTACATTAAGTAGGTTAGGTACATATTAACTTGAGCCGGTTCAACCCGCTGGTGAGATCAATTGCTGAAGTGGGGGGGGGAGGAGGGGCACTACCGATCTATTTCGCTGTGTGGGTGAACTTTTACATAGAAGGCAGCCCCTCACTGCGGCGATGTACTACAGGAGGCGCACAGCTGCTGACAACTGTGATGGGTATACAATTTTCCCTTAACATTTACATCTGTACTTAAAATATATATACATTTTACTTCCGTGCAACCGCGTCTCGTCTTACAAACGTCGCGTCTTAATCAACCTCCAATCCACCTCCAACCGAACCCCTTATAGTAATACCTTGATCAACTACAATTACGCGAATATTTTAGAGAAATGATTTTGTAACTTGATCCATAGATAGATCTCATCTCTCCTACCTGCGTATCCTTTGTCGCTGTCTTCTGCCGTTGTTTGATGATTTAAAACTATAATTGTACAGACTACTTCGGTTTTCTTAGCCAGCTCAGGTATCCTTGGTATCGGGGAAGATCCTAAAAGTGTCGGTTGCCTTGGTATCCACGGTAGCTTGGAGCGCTTTGAGAGTCCTGATATGGTAGAGGGGCTCGAACACTCCGGCCGTCTGGGAGATTTCGATAAACCAATCCTAGGGCGCCTGGCTGAGGTTGATATGGTCTGGGGCCCGAGTAGTTTTGGGATGCTTTTCTATAGGCTTCGGGGAACTGCGCCGCATGCTTCGTGAACTGGGCTTGCAATTCACCTAGGAAGTCGAAGTCGGCCATTAGGTGCGTATTCGACAAAGTCGACGGTTGGCCTTCGGGAATAGTGCTAAGCAGGCTTGGTTCTCCTTGAGTTATGTTCACCGTTGATGCGGTATCATCTGAAGAAGCAGGCGAGCTCGAATATGCGCGTGGCTGGGGCTGGGGCTGGGGCAGTTCTTGCGACTGCGTTTCCGAATTCACTCGCTTAGTATCTCCAGTTCCCGTTGCGTCTCGCTCGAAAGTCACCGCGATGCTTTGGTACTTGGCCAACGGACCGAAATGCATGATGCATGGTGCTCCCATCTCCATGTACTTGCTCACCCATGCGTGTCTAATAACGGCGAGCAACAGCTCCGGGCGCTGGTGATAGATAACGATGACTAGCTTATTAGGGCTCTCGTGGATGATGGTGCCATACTCAGAAAGTTCGCGGAATCGAATCCCTAAGTGGCGTAAGGGTATAGCCCGAAAGCTGCAATTTACCCTAGGGTCACCTGAAAGAATAGGGCGTGCTATAAGGTTGCTGGCCATATGCACATCGTCCAAGTTGTAAGTATTTGGTTTCATTCCGGGCTGCTCCATTCTATGAGTCGAGTCAGCTGTGTTGCATATGGGACTGGCTTCCATGGATTCAGTGTACGTTTGATGAATGAGGCACAATAGCCAATCACGAGGTGACTTTATAATCAGGCAAGTGACAAAAGCTATTGATGGCCCGCAGAGAGAGATATCTACGAAGAATAAAGGTACCTAAACCATAGAACGGAGATTGAAGTTCCTTCTTAAATAGTCATACTTGACACCATGACAACGGCAAGAAGGGTTGAAGTAGTTCAGCGCACGTACAAATATGCGCATGTCGCTATGGGAACAGCGCCTAGATTCTTATGGGTTCGACCTTATCTAAACTCTCTTCGAACTCTGGGGCTTCAAAAGATGCGGGAAAGGCGTTGATACGTTTCCCAACGATACTGCGGCCCTAGCGCCGATGATATTGGGGCTATGGCACATGACGCTATGCTAACTAGACGACAGCAACGAAGAGACCTCACATGGTACCAATTATTATTGTGATATATTTTAATTAACAATTTGACTCAGCTAGACTTCCCAATGGAAGTTAGACGTGCCTATGCCGTTTTATTATCAGCCGTATTATTACTCAACTAAGTCCTAACAGATGGCAATCTAAGCACCTAGTAATCCTAGTTAGATGGAAGTTTTCATCAAGATTCGCTGATATGTTTAATTAACGAGCGCCTAGGCTTCATAACATAGCCTAGTATAACTACAACCGCTAGCAGTGCTCCTTATTGTTAGACCATCTCCGGATGTCTAAATACTTCGATGTTATATTAACTTCTCAACTTCACCGACATATATATATATCCCATATCACAACAAGTACCATCTTATATCACCACCATATTCACTCATCCCACTCAAAATTCTAATCCTGACCAGCATTGGGAAGACGTGCTTTCGAGTCTGTTATTGCTGTTAGCTGCGAGAAGGCTCTACTCCTAAAACCACTTATAATAGATAAACAAGGAGATAGAGGTCCAGTAGAGAGAGATACGAATGGATATTTCGGTAAGAAAAACGAGAGGAAGATATATAACTAGAATCAAAAAATAAGAAGATAAACGAGAGAAGAGAAAGAAACGACCATTTCCTATGCGAGAAGAAAAAAAACAAGAAGCGCCGCCGATGCAAATCCCAGAAACGAAGGACTACCTTGCCATGCAAACAAACCCCCTGTAAATGCGCGCAAATCTAAAATACCATTTTTCTATAAGAAATGCCTTCGCGGCACATAACGATCTAGCACCGTAAGAGAAACAGGTGCGATTTTCCTAGCGCCTTGCCAACCAGAAGCCCATGGAGCGATCAAGCAAATGACAGACCGAAAAGGAGAAACGGGTAGAAAGGAAGGCTGTTGAACTTAGTACCATGTCGGCGCGGCAGGCCAGTGCCGCAGCATATTCTCGACCGCCTGGGTCCATTCGTACTCGAAGCATTGCGCCAGTTGGTCTGCTTCTTCCTGCGTGGGATCGCGGCCTCCCCACATCTCTCTGCGCCAAGCATCTGCTTGTGCGTATGCCGGGATTAGGCCACTGTTCGAATAAGGGTGAGCAACTATCACGGGGTCCAAAGATATGTTCAAAGAGAAGGTGGTTTATGAGTGTTCTGCAGATAAGACTTACTCGTCGCGGATCTTCACCAGGCACAGCCATGCCAGGTTCCAGCTACGGTTTGAATTCGGGTCGTTTCGGACGAGGTGATGCGCCTGGTCAACCAGCTCTCCCGAGATAGGATAGTTGCGTGTCAAGCCTCGCAGTTCGGTCAGGAACTGGTTGCTGTTCACATAGTAGTCCCATGCGGAGGTCATCGGGGCCTGGAAAGCTTGCGCGTCTTCCTCGTTTTCGCAGCTAGCAGCGACTCGTTCAATCCGGCAGAGTTCAGTAAGCGTGTTAACTCGATGAGTGCGTAGCGAATCGATGAGTTGCTGGTGGGACGACTATCATGCTCTAGGTTAGCTAACATAAACTTATTAGGTTGGCTAAAGCTTTGAGAGTTGTGAGTAGAGTATCAAGGATGGCTGGTGTTGAGTAGTAGGAGGAATTTACGAAGTAAAAACCATCACGCACTTGTCTTCCCTTGCCACTGCGGGAACCTCTCTGGCCACTTCCACTTGATCGTGATGAAGACATTGCTAATAACACCACAGTGTGCTTTGGTATCCTTTGGATGTCGTTGGTAATGGAATTGGTCCTTCGTCTTTGGTGGAATGTCTGGAATAATTTGCTTCTCCCAAGTGAGAGTTCTAGAGGTCGATTGCTTTTGAGCTAGATTTTTTTCTGAGTCTTTGATGAAGTTGTAAGGAGCGAGTTTGATTTGTGTCCTGTTAGCTGGGGGATGTTGTCGATGTTTATATCTTCAGGTTGAAAGCCTTGAGAGCCTTTCTCGGCAGTATAAACATGAAGCATGGCTTGCAAACTAAACAGTTAACCAATTGAAACTACTAAAGTCACCCGAGAGGGTGATTCCATGTTAGCAAACGAGGTTGAGCCCGGATCGTGATGAGGAATAATCTAATCATAGGCACAGGCCCTCTTCACAGTATGATATTAGGAAACTATATTGAGAAAGCCAATGATCGGTATAGTGACAAGCCCGTGAGATCGCGCCGGCAATTGCCCACAATCAGTGACGAAAGTCATGGGAGGTCCTAGAGAAACACCCTGCTCGTGACTATCGTCCAACCATGAAGCTATCAAAGCATACCGATTATTGTTGAAAGCTATGCCCTATCATAAGGCTCGCCAATAACAGTGCTTTGAACTAGGGTAGAATTAAAGTAAGTGACCAGTCAGACTCAACTTGCAACTTGAGCCAGACAGGACGCTCTCCGACCTCACCTCACCCACACATGCGGGCTGATGCTGACGTCGCTACCCGTCATGCTAGGCGTTCGCATCGCTATTCCATTGCTGAAATAGCTATTACTCAGTATGGTATAGAAATAGACTATAAAGGTTAGAGTTAAATATACAAGCAGCTCTTGTCGGTGAAGACGTTAGAGCCGCATCCTGATTGGATAACCGTAGATATAAGAGACCCGTAGAAAACTAAACTATTGCCTTAAGAAAGACCCAAGAGAAGGCAGAGTTGACGAGAAAGGAAGCTATTGTTCCATTCCGGATAGTCGTGTCGTTCCTAAAAAGAACACCTGCTATTAACTTCCAATGGGATTTGAGGGGTGTAATTCCGTCGTCAACTTACCCACGACAAGGTTAGAAACCGTGCGAACCCAGAAATCGGCCGTTCCGTGGTAGCGAGCTGCCGCTCCCTGTCCGTGAGAATTTAGTGGCTTAAGGCTGTAAATCTAGGCTGAATTGGGAATCATTGCAACTCGATTCGCAATTTGGAGGCTGATTTACTCGAAAGACACCCTTGCCGGACGATGGTTTAGTTTAGCTCTTGAGGCTATCTTGAGATAGCGAGATGCGAATCGAATCTAAGGTTAGAAATAACGTCGAAATAACCTAGTCCAGCTGGGTTAGGTGCAAGGTTCTATGACGATAGTAAATATAACATATCCTCTACCAGTGCAACATCCTAGTCAAATAGCGCCTTCGTGCATATGATACGCGGATAGGGTGGTACCAGATGATAGAACCCTAGCATGCATATTCATCCGGACGTCTTTACTCTCCCCGTGGGAAGTTCATGCATTGTGCATTTGCATACACCTAGCAACGATGAGCGAGGAGGCTGAAATAAGGCCGGCCAATAGTGTTGCTGTCTTGCAAGTTCTGAGATATAATTGGAAAGCTTTGTCATGGAACAAGACAGCAAGAGTAGAAAGCTTTTGGGTGTTGGTCTGTGCTCAGGCGTCCTATGATGATCTTAACCACCCTCCCCTGGTCACCCAAGAACCAAAGAACTTCTAGAAGGGGGGGGCTACGATCTTCGACGGAAGCGAGCCTATCTGAGGAAGGTCATCATCGGTGGCCTCATAAGCGGAGCATTCCGTACACAGTCAGGACATGTTCAATTATACTGTTTAGTCTGTGAGCCTTGAGGCTGCTGACGCGGGATTAGACAAGTTCGTCAACGCCCCGGATAGATTGTCCGGTACGGACTGATGACGATGATGAGATTGGGAAACGGTAATTTTTTAGTACACGGGGAAATGCAACGACGGGATTTATTATTGGATCTGTCTTAGACGATGGCCAATACTCTGGAAGAAGAGCCAGGTTTATAATACTTGGCACGTCAAACCGAAGTCCTGGATCAGAAGGTAGAAAATGTATCCTTTCCGGCGGGGGTTGAAAAATATACCAATGAGAATTCAGCGTTCAGTCGAGCTGAGCTGGTCACTTAGCGGGTAAGGCTAGGGCAGTGCATATGAAAAAGAAGAGAACTCTGCTGCCATTGGCCAAGTAGACGCGATTTTTACTATTCCCGGACAAAGGCACCCTTGCATTATCTAAAGTGGGGGGACTTCTAGAAGCAATGGTACGTACCTAGATACCTAAAAATAATTAGAAGCGCGGGAGAAGCAAATTCCGGGGTTTGTCTTTCTCGTCATCACGGCGTCGCAATCGTCACATGCATGCAATGTTTAAAGCTTTCTGGATTACATTTTGGGAATCCATGACCTTGGATGAAGCCATCTTTGAATCGGCCCGCGAAATGGATAAATATCGGATTTTGAATATCGCATGACCCAGAATCCAAGTTCGATTATCTCATCGGATTTATAGTGCTACAGCCGGCAGGGTCCGTATAAGACTCGAGCATATACAGTACCGCGTGCAGTGCTTGAGTCCGTGTGTAAAGAACGGCGGGGGATGAGCCGTTACTTCCATGCTAACCATCCTTGCAGTCAAAGAGCCTCTTGCATATATAACTCAGTATAATAATAGCCGTCTCTCTCGGCCGGTTTAAGCTGACCAGGAAGAGGCTTTCATGACCCCGATATTTGTTTTCTTGGGTCGCCCGCTTTATGATCCTTGGCAATGCATAGTGATAGTGAGGTTGGAAAATCGACTTACTCCTTATGACATTCGGGTAATTCGACATCATATTAGTAAATAGGCCTACCCCCATCTATCCCTCTTGAGGCTCATGCCACTTTAGTCTGGTACCCATCCTTGATAAGATATCACTTTGCTTAAGATATTCTAATAGAAACAAACATGCGATCTGTAGGTAAATATCGAAGGGGGTATACTAATTGATTTATATGTATAAAATAAGTTCTAAATTTGGTCTCCATCAGAGACCGGTTTCGTCCTATTTCATGCTCTAGCATGCAAATCTACCCATCATTATCATTATCATCAAACTTCTTAGTATCACTAATTGGGTCCGGCTTGGTGATCTGAAGCTTAGATGCGCGGCATGACCTAGTCCTATTACCAAACTGGGCCGAGGTGAAGTGACCTAAACGCCAATAGCGATTGCCACTCAAGGGCATATCATCTCGTAGTAATATAATCCTTTCACTCGGTGAGTAGGTGAGCCCAAGGACTTCCAACCTCCGAATTCAATGGACTGCTGCTAAACATTAATCAAGTCTGTCACCATTATTCGTACTGCTGCGTGGCGGTGTAGCTCCCTCTTATCACCGCGGAGATTATGCAAGATGGGCGTGAGGATAGAAGCTGGTCGCTACACCTTTATCGTAGCTTCGGGGTTCAACGTCTTCAACAGACCCACGTAAGCAAACGCCATCGACGTTCCTATCTTATATATCAGAATAGCATCATACGTCGGTGTTGTTTTGGTTTTGGTGTTCGTCAATATCAGTCTCCTCTTCGTATCCATCGTCCGTACTTTCAAGGCCTTCGCCATGAATGGCGTAACTTCCCAGCCACCCAGCAAGTGCCACCCCTGCGAATAAGCCCCAAGCAAGAGCCTCGCCCTTCGGTTGAACATGAGTTGAGACAGTATACAGTCCACCGGAAAGGAAAGGGCCTACGCTTCTGCCGGCAGCCGAGAGAGTCTGCGCGATGCCATTAAGCGTACCTAGGCTTGCGTGGGTTGGCGCTGAATTCGTTATCTGAATACGCGTTAGTTATGCCCTGCGGTGGATTCTTCTTGCTTGTGTCAACTTACCAGTAGCATAACGCTCGATAGACCGCCAACAGCACAGATATTCTTAATAATCAATACCACGCCAATTTCTAGGTACAACCACGTTTTGCTATCACCAACTCCAAACGGCGGATTGGAATCCACGTAACCGACAAACGGCATCAATGCCATTGTCACCGCGAAACCGAGTAGGGAGCCTCGATAAGATCTAACATTTCCTAGCCGCGACTTCAATGGCCTGAAAAGGAACAATTGAAATAGGATGGTGAATGCACCCGCGACAGAGAGGGATACACCGATAACATCCGCATGCAGGTCCCTGCCAGTGGGAGTCTTTCCGGACGCAAATATAGGGTATAGACTATTGAAGGAGCTATTTGATAACTGGAAGACCAAGTGTGTGGTGAGAAGGATTATAGTTGTCCGATTTAAGAGTTGCCGCCACGTTGTTGCATCATGAGATAATTTCGGGTCGTCGCCGCTTTGTTCATCCCCGTGAGGTTCTAGTAGAGTAGTCTCTTCCCCCACATCCTCCTCGTTCGCCTCTCCCTGCTCGTTATCCGCATCTCTACCTTCGGGCGAAGCTAACGAACGTTTAGATCCATTATGAGCCTGCTTATTAGAACCAGAGAACCAGGGGAATCTCTCGACCCAGTCCGGAATATCCCCCTGGTCTTCCAAGGTCTCGTCAAACCAGATACCCAGAACAACCACACTAAGCGCCAGAAGTGAAGCTCCTAGTATATTCGGAGCTAAGAATGGGTAGCTGTCTTTTGCAAACCTGCCTGCCAGCAATCCACCAAGTGCTGGGCCAGTAATACTTCCCAGGCTGTAGACAACAGGTAACCAAGTGAAAGCCTTACTCTGATTGCTTCGGTCAGTCAATTCACCTAGGCAGGTGGGTACTACAGCCGCATTGCCATTGAACAGTCCCATAGCTACATGCACCAGAACGATATGAAAATACCGAGTACAAAAACCGAAAGCTGCAAAACAGAAGCATAGGAGCAAAGTACCGAGTAGCATGACGGGTTTCCGACCGATAATATCCGATAAGTATCCCCATAGGAGGTTAGTTGCTAGCTGAGCTAGCGCAAATGCAGAAGCCAGTAGACCGACGTATAAGCCAACCTGGTCATGACCGATTCCTGGAAACGACTCGATCATCTCTGGCAGATAGGGTGATATGGAGTTAAGTGCCGTCTGCTCGGATAATGATAAAAGGGCCAAGAGAGCCAACTGTTTGACAGGTAGAGGTGTCGTCGCGCCATGGTTATCATGAGCGTGGGAGTCGGATGAGCTTGAACTAGTATCCGGTCTCCGGCCGGCCGTCCTCGGCGGTGGTGTTGGAAATGTCTGGTAATGATGCTGAGAAGACAGACGGCGAAATGTCGAGGTTAACCTGTTTGTAGGAAGAGAGGGTAAGGGTGAACCGGCACGGAAACTTCCTAAGGAAGCTGATCTTGCTTGCGCTCTACCTGGACGGCCGGCTGGCGATGTAGCCGCAATAGTTGCGGCGCGTACCATCTTATTTTTTTTCCTTCCTCAATGGTAAATCCGAGCTCGCAACTTCAACTCAAATATTCAAAAGCCTGTTCATGATATAAGCTTACTTAACTGGTCACCGAGCAACTAATACTGGTTATAAAGGAATTGGTTTAATATACGTAGAGTAGGCGAGCGTAAAATAAAACGCCCCCGTACTCTAAGGGGAGATGTAAGGGAAGAAATGTTGATGAAGAAAAAAGGCCGAGAAGTTGAGGTGATTGGGGAATTCGGAGATACGATCCAATGATGTAAATGGTCCATTCATCATTCCATTTTCCCCTTGGTTTTTCTAGGCAGATGCTATCGATAACAGGTAATTAGCAGGACATGAAGTGGTTGGTAACTACATACATCCGTGCGCTACTGCTTTGTATCACCGAAAGCTACCCCACGCAGCTGCCCACATCTTTGGACCCAACCTAGTGATGTACCTCATGGATAATGCAGCAGGATATTAGTCATGTGAACGATTGAGAGGTGTCGCGAACAGGGTTGATAAGACAATATAAACTTTGAGCATTTATGAATCTTACCTATTACAGAGGTAGGTACCTAGATACATAGTTATCTAGACAGTACCTAATATGCTCGATACTCGGAGTATATGCGTCTTGTAGGCCCATCTAAGTGTCGTTTAGAGGTAGGTATACATGTATATTATTTGACTGCCACTTCACCTTAACTCTATGCATTAGGTTCCTGAATCAATCTAGTGGGGGCTAGCAAATACGTAGTGCGGGGTGCAAAGTCCTACCTTTACATAGTCCTAGTGCTAACCTTAGGTACATGTACCTAAGGAGGTACCTAAGACAATAGAGGTATCTGTTATATAATTCCAAAGCGGACTTGCCCGGGCTTGGAACGTTCAACTTATGTCTTACGTATGTTCTACTTAATTGGTTACCTATGGGAAATAGGCCTTTATAACAGGATAGGAAAGACCTAGTTATAAAATGCTTTCATAATTATACAAGACTACAAAAGCTTCCATGCGTATGTTTTGTATAAGCCCATCTCTCTCGATTGTTGTGCTTACTTTACGAATGTCCGTTATAAGGTGTATACCCAGGCAGGAAAAGCAATTATCAATATAGTGAGAAATGTTAAACTTAATTGCAGATTGAAGAGGTTAGGTAAAGATTGAATACATGTAAGTATGGCTCATATGTTGGATACAATACCAATAATGCCTTGCTTACAGTTTACCTTGTAAGAAAACGTATGACACATGCAGCAACACACCCATTCAATGTGTAACCAGCTCGGATATCGCCTCGGAGAAAGAAATATTCTCATGCTAGGTATGTAGGTACATGTAGGTAGTTTATAAATGAAACGAGTACCTACATATGTAGGTAGCTAATATATACTATTTATGAAGTACCTATATCTACTTCGTGCTGCAGATATACCTGCGTGAAGCCATTCTCCACAATCCATGCATGCGTAACCATTCTAGATCCGGTGCCATAACGAAAGTCTGAGTCTCATCAAAACATTAAAATCAATACATGCAGTTCTGTAACGTTTTGTATCGTTTCTCATGTGGCAAAAAAAGGGGTGTTTGTACTTGGTTGAGGGACTTCTTGTACGTCTGGTGTTACCAGAAATCCCAAGACCCACCGGCTAGAATCATTTAATACCTAAACTCTGTTGTGAAACGTTTATGGAAAGAGCGAAGTCATTAAAAGTTCTAGGGGGGTTAATATCCCAAGTTTTCTCCAAAATCCGCCAGATCGGAAGCTTCGAGTTGCAGATGCACCTAAAGGAGTCCCAAGCAAAACGGTCGGTTCATTTAATCCTTCTTCCAGTTAAGTAAGTTCGACAACGTTGCCGACAATCGTTTCTTCTCCTTAGGGACTCCGACTGGAATCTCCTTAGGATCAAAATCTGGTCCGGTGCCCTGAAGATGCGATACCGGATTCTGTTGCGACGTACTGTCAGTCGGAAGACTCGTACTACTGCAACAAGTACTTGATTGCTGAGTTCCGTTTTGTGCTGTGTCGTTGACTTTATCGCAACAGGGCACCAATACGCTACTTTCGTTCCTACTGCTCGGAATATCCAACGCCGGATTTCTAGTGAAGAAGTCGGCCGGACGGAGATGTAACTGGTGGATTTCGACGGGCCTAGTTATTCCAATCCAAACTTGTTAGTAAGGCTTAAAATGAGAAGAGATGGGAAGGGGCTCGTGCTCACATCACGGGCCAATCCTCAACTCGGGGATTGTGCGTGAGGCCGAAGACACTCCAAACTACAGGACTACTCTTCTTTCCCTTTTTCTCGTCGGCCGTATCATCGTTATGGGCCTCTCCATCCACTACCCCATTCGTACTATCAAACCCACCATCGTCAACGAACCAATCGCCCCTCTCTACCATCGTCTTCACGCCACCCTCCTCTCGGGGCGCCTGGTTTGTGAACTCGCCCGCAGCCCATAGTTCACCGTCTCTATATCCGGTAAACCAAAGGTGGTGTTTTGCGAAAGGCGCCCTTGCGGCTTGGACACTCTTATCGTCTGCAAGCATGAGCTGTGTAGGACTAGGAGCTAGCTTGTAGCCAACGTTCTTGCCGCTGACACTATTCTTTTTAGTTGTGTGTTCTAGGCGCACGACTCGGTTTAGCTGGGGCTCTGCATCTGCAAACCCGGCGCTCTCGACACGCTTCCGTCGAATCTCGTATGCGTTGCCGTGAGGATTCGTCTCCGGGTTCATTGGTATGGGATGGCTTTCTTCGAGGACTACGGCGGTTTCGCCGGTGACATGCGAGTCGATAGCCGGGTCAATACGTACTGCGAAGATGTGCTGGTGATTTTGTGCCATTACTCCTGGATTGACAACATTGCCGTATCCTGATACCTTGCCTTCGTCGATGGGTACGACGCTTACGATACCTGTGGCCCGCGTTTCGATCGAGATACCACCTGCTGTATCTAACTTGTATGCAAACACGTACTCGTAATTCGCTAGCGTGGCGACAAATTGCACGACTAACTCACGTAGGCGTGTCACCACTGCACGATTCGTCCGGAAGTTGGTGTGTTTCCAACCAATGCCGTTATCTTGCTCATGTAGACAAATTACGTTACTTGCCAGCTCCGGCTTACCCTCCGTGTTGGGCACTACGCAGTGGAAGTAGTGTATTGCGCCTAGACAGTCGCATCCTAGCTTTAGGTTGTTGGCCGCGCGTCCGATTCCACCGTCTCCGAAGTCAAAGGCCTGTTTGCGTTGGAAAGGTGGACGCGGGTCACCGTACGGGACAGTCATCTCGGAGAAAGATAGCCGGTATACTATGGGCCGGTTGTCATAGCACACATCGTGGAGCACAGCGCCCTCACGGGCCGTGAAGCCAACGCGGAAACGCCATTTTTGCCATTCGACAAGGTTGTCGGCGTGGACTTTGAAAGACGCACCCTCCGGCTGGATAACGTTGATGGGTTTTAGATCGGTGCGAAACGGCTGGTCTACCAGCTCTGGAAAGTATTCCGCGGGACCGCAGTTCTCGAACAGCTTCTTTGGCTCACCTCCCGGAGGGGGTGGATACAGACTGTCGCCGATCCCTCCGGTGGCGAGGCGATCTACCCTTATTAACTTTTTGGTGGCTATATCCATGATAGGGATTATAGGTAAGGGATAAGAGTAATGGTTGGAATCAATATTGTTCTTGGAAGCATCACGGGCGTACACGAGGCCTTGCATGTAGCGAGGGATTTCTTCATCTGGATCTGGGCCGCCGTATGGCCATGGATCTATCGTGACGACGAAGTTTTCTGGTAGGATGAACTCTTCCATGGCTGACTTGAACATCTCCGAGGATACACAGACATCTTGAAATATGCCGAATTCATGGGCTGTGTAGCTGGTCTGATATCGTGATTCGAACTCCTTGCTTCTTTGAATAACTCCGGCGTCGACATCAACGACAGTCTCCGTGAGTTGAGCTTTTCCATTATTGATGACATCATATAATAGCTTAACCTGTCTCGGCGGGATGGTTTCGGGTATCCGACCTTCATGTTCCGCGATAAGGAACTCAGTCAGATCCGTCTTTTTAGGCTCATCGACTATAGCAGAACGAAAAAATAAAGCAATCCCATCTCCTGCATGTGCTTTAAACGCAATATCTCGAGCTTTTGATAGCTCATCGGGTGAGAGAGGTCGTAGAGGATGAGGAATCTTTGATCCTTGATCGACAGCCATGTTGCTAATGGTCAATTTGCCTTTTAGTTATTTTTTCTAAAGTTCCGTTCCAATACTATAAAATCGAGGCAGACTAATACGGAAACAAAGACTGGCTACGACAAAACAACAACTGTCTCATTGATATATGATAAAGTATATTATTAAGTCAACTAGATATACCTAGGTAAACTCAATGGACATTAGCTCGATATTCGGCCCAATTTATATACATTACTTATCCAGGTACCTTAAAGATTGGGGAGGCCTCTAGCACGAATAGGTGAAGAAGTGATTGGGTAATGCGGGATACCCTGGATACAGTTAGTCTAAGGGAAACATGCACGTATGTGATCTTCGTCGGCCTCGGTACCAGAGCGAGCAAGCATGTCTTAGATCAGAAGACCGCCACCCGGCCCGGTTCGGTGCAGCAACGGTGCAGCGGTGCGGGCTGATGTGGGGTATCTTAAGGTATATCTTAGGGGTATTAGGGTTAGAACTGATAGGTATTCGTTCTTTATTCGGCCTCGTACGTACATCATCCATGTCACCTATTTGTACCAAGACTATACTTACAGGTGACTTACAGGCTTTGCTACATTGCTACAGGCGGTTACAGATTCAAAGTGGGGTCGAAAGCCTTTCTCCTCGTCCAGTCTCGCCCTGTTTTTGTGTGACGCCCTCCGATAGCTTATCATTGTGGCATCTATAAGCGTCAGAGGAAAGCTTGATCAGGCAAGTCCTTGCGAACCCTTTATTTTTCTAATTTTTTGACTGCCGGCATCCGCCTGGATGGGTTGACGGCGTCGTCCCAGTGAAGCGTCAAATATTCGCCAAGCGCCTTCGGCTAGTATTAGTCCCCTAATATAAACTTCCTCCAAATACTAGCAGAGACGCGCATTTCACACATGGCGAGATATATCTGCACCGGAGATCAAACGCGGAACGCAACCTGCCCCCCCCCCAGTAGTTTGAAGACTACTTAATTAGGTATTCATACGCTACGATGACGATCTATGGTCTATTGTGGCAGGCCTCCCACGCGTCCCCCCCTACATCCGTCATATCACCAGGGCCGTAGTGGAGGGGAGGTATCGCAGATTTGACAGCCGATTCCGCCCGATTCAGGCTTTATATCTGGGAAATCCCGGGTAGGCTTACCAATGATCGACCCCTAATGCATTCAAACCCCGGCTTATCACAAGCTCTTCAGCCGCATGTGCGTATATGTGTGTGCGACCATCCCAGCATCCAGGAACACAAGAGAGGCCCAAGGGATAGGTCCATGTATGCACGTCTGTATTGCGGACCGTCTATATCAGTGGCATGATATATCACTCACTGCCGCGTCCCGGTACCTTACCAGCTGGTTGGTGCAAGTCAATTCTCTCATAAGACGTCTCACAGGTTTTCTTGTCGAGGTGAGGGCATATGCCTCATAGTGACGTTCAATATTTAACACTATCGAACGATAAAACCCATTATTGAGTAAAGATTGAATTATCCCGCTAATATTTAGTAGGGTGAATGACTAGGAGCAATCTAGATCTGATCAACATGAGAGCTTATCGCGGCAACTGAAGTTATTAGGAGGCTTTATGACATAATCTTACATACCTTCCAACCGGTGTGCAAGGTGACGATAATGCCAGGCATACTCTAGGTATACAAGAATCTAACATTCCTATACGGTAGGGCGGCACTCATGTTATTCGCTTCTGGATTTGGCGAGATCACATTGTGGAGCGTACATAGCCTATCTCTGACAGAATTTGGGTCAAAGGATTGACCGGAGAAGCAATATTCAAAGCTGCGGGTGCCGCGGCGGTATCTGCTCTTTTTGGATATTCTGATCACCGTCTTCGGCAGTTTCTAAATGTTTTGTCTGGATCTTAAAAGCCTCTATATAGGTGGGAGTTAGAATCAGCGCTTCGCTGGTATTTGACTGTTCTATCTGTTCTTGGTAAAGTAGAAGAATATGTAGAACAATAGCCGTGAGTGATACAAGGTGTACGAGAACTAAACAACTCAGAGACGTAACTCCATGGCAGGATGTATTGTTGTAACGCCTAATTCATGCGTAGGTATGTACCTGTCCCTCACCTTATCCCCCGTTTGAGATATCGAACGAAAACGTACCTTGTACTGCTAGCGATCCTAGCACACCCATAAGAGTAGACTTAAACCAAGAACGCAGCTGAATGAAAGCATGACAACTATAGATCGGATAATGGTAAAATGAATATATTTCGATCAAGACTAATCTCATTTCATAATGTATATAAAGGGTATATTCCTACGCAATCATATGTTCCCAACACGACCATGTACCCCCACGCCGTCCACCCTTACTCGGCCTTCTCTCCTGTCTCTGTCTTAACAGGATCTTTCGCATTCGGCGGCGTCTCGGTACCTGATACCGCTTTCCCCTCAATAGCGGCAGCTTCATTCTCTGCGCGGATATTTTTAACATGCTTTTTGCCCGACAGGTCGAGCGCAATTGCTTTGAAGGTCCTCACTAAGGTTTTCCGTCCCTCGAAAACAGGGAATAGTCCCACGGCGCCGAGAGAGCAGAAGATCCAGATGATACCTACGGTGACCCAGCCTGTGAAAAAGGGCTTCGAGAACACGTAGCTGCTACCGTACATCGGGAATGGCCACAGCACCAGGAATGCCAGCGTCAGTCCGACCGTCGTCCACTTAGAAATCTTACTGGCTCGTGATAGTTTCGCCTGCTCTTCGACTAATTCATTCGCCGTCTCTACGTGCCCTGCCGCCGTCTGTTCCAGGTCCACGCCCGCCGTAGTAGCAAGTCCGTGGTCATCACCCCGGCGAATTGCCATCATTGACTTCCAGTCGTAGTTATCCATTCCAAAGATGAGAGTGAAAATCGGAATAAGTACCAACGGCGAAAGGAGCGCAACAACATTTCCGGCAAGCATAGGGTTATTAGATCCAGTGCATGTGACATCTAAAGCACCGCACTCCTTTCGAGCCGTGACAAGCCATGCGACCAAAGCAAATGCGAGACCGAAGATGGGCGATAGCGCTGCGGCCCATTTGTTCTGCCCTTTCCATACAAGGGTTAATGTAGCGGGTATTACCGCGGATGAAATGATGCAACCCATCATGAGGTAGAGATAGCCCATAGAGATGCCAGCGTAGTAGAGCCCCACGGAGAATGAAGAGATAAAAAGCGCATATACTACGACGATAACGTGAGACATATAGATGAGGCGTCTCCCGCTAGCATCTGGTTTAAAATAGGTACGGTAAAGATCGTAAGTGAAGATAGAGGAGACAGCGATCAGCTCAGATGATGTAGCTGACGTGACAGCCATAAATATGATAAGGAGCGTACCGATCGCACCGCCTTTGCCTAGAAGAGCGACGGCAGCATACGGCAGCACGAGGCCGGCAGAGACGTCGGCTTCTGACATCCTATTGGGATATGTCGGGAATGCTGGTGTATTCTCTAGAGCCAGAGCGGAAAGGCCCATGGTAGTTGCGGTTAACCACGGAATCGCAAACCAGCTAAGCCCACCAATGATATAACCGGGGAGAGCGTGAACGGGTGAAGCAGCAATGGCTTTGTTGTAGTATCCGTTATCGAGGAACACAGTACCAAAGTTGCCTACGATGTTGATAACGAAGAAGATAGCTCCTTCTTTCGAGCGCATGGTCAAATAGCTTCCCTGAGCATTTCCTTCAACTGGATGGTTAAGAGCAGCTTCGACCAGAAGATCGTAGACAGCCGATGGGGAACCGAGCCTGTCAGAGGAGGCGTAAGCCGTCAAGGAGAATATGATGATAATGATGAGCAGGATGAAGGTATGAATCCAATCCGTTAGAATCGTCGCCTTCAATCCGCCAACTAGGGTATACGCTACGACACCAACAGGGAGCAAATATATAGCTGCAATAGTATGCATTCCCGTAAGAGCGTTCACTGTAGCTGAGCCACCGACAACCAGCATGAGACTAACGAGAATGTTGGTCACGAGGCCGAAAACCATGAAGACAATATGAGGGATCGTTCCGTAGCGAGCCTTGATTCTTTATCGGTCGTAAGCTTCACGTATACCCAATAACAATCGCTACTAAGAACTTACACTTCGAGGAATGTATGCGCATTGGGTGCGCGTCGCTTCAACTCGATGGCCAGTGTCGCGAACAGTAGAATCTGAACCGTAGCTCCCGACGCGTACCAGAATGGGCCAGAGACTCCATATCTATAGCAGACGCCGGAGCTTTGCAGAAGTGTAGCTGCCCAAGTCCACGAAGACACGACGGCGGATCCGACCAGTCCACTTTTTACTGTGCGGCCGGCGGTGGTGAACATTTCGGACGTCTGGAGTTCTGAGTTGTATCGCTTGAGGATGAATGTGACTAGAATCTACATGTCGTAATTAGTACGTATATCGTTCCCAGAGCCCAGGACGAGTTCCTCTTGCGAATCAAGCTGGCGAGGGTTGGAGGAACATGTATAAGTCACTGCTTACCATTCCAAGGGCAAATCCGAAGCCCAAACCCAAGACGATGCCATATCCAACGCCTTGATCCAAAGGCGCACCGACCGTTGCGGCTGCCATGTTTCCTTCTGCTGAGACGAAGACTGTGAGGTGGGATCAAGATCAAGGGTTCCCAGAAGTTATCAGCAAGTAAAATCACCTTTTAAACGGAACGTGCCAAAGAGGAGGCTAGCATGGTATTATATATCTTTAAATTGCCCAGACCGCGTTTGTGAATGGTTATTAAATGTATAATATTCATTTTTCTTATCAGTGAACTAGCTCTGCGCTCGAGGCTCTCCATGTACAACCCCGGATTGGCGTCTTGATATGGTGCCCTACCACAGTATGTGATGGAACAAACCCCCGCATACAGGGTCTCGCCTGGGAATACATACACAAAAGGAGGGATACCAGCCAATGTCTCACCGGGGATATGAGTCGTTATTGATAAACGAGCCTATCAGGTTCCAGGCCAGACGGCTGGTAGTGACTATATCTACCGAAGAGGGATACATTGCAGCTCTTGCAACTGTAGCTACCTGCTTACCACGTCGCAATTCAAGGTTTAAAGCTTGCGTAAATTATTCGACACTTTGAGATCTTAGATACCGGTGTTCGGTAAGGTCGGCCAATCTGTCGGGGGAAACTTCTTTGTGACTTACACGGTAATTGCATTTGACAACTCTCCCGATCTGCCTGCTTGGGCGTACACCAGAGCAGGCTGTAGATATTTCACATGTTGTATGTAAGAAATACCCATGACCATGTTCAGGACATACATATGTTGATAAGCACCGCAAATAGAATCTCAATGTCAGATCCAAGACAAAACGAAACCAGGGTCGGGATCAACGAGGTTGCAAATCTGTGACCCCCATGAACGTGTAAGCGGAAACTTATCAGGAGCCATTGGCCAATCGTAGAGTCCAAAGAGTTAAGCAGACTGATAAGGATTGTGTGGAACGCATCTGCGCTCGGGCGTTAGCGATATCGAATTGAGATCCATTGGTAAAGAAATTATGAAGCCGCCTTATGTAAGTGCCGCTGGTGGTCGATACGTAGTAAAATCGTCCGATTGGACCGTTGGAAAGGGTCTTAGCTAAAAGCCGGGGAGAAAGAGGAACGCTTGTGAGCTTATCGGTGAAGTTACGTCACGAATCTGAGATGAATTGATATTTAATATTAAAAATGACTTCTCGGCGGGATGATACACCGGAGCTATGAGGAGAAAGAATAAATTAAATTTTGAGGCGTCATTGTAATAAAAAAGTTTTTTATTAGTTGGGAAATCGGGTCCTGATAACGATATTTCGGAACCGATTGAATTGGTTCGGCCGACGAGTTAGAGCTGATGTGATTTTACCCTAGTCGAGCTTGATACGGTGTGGTCTGTGCACACATGCTAGAAATATAGTAGCAGTTTTCTCTAGATTTTGCATCGGTCGCGTGGTGTAGTTGGTTATCACGTCAGTCTAACACACTGAAGGTCTCCAGTTCGAGCCTGGACGCGATCACTACTTTTGCTTTTTGGTCATCCACTTTCTAGTTCATCTCCATCCCTTTTTTATTTAATATTTTTATCCCAATAATATCCATGCCGCCACCACAACTCTTCTTTACATGTACATGGAGATTCGGACAATGGGGTCTCACAAGAGCTATTAGCTTGGGCATTTCAAAATTCAGTTAGATAGTATTTAAGATTTTCTAGAGCTTTGGGAACCCTCAACTAGCCAACCCTCGAGGAGCAGTAGAAATATACTAGGGGTCAACAGATTATCAAGTATGGGCAGGATTTCTGGTCTTATTCTTCTCAAACTAGAGCATCGGGATATCCGTATTCTCCAGAAGTAATAGAATCTTAGTTGCTAACTATTACTTTAATATGTCCTCTTCCTAATCTATCCACTGCTAATACGCAACGGATCGCCAATTACACTTGCCAGCTTAACTACCGCCCCTGTTACAAGTCTAGTTCAACGTCGCCAAATACTGTAAATTAGATTGTCTGTCCGAGAGGAGCGAATATGGGTGATCAGATCTGCCACCTCCAACCGTGGGCCTCATCATCATAAACCAATCTCTCTTCGATCCGTAGGGTCCCAATCTATATTATTATAAGTGACAACCCGGAGGGTCTTATCTTACATCGTCGTCGGGCTGTCCCTCGTTCCATTTCGGTGGCACCCAGCCAGGTCTCCTAGCAGGCACGGGGAAGTAAACGTCTACTCCCCTAGACCTATCAAGCAACATTAAGATGATTGGTTAAAGTATATAGGTAGCTAGGTAAGTTTGACTCTTTGAAAATGACCTGATAATTGCAGTACATTCGATAAGACTTGCTTCACCAGTGCTAGTAGATATTCGGTACCTTCTTAAGAAGACATTTAAGTGACGACATTAAATAAGTATAATTATATAGGCTAGGTTAGGCTGAGCTGTACTGCTTTATAGTTCTTTTCTCCATATCACTCAATCACGATTGTTAATGATCATTTACTCAGCATTAAGGTACTCATATACATGAGAAATATGAATACTAAACGTTATTTCGTATTAGACACCCCTGCGCTCTTCCAAAAGCATTTCTACAAGAAGTGACCGTGAAACTCATAGATCCTCGGCTCCTAGTGCTAAAGCCCTCTCGCTTGTAATAGATGGTTCCTCTATTTGTGTTCAGGACAACGAGTGTTTTCACTGACCACCCCAGTGTAGGTTTAAGCCTTTAAATACTGGACTAAGCGTCATCGAACGGCGAGAAGCGAGCCACATGTTCCAACTCAAATTTGCGGAATTCGTCTTCGTTTGGCAACATTATTTGCCAATAGAAACATCCGTCCTTGTTGTCATACGCCATCCTAGCTTTGACGCGAAGCGTAGCATGTCCCCTAACGTCGGAAATTATGAGACTCCCCTAAAATACTATAAATCATAGGCTCATTTTCTTAGCAAAGACCACTCACGTCATCTCTTATAGATCGTATCTTTGGGGAAGGAGATGGGGAATCGGTTGTGGCAGAGCCACTACCACCAGGTATCGGCTTTCTTTTGTCCATTCTCAACGAGTTCCGTATCTAATGTTATAAAGTTGTTAGTGAAATATAAATCAACTTTTCGAATATATTAGAAAGTAGGTATTTACATACATTTCGCGACGAATAGATAACCAGGAATATGCTATGTTTCCGACTTAGGTAGGTATTATTCAAGTTACAATAAAGTTACAATAGAGTTCTAAAGTTATTGAACAAAATTATGAATATGAATGATCATGGAGTACCTAAAAGGAAATTTCCCCTGCATAGTTTAGGGCTCTTATACGAATAAAAACTGTCCTGTCATCATGTATTCATACCTTAGATAGGTACTCTACCCTCATACTTGATCATTTGTTATATTTCGAATTACAAATAGTATTAGTTTGTCAAATATTATTACAGGAAGCTACAAGACATAGGCATAAAACATAGTAGAAATAGACATCCCTTTGTTGTTGATGATTACTGAGCTACCTCAGGTAGGTAAGTGACCAAGCACAATTCGTTTGTAATTCGTAATTTCCCATAAGGAGGCGCCCTTTATTCTGGATATATCATCCATCAAATGACACGCTGGTCTGGTATGATAGTAGTGACTCACAAATATTTCTATCATTTACTTACCTAATCTCCTGGAGACCTGGCTAAGGACCCCTTGTAATGGAACAAAATTTAAGAGGCATATTATGCTATTTTCGTATGACGTCGGTAATAATATTAGTTTTACGGCCTAATTCTGTCAGCTCTACTTAGAGAAGTTAGAGAGTTGCTTGCTGCGAAATTATATGGTCACTCAATTATAGTTTGATGGAAATAGTCTCTGAAAAGACTTAACAGTACTACAAGATTACATTCTAATGTGTACTAACACCACGACTGTCGAATGCATCTACTGTACAGTGATTTGCAAACCTCCTTAAACCGTACGGTTGTATTCTGCCAAACTCTAAATCACCTATCAACAACCTACTTGCCCTGGAGTATATCAAGGCAAACAAGTGTACAAGGAGTAATTTCGATATTCCATATGTACCTAGGCCATTCATTCTCCTCCTGTTTTGCTGTTCTGAAGTGTTTGACTCATAAACGCGGTAAGTATTGCCATATACCTGTATTTCTATTAGTTATGTCCAAAGTTTTTACAATCATCTAGTAGGGATATCAAGTGGACTTAATACTAACCCTGCAGAGTATGCAAACAACTCCTGTCTTTTTGGTCGGGTTACATAGCTGAGAGAGCTAGTAAAGATACACGTGGATCCAAGTTGAATGAATATGATGCCCGCTAGGGTCGAAGTAGTCATTTCGCCTTGGCATAGGCGATATAGGGGATAAATCGGGCATATGAGAACGACGATAAGTATTAAGACCAGGATAACTTCTATAGCGGTGTTGAATTTGCCTTTGCTAAGTAAAATGAGGCCATTCTGCTGGGTGTTCTCCTAGAATATGTTATAGCAATTTTCTATGATTATTTTAGTTAGAGTTTCGAACGTACTTCGTATTTGAAAATTTTCTATGCCGGAAGAGTGTTAGCTTTCAATACGATTGATGATTTTCCTTTCCCCTATCGACTTCACTCTGCAGCAGGTATATTTACCTTGATCAGCTTATTAGGTTTGTAGAATATGAGCTTTGTAAGGAGCCCATCCACTCGTGCTGTGTCTTCCTGCGAGTTTAGTGATACGAGGTCCGCCTTGTGTAGGTAATACTTCTTTTCCTTGTTAAAGGATGGACCATGTAATTCAGAAAGGGCCCCCAAGTTTTTGATGTCGGTCTCGGAGGGCTCTTGCTGGAAATGAGGACAGGAAGCATAATCCATCATTATCCCTAGTTTCATACTAGTTAGGCCCGGAATGGTATACGCAGTACATCATATTATAACTTACTATATCTCTTCAATGTCTCTTCAATATCTTTGAGGAGGTCCATCTGCCGGGTCGGCCGCAGGTCGCTAGTACCACCTCTCTGAACCCCCTTGCCACTGCTGTCTTTATCACGTTTCTTGAGTTCTTCTTCGTACCCATGTAGCTTGTCCTGAAGATCCAATAGCACCCTCGCATGCAAGTATCTGAATTGGCGGATGATTAAGTAGTCTCTATTCGACGCAACTAGTGCAGCAAGTCGCGGGTAGCCACGTGAATAACTCAGAACTAGATAGGAAAGGCCATTTAATAAATGTACCATATGTAGAGACCTCATAGAGTAACTCACTTCTTTTATCGATATACTGTGGGATATCAGACTGGGAATCTTCGGTGCTACTGTTGAATAAGCCACCGAGGCTTTTCTTCATTATTGCATAAGCTCTATCCCCGATCCCAGAAGAGGTATTATCGTTAGGAGTTGAACCTTGAACCTGATGTTAGACCTTCCTGACTAAATAACCCAAAAAGGTTCACTGCTTAAACTATGGTGACTTTGGAGAGCCTAGGTTTATGTTTCAAAATACTGCGGCGGATGATTGTTATGTTTGAGTAGGAATCTCTTAGGACATACCGTGGTTTGAATTGGCGACATTATAGGGGCCAGACTGGCTTTCGAGATAGGAAAGACTTTCCATTATTTTATTAGTAGTTCTGCTGAGTTGAATTGTGAGGACGATACGAGTTTTATGTCAGTCTAACCCTTGGGATTTTATATCCATACGGAGACTGGAAGTAATTTATATTCGGCTAGGGGGTTCACAACTCCCGAAACCTGACTATATCACTCGGGCGAAGCCTCGAAAACTTCTCGGTACACTAAAAATGCGACTAGCCTGTGTGCAGCGAACCTTCCGATGCCTATGCTACCTACCGAGTATCTGTCGCACAAAATACCTTACCTAGCTTATGACAAGATGCCATAGGTAGCACCTAATATTCAAAGATTAGAAGCTCCGGACATCATTGTACGAATCGTATCTGGGTGAATAAAAGTAGCGATAGTAGGTAGATAAACTGCGTTCCTCTCCTTTTATTTGTACTTCTTTACGATGGTGTTATCTGGCGTTACGTGCAAATAAGCTGAAGGCTAACTTTGATCAAGACCGTGGTAATTTCTTTCGCGGATACGTGTAACTCACCCCTAGTTTAAAATGTAAAAATAAGAATCAAGGTATACCCGGATAACCACACGAGAGAATATTTCTTTTCGATTCAATTTCTAGATCCTGCGAGGCTTCTATGTAACCTGAATAGGGCCGAAAGCTTTAGGCCTGCTGATTGAGGCTTGGTGGTAAAGAGCTGCTATGATAGGCCAATGTTGTAGTTTCTACCTATATCACTAACCTTCTTATCACGCGGGGACCTGTCCAAATCTATATTGAGCCCACGCCACACTACCCTCGTGCAATGTCCATGTCCTCTTTCCCTCATCATCACCAGCTGCGCCAGCTGTTACATATACCGGCATTACGTGGTCGAACCGCTAAGAATAGTTAGCCAAGCCCCTTGTAGTTTAGGGTTATTTGAACTCACCGGGTGGGCTTGTCTGGCGTCTGGCCTCTTAGCTATCTCTTTCATGAGAGCCCGTCGCTCATTCGGTGGGGACTCGACGGCGTCTTTCAAAGCCTCATCAAAGGATACTGTATAAGGTAGCGGCCTAGGGTCACCCCGAGTCGTGTACAAGTCCCTCAGGTTATGCACAGACATTCCTGCACCAATGATTACGATGTTCTCATCACGCAGAGAGGCAACGGCCTGTCCTAGTTGATAATGAATGTCCACATCTTGGTTGGCGTACAAGCTCACTTGAACCAAGGGAACATTGAGAGGATTTTCTTCAGGGTGGAAAGCTACAATATATGATGTTAGCAAAGTTAAGACGTATAGCATATGAATAAGCGTGGCTAAGAAATAGAAACATACCGACATGAAATCCCGACCATACCCCATGGTCAAGACCTCTAGTTACTCCTTTTGCTTTGATACCGGCTTTTGTTAGGAGATCAATAACCTTGGAGGCTAGTTCGGGGCTCCCCCTATTGGGATATTGTGCTTTGTAGAACTCGGGCGGGAACCCATAGAAGCTACCCAGACATATCAGCATCAGCCTCACGAAGAACTCCAATAGGTATAAACGCACTCATAAATCAAATCCGTGTGCTCAGCAGTGTTGACTTCGATAACATCGCGTTCAGCCTCCCAATGGCCGGAAAAGACGACGACAGCTTTGGGCTTCACTTTTTCAGTAATCTCCCTCCCTATGTTCTGGAGAATTGGATAGACGGGATGATCCGTCTTGTATTGCACGTCTGGCTACGTCTCCAGATTAGGCTAATGAATTCGACTCGGGTTAAATTTATAAGAACTTACCCCTCCATGACTGAGAAAGTAAACCGGGGTTTTATTAGTCGTCATTAGTGGTGAGGGCGAGTTTGTTGATGTTTGATACTGAGCTATGATAGAGGAAACGGGTTTCCAGACGAAAAGGGGTAACACGGCACGAGAAAGTGACGACGAGAATAAGAAAGCCACGGCTACGACAAGGAGTGATACAATTAGTATTGTTCTAGTAAGTAGCCCAGAGGAAGCCATTGTTATGAAAAAGTAACGACTATATAGAAAAGGAACGGAAGGTTGTTGAAGCCATTTGTAATTTGTCCCCCCTGCCGTAGGTACACCGAGATTCCCGGTGTAAGTCACTGAAGAGACCAGTAAGGAAGCTGTATTAACCGATTCTTCAGCAATTACCAAGGATCAGTCAGCATACTGCTTAGTGTTAACTTTCAACCGCTATGGCGCTAGGTACCGTAGTGGGCCGTTGCGTTAGCTTAGGCGATATATAAGGTAATCGTCTGCATCCCTAGCCGTTTTGTTACGGGTGGGAGCGCCGGAGCGCCCATTAATGAGGTAGCCAATCAAGGCAGGAGTTACAAACATATTGTACACAGAAATGGCGGGATAACCCCAATTACCCCACCACGTTGAAGTCTCTCAATGCGTGATGGGAAAGAACGAAAACTACAACCAGAATTAACCAGAATCAACCATCACGTAGGTTCGACCCGCTTTAGCTTATTTTCCACTCTAGCGGATGTTCACCTTTCCTATCATAAATAAAATAATCTTTTCATTCATATTATTATTATCTCTTTTAACAGCCATATTTGCCGAAGCGAATTCCGATTCCACTATGGCGATGCGCCGAGCTCCACCGCTGCTATTCCCGGCTGCCGCTAAGCACACAGCTACTGTCATTTTCATCCACGGATTGGGTGATACTGGGTACGGATGGGCATCGGCAGTAGAGAATTGGAGGCGGAGGCAGAGATTGGATGAGGTCAAATTCATCCTGCCCCATGCCCCGCGCATCCCGGTTACAGCTGTAAGTTACTCTCATTAGAGATTGAGATGTGCTGGTGGGACTCACCGTAACTGGACAGTCGGGCGGAATGTCTATGCCTGGGTGGTACGATATTGTAAGTGGTCTTCTTCCTCCCTATATGTCTACCATTATCGTGTCTAATGATTATCCAAGTTTGCACTCACTGGCAAAATAGAAGATATCAAAAGGCATCAAGATGAGAATGGTATCATGCAGAGTAGAGAGTACTTCAACGGGCTGATCCAGGCTGAGATTGACTCTGGGATACCCCCTAACCGCATCGTACTTGGTGGCTTCTCACAAGGTGCCGCCATGTCCCTCCTTGCTGGCTTGACGGCCAAGTTCAAGTTAGCTGGCATAGTCTCACTTTCGGGCTACCTACCCTTAGACTCAAAGATCGACGATCTTCTCAAAGAGAACGATCACAACCATCAAACGCCAATTTTAATGTGCCACGGAGATGAGGATGCAGTCGTACCGACGAACTTGGGCAAAATGTCTTACGAATCACTGAAGAACCGTGGTTTCGATGTGACGATGAAAATATATCCGTGAGCAGCTCTTTTTTATTCCTCCTTGCGGATACGCTCTTGCATTTTACATTTAACTAATAGAAAATAGGGGTTTGCCTCATTCAGCCTGCATAGAGGAACTTGATGAGGTTGAGTCTTTCCTAAAGGCTCGTCTCCCACCTCAAGACAACAAGACTGAACTATAAATTCGATGGGACTGGAGAAGTGGATATACAATGCGATAGAGTTATATTAGAGTAAGAGAGACTACTATGACGCTAATTCTACGAGGTGGCCCTTATGACGTACAAGTATAGATGGTGTCTGTTGCGGATTGGACGGTAGAGACGCTTTGCAGTACAAGTTAGAATGGTTGGAGGCCATCGTATAATTATAAATATGATTGGACGTCGGACTTTTTCACTACTTAGACGCAAGGCTAGAGATACACGTATAGTCTGCAGGTTGTGGATGGATGTCTTAGAATTCAAAGTTCATCTGACACGCCGAACCTCATTAGAGTTCAATGTTAATCAAATCTATAAAATATAAAATTCATCATAAAGCTTCAATGTATAACTATATGTATATATAGTTGGGTTCGGACTATGCAAATCTATCTAACTATGCATAACTACCTACATACTTGTAACCATTGATGAATTCATGAGATAGCAGGTGGGATATCAGGTGTGTGGAGGTGTATAGGTATTCGTATTGTTGGGAAGTCTATAAGGGAGTCTTGATAGGGGGAATGGTGCGTTATCTTATCGTATAGTTGGAGGTAGTGGAGTCGGAATCACAAGATGGCGGCATACGGCGTAAAGCTTGCTTAACTGGGGGCAGCAAAGATACCTTACCTTACCTTACCTTACCTTAGGTACCTTACCTAACCCAAGCTTTTATTTAACAAAGTTCCAAAACAAGATTCATTCTTCCATCGAGTGTTCAACTTTGTCTCTAAATTATTCTGTGCATCTTGTGGTCTCCGTCCTCAACAATTCTCCTAATTTTCCCTAACTACTTATTACTTATTTAACAGTTTATAGGTTAGGTAGACTACACACGTATGTAGTTACACTGTTGTTGGATTATGTCGTCTCTTCCGCGATTAGCCCGATAATTAATCATTAGGTATTATCTACTGCCACTCTAGCCCAAATCCACACCAACCGTTGCTACGCTATCGGATCGTCTAAAGCCTAGGATTAATATCCAGGTAGACACGGCAGAAGTAAACAAGCCCCCGCCAACCAAAATCATTATACCGATATTAAAAGAGAGGAGGCTCTCTGGGCGAAAACAACAATGCCGTCAGCAGCACGAGCACCAACATCTGGTAGGCCGCCGTCGCCATCTCCTTCTCAAGTCCCTCTTCCCGCGTCGCCAACATACTCGTATGCCTCCACAGCCAATCCGCTCTCTCAATATAACCTACCACTTCCGCCTCCGCCCCGTCCAGCCCACGCCGTCCTCTCTAAGAACGATCTCGAGCAATCGCAACTAGCATACTCGGATTTGCTAGCCACAGCCAAATCGTACCGGATCGCGCTCGCATCCCTTTCTACCGCTGCCTCCGCATTCGGTTCCGCCCTTGAGTCCTGCGCCAGGCTAAAAGAAGCCCGAGCCGACACCCTCGGCCCCCCTAGCGGTACTAGCCTAACCAATAGTTTTACTACAAAGGGATCATGCACCGCAGAGCTGCTCTTAAGCGCAAGTGGTGTGCATCACTTAATCGCAAACCATCAGCAGATCTTAAGTGAGACAGTATACAAGTCATTCGAGGTACCGCTACTGCACGAGCTGGACCAGTGGCGGCGGAATATCGACGACGAGGATGAGACGTACAAACGCGAAGTTGCCGCGCGCAGCCGCGAGATCCGTCGCCTCGAGAAGGAAGGATTGAAGCTGCATCGCCAAAGTCGCCGTCGAGATGTAGCCAAGTTCCGCGAGCACCTGGTTACCCTAACTAGTAAACTCGACGGCCTAACAGCATTACATGCCGACCATGCCCGTACCCTACTACGCGACTCACAGGAGGCTTCGGCTAAGATTCTCGATGCAAGCTGTTCGCTCGTACGTGCCGAGGTCGACATTTTCGAGGGCTTGGCGCGGAAAGGGTGGACAGGTGGTGGCCTTGAGGATTTGCTAGAGAAGGGTCAGGACTTATTTGCGAGCGACGAGGATGCGCTACCGGGGGCTGCAACGGCGGCGGGAGTCACAATAATGGCGGCCAACAGTGCCGTCGGAGAAGGAGGGGCGAAGCTGTTTAGTATACTCCCGCCCAAAAGCATCCTAGCGAACGACGCGGCCTCGACTTCTGTCTCGGATTCGGTACTAACAGCACGTGCGGGTGGGCGCGCCGATAGCTTAGTAGTCGATCCGGAGGAAGACCAGTTTCAAAGCTTAACAGGGGCCGTGGAACAGCCGCAAGACCGCAGGAGAGACAGAGAAGATACGGAGAGCATATTCTCAGAGTCCAACATGAGCCGGGGTTTAAGACCGTTTAGTCCACAGCCTATCCGCCGACGAACTACGGACGTAGTCATGGATCCGGAGGAGCTATTATTTGGTAGCGGCCAGGAAGAAGTTAACGACGACCTCGTATCGGATGTGGATGACGATGACGGGTATGATTCTGTGACAGTTAGAGGCGCTAGTAACTCCCCGGCCCGGGCGCTGGAAATGGAACTAGGAGAAGGAGATTCAGGTCTACAAGACGACGAGGAGGGGTTAAACGGGAACCCAGAGTTCCAATGGAGAGACGACGGAACACAGCAGAGACAAGCCAGTAGTAGCAGTGACCCTGTTTCACTACCATCCCCACCGCCAACAGGGAAGGATGAGGTAGACGATCGATAGATAGATAGATAGGCTGTTTGCTTGATTATAGTTACATAGCACAAGTGCACATACTCCCCATACTGGTATGGAGAGGGGTTGCTACACAAGGATGAGAAGGCGGAAAGGCGCCTAACCTATAGGATAGGACAGGATGATTCTAACGGCGGTTACGGCGGCGAAATATTGATTGAGTACTGTATTAAATTTGACGGCATACGAATAGATGAACGGAGTCATATCTTCGACATTAGAATGGCATCTTCCGCTTGCTCTGTATCTTCGCTTCCTGACTATTATTGCATTTAGTACAGCCAGCATTCGGTCTACGTCTCAAGTATTACATATACATACCTAATGTAGGTAGCCACCCAAGCTACCTGTTCCACAGCTACGACCGTACACGTACAACATTACACCTAGCTAGCATTTATACGAAAGAGAGCAAACACATCATGACTTGGAAACCATTATTGTTCCCGTTGGTCTCGAGTAACCTAATTCATCGTACACAAAAAGAAGCAAACTCCTCGTGGTAACAACTATGCGCAGTATGCCGCTAACCCAGCCCCATTGCCCCTATCCACGTGCAGCTCGTCTATAGTAATAATAACGAGATCAAGCATAGCAAAGCTCCTATTCCTTACTTTACCGTCTGTCTTTAGGCACTTTACCGTAGGGCTTTCCGAATGTGATCCTCAACTCCAGGAGGCATATTGCCAAAACCCGCCTTGCCCTCATGTCCCTACTTTTCATAACGTGACGAAGTATAAAATTTTGATTCTGTAAGTTGGCGGTATGTGCATCAAGCCTCTTAGTCTTCCTTGTCGCCACTAACGAGCTCGCGACCGAAGAGACCAAACCAGAGATCCAGGTAAAACATTAGCTGCCAGTACAAACTGGCTTTGTTAAAGTCAAACTCGCCGAGCTCGTTACGGGGCACCTCATTTCCGATCATTGAGCCTCCGAACCATCCTATGAGCGGAATGTAAATTAGCAGCTTCTGCTGCCAAGTCAGTTGAGGGGCCAGGGCTTGATCGGCTGGCAGGATTCTAGCCCGCTTGGCCTCTGGAATACGCCGACAGTACGTATTATCCACTGGCTCTACATTCTGCGGTTCTAGGGCCGCACCCGGGGCCGTACCCGTCACCGTTGCCGTCGATGCTGTGGTGGTATCCATAGTCTGGGTCGAGCCTTGGGATCCTGGGGGAGAGTCGTGTAGGGTTGTAGTTCGTTCGATTGTCTGTGTTAAGAGAGTCCTAGGGAATGTCGCGCCCTTATCTATGCGGGACTGCGATGGTCTTTTCGGCACGCTTCTGAAGGTGTTAGACCTAAACGGATCGATCATACCAGTATCACCGACCACGTCGAGCACTGCCGCGTCGTCCTTGGGGGGCAGGCCACGATAGGGTTCGGCGTAGACAAGATGACCTAATATCTTCTGCGGAGAGGCGTACATCGCAGCTTCTGCTGCTTCCGACGATTCGAATGTAATCTTCACCCAGTGTTCACCGCTAGCCACCCTGCTAACCTTAGCACGCTCAGGGGCTGATAAAGGTTGTCGCCTCGTAAGCGCGGGATCTCGCAGGTCTGACTTGTAGCGTCGCGCCTCGGCCGGGGGTTCTCTAGAATAGTCCTCACATATCCTCCCTGCCAGCTGTTCGTAATGGTTAATAGCCGCATACTGCTGCGATGGCGATGAGTAACCTCTCAGGATAACCTCAGCAGGCTCCTTGCGATATGTCGAAGCCTGGGTGGCAGAAGCAGGATCTTCTTGCGACTGCGCAGCGGTCTGTCCTAGATAGCTAGTCTTTCGTTGCGTGGTGGCGGTAGTTGTGGTTGCTGTTGTTGCATTAGGGGCTTGTTGTCGGCTTGCTACGTAATTCGAAAAGATTTTATCGGCGTTATGCATAGTAGCATCTTCACGTTTCGGCGGCGCGCTCCCCGTCCTAGAGCGAGATCGTCTAGTTGATTTACCAAAAGAACCCGATTCTGTTACCTCTCGCGCACGCGTACGTGGGAGGGTACGTTGTCGTTCGCCTCTGTCATCAGACATGGTGGTAAGCAGATTTGATTAAAGATAACGCTTCCTTTCAAAGGGAGAAACAGTTACGTACTCGGGGAAATACATAGCATATGGACGTTGAATGCCATCATCTCCGGTATAAAGTTCCTCGTCTGGGACGTTATGCAGGATCAATGGCCTCATTGTCCTCTCCCGTTACTCGATGAATAGAAATTCGAGGAATGAGATACAATGTTTAGGACACACAAGGCAGATAGGCAAACACGGATACCTAATCAGGGATGGATTCTTGGATGGATTCTTGAATTGCAAAAGGCGCAAACTGGTGGGTGGTTACGAGAAATGGGTTGAAATGATTGGGTTGAAATGATTGGAGGGAGATTTAATTAAATTCGGATGTTGCTGGCAATGCTGAGATGTCACCAAGAAAAAAATCGTAACTGCAACGCGCTTCCAAATATGTATTATGGAAACTGCCATACCCACCCAGCAACGGACATAGCGGGTACGTACAGTACTTACCTAGAACCTTACGTTGTAACTTCCC
Source organism: Daldinia concentrica (assembly GCA_902805455.1). Taxonomy (NCBI): domain Eukaryota; kingdom Fungi; phylum Ascomycota; class Sordariomycetes; order Xylariales; family Hypoxylaceae; genus Daldinia; species Daldinia concentrica. The sequence continues at coordinate 1,544,602 of CADCSW010000009.1, forward strand.
CAACCCTTCAGATAAAAAGGGCGCACAGGCCACATTCGAACGTAGATTATAGTACTTTTATACATACTTTTTAATATAGAAGTACATATCCAGTAAATAGTCTAAAGCCAGATAGTTTAATTTATGGCCATTCCTAATATTAGGTACAGTTTAGGTAGGTACCTAGGTAGATATCTCTTTAGGACTCTAACCCAAAGTACATACTCCACCGTTCTAAGCCATGATTACATAGCAGGAAAGGACATCGTAGATGCTATGTATATAGGTACTTGATTTACATAGGTAAACACCGTAGCGTAACCCGTACTGTAGACACTAAAGCCTCCAAGGGACTAGCGTGAATTAATAAAGGTACCTAAGGTACCGAACCAACTTTGTTCCTGAGCTACATGTGGCTGACAGGCGATTGCATTGATAGGCCGACGTCACCGAATTCTCGGAAGCTATCGCAGCTTCCAACACCAGGTCAAAAGCTATCCCAAAAAAGCAAATCCAACTACATCACCGGTTTCAGACACGACTTCCTCTTCTTCAATCTTGCATCTATTAGTCAATTCACAATTAAGCCACAACAAAGCCACAACAAACCGTAGTCATAATGTTCCGCTTTGTAAGTCTGAAGTTCCAAACTAATGAGCAATGAGTGCTGCTAATGCGTGAATAGCACAAAACTCTTGATATCGTCACCCTCTTCCACAAGGCAGGTTCACCAGCCTCTACAAGAGCGGCAACTCTCCTGAAGCAGGTTTCGGCCAATGCCACAGAGACAGCAACTGAAGACCAAGCCAGTGATCATTCTCACCAGACGCATCCCAAGCGGTCTCGTCAGGAGTTTGAATTGAACATCACTGAGGAGCCTCCCACCGCCGATCAACTCAAGACTATTCTAGAGTACGTCGGCAAAAACAAGATCAGCTCTATCATCCAAGGCGCGTCGACAGAGAATGAGGCTTTGAAGAAGTTCAGAGAGGACAAGGAGAACTTCAAACGGCCTGTGGTATGTCTCCTTTTCTCTACCTGCTCATAACCACAACCCCTTCCCCTATTTCTCTAAACAGCACGCTAACTCTTGAACAGATTGTTGATTGGAACAATGGAAAGGCTGTTGCTAGCGACAAGGAGTCAGAGATACTGAAGATGTTAGAGGAAGAGGGTACCAAGGAATAATTCTCAAGCACTGTTCACAACATAAGTACCAGGTAGTCATGTCTATCTGGTGCTGGTATTAGCTAGGCTTCATGAACCTTTTGCCAGCTTAATTAATACTCAGTCCTAGTTCTAGTCTGTTATAATTAGTTCTCTAGCTAGCTAGTGAAAGGGGCATCTGATTTAGATTGCCATATACGAACTCTACTCCCATACTCCGCATTCTTATCTTGTTTCCATATTGGCTTGCTTATGGGTGTACATAATCTCCCTCCGTAGTCATTTACATATCCATATATTCCCCTTATTTTGACCTTTATGTTCCAAGTAGAAAATTAAATACTAGGTAAAGAATAAAACCATGTCCTATCGTTAACTCCAATAGTCAAATCCATTATTTCAACTTAGATCATAGGACAATTACTAGTAATTATTCCTTGAATTCATTGCAATAGGAGACATATCCCGCTATTAGTTCTTCTTCAGGGTTCTACCAGAATTATTAGGGGAAAACAGCTATGTACCCAAAGTCTGAGAAGGGGAAATTGCCCCTAATCACACACTTCTGCTACAGGTAAGCCATTGATCAGAGTTACAGTCCAAGTATATAGGTACCTATCTAAGTTGCCATGTACAAACCAGACTTCAGTAATGAGTGCCTACCCAGTGTAATATGTTGATGCCCAGCTGTAAAAGTGAAAATTATCTTCCGTATTCAGGTCCGTGCACATGTCCGTGCACAAAGCATCGAGTAGATACCTAGAAGGTGTTGTTACTATGGTCACATTCACCAATCATGAGCTGTCAACAGCCCGTTGCAACAGCCGTGACTCCTAGTTACAGCCTGCCACCTTCCGTCGTAATGGCGAAGTATCTCACGAGATCATCAAATCTGAGGCATCTAGTTGCTAAAACAGTTAGGTGAGGAAGTAACAGCGCTACAACGCGTCTATGATTGGGTGTTGAGGGTTCTCTCCTAAGTAACTGGTCAGTCGTAACCCTCCAAAGTTCTTCTCCGACCTACCTTCCGTCTGTTATTTTTTTCCCCTTCACATTCACATTCACAATACTATTTAAACACTATCCTTTCCAACAAGGAATCCATTTTGATTAATTCTCTTCTTCATGATCCTACTTCTACCCCCTTACTCTCCTCGACACAGAGTCACATTTAATTATTTCTCTTCCTTACATATTAATCCTTTACCTTACACTAACTACCTACCTAACCTACTTACTATTCTACCATCCATCATCTCCTCATGTTACATTTAATATTAACAACAAACAACCCTCTCCTAATACTTATCCTAAAACACTTTCAGCCTCATATTCTAATGCTTCATTCAACACCTACATTTATTAATCTAACTACAACTTCTCCCACAACTACCTACTCTAAAGCCTAATCGTGGCCCGCCTCCTTTCTTTTAGAAGAAGTCAGCTTCAATGGAGCTCAAAGAGCACAGGGAACATTGTATCAAAACATATCTCCAACTATCTATAACTGGTCTTAACAACCCCGACCGGTAAGTAACCGCCCTTCTCTATCTTCACTATCAATGACTATTACACCTACACAATCTTCATAAGATATTACCAATACTAGCTTCTGCCCTATACACTATCAGCTACCCTACTAGTAGGCAACTATATCCTCTTTATCCTTACATCATTACCTTTGACTTATACTTTTTTTCACACGGTCGCGCTGACAAGTATTCAAAGTATCAATACCAAACATACCACTTGACCCTACGGTCCCCTGAAGAACCAAGCCTAAAGCGCAAGCACCGCTACACCACAGCCAGTTCTCCAGTTCCCTGGCTCCCCAGCTGCCTGTGCCGAACATGACAGGCTTATTAACACACGTTGTCCATACTTTTGTCCTGGTAGTTATCATGACAGGGGACCTATCCTTACGCCTTAGTCTCTAGAGGCGGAAGACCCAGAACTTAATAAAGTCTTTCTGAAGGACTATGACTTCACAATACCTAATCTAGACTATCATCACTGGTTCCTTCGGTACAATACCCTTACACTTCAAACACTATCACTATATAACTATCCATCATATCAGTATACTACCAGCAAATACGCCTCTATCCAAACTTACCTTTATACACCACCTTCCAAAATGGCCCAAGAAGGAAATGGGTCGAGTTGGGTCAAATATACTGGCCTTTAAGGCTTGTCTAGCCATACCAAGAGATTAACTAACTCGTCAACCTCGCCGAACTCGTCGAACGACGGAGCAGCAAAAGAAGTCAAATGTGAGATAATAATAGCAACAACACCTCACAAAGTTTATTCTTGCAACAACATTCGGTTGATATTAAGGACAACTAAACTATAATGACTCAAAAGGTGTCTTTGAGGAACATCTTAGGTGGCAACTAATACGCCAACAGAGACACCACATCCGGCTGCTCAATGTATGGCTGGTGACAATTATTCCTCTTTCACCCTAACTCTGGCATGCAGTCATTCTCGGACTCATGGTTGACAGAGTAAAGACTACCGGATAACCTAATGCCGATGGAAGCAATTCTACTACCGGTCAAGCTAATACAACTAATCATCATAACACTATAACAACACTACAACAACCCTAAACCCGGAGTTCCCTACCCCCTTATCCTTTACTACGCAAGCCTCCACTCCCGTGCCCGCCCAATTCAAGAGGGGTATGATGCGGCCAGTACATAGGCATTTTTGGACGTTATAAGACACTGCCGGGTAGAGCATTATTCTTTATCATAACACCATTCCGCTTTATTTCCTCGCTATCCCGGTAACTAATAAACGGTGTTGATGGCATAATATATTTCTCAAAGATCACCCTTACCACCTTTAAGGAAGACTTCGACTTTCTGTTTGCGGCAGAGAAAGGATGACACTAGTCCTGTTCCCCCCAATATTCTTTCTGGCCTTGCTAACCAGGGCCATTCTTCCTCGGGTTCCGTCGGTCCTACCAACAACGGACCCAATCCCAACCTAAAGAGAGGTCACTATTGGGCCTCTGCTTCTAACGCCTCAAGCGCAGGGTGCGATATCCTTGAATTCCACCTCATGGGTTGCCACACTCGTGCTGCCCTCGTATAATTGATTAAGGGTAAATTGAGGCGCGGGTAAGGGACTGGGTGGAAGAGAAGGCACTACTCAGCAGATACGCGATGCGTCGCCAGCCAACTATTTCGGGCTCACAACTTCACGCCAACCAACCCTAACTCCAACTCCAATTCCGACTCTAGAGATGACTATCCCCTGCGGAGGACGTATACTAAGGAGCTATATTGATCATCCATAACACAGCATCAAGTTCAGAATCTGACTCTAGAGATGAATATCTCCCGCCAGGGGGTTGGGGTGGAATACTGAACTGGAAACATATTAATCCTTCTAATAAAAATCCCACCTCCTATGAGACTAAGGGTGAATATCTTATATGGAGCCGAAAATACTAAGAAAACACCAACACATTACTTTAATACATCATAAATCTCCGACATCAGGCGAGCAATCCTAAGATATAAGCGCATCAATCGCCCCTAACATAAGCTCCGACTAAACCGCCGCCTACAATAATAAATACCTAAGCCTTACGGCAAGTCGGCAATCTAAGACAGACATACACCTTGGTCGCCTTTAACATACTGGCAACATACAATTCGCCAGCGCCTTCCTAAGTCTTTTCCGGTAGATGGCTACGCTCAGTCTACCTTGATAATGTCTCCGGACCGATGAAGTCTGGAATAAGGGCGGGTTCTCAACTAAATAATTACCTTACTAAATCGCCTTCTCTTCCAATGCAGCAGTAAATACGCTGGCATGTTAAGCAGAATTATGGTGTCTGAACCTATACCGCACTATTACCTTTAATAATAATAATAATAATAATAGCAAAAACAAGGTGAAGGACAAGGATAAGGATGGGAGTGCACAGGGAGTTTCTATTTTCGGCAGGGTCTTGTTCTCATTATAGTAAGATAGCAATACGAATAACTACTTTTTTCTCATAACGCCAGCTATAAGTGAAGTGTTTATGCAGTTTCGCTTTTGACTAACTGTGCGACCGTCTCCTCGATTTGCTTATCCGTGAGTCCTGTAGTATCATCATCAGCATATAATTCCTTAGCACTTGTGTAAGTCCGTGTAGTACCTTCTAATGACTGACTCTTCTCCTTTCCAAACTCTGTAATCACACCTTGTTAGTATTTCCATTGTTTCCGTAGAACCACATAGCGCAAACGAACCATATCTCGCGTAGACTTTGGGTAAGGTGCCGGAAGCTTCTCGTATGAGGATGGGAGTGTATGGGTTGTTCTTCTTCATCGTAGGGTATGCTCTGTTTATGAATGTCCTATATAATACAACACAACATTGTTAGCTACATTAGAATCACGAGAGGTTGATTCAATTCGCGCTCACCTCGTCGCGGCACTACCCTCTCCAGTGTGACAGAACAGGAATCGAACCTCCTTCAGAGCCTTCGTGAAAGCATATTTACCTGACATCTTTGCGATTGGCACTCGGCGATCAAAGATGGCAGGTCTACTCGGTATGGTGGAGGTTGAGCTTCGGTTCGTAGAATTAATGTTTAAATGAGATGCAGTTGAAAGCTTTAGTCACGACCGATGAATTGACGTCGGCAAATGCATAAAAGTTACTCCCGATGCTACACGCCACTTATGCATGATTTATGCAAAAAGCAAGGAACTTCCCAACGGTTCCCGGATCTAACATAACAATTCCCACGGTCCCAAATTTAGAGATACGTATCTTATCTTCGGAACCCCAACTAAATTTATCCTAACAACCTAATATCGGACCTGGGAAACCTTTCCAACTCTTTATTCTGACAACAACTCATCAACTCGAAGGTCCCGAGGACAAAGCGGAAAGCGAGCAGGCTCACGGCTTTTATTTTATTTTATTTTTTTCTGGCTAGTAGCACACGCATCGCATATTCCTAAGAAGCCTGCCATCCGTCCTCATATTTAGAACCTTCAAGCCGACCAATCCCTAAAGGAAAAACAATGCCAGCCACTACCACTCTCTTCCGCGCCGCCCGGCCCGTGTTCCAGCAGTCTGCGCTGCGCTCGGCCTTCCGCGGCAACTTTGCGCCTCAGACCGGTCGCCGCTTTGCGAGTACCGCGACCACCGGGGAGGCTACTTCTCAGAGCTGGCTCCAGCGCATGTGGAACAGTCCCATTGGTTTGAAGACGGTGCATTTTTGGTAAGAAACATCCCTTCCGGATCGCCTATGTCTGTCCATCTGCTATAGCGCATACATATTGACGATGGGATTGTTCGCATGACACAGGGCGCCGGTGATGAAGTGGGCGATTGTCATTGCAGGTGTCTCCGACTTCGCGCGACCCGCCGAGAAACTGTCGTTAACGCAAAACGGCGCCCTAACTGCTACGGGTCTCATCTGGACGCGCTGGTGTTTCGTCATCAAGCCCCGCAACGTTCTCCTCGCCACCGTCAACTTCTTCCTCGGCTGCGTCGGTATCATTCAGGTCGGCCGTATCATCATGTACCGTAGCTCGCAAAAGAACCTACCCGCCGCCGCTGAGTCCGACGTCGCCCAAGCCAAGGAGGCTGTCAAGGCCTAAAGAAATAGAGCGGTGGCAGGCGCATGGGCTACGGAGTGGTGTGATTTTGATACCGAAGTAAGGGAGAGCATTATGCATCGGGGAGAGGGGGCGGATGGTTGCATGACAAAATGCTAGCCGGTAGACTCGAACGAGTCCGGACTTAAGTGTTTTGCAAAACTTATAGACTACGGGTTATTGATACTTTGTGGATTATCTTGCCTCGAAAACAGGGGCCCTTAGATGATGGGTTAGATACATAGGGTATTCTCTCGTTGATTCTCCTAGGTAGCATGGTAAAGTCGGAAAAGGGGGACTTGCTTTTACTACAACCTTACTACCCGGTGCATCAGAATTAGTGCAATATGGAAGTTTTCTATTTTATGGTTGCAGTGAGTACTACTTGAAATATTCATTTGAAATCTACAACGTGCGAAGAATTCCTGAAGTTTAGCATTAGCTTCAAGATCGAATGTTGCAATCTATTCCATCTCGGCTTTGGAGCACCTTAGCCTACAGTGTACCTAAGGGCGCCTCTATTTCTTCGTTGTCGTAGCTCATAATATTAGAGATAAATACATTTTCTACCTCGATACCAGCTATAGGCCTCGGTAAACCTTCTCTAGTATGTAGTGGTTAGTTTAGGTATTATGTAGTTTATACATATATTAGACTAACAAGATCTTACCCTATTCAAGTACCCCTTTTTACACTCGTTACTCTTTCAACAACCTTTTCAACATACGCTAGTTTCTATGAATATAATTCTTGAATCCCACCACCATATACATTCCTATAAACGATTCATGGCGTAGGTCAGTTTGAACATGTCTTCATTGAAAATTCATTATCATGTAAAATTATCACTTATATATCTATCTAGCCATAGAACTAGAAGAACCAACAATTCGCTTTACAATCCTAGTACAGCACATCTACCTAGGAGTTACCTGCGTATCTGTAAGCTGAACGTTTTAAGCCAGGGTAAAATGCGATGCGGACTTACCACAGAAGGCGAACTAACCCCGCGGCAGTGGCAGCAGTAGCAGCAGTCGCGGTAAGGGGCGTAGGGGACTGCATCGACATCGACGATAATGTATTCGTTGTGTCTGTTGCCAGCCTGGTAGAATTCCTTCACTTCGGCGTAGTCATCCTCATGGATATGCATCTCGTCCAGATTCAACTCGTTCAAGGTATTCATAATGGAGGAAGGATTCCTTTTGCCCCATCGTACTGACGGCTTGTTCGGCTCCGTTTCTTGAGCGCGTTCATGTCGTAGTCCTAGGATATGTCCCAGCTCATGGCAGAAAACATTAGTCAACAAGTTCGCATAGCCGGTGGCGTATTGGGGAAGAAGGCATTTGCTAAAAAGCCTCCACCTTCTTCACAGTATGCGAGCTGGAAGACAGCTCTTCTATTGTCCTCAACTCTCTTGAACCGCACGCCCAACTGACCCATGTTCCATTTACAGATCGCAGCGTCGATGGTTTCAATAGTCATGTTCACATACCTATCATTTCCCTCAAAACTTCCTTCATTTACATAAACTGAGATTTCGGATTCAGGCCCCCAGCGACCAACTGTCATACGATCCTTTGCAGGGTTTACGGAATGGAGAAGGATAGCAGTGATTGTGGTTGCTTCTGTCCCACAAAGGTATGAAGAGGAATCTCCCCCGTTCGTCAAACTTAGGTTGAGAGTAGCGTCAACTTGCTGTAGAAAGTGACCAATATACGGCTTGGGCTTAGCATTAACCTCGCTGGAGTCAATTGCATTGTCATCGGTCCCGATATCAGCGATATGCTAGCTCGGGACATCCTGTTCATGCGGACCTTCATTACACTCAATGAGATCAAACAAGAAGTTATTCTGAGTTGCTGCATGCGTCTTTTGGCCCACCCTCTCGATATCAGGGTTGGAAGGATTGTCACAGATCCCAATCTGTGACGTTGGCTGGTCATCACCAAAGTCGGCGTACTTGTCGTAATCAAGGGATGATTTAGTGTCATTATCGACGAGGGTGATGGAAGTTGATTCGTCAGATGTATTGATAGACTGACTTTCGTGTATGTCAAGTCCGCAAATCAATGAAAGCTATCCATAGAGATAAATGTTAAGAAAAAATATATATTTAAAAAGCACCTAGGTAAGAGGTTTAAGAAAGTTATGGTCCTACCTAGTTTAGGTCCCCGCTGTTGACTATTATTTGACGAGTCCTATTTTCGGAACAGATGGCATTCTTGCATGAGGTTGCTAATGATAGATGATTAGTTCCAATTCAATAAAGTATATTACAAATGGGTTGCCCTATTCATTTTGTTCTAGTGTCCCATAGGGGTTGGTGTGATACCTAGGTTAAGGCGTAGCCTTCACATCAGTCGGATATGCACTCTAACAGCATGAAAACCAGTAAATGTAGCCCAGATAGAGCCCCTCGTTTATTTCAAAATCATATAACCTGTCCACAACACAAGGCTTTGCAAATGGGCTCACGCCTAGCTGACTGCTGTAACAAAAGGTATGGATTGAATTAGGTATCTTGAGAAAAACAGAATCCCCCTCCGCATGGCAACTAATCAAATAGCCAAATGCTGCAAATGCACGCATTAATGGTATAATACAAGGTATATCAAATCATGTCGAGTCAACTGTCTCCTACTCTGCAAGTTCTTTATAGAGGAAAATATGACTGTCCGTCTAAACATCACGGCCTAGTCGATAGAAACGCACGTAATTCCGAGTCGCTAGTTTGCGGGGGATTACTCTATATGCCGGTTTCTGAATACAAAATGTGATTTATTATTGAGCACATTGCTGATTACTAGCCCCCGCAGGCTTATCCGCTCCATCAATGAATGGGTCTTCAAGAGATGACCTATTGATTACTTTCAAGGCCCGCTGAGGTCGCCTTGAACTTGGAAGGGATGAAGTTCTGGACGGGAACTGTTGCTCATCACCGCTTTCGTCGATTGCGGGCGGTGTAGTGGTGATCCGGGTGTTCTACATCACGGAACACTCGCCCTCTTGCTGCTTGCCGATTTTACTTCGGGATATGCGTTCACGTTGACGAGGTCCGCTCCTGCCAGATCGCTTTAGATCTTCTAGGCGTTCACGAGCTTTCGGGAAATCCTGGCCTATATCATCGTTAGCTTACAAGTTTACCCAGGTAGACTTGGAATAGATAGTCGAGGGGGAAAAACTCACTTGCTGCTCTCCAGTACCATCGTTTGGCATCTTCGAGATTTGCAGGCACGCCGATGCCAACCTCGGTGAAATAGCCCATTGCGTACTCTGCCTTTGCCAATCCAGCTTGGGCTGCTTTTCTAGCCCATAAGTACGCTTCGGTGTCACTTTGCTGCAAGACACCCTCGCTCCCTGTTAGATACCATCCGCTGAGAGCCAGCTCGGATTGATGTTCCTCTTGCGTGGCAGCTCGGCTGTACCACATGATAGACAATCGTGGATCGACAGGACATCCCATTAGGCCATATTCATAGGCACATCCCATCCTAAACTGGCTGAATTTATACCCGAGCTGAGCAGCCTGTTCGAACAGCTGCAAGGCATATGCTTCATCGCGTACGATTGCATCATTCGGTTGCGCCGACTCATACAACAACCCTAATTCGTGTAGCGCATGAGGATTCTCCGGGTCTGCGCGCTCTGCTGCTCGCTTCAACCATCCAACAGCCTCCCTCGGGTTCTTAGGCTGACCAAGCAGTCCCTTTAGCATGATCATTCCAACCTTATACATCGCGGGAGTATCCCCGAGCGTCGCAGCGCGCTTATACCACTGGATTGCTTTCAACGGGTCTTTCCGTGTGCCACCTCCTTCATCATTGCCGAGCTCGCAGCAGACAGCTGTCCGATAAGCCGCCGCGGCATTTCCTAATTTCGCCGCAGATTGGTATAGTGTGAACGCTTCCTTATGATCTGAATCGCCAAATAAGCTACGGCCTATGCAGTCCGCAAAAAAGAACATAGCATCCGGGTTTTGAGCACTGGCGAGTTTCTTCAAGATTTTATGCGCATCCATCACGTAACGTTCACGGGATCTGGCCCTTGCTTTCTGGTCAGGAAGCCTAGGAACTAAGACATCCGCCGCTTCGACAAGTTTCTTCGCTAGCGTGAGAGCAGATTGCTGATCGTTCGGATCACTCTTAATAATAGTCCGTAGGCGTTCCAGTTCCTCGGGTGTGACGGGGATCTTCTCGGCAACGGAGGCTGGCCGCCCATTCTGTGGGGGTGGAGGGAGCCTGCCTTGCGGTCCGGCAGTAGCAGGTGGCGTATCGGCACTGTAATTACGAACCGGGGCGGGCTTTTCGTTCAGATTCACCATGGAATTTGGCATCAACCCAGGCCTAATGGGTGCTGGATGCCCAGAGCCTGGTCCGCCTTGGGGTGTTCCTTGAGAACTACGTCTCGGAGCGTTGGGAGCATTGGGCAGACCTGGACCAGCACCCGGGGGCTTATATGCTTGGAATCCACCTGGTGGTACCGGTGGCATATCACCAACCATCTCGAAGACAGCTGCTTGCGGTTCGCGCAAGTTTGGTTGCGACTTGGCCCTGGATACCTCAGGTTGGCGCGCAGGTCCGGGCTGATGCATCCCGGGTTGGGCAGGACGCATATGCTGGTCGAAGGATTCTCGTGGATTCTGGGGAGGAACTGCATCGAAATCTGGGATTTCCTCGTGGTATTGATTTCCATGAGGGCCATGATGGCCATGAGGTCCAGGTGGACCAGGCGGACCAGGCGGGCCAGGAGGATACTGTTCTCCGCTTACTCTCTGGTCGTAGTATGAATCATAAAATTCGCCAAAAGAACCTCGATCTGGTTGGCCATTCCATCCTGGGGGTTGCAGCGACCCATTATCGTACGGCCCCGAAGGCCCTTGAGGCACTGGAGGTACTGGAGGTCCTGGAGGCCCGGCAGGTCCTGGGGGGCCTTGGTCAGGATACATCCTCTGGGGTGGCGGTCTGTTTCCTGAAGCGGTCGAAGGTCGAGGAGGAGGGTAATTACGCCCAGGAGGGCCGTTATAAGGTGCGCTATCCATACGTGGAGGCGGCGGCGGCATGGCGTTTCTCATATAATCATTATTTGCGGGCATCGTCATACTCCTTCCAGGCGGCCCAAAGCCCCCATCCCTAGTAGGAGACATCGGGGGACCGTAGCCATCATCTGGATAGCCATAGCCTTGATCACCTGGTGGGCCTCGTCTTGGATCCGAATATCCTTGTGGAGGCGGCCCTCTCCCTCCCCTTTGACTATCCATAGATGGACGTCCATAATCATCCATTGTTGGCGCTCGCCTCGGCCCCGGCATAGGTCCAGGTCCTCTGGCTGGTCCTGAAGTACTTTTAGGAGGCATGCCCGGCCTCCCTCCGTTCAAATCCATCCCACCCATTCGATTTAGGACATCATTCTCTTCGTCAAGATCCGTTCTTCTGTTATGTCCTGGAAATACTGGGAATGGGCTACCGAAATCTTGCTCGTTCGAGCTCGCGACGTTCGGACCGTAACGATCTGTGGTATGGAATTAGTTATAACATTTAAACCTATAAAACTCCATCTTCTTACCGTTCTGATCTAAAGAACCAGTGCGGCCTGGAGGCCCTGGTCGGCCACCTCGACCTGGAGGCGGGTACCCCCTGCCGCCGGGGCCTCCGGGGCCTCCAGGACCGCCGCCGCGCGGAAATGGAGGCCCACGCATCGGACCTCCTCTTCCACCAGCACCGGGTTGGGGAGGGCGACCGCCTCTACCAGGAGGGCCATACATATCTTGCGGATAACCTTGATTGGGCGGCGGTGGTCGTCTACCATAATTCATATCTTGAGGCGGCGGACCATAATCCTGCTGATAGCCGTTGTCATATCCATCGTATCCGTATTCGTAGTCATCTTGGTATTGATTGTATTGCTGCTGTTGTGGTGGATATGCATCCCTGGGGGGGCCTCGAGGTACTCGTGCTGCCGGCCCTGCGTAAGGGCGCTGCTGATCTTGATATCCGCCATTGTATGCCATATTTATGACTCGAGGGCTCAACGTTTTCCCCCTTACCAACCTAGGATGCCACAAATCCTCCAGAAGCTAGGGCTCGATATACTGGTAAGTCGTCTTCTCAGCACAGCCTTGTTCCCTTCCTATATAGTAGTGGATAACGGAGTGCGATGGTCAAAAAAGGTTGGTATGTAACACGAATCTGTATTCGGCAACGTAAAAAACCGAGTATAAGTCAAGGCTCTAGGCCGTCGCAAGTGCTAGGGTTGTTAAGTCGTAGGTCTATTTGGTACCTGATTGTTGTGTTTCGGCTCAGTAATGATCGTCGGTTTCGGCAGGCCAGCGTATGCAAAAACGCGGCGAGTCTTGGCTTAGGATTGGTTGGCAAACTTTGTCCGAGACGTGCTGTAGGCTCGAACTTTGATGCTACGGCACGGTCTTACACCTCACACAAGATTGAGTACTGAATTACTCAGATGTTAATATACCCAGGACCGCTCTCGAATGAAGGGATGGTCCGTTTCGGAGAAGTTGTGACTTGGTAAAGAAAGTCGACAAGCTAGCGCATTATATAAAGTGAATGCGATGTCTGAATTGAGGGATTGTTTATTTATTTAAATGTGAGCGACGAAACCTTATGTCCTCCACATCTCAACTCGGTAATAAGGCGTTGGTAGCTTGGCAATAAAGTTTTATTGAGAGGTTTAGAGGAAAGGGAACGGAATAGCGAAGCTTTTGTCGATATGTTAACAACGACGTGAATAAGGAATAGGTGAAATAAGTCGTGATGAAAGGAATGTACTTAAAGCCGGCGAAAAAAATCGCGGAATAACAAGCATTACCCTTTCCAGCGGAGTCAAGAAAGACCAGTTCCCTATTATTAATTATTTCTGCTCTGCAGAGGGTGGAAGGAGAATTATGTATGAATAAATAAGGACGATCTTTTAGGGATTGGTACCTTGAAGAGATGCGGAAATTCGAAGTCGAGACGATTCGGCAAATCGGGGGTACAAGGAGACTTTTGGGGTCCTAATAATATTATGAAAGTAACACTGCAACCACTGGTAACTTTAGCGTCGCAACTGCCCCTCTACGCCGAATGGCAGGTGCATGGTTAACATATCCGGGTCTAAGTGGGATGTTCACGCGCTAAAAGGGTACATCGACTTTAGGTATGGCATCATGTACCTAATGTAGTATTTTTGTTGGGTAAAGCTACCTCTTGTCTTTAAGTTGTATTTGCATAGCTATAAGAATATTGAATGGTTATTTGAAGCTGTTTTCCCTTTGCAATTACAAGGGGATCCGGAGGCCTGGGAATGAATTCCACCTCATACTTTTCTTCTTATCCCCTCTACTTATCCCTCTATTTTTTTTTTTTTAATCTACGCATATGTGTACCTGATCGAAGGAATATTAATGTACCTAAGGTATGTGTCTATGCGTGTACTCCTTCAAGTGTCAATAGCTGTTTTAACTTCGGCCGGCTTCAAGAATGTCAGCCATTTCGCTCTTCTCTTCTTATGGTTTGTCTATAATTAAAACAAGGATGGGTACACAACAGCACACGCTTTACACGGCGCTTCCACTAGTAACAAACACTCATCACCCGTAACGTAAAAGTGTTGATTAAACCTAAGAAACATTTATCAAACTCAACTATATCTGCATGGGAGATAGTAATAGAAATAAGCCTAGCATTATACACTAACTAATTCTATTATACATACGCACATATGTATCTTCGTCATATGCCAAGCAAAGTTACAGTATCAAAATCAACTAGGGCTGAGATCATAACAGCACCTGATTGGCTTGCTGATCCCATCGGATACCTCACAGAAGTAAAGCCAGCCTCATCTGCCCCCTGTTAGCATGAACCAACTTGCCCACTCGCAATGCCGGGAACCGGGTGAAGTCGCTCAAATGCCACAGGTTCTGAAATGCGAAAATTGAAACATGGCTTTGATATTTCAGAGATAGGTTTAACTTCCATAGCAGCCCATTACCTACATATACTAGTATAAATACCTCGTCAATATCCATGTTACTTTTACCGGTTGTGTTTGTTTCACGTTTGCTTTTTATGTACTTCAGCTTATATGTACTACCTACACGTACCTATGTAATATCGAGCCGGCGGGAGGATCCGATCCGGTGAGTACCTTGGAATGGAAAGGCAACGTGGTTTAGCCGCGGTTGGATGGTTTAAAAACGTAAAAGGCTGCTAGAGAATATATGTAGTAAATACGCGCCGGTTACCATTCATTAAACGAATTATCTTAATAAGATATGTATTAACTAACTCTATCATCCTAAAGTGCGGTTAAGATTCCTAGCGTAAAGTTAATGACATGTACATAACTACCTAACACTATTTGAAAGTTTGCGATCCAATTGCGATCCAATAGGAAGGAGAGAATTTGTGATAACAATGTCCCCACCAGCCATATCAAATTATGTAAGAGAGGACCCTGAACAATGAACTTTCGTCATCGACCATTAAACCATTAAACCATTAAATCATTAAACCATTAAATCATTAAACCATTAAATCATTAAACCATTAAATCATTAAACCGTACCCAAGTAAAGAAGACTTTACCCGCGCCAACTATATGCCACGAGCCTAACCAAACGACAACAAAACTCATAAGATGGCAGCTAAGTCAGGAAGGCTCGGGACATGGCTCAAAATGCTTGCTGTGTAAGTAAGCGCGCTCTAATGCATCTACCCACCTGATCTATCTCAAGCGACTATGTAGCCCCCAATCTCAAAAGTAAGCGCCGCATGACTAACCTACACGAATCCACAGCGGCGGCGTAGTTTGCGTAGGAGGCCCCGCGTTCGTCATGTGGGTGCAGCCGACCGACGAAGAACTCTTTAAGAAGTATAACCCTGAGCTGCAGAAGAAGAGCTTGGAGCGGCGGTACGAAAAACAGAAGGATTTCGATGACTTCGTGACTCAGCTCAAGGAATATTCGAAATCGGATAAGCCGAGTACGTACGATATTTTTTCAATCCCGCTTCGATATCGAATCTTCCCCACGCAACATAGCTGTTAAGAACGATATTGCGAGGAGAGACGGGATTTATACATGCGCATACTAATATAGTGACAGTATGGATGGTACAGGAAGAATCTGCACGAAAGCGGAAGGAAGAAATATTGCGACAAGACTTCTTAGGAGCCGAAGAAGCAAAGGCGAGAAAAGAAGCCATGAGGAAGGAGTCTGGTCTATCGTCTAGTTCCAATAATTGAACGATACCGCTTGTATATTTTACGAAGCGCCGTTGTATTATAAGATACTGGGACGGAATCTTGAAAAAGGAAAAGCTGGGGTCAAAAGGCATTATAACAAGGCGTTTGGACGAAAATTGGGCGCAAGTCATTTTCGGCTTGCGATGTATTTCTATATATACGATCATGAACGCCTATCAATGTTTATTCATTCAAATACGGATGCTAATGTCTAAATTTGACCGCGCTGACTACCCTTTATGAGTTTATCTATCTAGGTAGACTTCTACTCTTCAAGACGTGCAATATTCTTGTCGACCAGATCTTGAATCTGTTTCCACCTCTTAACTAGGACCTCATTTTGCTGCGGCTCGCCAATATTTAGTGACTGCGCCTCAGATATCCTCTTTTCGGCAATGTTCCTCTGCTCCCTCAACAGCTCCAAGACCAGACGATCTACGTTCTGCTGACTGCGCTCCCCATCGTCGATCCCATCTACGAACCTCTTCCACTCTCTAACTCCACAGCATAACAACCTTGCCGCGACCTGTGTTCTATGGCATACCGTCTCCCGATCTAAGATGTATTTGCCTAGAAATCCGACTTCCTCTAATCTCTCCTTCTGTCTTTCGCTTAATCTCGAGAGCAGCACTTCGTCGAGTAAAATCTCGTCCCATCGATTCTCATCCATGACGAATCCGTATTCGACAAGTAGGAAATCTCCACTATGTCTACCATAGCATATCTTAACTTCGTCTCCCTGGTCATATGCGCGTGTGGCCTTAATAGAAAACCCCTCATTATCAAACGCAACGTTACAACCCCCGACATCGGTATGGTTGAACAGGTCCGCAACGGGCTGTAGGCACATGTGGTCGTCTTTGGATCTCTTTTTCAGCTTGGTATTGACATAGTAAAAGGTTCGTGTGTTGACTAGCATCCACGCATACCTATACCGCGATTCATCTAGCTGCTCGGGGAATGCTGCCGATACGGCGGCCCAGTCGAGTTTGAGTTTAGCTTCCTGCTTCAACAGTAGGTCTCGTGCCGCTGGGGGTAGTAGAGCACGTAGTCGCTGTGGCCAGACTAGCGGCATACCAGCGAAGTCTTCAGGAGTCGGACATACTGCATTCCAGATCGCGTACTTAGAAGATGCATCCAGAGCTAGATCAGCAGCCAGAAGGCCATGGATAGAGATAGCCTTTGGGAGATGGCGGATGATGGGCTTGTGAACCGTGTCTATGCTACGGATGCAAGATGTAGGAACATCAAGGATGATCTCTTCGGGCTGTGGGCTATGTTAGTTGGTACTCTTAACAGAGCTTTTACTTAAGAACAACCCTCAGCATAGCAGAATAGACTATAACAGACCTTAATCGCCTGAGTTGCAACTAGACCGATGCCCCTGCCAGGGATACGTTTAGGCTCGATAGCATTAAGCTTAACGCCTTTTTCTATAGCCCAAGTGAGGAGCTCTTCGTGGGATTCCATGGTTATATTAGGTAGTCACCCAAGTAAGTTACGCAAAAGAATCCAAACAGATGAGTTCATAAGGAAGGTAGATAACGAGAACGTGATTATGAAGGAGACTATAATCGGCCTTGCCTGCCATGACCATATATTGAAAGCATAATTGTCATAACAGCTTCAGCAAACATTGAGTTGGCGACGGTGCAGGCGTAACTGACAGCAGAAAAAGATGAAATAATTTTGTGCCCCCCAACTCCGGTACTTATACAGAAATTTACGAAACCAATAGATTAATAAGTGAGAGGTAACATGATATAACCACGATATAGAATCAACGATATATAACGAATGGGATGCATTTTAATTTGTTACCTTTGACTATGTTATTTGTCTATTTATACCTGTCAGTTTATTACATGTTTCTTTACATCGTTCAGCTATTTTGTTAGGTACAATAGTTACTCGGAAATGTGTTTAAACTTATATTCAAGTCAGTATTTGGGACACGATGTTTTTCAATTTATCACTTCAATCTGCTTTATTTGATACGTACATTATCTCACAAACTTTGCTACATCAATCATAATATTCTGAGTGTGTCATCTGGAAAACAATATAATGTGCCGGACGGAGATGTGACCGGCTGCAATTCTTCTTAAGTCCGGGGTAAAAGCCGATGACATCTCGGGTGTTACCATGCACTAATAAGTCAATGATAAGGAACACCCCGCCATATCCATGGATGTAGTGTAGCTTACGGAACTTGAGTGTCGTCATATAAGTTTCACGTACCTACCTCTGGACCTAATTCTGGCAAGACCAACCTATTAATTTCGTAATTTAGGTACATAGTTTTTTACTGGCTTAGTGTAGAGCTTCCTTCTTTTTCATCCCTCCATCCAGCGTCCCACCAACAAGCAAGCAATCGGAGGGATACCGGGGAGATATCGGAGGAACAATCGCACTTCCAGTCTAGACACGATGAGTAGCTCAAGGTCAACGTCCACGTCGGAAGACCTGGAGGCGCATTTCCCGGAGTATTTCGTCGACGCCGAAGATGATGACAATGAGCATGATCCCGAATACGAAGAAGATGAAGAAGAAGAGGATATAGACGAAGATGATATGGCGCACGACTTGTTCGAGGATGAAGATGAGTTTCATGGTATGCGAGACTCCCGACCGAGCTAGAAACTTCACAGCTAGCTAACAAATACATACCCAGATGCCGAAGAGGGGAACATCCAGTTCGTAGTGCAAGTGGGAGACGACGACGAAGAAGGTGGCAATGGAGAAGGTTCGCAATTGCCCGATGCCGAGAGGGTAGCTGTACAACAGCGTCTAATCAACTTAATAAGTAGTGCGTCCCAAGCTACTAAAAATCGAACAATTGTGAGCTGATAGCTGATATACGAATAGGCCGCCGTACTGGCTTACTATCTCAACGACAAGTCCTAGATTTCCTCCGAAGATCAAACCTCGGTCACTTGGTATTTGGCGATGGAGACGATGACGACGATAATGAGATCAGCTTTGGGTACCGGAGACGACGGCGCGAACTAGACCCGGATAGATTCCCTAAAGTCCCAAGCGACGAGGGGAGACGTTTGATGAACTCCGGCACGTTCGGCGCGAATGAGATTCAATCTTCTATTAGCTCAAAGAAGCAAATAGCTCGCCGGGTACTCGATCGTGAGCTAGGCATAGGGAGTAGGAGGACTCGCCAGATCAACCAAAGCATGATGGCACAGTCTATGATTCCTAGCTCAGATGCTGAAATGGTTATTAACTACGACGATAATGTCTACTCGGGCCAATTCTCGGATGATGGCAACTTTTACTTCGCTTGCGTTAAAGACATGAAGGTTCGGATGTACGACACTTCTAACCCGTATAGTTGGCGGCATTACAAGACGGTCCCGTTTACGTTCGGTTCTTGGACCTTGACAGATGCATCTCTAAGTCCGGACAACAAGTGGCTAGCGTACACTTCTATCCAGAGTAATGTATGCTTAGCACCGACTGATCCGAACGATACGGGTGATCCATACATGTTGAATTTATCAGAAAATGGGAGGGTAGGCTGGCGTGGCGGATTTGGTATCTTTTCTATCCGGTTCTCTGGCGACGGACGGGAGCTAGTAGCTGGAACGAACGCAAGTTCTATCGTCGTATACGATATTGAATCGCGCCAGGTGTTGCATACGATAGAGGGTCATGATGACGACGTTAACGCGGTGTGTTTTGCGGATAAGTCGTCACCTCATATCTTATACTCAGGTAGTGACGATGCGACAATCAAAGTCTGGGACCGACGGAGTATGGGAGACGGACGAGAGGCCGGCGCATTTGTAGGCCATATTCAGGGTTTGACGTATCTGGATAGTAAAAACGACGGCCGGTACCTACTAAGCAATGGCAAGGACCAGAGCATGAAGCTTTGGGATCTGAAGATGATGTACACGACAGCGCGGTTCGAGGAGCTGAACCCGCGGCAACATACACGATATACCGAATTCGACTACCGCTGGGGCCGGTTCGACGATGCCGACTGGTTCCCACATCCAAACGATAACTCATTGGTAACCTTCCGCGGCCATGAGGTACTGCGTACCCTAATCCGCTGCCACTTCTCGCCGCCCGGTAGCACCGATTCGCGCTATGTGTACACAGGTAGTCACGACGGTAAGGTATACATATACAATATGGATGCTACCATTGCCGGTATCATCGACGTTCAGAAGTCTACACAAGCATTGCCTCAGACTGGCGCCCAGCGCAGGTCCTATGGCGGATATAGATCTCAGGGTTGGTCGACAGTTGTTAGGGATGCGAGCTGGCATCCCACTGCCCCTTTTATTGCTGGTAAGTCTCAGTTTATATGTATTTCCCCCATGTTAGGGATTGCTAGGTTAGTAGCAAAGCGGGAAGCTAACTTTGAGAAATAGCATCGTCACTGAATGGCTGGGATAACGCCCTGGGTACGGTCACGTTGCACTCATATAACGAGTCCTCAATGGATGAGGCTGAACCACGTATGGGTATACGGTATGATGAAAAACTAAGACCAATAGGCTCGGGTCGTCGTCCTAGCGGATATTCCGAGGAAGAGGACGATAATGAAGAAGAATATGTTATTTTCACTTAGCGAATTTGAGACGAATAGTATGGACTAGGAACA
Source organism: Daldinia concentrica (assembly GCA_902805455.1). NCBI lineage: Eukaryota > Fungi > Ascomycota > Sordariomycetes > Xylariales > Hypoxylaceae > Daldinia > Daldinia concentrica. The sequence goes on from CADCSW010000009.1 coordinate 1,565,242, forward strand.
GGTTTTCTCTCTCTTAGAGCGACATATCCTCTCTACTTTTATGGCCATTATACTTCTAATATGGCTGTCTCATTTTTATATTCTATCAGACACTAACTTATGGAAGCTTTGGACGAGGCGTTTGAGTTTTTAAGGCACGTATGGGGATTTAAGGGGCATGATAAATATCAAGGCGCACACTGGCTAATTTTCCACAAGTTCGCTTATTTTCATGAAGCACTTAAAAGCAATTTTATACAATGGCCTAGAGAGATGCAAACGCAGGTAGAGCAGATACAAGAGCGCTTTTTATGACCTCGAGCTTGCGTCCCCTTTATGATTAACTAATCGAGTAAAACCTATTAGCTTTTCCTCGACCCCAACCGTGATGATCAATCGTATATCGTATAATGCCACACTAATACCGACATCTCGTAGTATGGTATTATGAATGTCTTTCTTCGTCCCTCCCGTTGTCGTCCATCCTAGCCAACCCAACTCCGCGCCTTGAAATCCATTTCTTGAATTTTTTATGCGGCTCCGACTAGGATGTTGTTGACGGGGATGTGAACTATAGGTATAATATTAGTAAATGGCTCTTCTTCGTATACGGAAGTGAAGCCGTACTTAGTTTTATCAAGTAGCCAATTGCGCCCATGACTAGGAAACCAACACCGACGGCCTTGCTGATCTGGATGAACTCGCGCTTGTCGGCTGTAAAATAAAATTGTTAGCATACTTGTTCTTATTTTATGTCTTCGCTATTCTGTCTCTGCTCTGCTTTGCTTTGCTTTGCTTGTTCCTTGTATCCATCTATTCGGCTCGCGGTAATCGAGCTCCACAGACATAACACGGGGTATATGGGGGTATGGAGCGAGGATAGACATACGCTTAGTGCATCGCGTCATGAATTGCGTGCCGTCCTTGACGAAGTCCTTGGGGATTTCGAGGAGATCTTGAACGTCCGACATTGTGGATAGATGGTGGAGATTATCGTAAAATTGCGATTGAGAGAGAAGAATTCGTAGAAAGATAAAGAAGAGGTATCTTGTCGGAGGGAAGAAGTCGAATTGTTGGCTTGCTAAGGAAAGGAGCGAGAGGTAATTGAAGAATTGAAGAATTGAAGGTGCAAGTGGTGATGGATACGGCCAGATTTCCTAGTAAAATGTTCAGGTACGTTATCTCCAAATGCGCTAGCGTGGAACCTTGCCGCAGTTTGCAATCTGGCCTGGCCAGCAAAACATCGAAAGCTCCAGCTGCATGTGCACGTGAGTTAGGGGTATCACTTCTGTACATGTAGGTACCTAAGGTAGGTACCTAACAGATAATTTACCTAAGGCAATGCTAGGTACCTCAGGTTTAGGTAAGCGGCCAAAGAACGTTGAACGCTAAGCGGGCCAATACCGGTGCCTGCTTTACAGCCTACCCGCAGCCTCATTTAAACATCTGAATAGTGGGTATAGTGGGTCACCCACCCCCCAAAGCTCAGCCCGTTCTACCGATTTAGCGCTAGACCTTCGGGCTTGAACTCCCCCTGTCGGTGATTTTTAGTTGTCGAGTCCATCTAAAACCGTTTCCTGTCAGAAAGAGTCAAACTTCCAAGTTCAACAACGGCAAGCACCTCAAATCAATCCTGCTTCATCCCATCGACCACGTAACCGTCAACATTGCCAGGTGTAGTGTGCCGACTGACTCATTCCTCTATTACCCGACTATGTGTATCTCTAAGTAGTACCTTGCCCAAGCCGCTTACGACGCGTTGCAACTCCTTTCCTCCTCCTCCTCCCTCTTGACTCTCTTGTCCCTCTTCATTGCCTAACCCTTTAGGTCATTTTTATTTATTCTTTCTTTTTTATTATTACCCGCGTTTGATTATTAGGATCGAAAAGGGCATTAATTATTCCCGGACTGTTCAATTCCCGGGTGACAGGACACACTTAACTGGGGATACATTTTCTACCTACTAATACTTCCATTATATCGAGCAATTCATAGGAAATCTTGGGGAACCGTTCTACATCTTTTCTACTTCAGAATTCAGAATTCAGACTTCAGACTTCAGACTTCAGATATCGCGCTGCTTGTATTCTACTCTACTCTACACAACCATCATTTCTGCAGTCACAACAGTTTCAGATATTTGGGAATAAGGGACCTTGCGCACGCGCTTATTTCGAGGAAGACTGCCTAAAGACTGCAAGCACAGAGCTTCGTCTTTGATATTTCCATTTATCCAGCCCTATCGTCGTGCAAGGAGGATATAACCTGCTTGAAGGGGCTCAGCTCATAGGAAATATCTATCACAAAGGCTGATAAGTGTACGTATTTGATACCGTGAGAAATCTCTTTTCCTCTTATTTGTTTCTTCTCTTATCCGGCCGAGGATCCAAACATGTATTTCTTGTTGACTGATGATATGGAGTGGAAGACGACAGGCACTTGTATCTACTCTGAATACATCCTCACTTGACAGACATCAGAGCTTCAGAACTACCTTTCTTCTTAGTCTCATTGATATTGCAACGTCCTTTTCAACCGCCTTTTTCCGATATGGCGGACGAGGACTTCGAGATTGACGTCTATGGTGACGCGAACGATGCGAATGACGCCAACGCCAATGTGGATATCGATGACTCTAGACTCGATGATTCGAATAATCATGCTTATGAAAACAACTCTTCTATAACTATTGCAAACGGTTCTAATTCCGAATCTACCACGCACGCGCACAACGACGATTACGACAACGATCAACAAAACATGGATGCGCAAAGTAGTAGCGCAACGCCTACCACGTCATATCCACAAGGTGTCAAGCGCAAGGAGGTGTCCGGCAACAGACCAATCGACCCAGGTGCTACCAGTGCCTTATTGCTCTCGGAGCTTCAATGGTGGACTACAGACGACGAAATCCGCGGCTGGATTCGACAAGCTTCCTGCGAGGACGAACTGAAAGATATTACGTTTAGTGAACACAAAGTTAATGGCAAAAGTAAGGGGTATGTAATATCTATTCGATGGGGCTGGCGATCCTTTATTAATATCCTCTTTAGTCAAGCATATATTGAATTCGCCTCGAAAGAAGCCGCTACCGCTGCCAAGCATCAAGTAGAGCACGCTGCTGCCACGTCTACTCAGCCAGGTGGCAAGAAAGTTACAGTCATATATACATCGCATACAAACAACCCATTCAAGACTTTACCAAAGGATGCGCCTGCCCGAGCCAATAAGGACGGGCAAACTCGGGGAGGTTCTAATGTGGGAGGATACAACGACCGCGGTAATTTTAGAGGACGTGGCAACTTTGCTGGCCCCCGTGGAGGATTCAACCGCAACTTCTCAAGTAATATGGGAGGCGGCTTCCATAACAATGTCCCGAGTGGATTCAATAACAACATGGGTGGAGGAAACTTCGGTTTTAACAATATGGGTGGCGGTGGCGGCGGCGGTGGTAACTTTGGCTTCCGTGGTGGAATGATGCCCGGAGGAGGTATGGGCGGAATGCGTGGTGGTGGCATGCGCGGTGGACGAGGTGGAGGAGGAATGAACCCTGGTATGAATGCCGGCATGAACAACGGTATGCTAGGCGGAATGGGTGGAATGGGCATGCCTTTGATGGGCTTCCAACAGCCGGCTCACTTCAACCCGGCCTTCTTCGGCGGCAACCAGCAGCAGTCTGACTGGCAGAATCCCCACGGAGCGAAGCGACCGCGCGAAAACTAAAGACAGTGTATAACTGTCTTAACACCAAACAATCCCTTCTCGCATAGGAGTTAGGGCGACTACTACCTGTTTAGGTCGAGCATTTCGGCACGGGATAGTATTATGGCTTTTGCAGTTACGGAAACAATTTTCAGGTATCGTAGAAAGGAAGGGAAACATGGACAGATGAGCAACTAAGTTGCAGGCAGGCAGGCAGGTAGGCAGAAGGGCCGTCTCAGCTTTCAGGGGGTTACGGTCAAATTCTCCGGTCAATTGAAAAAAAAAAAATTTCTAGTTACTAGGGGCTCTTCGTCTTTCATAGGTATGAATCGAGCAAAGGTAGCCTTGTCGTATTACTTATTTTAAGTGTGGTAGTTACCTACCTAAGTACCTAACTCAAGTAACCTTTTTGGATATCGTGACGGCTTTGCGGTCTGGGCCGAAGAGCCCGAGGAGGTAGGCTGTACGGGTTAAGCATAGGAAGGTCTTTTATTAGATCAGTGTTAGTAGTAGTTTGAGCATTTCCCCGTAGGCTTATTGGGAGTATTCTGGGAGGCAGAGGGATGGGATTATAACTTACAGTAAACCCGACATTACCCCAGGTCACGGCATTCCACGAACCCACGTCTAACGTTCTATCGTACCCAAGCAGCCAGCACGTAACACCGACGTGACTTATATCCGCGATCCTACAAGATGAGAAAAGTTAGTATTAGAGTAAGGCATGCTACATGGGAAGGTTTTGAAGTATTTGCTACCCTGCCGCATGGTGGGTATAGGGCTACTAGGGGTAGGGACGCCACTTAATACTTAACAAAATCTATATTTACTATAGTTATCCTATAATATGAAACATGAAAGAACTGGGAAAACGAACCATAAAGCGATGAGATAGTTACGGACAACCTTGAACTCAGTAGTGGTATATAGCACAGCTACTCCAAGAAGGAATAGGAGCCCATATGTATTTCCTAACTGCAGGGCAATCAGGCGCGCATTATCATCTCGGGGAGCGAGATTACTGCCATCCGGAGCGTCAATCTGTGAGGCTATGAACCAGTCGGGATCTAAGAAGGGCCCGAGAAATCCACCAATACTAACGGATGACGTTAGTTAGTAAATATATACGTGCTAACCAAGATATTATAGCTTACAGAGAGATAGGCTCTACGATAGTGAAGACGGTGCGGGGGAACGCCGGTAGTTGCGAGGCCATAATCCCAAGTGCCCTTTATTATAACTTGCAGTAAGTAATTGATATTAATATCTGCTTAACCTCCAACCAGATATATTGTGGCGGGTAGCGGATAGAGTATGTGAGGTATAGGTGATATATCTGCTTATGTCTAAGAGAGTCCACGTGTAGTAGCGGGTCAAGCCGTAAACCATGCGATGAGCGTTTGGCTATTAGACTTGATAGACTTGTAATTAGACTCGTGAAGTTAGACCCACGTAAGATTTACTAAACAAGTATTGATTTCGCAGGAACGCTTCCTTCTAGAAGGAAAAAAAGATGATGAAGTTGAAACGATAAGGATGCGGGTTAGGTATGATGAGTAAGTCGAATGATTATAGTGTCAAGGTACGTAAAAGTACCGAACCGAACCGGCGTGGAGCGCGGTGTCAGAATAGGGGAAGGAGCTGCTAGGATAGCGGCGGGATAGAGGCGGGATTGTCCCGATTGGGTCATGATACAGGTACGGGAACTTTAAAAAGGATCAAACGGTAGCAAGAGGCAAGGTCCAAGGTCCAAGATCCAAGGTCCGCGGTCCGCAGTGCGCAGTGCGCAAGGAAAGAGAAATGCATCAAATAGTTCCATTCGCAATTGCAGATTTAAGAAATGCTTGGCATTTTACCCAGCCGAGAAAGGAGGATGATTAATTTGAAATTCATTGCTTTGGTTATCTCTAGTGTAACCAAAACATCCCTCCTTATTTCTCTCTCTTTTTTTCTCCTTCCACTCTTTTCATAAATAACTTTTGAGAGAGTTTTTTTTCTTTTGCAGGCCATTGACCCCCAAAAGGTTCCGGCACCCCGAAGGCAGCTATCATCTATCATCATCAATAACCTAATCGGTTCAATAAATTGCTGCATTGGTTTTAGTACATGAAGGTAGGTAAGGTCACTGGTCACTGGTCACTCTACATTAAGGAGGGATCAATGGTCAATGGTTCCAATGGTGTTTCTTCACGTGAAGCAGCAGCAGTGAGAGAAGACTGAAAAGAATACGCAAACGCGGCCAATCCGCACTAATACCTTTTTTTCCCATTTCCTAGCACCTGCAGCCATACTTTTGGTCCTATCAATGATAGGAAGAAGTTTTCCTTTTTCTCTCTCTCTCTTACTTATTATTACTATTACTATTATTCCCTCCCCTCAAAGTAAAGAAAAAGGGGCCAACGAGGATATGAAGATCCTAGGATCTATTTGATGCTTTATCGGTGATTGATCGTCTACACAACCTTTTTTTAATATTTTTTTTTTTTCCCTCTCTTTCTTTTCTCGAACCATAATCTTAAAGCCTTCCTACCCTTTTCGCATCTATCTACCAAAGATAGACAAGATACAGATAGAACAGTATCATACATACTGTGTTGAATTCTCGTGGCATTTCTCACTCAGACAGATCAAAACAGTAGTGTCCTCACTATTTTCCCTGGTCTCTTACGAGTCTCGACTGTTCTTCGTTCCCCTTATCGCCTATCCCACTTCTACTTCTACTTCCACTTTCACTTCTCGCCTTCGCTCGCCTCTCGCCTCCCCCCAATCCTTGCAAACAAAGAGTCCATTCGAGACCCTTTTTTTTCTCTCCCAATGCCCTTCTCTTGCCAAATCCCATCGACCCACGATGGCTACTATCGAGCCGCGACTCATTCATCTGCTGAACGAATCAACTGCTACACCACGGCCTCACCATGCTGAGCTCCCGCCCATCAAAATTCTTCCTCTGCCCAAGGCGTCCGGCCGTCTCCATCCTATCGGGCCCGATGCTGGTCAGAGATCCGAAGTGCCGGACACGAATCTAGGTCAATTAGCTTCGCAGTCTATGCCCTCGCTGCATTCCGTCGTAGACGAGGCTTCCGTCACGAATGCCTCCTTAAGGACCGACATTAGTCAACCGTCGGATCGAGCATTACTAAGCCATATATCTTCTCAGGATCTGCGCATGATACTAGATGACACGCCAGAGAATACCGAAGACCTTGGAAAGAAGAGACGACCAGTAAAGGAAGACTTCGTGCAGCTACCGCAACCGCTCAAGAAACAGAAAGCGGCTACTCAACAGCATATGTTTCCACCAATCATAGTAGGATTGCTCGAGCCACCATCCGATGCTTCTCTTTTCCCGCCCATTTCTTCCGGATCATTCGATAATCGTCCGCATTCCGAGCCTCCGCAAGCTCTCAGTATTACAAAGCCGCCCGAAGCATCAGAACCGATTGAAGAGAAGACGAATCCCAGCCCTCCACCCGAACCCGAACGAACGCCAACTGGGAAAGTTAAGCGACGGGCTGCTAAGCCGCGACGAAAATGGTCAGAAGAAGAGACTAATCACTTATTGCTTGGTGTGAGCAAGCATGGTGTTGGAAGATGGACAGATATCTTGGAAGACCCTGATTACAGATTCAACGATCGGACTGCGGGTGATCTAAAAGACAGATTTCGGACTTGTTGCCCCGAAGAGCTCCGGGCAAGCCCATCAGCTAGGGGCGACATACCCCGAGAGAAGCAGCCCAGCGTAAAGGCTAAGGGGAAGCCGACGAAGGGTCTCATGTCCGAAAATATTCTCAACGAGACAGAAGAAGAGATTGAAGTCGAGCAGATGCAATCCGTCCAGAATGATTCTGACCCTACACCCCAGAGACAACGGAAGAGTAGGGCCCATCGCAAGAAGATGGAAGATTTGGTAGAGTTAGGCATCAAAGGACCATTCAAAAAGTCACATCGGAGAGAGCGACGTCCCTTTTCCGAACAGGATGATAGAGAGATATTGGAAGGTTTTGAGCTATATGGGCCGCAATGGACCAAGATCCAGAGGGATCCAAGATTTAATCTGTCTAGTAGGCAGCCGACCGATCTACGAGATCGGTTACGAAATAAGTACCCCGAGAAGTTCGCAGGTACAGAAAAGACAGCCATGCAAGTTAGAGAGCCTGGGCAGCCAGGACGAGGCAACAACCTATTAGAGCCTTCTGTCAATATGGCAATCGATAATTCACTACATGTTTCTAAGTCGGCTTTGCTCGAACCCCAACTTAACCGAACCAACTCGAAGGAAGATATGCCAAAGTGGCCGTTGCCTTCCAGTCTCATTGAAACAGGAGATTCTTCTCAGCAACCTCACTCTAACCTTTACTGGAATGAAGGCTCAGGACCCGGATTCGGGTCTAGTAGTATGGGAGAAATGGACATATCACGACTCCTCCTCGATGATACGCAGGTTACGAGTGAGCCGCCTTCAGAGAGACGTGGTCCAGGATGAAGTCGCCCAGTTATGTCGAAGGAGATATCAGAACACAAAGTAGTGAATTCCTTTGAAAGGGATCTAAGAAATTGTGACTATCGGCACATATGGCTAAGACTAGCATTATACCTAGAGACGGGGGAATAAACTACAAGGTAGCCCGAGGTATGAAGGATGGGTTTTAAGTCGATGTTGCCGAAACTCGGCCCGGAATGGCGTCGAAATTACGCAGGAAGATCTACCTGGTTTTATGCTTCATTGAGCATAAAGGTCCTGTCGTTACAGAACAGACGATACGGGTGTATCACTGGCTAGAGTGCGAATGGGACGAATACGATACATGTCGTGGGATGGAGGATAGAAGGAAGTGGGTTTATGACAATGACTGATGACTTAATAGTCACAGCAAAATAACTCTAAAATTATTAACAAATTTGTATTGACCGATCCTATATTCGCAATAAGACGAAGGAAGAGGTTAAGGACTTCAAGTTGTTTACCTGGGCTCAGGTGTATGTATGTTCTGATATGTAGGGATTACATGTAATTCATGATGGTCAACATGCACCCTGTGAAAGCCCTCTAATACCGAGTACCTTAGTGGATAGGTATTAAGTATTCCGTTCCTAATTATGGTTTAAGTATACTTGGCCTATTCCCTTCAAGAGATGCTACCTTAGGTACATATACCTATTAAACAGCTTCTAGGTACATGTATGTAGAATTGATAGTGAAGGTACGTACCTCCGAGCAGATCTTGTGGAACGAGTGCCAAGAGATTTCTGCAGTTGCCCGTGCACAGACCATATAAATAGCCCCACTTCGCACTAGGGCACAAACCTGCCCTTTCTCGCTTCCCGCAAAAAATTTGGAACTAGGCACATCCAATTCAACTTTTCTCAAGTCGCAATTGACAATCCTCCACACGAATCTGCCACTTCACGATAACTCCAATACCCATCGTTGAACAGTCAAAATGGCCCGTGGACCGTAAGTATATCCTCTCTAAACCTCGTACTCACTTCAATCGTATTCCGGGGAAACGATGTGTCTGCTCAAGAAGTTCTCGCGACTCTCGAAACGCGCATCTCCACGTCGAATTTCCCACCTCTGAAATTTTACACGACATGTACTAATTATACTTCAACCTGCAGTAAGAAGCACCAGAAGCGCCTGAGCGCCCCCTCCCACTGGCTTCTCGACAAGCTTTCGGGTGTCTACGCCCCTAAGCCGTCGGCCGGTCCTCACAAGCAGCGCGACTGCATGCCCCTCATCATCTTTATCCGCAACCGTTTGAAGTATGCCTTGAACTACCGCGAGACCAAGGCCATCCTCATGCAGCGCCTAGTCAAGGTTGACGGCAAGGTCCGCACCGACACCACCTACCCTGCCGGCTTCATGGATGTCATCACCCTCGAGAAGACTGGCGAGAACTTCCGACTCATCTACGACACCAAGGGCCGATACACCATCCACCGAATCCAGACCGAGGAGGCTGAGTACAAGCTCGGCAAGGTCAAGCGAGTGCAACTTGGCAAGGGCGGAATCCCATTCTTGGTCACGCACGATGCGAGAACGTGAGTTCTGTCAGACATCATTCAGCCGTTGGATCAAGCTTTGGTTGAACCACCTTTTCCCATCTTGTGATAAGATCGAGCTTCGAACTAATGGCTGGTATGTCCCCCTTTCCTCCGCATATGCTAATATGTCTTCTTTACAGCATCCGCTACCCTGACCCTTCCATCAAGGTCAACGACACAGTCAAGATCAACCTTGCCACTGGTAAGATTGAGGACTTCATCAAGTTCGACACTGGTGCCATTGCCATGGCTACTGGTGGTCGCAACATGGGTCGTGTCGGTGTCATTACCCACCGTGAGCGCCACGATGGAGGTTTCAACATCGTCCACATCAAGGACGCCATTGACAACACCTTCGCCACCCGTGAGAACAACGTCTTCGTTATCGGCTCTGAGAAGCCTTGGATCTCTCTGCCCAAGGGTAAGGGTGTCAAGCTCACCATTGCAGAGGAGCGTGACCGCCGCCGAGCCCACGCTCTGGCTGGCCACTAAATGGTCTTCTTTCGGTAAAACAACAAAACGGGATCTGGCAGAGGGTTGACTTTTTCACAACGCATGGGAACTGGAGTCTGTGGCATATCCGATTCAATCTTACCAAACGAGTAAGATTCGTGGTTTACCTAGGTCAATGATAATGAGAATTAATTGACCCCTGATCCCGCCTCTACGTTAGGCAGTCATGTATCTGATCTTCTAGATTGTGCATGCTAGTTATTTTATGTGTCTTGTTGGTATGCTTAAGAATACCATAGACCTTGACTCTAATTGTAGTCTCATCCCCATGTCCCCCTAATATCGTCCCTATCACATCAGCCCTAACAAGGAAAAACAAGAAGGGTTGCGGAAATTTGCCGCATCCGAATACTCTTCTCTCTTACTATGCCAGCCAGTGATAATAGAACAAGTCAGTCTAGCATTAAATTGCAGATAGTGTAATTCTCTGCATGATCGTGCGTTAAGCACGACATGTAAACGGGATCTTACACCTATCGGTCCCCTCTATTCCATGGTTCCCGAAGCCATCATCCTTGTCCTGGTTCACCGCTTGTTTTATTCTAAAGTTTCTATTCTAAAAGTTTCTATTCTATAGACTACATACAGTGCCCGATCTACTATATACTTCGTGGGGTTTAGGGGAACCTGTATGTATGTATTCATCCCTACCTACCTAGGTAGGTAGGGGTGGAGAGGTTCCCGGGGAAAATTAAAGACTGGGGCATGGTGATGGGGTTCTTTACATAGATAGTAGGATTTTGTTGAAGAGAGATTGTAGGTACTCCGCGTATGTAGGTTAACTGTCGTGTTATTACCTAACTTTTATCTACTGGCGTCAATGGCTGGGCTGGGGAGTAGGTTTATAGTCCATGGCTCGGAGAGGCAAAAGCTATCTGTGATAGGCTACCTAGGCTACGTTAGGCTGGGGGGATTGCTGATCTCATAGGATATATGCATAGGTATTGGTACCTAAACCTGATGGGTGATACAGCGTTGAAGTCTTCTTGGGTCCGTGTTAAATTCTTCTCCCTGGGTTATTCCACAAGGTTGTCTGTGATCTTGTCTAGGAGGCAGGCCCCTAAGTGCTTAGAAGATGATAGAGTCTGAATATCAGGGTTAGGGGGGCTAGGTCAGTTTCTTGGATGTACTGGTCTAAGCAGTAGTCCCGTCTTTCTCTACGTTTTATATTTTCCTGTATTTGCATTAACTAAAGAATCTTTACTAGATGAACAGTTTAGTTGACGATCAGAAGTGTGTTAGTATAACAACAATATAAGTAGAATAATTTAACATTAACATCCCGGGCTCTTAGATGATTGGCAAGTTGGTGCAGGGAATTTCATACAAGCTAGCTTCACGGTTCCTTTCCAGCTGTATAATATAATATACAGGTAGTAATCTTTTATGAGGAGCCATCTGTTTTCTTAATCCTTTTAGACAAACCGGTAGCCCCCTGGTCTCTGTAGCCTGCCATTATTTTGAACTCATATATCGTTTTTATTCGAGCTCATTAATTCCCGTGCCGCTCTTAACATCTCCTTCATGTACAGTTACTTGCACAGAGGGAGGTTTGTAGTTGGTCACGAATGAAGCTAACAACAGCTAAGATTACCGCAGGTTGAGCATATTAATTCAGTCCTTGATATACCCTATCAAATCTGCCTGCGGGGCAGATTGAAATCTTTAAAAATATGTTCCTATAGTTGTCTTCCAGGGGAATCCGTAAGGGGGGAGACTAGAAGAACTGGATGTTTGCTTGAAGGCTTCACTAGTACGTAAGCGCGAGAGTGTTTAGGGTAATGAAATTCGAGCCTGGAGCGAAAGCGACGTACCTACAAAACTATAATTCTATAAGAATAAAATAAAATAAAAGTAGTTACGTTGCGGACCAATGTCCACGTCACCTAAGGTTCAGTGAGATATTGTTTCATACCTCTGTAAGCCGTTGTAACACAGCCGACCGGTACCGTACGACACATGTGGACTAATCGGTCGTCGCGTACCGTATGTAGGTGTTGGGAAGACCCCCGAAACCATCGCTGAAACATGTTAAATCCGTTACTAGGATAGAATTATTCTAGCGTGGAGCGGTAAGTGATGATGGTACACAGAGCTGTGGCGATCCGGTGGATAGCGGGGGTTTATTGGATGAGCTTTGCTATATACCTCAGACATGGCTTATTAGGTGGCTTATACAGGTGGCTTCATTATTTTATGATACAATATGGTAGATATATTCCCTATGTAGTACCTGGCATTATAACATGGCTGTAGAGGCGGCCCCAGTCATCTATCGATAATTACAGACTTTTGTTGAGTCTCGGGAAGCGTGAAATGGTAGAGATGCATACTCGCTAAATTATTGAAGAGCACGGTTTGCTAACCTGGATTGTATCTGTTCGGTAATGTTCGGACCCGGCTTGAGGACGAAGTTAGTTGTTTTGGCTCCCTTGTTTTGGCTCCCTTGTTTTAGCTCTCTTGGGTGAAGATGGTATCAAATAGCCAGCTAAATTCTTGTTTGGCTTATATTCGAGTTAGTCTACTTAGAGGTGATACTGTTGGGTGACAATGCTTGCGCTCGTTAAGATATATTTTCTTACGTAGGTAGTTTAGGATCTGTCGACGCTATGAGGGGGACAGACCTCTTGCACTAGGTATCTCCGAGTGCGCAAGTTCCCGCGAATCACTTCTTTACGCAAAGATCAGTGCGAATTATCCACTTTTCTCCTGCTGTTACTTCTCGACCTTCGTGCTTTAAATGGGGTCAGCTTTTTCAGGAGAAGAAAGGTACCATTTAGCATAGTTACCAGCAAACAGTCGTCGCCATGTTTATGAAGTAGAAGCAATCCTGTTTCAGGGGCAATTGCAATCTCTTCTTTTGGTGATTTGCGATCTCGAAGATAGAAAACAGTTTCCCCGCCAGTACAGCCTTCAGCCGCCGAAGTCAGATACAGCAATAGCGTCCAAGTTGTTTTGGTGTTGATGGTACTAGACGACTCATCAGGGTGCTGGAGAGTCACTAAATTTGAATCATCGTCTGTGATCACAGGTCAGTTTACATGGTTCTCCCATGTAGAGAAATCGTCCTAGGTGTGTAAGGCTCGTGAGCAGCAATAATTCGCCCCAATTACAAAATTTAGACCTTCAATATATAATGCAGGAGGCCCCTTTTGGCTATGATTTTGATACTACCGTCAACTCACACGCTGAAGCTAGAAGATGCATCAAGGTAGCAAGAAGGGGCAAATGAGATATCGAGGATTCAGGGGGGAAAAAAGCTTGGTATTTGGAGAAGGAAATGCAGGGAATTTGCTGCAGAAATGATACCGCTCCTTGGACCAAATAACCTTTTTTTGCATAGGTCTGCAGTCACTTGACGAACGTGGCTGTATAGAAAAGTCCAAGACAGAAAAGGTAAAAGGTACGTACAGTGGCAATCAAAATATTGCCCTTTAGAATACCGATATACCCGAATGTTGGGATTTAAGCCTACTACATCACCGCCCCTACGTGTATTCGTTAGTGGTATTCGTTCTTTAGGAGTTGAGCAAGGTATTTTGAGTCACCAAAGTGATCATCCTTGTAGGTAAGGCGAAATCCTTACTAACCATAGATGTTTATAAGACTCGTCTAGCAAGATATCCTTCAATCCTGTTTCAAGCCAAAGTTTCTCGGCGAAGCGGTTGTCATCCGCTTGGAACCTATCGTTTACCCTTACTGCCTCGCCACGCTTTGGGCGGCCAGGGGTAGTCGTCAAGGGCAGTGTCTTGAGAAAGTTGACATAGTCTCGACAGAGGCTCTTTGGCCAGAAGTTTCGCAGTAGGATTATCTTGTCCTCTAATCCATCAACAGGGGCTTCGGGGTAAAGTTGCACAACAGGTAGAGACGGCTTAAATGGTGGCCAACTTGGTGATCGGGCCGCAACTATCGGGGAGGGATTTGAAGATTGATTCTTCTTGGCTGATTTATCTTTCCCCATGATACTGGGTATCTAGGTAGTCTTTTAGCTTTCCAATGTACCGGAGATTAGATTAGATGGTAGTGGAGCTCTCTAAATATTGGTAATTATTGGTATGTATTCATAAGATAGGTGTATGTAGCGGAAGTGAATGTATGTACATCCGAATATGATATAAGTGGAGGTTAAATCCAATGGGTCGGAACCTCCGAGTATGTACTAATTGCATATTTATCGGCACTAAAAGCTTCCCGTGTTTTGTCTGAGGTAGATCGATCTCATCTAGGCCAATCAGCTACCCACCTAGGTAGACATGCACGCTATGTACTTACATACCTAGATGTAACTACCTTTTAACATGAGTAGTTCCACTTTAGAGATGTACTCAACGTTAGGTACCTTTTACATCTCTGTAACTACATGTAGTGGAATTTTGGATGTATTCCATAATATAGATTATTATGGTATGTACTGTGGGAGCTCACGTGTTATCGACTTTATGCGGGTAGCTGAACTGCCATAAGCACTTACACGGATGCATATACGTTATACTATATCACGTAGGTAGGTAGTGTTTGTTTTCTTCTATTCTCTCTTCTAACACAGTATACCCGCGTAATACAATTTACATCTAGATGTACCTAAGCTACCTAAGTTTGCTTCACCCAGCCATAAAAGCAACAACCTATTAGAAAGGGTATTGTTTAATAATTAGTATACAATATTCTCTCACCGCCCTATTCCCGGTCACCTTTCTCCGGAAGCGTAGTAAAATAAGCACAAATCTGTCGAGTTGCAGATGCTAGTGACGATAATCTCAGTTCGAGGCTTGCTTAAACGAAAATCACGGACGATGGTAATCCTAGCATTAAGAGCTAATCAATACACCACAACGTTATTCTCGCCTGATTTTTTTTTCCCTTGACTGTTTTGCTTTTTCCTTTCTCCCACGAGCTGAACGCGAGACTACGATGGCGTATTCGGTCGTCCGCTGACGATTCTTCGGTTCGTCGAAGAACAAGTGCTGCCACTGTGCATAAGAGCATCATAACTTCCCCTGCTGCGACATAACGTGTTCTTTAAGAGGCTATCTTATACAGATTATTCTTGATGTTATACCATTATCACCCAAGCTAAACGATGAGTAGATTCGCAGTATACTGTGACTGGATTACTACTGCTCGAAAATGTTTGGACGGTGAACAGCCTCCACTCCACATAGCAAGATTCTACGTTCGGGAAGAATCTGTTCGGTTTCCTCTTATCGGAGTGGAACCTTCTAACCGCGTCGCTCAGTTTTACGAAGAATTGCTCATCGAGGTCGAGCAATCTAGGTTGAGGGACGGGCGAAAGAAGCTATACCGGCAATTCGTAAATAGAGTTGTCGCTGCCCACGCCGCCGTTGAAGATGTGGGAGTACCGCTTGGGACGGTTTCGATGCTTCGAAACCCCCTAGCTTACTTAGATATAGCGCTAAATCGGATGACGGATCTAAGAGAATATGACGACGAGCATCCAATTCATTGGTCCGAAGTGTTCCCGATAGAAAATGCTAAGAGTCAATTGTCGCCAACTGAGCTTTGGCTCCACTTCAAGCTGGAGAGCATTCGACCTTGTCTCGTCTTCCTAGTACGGCTCTTGGGGTTAGTACTTCCGGAGTATTCGGACATGTGGCGTGAATGCGACGAGAGCCTGATGAGTAAAGGATGGATGGTTCAGTTCATTCTCGATTCACCGAGACCTCCGAAGGAATTAACATCGGCACGTCGTCCAGGAATTGACCTGTCATTTCGGAAGGCTAAACCAAGCTTGCATGGTATATAATGGTATATAATTGTGCGGCTCGGCTTTAGTGAGACATCCAAGAGTCTAATCCTTCTAAATATGGTTAGTTCTCTGCATGACGATAAATGGAGGTTAGTACTAATACGTGTTGCAGAAAGACAAGAACC
Source organism: Daldinia concentrica (assembly GCA_902805455.1). Lineage (NCBI taxonomy): Eukaryota > Fungi > Ascomycota > Sordariomycetes > Xylariales > Hypoxylaceae > Daldinia > Daldinia concentrica. Next base: position 1,581,373 of record CADCSW010000009.1, read on the forward strand.
TTGAATAAATACTAGAATGCTGCCATTGGTAAATTCGAATATTTGTAATTATAAGGATTAAGTTAATCCCAACGTTAATTATATCAATTCATAGTTGGATTGGAGGATTGGAAGTTATGGAAAGTTTTAATTTTTAGTAACTAACTAGTTAACTGAAAAGTGTATCTACCCGAGTTTATGGATAGAGTTAACCCCTACCCAATTAACAAGGTTTATGCTACTATCGCATGTGCTCCCCACTTACCCCAGATTCGAGTTGGGGAATTTCCTCTTTGCGAATTCTGGGCTTTTTACTACCTACAATACACATTTACTTGCACACACGACATCAAATCCCTCCATCTTCTTCCGAGCCCGTTTTGCAAGGCCCATTATAACCCTTGTGAAAAGCAGGACTGCCATTCTTTAATGTAGAAAAGTTGATGTCTTGATGTCTTGATGTCTTGATGCCTTGATATTTATCTTTCCCTTGCGTTTAGATCGGGTTTTCATTCTTTTCTGCCGCGTACATAACCTCGATATAGACCGCAAAACCCCCAATGTGGTCATTCGGAACTACTATGACAATGGCGAAAGATAGTGATCCTTCGCCGGCTTCTGCCACACAGACTCAAAAACCTGTTGAATCTGCTCAGCCTTCACAGCCTCTCCAATCCTCCCAAAATACGATACCATATCCCCGGCCTCGACCGCCGATACTATCGCAACGCTCGCTTAAGCAACTAAGTCTATTCTTCGCCGGCGCGGGTTTTCTTACACTCTCGACTATAATCACAAGACGGGCGGTAGTTAGAAAACACTTGGCGACGATTCCCAAATTCTATCACCAGAGTCATCAACAAGTTAACAAGATACAATCCGATGGCTCGTTAATAGCTCTCGAGGCTCTAAATCTCGCCACTCTCAATGTCCTAGGATTCGGTATTATGATGACAGGTGGCCTATCATGGGCTTTTGATATCTCGAGCGTCGATGATTTAAGGACTATGGCAAGGGGACATGTTGGACCCTCTGGCGGCCGAACTGACGAAGAGGCTGAACGAGAAATCGAAGAATGGGTAGCGAAGGTCCTGGGGAGAAATGAACAAAAAGAAGATACCAAACAGCCGCTAGAGAAGGGCGACTAACCGTGCTGCTAAGTAATTAAAGCCGGTAGAGGAAAGGTCTTGGTACTCAACCCATACTTGGGGCTCAACACCAAGAACCAATCTTATATATTTCCCCTCTTCCCGCACGTCGAAACTCGATACTATATCATTGGCAGCTCGTTGATTAGTGATATGCATCAAATATTCACGTACTGAAGCGGGATCCTACTCTAAGCAAGCCACAAACGCTAGCTTATCTTCGGTACCAACGATTGCACCCCAGAGAAACGCACTGTATCTGGAGTTAGGTATTTGTTCAGCTATAAGTGGCGCTTACGATCCTAGTTATTACCCAGGATATACTAACGAAAACGCTGGCTGATAAATATGCTCTTTGCCTGATATTTGGGTTTTAATTGTATCTCTTGTCTGGATAGCATCCTACACAGCCTTCAACTAAGAATATGCCAGGCCGTATTAGACTATTTTCGTCGTGGAGATACTATCTATAAAGTATTCCTTGCCTGGCTCCCAATCACTATTTCCTCCATAGCTACTTGTTCAGCGAAACGGTTAGTAAGTGTCGGTTTAGACGGTGTAACACAAGTCCGTCTACCTTTGAAGTCGTGTCAAGGCTGTACTGGTGTTCGTCATGCATCTCAACGATACCCGTTCCGAGTAGCTGCTTATTATATATGTCTTACCCTTGACCCCATGTCTCGTTCTAGTGCGTAGGCACACTCACATCAAGTATATATATATATACTGAATATCAGCGAATGATGGTACCGGCTACGCTTTAGATACGCCCTGGTATAACGACTGAGAAATCTACCCGTTTGCATAAAATAATCTCAACAAGAAACTATATTTGCCATGGCGATTTATCACATACGAGTCCGGGACTATCACTGGGCCCATCAAAATATCGTCGTCCAGTCTCCTATTCTCAATCTCGACGCTTACGCACCAGCACTAATCGTTCGACCCCTGGAAGGCGTTAATTTAAACGAACCTCGGATCATCAATAACGTCTCCAATCTGAATGATGATATCTTAGAAGGCGAGTATCAAGCCGAGGCACATGGCGTATTCATCTCAACGGACCAGAAAACCGACCACTTCCCCGTCTGGGTAACCGTGCATGGTCACGAATGCGGGAAGGACAAGATACATATTGCTAACTTGACAGCATTTGAAGCCTCTAGCGTTTCCATAACGGATGTTTGTTGGATTCCCTGCTCGGAGGCTCCCGATGGTAGCTTATATACGGCCATCGGGGCCCCACGGAAAACATTCGGAACGACACAGACTCTAGCTATCATCCAGGAATTAGGGAAACCTAAGGAGGCTAGATTAGTTCTCGTCAATCCGAGTAAACTCGATAGTTACACGAAGATTGGTGACGACCAAAAAAGGAATATATTCGATATTCAACTTACAGCTACCCGAACAAATTCTAGGCCTTCAGAACCCCTTCTAGACGCTTACCGCGTATTTGCTTCTCCATATAGGGATGAATACGGCCGACTTACATTGGGAGAAATTATAGAAGAGGATCTTGAGATTCCTCAATTCTCTAATTCCGACTCCAGCTCTCAAGGTCTCTCAGATAGCTCAGATGACGATGATTCTCTCTATATCAAACCCAGATACGTTTCGATAGTAGACGCCGAGACTGTAGGTCCCCTCAACCACTGGTTGCCATCCCACGGCGCAAGTAACATGTGTGATGATATTGACATATTTAGCAGCGTCCATATAATTGCGATTGCAAATACGCCGATCTGCTTCCTACGTGTTTCAACCCGCGTCCAAGTCACCGGCATGGTACGGATGACGAGTGCTCTCTCGGATCGAGCCACATAAAACACTGTATATTCGCGGACCACGCATCGAATTGCGTTATCTCTAATTCAAAGGAGACCCATGAACATTGTATCCTCGCTCCCCCGTGGGAGGTAAATCAATCCGACTCCGAGGGGTATTTTGAGGAATCTTACAACGCTAACACTGACATGGCGTTCGAAGAGGTGGAAATGGGCATAAATGATATTCTTAGCCTTACGGATTCCGGATCGACCGCTGCCGACTTACTGTTCATGGATTTCTAGGTTTAGATTGCATCCACCTGCTTCAATAAGCTAGATGCTATGAAATGACCCTACGTACCGGGTCTAGGCATCATCCACGGGATTATCTAAGAACTACCCCGTGAATCTTGCGCGGATTCCAAAACTTACGGGTTGCCGGGACTGCAAGATATGGCGCTCTGACTACGCGTTCTTATACACAAAACGACACCGCAAATCGTGTACGGGTACATGGATAAGCAAAGGTGTTGCTGTAGCATAGCATTTATTCTCGAGGAGGTTAATGCTGCTCTTTTCTGGCAAATCACTCTACGAATATCAAATACATCTCCTTTCTTACGTTTCGTGAATAACTTCTAGTTGGATGAACGTCGAATTCCCCGTCCCCTACGCTTTTCTGAACTAAGCGACGGTCTACTCATTATCACCTACCCTTATAAAGTTAGTAAGAAACTAACTAGTTAGAGGATTTCCATTTTACCTCCCTAAGTAACTCTAAGTATTGTAATGAGTGTATCTACCAAACGTCCCGTAATTATGCAAAGCGTGTAATATGTATACTTCACCTCTCATAGTAGCTAACTACATACTTACCTATCTATTCTACTACACTAGGTCTATCAGCTGCCACATACGACACTATTAAGCTACGGCGTGGCGAAGAAGCTGATATCCCCATATTATGCCTCCACCACTATCTCCACTTAGACGCCCTATGTACACTACAGCATCCATCCCACTTCGTCACCCAAAGTTACGACATATACAAAATTTACGTATAGGCATTTCATCACGTGATGGAAAGATTCTTCTTCCATCTCCTCACCGGTCGGATGGTGTAGTTGGTTATCACGTCAGTCTAACACACTGAAGGTCCCCAGTTCGAGCCTGGGTTCGATCATTTCTTTTGCAACTTTCTTCAAATTCCCAAGCAAAATATTTTTATTACATCACCTATTATATGTATACAGAATAATATTGTTGAAGTTGTTTATTGGGGTTGTGTGCTACCCCCGCGACTGGTTCTTTTTTTTCTTTCTGTGTTAAGATATGATTCGCCAATTATAGTAGTTTTGCATGGGCTTTTCTGCGCATACCTACATGTATTGCTAATTAGGGGTAGTTAAATTATTCCTATTCTACCCTAGTAGCTTATGGCAAATGTCGAAAGGATAGGCGTATTGGTTGGATAGTCTAAAATGATTCACTTGTGGCACGGTGGAAGAGGTATAATGATAGGTGGTGAATTGTTCAGTGGTCTAATTGATTCCCGCGCCGACATGTTTCCATGTCCGCGAATGTGTATCCTAATAGTAACTTGTTACATGAAAAGAAACATTGCCTCATACCATGGCTGTGGTATGATACCCTCAACATAGGTATCTAATGTAAACAATACAAGTGTATGCAATGGGTTGGCGGCTCGTGGTGATGTTGATACCCCCTAGTGCCACCTACGTCCCGACTTAGGGACTCTAGCGCAAATTGCTCGGCTCTCCTTTTGCTCTATCACTGGCTATGATTACAATTATCATCATAAACATTTCGTATGAACGTACGGCGCTCTATCATATAGCGTTCTCTTCCGTACGTCCCCTTATTCGCGCTTCTAGTCCCTCACTCTTTTCGAAGCTTCCTCTTCGGCCCCAGTTTCGGGGCTGGTGTTTAAGAAATGCGCCTACGGCACCTAGATATCCCTCGTGTCGTAGGAAGTACGCTTGTTTCCGACCTTTACTCCAGAATTTGATAGCATAGCTCAACGTGTTCATAGTCTGCGGGTGGCCGCGGATGAAAGATCCGCCAAAGTATATGCGCGACAGGTCGTGTACTTGAGACTGCAGGTATGCGATCTGCCCGATGTTATTACTGATAGCGTATAATAAGGATCGCGAAATATCAGCGCTAGAGAAACGTGATAGCGCTAATTCACTTGCTCGAGAGGATGTAGGACGCTGTTGTTGTGTTTGCGAACCGCTTGTTGTTGAAGAATTCTGTTCCGAGCTCTTCTGCTGTTGTCGTTGGTTTTGGTCATCACCATTAGAAAGACCACCCATATCCTCAGCCTCGTTTTCTGCTTCTCGCTTCATGCGGAAGACTTTACCAAATGAACTAGCGATTGTGGTGCTTTTCAACCCGATTTTACCGTAATCGGTGCCATAGATATCGCCAACTAGCATATCTACTTTGGCATTGTCGCCGTGCGCTGCCATATCCAGCATCTCGTCGAAAGACTCGGCGGGCGTAAGAAGCGACAGAATTCCCCAAAGGGTACCGCCACCAAGGGACGTACCTCCTACACGCTCGTAGGTTCGCGGGCCGGATACCTTAAGGATGCTAACACCAGACCCTATATTTACGAGCATATACGGGTAAATATTAGCGTTAGGTGAGGCGAAATGCATGGGATCTGTCTCGGAATATGTGAAGACCTCGCGGGGTATTTCGGTTATAAAGAAATCGAGACCTGTCGCAACAATGCGCTTATTAGTCTGCGACACTTTCAGGATTGGCGCACTCAGGACTAACCAATAATTAAACATTCCATTTCATCCTCTCGTAGGACGTCGACACCAAGCCGTTGTCGGATTCTGTCATAGTACTTGTAAGCACCGCCTCCCGTCGCCATTACACATAATTCACCAGGCTTAGAGCCATTGAGGGCAAGTTGTTTGTCTTGTAGATGTCGCATAAGCTCAATACAGTCGTCGATGCGATCTGTCTCGAAAGATTGGAAATTCAGTCGGCCGCCGGGATCAGTCGAATGCGCTTCGCGGGAGAAATAGACCAGCTTAGCTAGCGAGCCACCGATCTAGATTAGGGAATTGCGCATTTAGCTCGGAGAACTCAATCGCAAACTCTAGGTCTTATATAGAGAAAGCCTACATCAACAGCGATATGGCTGACAACAGCCGTATGATTAGGAAGGCGGATATCTTTTGTCTCATAATAACTATTACCGCCGGACCCAGACACGTTGGCGGGAGTACCGGGCTGTTCAGGTGTATCGACGATGAATGCGCCTTTGACATTGATGCGAACGGAGCCGGGATGTATTATAGTGCTATCGATCTCGGCCGTACTCGTCATGGTGCGCGGTCTTCCGGCGGGCTGTTGCGCCGCATCTGTCTTCCCGTCGCTCTCGATATTTACAATGGCGGCATCGGCTTGATAGGTGTCTCCAGACATGATTTCTCGTCGTTCTAGGGCGGGGCAATGGAGCCGACGGTGGGGAGAGGGGCAGTAATGTAGAAAGATAAGTGATGATCAAAGCTTCTGTTGGCTCAGAAGCCGACGAGTAGAAACGAATTAAGGAGGCATGAATTCAGGAATAAACTTAGAAGCTTGCTTCGGTAGTTAGAATATTGATAACAGCAAGGGCTAGCGAAAGCGACGAGGGCATTTGAATTAGCGCTTAGGTAGAATTGTGCTTAGAATGTCAAAATGTACCATGGGACGGAGAAAGGGAGTCAGAGCCAAGACAGCCTCAAAGAAGTAGGAATTGGTTTGGTGGGACAGATGAGCATGGATTTTGCATGGATCAGTAAAAGGGAAAGACTAGGAAAGACGATGTTCAACAAATGTGATTGACCCGTTCTATGTATGTTACCCCACAGTATGTCATGCTTGTTTCTTATCGATAGTGATGATAGCATGGTTTGACCCCCAACAAGCCCCTCCAAGCCCCTCCAAGCCCCTCCAAAACCCTACGTGCGGCGCAGTAACCAACCCTCCTACGGTTGTAACATGCCAACCTAGGTACGGATCCAGCCGCTGCGTCTACCCGAATAGCCCGAGGTACTACTGCCATATTTGGGAAACTCAAACATGAAACCGCAGCACGCCAAAACAAACATACCCTAGCATATCTAGGTAGGTACCTATCTAAGGTACTAAGGTTACATATCTAAGTACTTATACCTAGGTACCTATACAGCTATTTCGCCCAGGTAGGTATCCCGGGCGGGTACTCACATTCACTTATACCTTCCAGCAAATATATCAACCCATATCTCTCTCACCCAACTCCTCAGAAGAACTTCCCGGCAGGTACACTTACAAACACAGCCGTCAGCACGCCAGCACCTAGCAGCGCGCACAGCAACGCCTGCACAAAAATGACGTCTTGTATCTGCCTGAGTGCTGGTTCCTGGATCCAGACTTCACGATCAAACACCTTCCGCAGCAGTCCGCGGCGCTCGTATCGCACCACCCACGGCTCGTTTTCGTAACTATTACTAGAGCCAAACGAGTCGAAGCTATTGTTCCCCTTGGCTTCTCTACCTTGGTCCTCCAGTTCTAATTCCTTACACGACGTGGCGGAATCGAAGAGCTCCCACGGCCGCACGTGTCGGTGATGTAGCCCGTGTAGGACCACGCACATCCCCTTGTACGCCGCAATCAGCGTCGCGATACCCAGGACCCAGCCGATTGCGAAGAGCGCACGCCAGCCTCGTGCTGCGGAACTAAGGGTGAGGATTATGGCGCCTACTATAGCGCAGAGGATGGTGCCGACGCCTAAGCTTCGGGCGAAGGCTACTCGTGCTGGGTTACCGTTGCAGATGGTCCAGCGGATGAAATTCGGGTGTGCCTGGCGTCGGAGCGTGTCCTCTATGCTTCTAGCGATAGTCCGGAACGCCGACGGATGCGTTGTGTATACGAGAGCTTGGATGACGCCCTTTTGCTCCCGGCTTGAAAGGTTTAGTTGTCTTGGGGCGTCTTCTGTGATGTAGGTCGTGATTACGCGGTTGATCTCGGCTCTAAAGGGTTGGATGGTGACTTAAGGTAGGTAAGGTATTAGTAGTGATAATTGTGTTAGAATTGGTACCCAGACGCGACTTACATGGTTGTGTGGCACCAGCAGCACTAAAAGCATCTCGAGATTGCGAACGGTAACTAGAAGCCTGGGAACCCGATAGAAAAGAAGGGGCTATCTTCGTACTAGATGTTGAAGGGGGTGTCGAAAAGGGGTCTCCATTTTCTATCACTGCATCTACTGCCCCTTTCTCAAAGTCAGTACCCTTGAAAATGGCGACTGCTTTCGACTCTCGCCTCATTTTTTCCACGACGTCCTTCTGGATCTTAACGGTCGTCCCATCCTCCATTGCTTGTGTCCATTCTGGAGAGAGCTTCGTATCTAAAGTATCGGCTTCATCAAACCGCTTTATATAGTCGCGGTACCAAAGGAAGAACTGTAGGTTCTCGGCCGAGTGCTCGATGTAGAGTAGGTAATTCATAAAGTCGCGGACGGTGCATGGCTTTGGGATATGACTTTGTTAGTCTACAGACTGGAGTGGTGTTGGTTTGAGGTACTCACTGGACAAGTTCCACCACTCAAGATTCTATCAAAGGTGAGGGCTTCAGGAATACCGGATGAAGAGCCTGGCTGGCCCGACTTAAGTGAAGCATCACTGCTTTCACTTTCTTGCCTGCTCGATAGGAACTGTTTCTTATCTACATATGCCGGCCGCTGATACTTAAGTGAGAAGAACCTCATATTGAGGCAAGTGCTAGATAATAGCTAGATGTGTCTAAGCTTCTAATAAGAAACTTTATAAAGCTGGTATAGGTGATTGCTAACGACTACTGGTAGATACCTAGGGCGGGTGAAATAGATGATAGGTATAAGATCTCAGAGCAAAGATATTAAGAACTACAACCGGGGGCTTCTCTCATATCTAGATTATAAAGTGGATTAGCCTAGTAACCAAAAGATGTCTTACATCTAGGAACATTGTATGCGAGAGTTAAGATGCCGACATACAGTCCCGAAGCGTACGGGAACAGCTAGGAACGGCTTCATTAGTGCCAGGAGCTTATTCTTAGAATGTCACTTAGTTTTTAAGTCAATGACTAGTAATTAGGAACTACTAAGCATATTCTCTCTTGATTACGGGTTGACAGCAAGTTTCTTTGGGTTTATGAACTGCCTATAGAACCAGCCCTACGACATAGGGATATTAAATTTAAGAGCAATGTTACGTTGTATAGTATCGATGTGTTTTGAGTCAAGTAAGCGCCAGCTTCCTTCATAAAAGTTTACAAAATATTCATGATTGCCGTCTGGCTGAAGAGATACTCTCAAAGGCGGGATACTCATAGCTCCTCAAACTTAGCTAGCATCTAGGCTTCGGTAGGCAAAAGACGAATACTAGTGGCGCGCTCATTGATTGGACAGGTGACACTGATGACGACTCAGGATAGCTTGAGCTCGCCGAGGCTAATGCCCGCTAAGGAGAAAGCCAGAACTCGGTTAGCTAACCCAGTCGGAGGCTGACAATAAAGCTTTCAAGAGACCCGGGTGAGACAAACAGCCTTGAAAACACTTCCCGTGGAGACAGCTGAGAAGCCGAGAAGCTAGGAGCACGGGCGAGAAACCCCTGAGCTGGCCCTACCGTCTCCACAATATGATCGGCGATATAAAATCTACGAGATCGCTATAGGGATTGTAATGTCATGCACCGGGTCTTGGTCTTGTGCTTCTTGGGCACCGTAAGGGAGGTTGTGATGATAGTTAGCATGTATTTATAGGTGGTCAGGCAAGAAACAGTTCAAGACCCCCTGCAGAATAATCAAATCATCCAAATTCATTCTCGTTTCGTTAGGGGATACCTCCGGATCCTATCTTTAGTGTCGAGACTCGAAGCTATTCTAGCATCTATTTCCAGCTCGTATGCCATGTGTTAGCACACATTTCTTTTTATCCAGGGACAGTTACCATCACTTTGATGTTGGAGGTTAAGTTAGCGTCTACCATAGGGTCGGTATGGTTATCAGTAGAAGTGAGCTGTAGTCGTCGGACCATGATGAATCATGTCTCATATTTAACTGTCAAGATTCTAAGAGATCCGCTAGTGAGTCAAGACCTAATATGGGGAGCTGTCCTGCCGAGGTATAGCTGGGTTAGAACTGGACTACTTAAGACGTCTTAGCGATACATTAATATGGGATATAGTTACAGCAACACAAATATCTCGGAGTAGACTTGATATGAATTGAAACTTAAGTACCTATTAACTAACTAGCTAATAAAGAGAATGAGTAATGGGTTACTAAAGAGAATCAGAAGTAACCCCAAAATTTAGTTAGATGTTCCCATGGATAGTTCCTTTTACTTATTCCATGAGAACATAGAAGCTCGGGTTCAGCTCCGGAAAAGAAATATACACCAAACCCCTTCGCATCTCCTGTCATACGATGTGTGCATACGCCACTCAGACCCAGGGGGCCTAAAAGGCTAAGACATGCGTGTGTGTCGTTCCTGGATCAATCAAGTTGACAGAAAACCGGACTTAGAGCTCTGCCCTAGTTTGAACCCATGTGGTCGAGGCTATGTGGCTTGCGTCTAGGATACCATGCTAATGTTTCATGCATACGTGCACGCATCTAATAAGAAGTATAGTCTCGTGGCTTTTATGAGGAGTAGTAGAGGATCGCTAATTCTTACCGTCTGACCCCCTTTATAAGTTTTCCTGCTTCTCTCGCGCACCTATAACTTTGGTGACTATTCTGACTTCATTAGTATTGGGAATTCCCATGTAGACTCTAGGCATAGCCATTGTAACAAGTGATAATTTTGCTGTTATACTAGTTGTTGTGGGTAGCATATTGCTTACACCAATATCCCTAAACCATTGATATTTCAAGTCATACAGCAACAGCATACTTTTCGAATACACACCATTACTCAACCGCGAAACCCTGTCGAGTTACCAATGCTTCTCGGAGATGGGAACTGTATTCACATCTACACCATCCTTGTACCATCTCTCCTCGTGGGTGATCTTGACATCATTACCACTCACTAGCAAGGTAACCAAGTTAACGAACACACATATCCGCGAACACGAAAATGGCGACGGTCAAGAAGCTTTGGGAGTTATATAAGAAGTGCAAGTAACTTACTCTGGCGTTTCCTCATCAACCCATCATCAGCAAAAGTCCAGTCCTCCAACCCGTACGTCCGCCACCACTGGCCCTCGGCGTCATACCATTCGTACCAGAACTGGACGGCAATCTTGTTGTCCGTGAAAGCGAAAAGCTCCTTACGGAGTCGGTATCCCTGCTCGCGCTCCCATTTCTTCGTTAGGAAGGCCTCGATTTCATCTCTACCCTGTATGAAAGTGCCTCGGTTTCGCCAGATAGAGTCTGGCGTATAGGCCAGTTTTACTTTTGCCGGGTCCCTTTTGGAGTGGCCGGTTAGTTTTATCTTTTCCTCGTGTCATATCTATCTTTGGATTGATCCTAAGATGGACCCCCCTGATTGTCTTCTTCAAGTGAGAAAAGTAGGGAAATACGATAAACGTACTTGGTATTCCAGGCATCTTGAGCAGCCTTCACTTTGATCTGCGCAGTTTCGGCCGTAAAAGGCGGGTACGGAAGCTTTCCCTTATTGTCGCTGGCCATAGTTCTATGTTCACACTTATTTTTCGTCTCTTCTAATTTGTTTTTTTTTTTGATGAGTGGTCGTGATTAGATTGACCCAGAAGTATAAAAATTCCTTTATTTCTACCTCCTTATATCTATGGATATTTTGCTATCAATAAGCTCCGTTGAATGAAGCAGGGAGTCAAAGTTCAGGACCGGAAATGACTACGTGCCGGTGTCTACAGCGCCGGACCCCGCTCGGCCGCTCTCGGGATTCGAGAACGTCAGCATTTAGTATTCGTCTAACCTCATTTAACCTAAACGATCTATTTCCGGAGTTCACGTCAAATTTTATGGAGAAAGTCCGGTACGAAAAGGCGCGTAGTTATGTAATTTAGGACTCATAGCGATTTACTTTTCCTCGGGGTTCGAAATTAGGGTATTGTATACCTTGGTAGGTAATGTTGCAATGATCAATCGAGGGTATAACCGGCCGATTTGTCCCTCCTTTTCCATCTCAATTCCCGCCCGGTGAGGCCCGATAGTAAATCAAAATGTGTGCCGACAGGAACCAGAGATCGGTGTTAGTGAAGTCAAACATTCTTCTTAGGTAGCCACCTGCTGTTTATATCCAGGGATATTTACTTATACTAGGGTTATCCCCGATGGAAATAGACTCTACTGGCACGCTATACTTGAATTTCAAAATCCAACAGGTCACGAACAACTCAAATAATATCCCTTGACCCATAACTTCTCTGGCCGTCGAGATGCACGTGTAAGCTCAGGCCGTAGGTATTGTGAGACTTGACCGGAATTTGGAATTCAGGGTTATACGGATATAGGTCACATCGGGGTTGACTTATTTGAAATAGTGTTACTCTGTTAGATAATGTTAGATAATGTTAGCTAATAAGGTACACATGTCATTACGCGTTTCCAAGTTATATAACTTTGATAAAACACTGGTTTATACGTAACCAATTCCAAATTTACCAAACTTTTTCTTTCACATGCCCTCTTTAGCTTAGCAATCAAATAGTCTATGTAAATCCGCTTGCCAGCCCCCACTCCGTTTAGCTCTTTGGTGGGCACTTGTCATGTCATGTCATATCTATCCTGAGATTCCGAAACATGTAGCCCTTAAACGGCCCTTTTCCCAAATGTTGAATAAAGAATTATATGGGCATTGTTCTGTAGGTTGTTGATTTTGTGCCGAAGATGACTATTGAAGAGGATTAAGAATTACTAAAGCATATCGATAGGAGTTGTAGCTGAACTGGTGGATACATAACAACGGACGGTCCCGTATGGAACATAAAAATACCTATCTGAATGATTGAATGACGGAATGACGGAATGGCGAAATGATGAAATGATGAAATGATGAAATATTAGTTAAAGCTCGCGAGCGGCACAGGCGGCCGCACCTGCGTTATGGGAACTAGTTACATAACCCGGCTACATCTACTAGTAGGTATGTGCTAGGTCACACTAGATAGGTCACACATTCGTGTCTTTATCTGATATACAACCTAATGTATCGCCTGTTACAAAATTCGCAGTGCACGAAAAGTACGAGCAGTAACAAACCAAAACCTAACCCCTCTTAGCATTTACCATCAAGGTTCCTTTTTACCCCACCATCAACATCTAGACCCCACCATTATCGTATTGGCAATGGCGGCAAAGATATGATGCCAGCGCGCTTAATAGATTAATTTATATGCATCGTGTCGTGACCGCGCGGTAACATGCCGTCTAAAGTCGAGGATATACAAATATTGATGCGATGTAAAAAGTAATATGCCTTGGCATAATGCCGGCTTTGTACGATGCAAACTCTTTCTTACTCACATGTACATACATATATGCAAGTATCTATGCAAGTATCTCGGAACTTCCATGTTTGGGCTTAATGTTCCAATTACATGTACTTGTGGGAAGTATATGAAGTATATACGTACCTAGGAAGTAGTAATGGAAATACCCGTAGACTTTTTAAAAAAGGGAAGCACGTAGTAAAACTGCAGGGTCGATGGGACGGGATCCTTGGTATCCGAACTCGCAACGCTATCTCAGACTTGGCTACCATCTTACTGTAACAATAAATCGCCTTGTCCCGATCCCTCGTCGAGAGCTGTTAAGAGCTATTTAGAACTATATAGCCAACCACTTCCACAAGACTTCGAGTTCTCCCATTCATCTTCATCTACAACCATACAATCATATAACATCGAACCTTTTACACTTCGTCTTATACACACTTATATACAAAACAAAGAACAAACATCTCAAATATCAACCCATATATAAATCAGCAACTATGACTACCCTCAAGGCTGGAGACAACTTCCCTGAAGGCGTCACCTTCACCTACGTCCCCTACACCCCAGAACTCGCCGGCGTAACAGCCTGCGGTATCCCCGTCAAGTACGACGCTAGCAAAGGTACAATCTCTTTGTCTAAGCCCTGAAGTACATATATAACTAACCCCCCCTCGTAGAAGCCAAAGAAAAGAAACTCGTCATCGTCTCCGTCCCCGGCGCTTTCACACCAACCTGCCAAAATACTCACATCCAGGGCTACATTGAGAAGCTACCTCAACTGAAGGCCGCCGGTGTCGACCAGGTCCTAGTCATCTCCTACAACGACGCTTGGGTCCAGGCAGCCTGGGCCAAGGCCAACGGCATCAAGGACGAGATTGTGAGTTATAATTCCCTTCCTTCATCCCTAATCACCATTCGTTCCTCTTTTCCAAAATAGGAATATTCCCAATAGGGCGAAAAACTTCATTGGACGCCACATGTCTAGGAAATATATCACGTTCCAATCATGCCAAACCCAATAACTAACAACAAAAAAAACAACAGATCTTCGCCTCTGACGACGGCGCCCCCTTCAGCAGCAGCATCGGCTGGACCCTCGGTGCCCGCACCGCCCGCTACGCCATCGTCGTCGACCACGGCAAGGTCATCTACGCTGAGAAGGAGCCTGACAAGGGCGTCACCGTCTCCGGCGTCGATGCCGTCCTAGCCAAGCTCTAAGTAAAAAGAACGTACCTACCTACCCATGATACCAACACTGAAACCGGATTTCGAGCTATAGAGTAGGAAGATAGGCAATGGACGGAAACTAGAAAGGAGACGGGGCTAAGTATGCTGAGATATACGTTCGATCCGGCACGAGAAGACATCTATCTAGCTAGCTGGGTACTCTGGAACAAAGCCCCCTCCGAATTAGAAATTAGTAGATAAACTACATTTAATAGATTATATTCTGCTCATTTAATAACGTGTCTTATGTATCGTACTGTTAGTTTGCCGATGGGGGTTTGGGCCCTGTATATTTTTGGGTCGACTTATTTCATAAGAAACTTTGTAGATGCGCACTCGAGTACGTGAACTAGGAATTCAACAACCAAATATCTTATTTCACATGGCAAAAGGGAACCACGAGATATACGAATTCAGACCGTAGAACGAGCTGGTATTATGAAGCTACCAGGTTTAGAATTCCCATGACCATATTAACCATGAGAGATTCCATGCATTCCCCCCAACCGAATAGATGTGTGTGTGCTACGTGAAGGTTTCTCTTTATTCGCAATCGAGGAAGAAAACTGTTTCCCACCGAAGACGCCGCCGGACGCAAGAGGGCTACTACAACAACACTAGAGATGCTATGCCGTATCATCATCATCACCCCTTTCTCTCTCTTTTTGCCCTCGTACCACTCTAAAACCCTTCACCCTCGGAACCCTCGCCAGAAGATTGACCTAACAACCCCCGAACCAAAACCCCAAGACCCGAACTTGACTTTGACAGACGTGGGGACTGGCTTAGCGGGTGTTGGCCTGGACCTTGGACTGGGCGCCGCGGGCACCCTGCTTGCCGACGATGCGCTGGGTCTGGCCCTTGGCGGCGGTGGTAGCCTTCTTGGCCTTCTCGGACTTCTTGGCGGCGGCGGCTTCCTGCTTCTTCTCCTTGGACTCCTTGATGGCCTGGGCGCGGGCGGCGGAGCGGGCCTCGGGTCGCATCGTTCGCTTCTCCTTGATCACATCGAGGGAGGCGCCGACGATGGCTCGCTGGGCCTTGACGGTGCGGCGCGTGCGCTTCTTGGCGACTTCCTGTGGCGGGTGTTAGCATATCGTTTCGACATGGCTATGTAGATTGCCTGTCTATCTGTCCTCAGTGACGAAATACAAGTAGTATTTCGTCATGATCAATCCAAGAAATGTGGGTGGGAGCGTACCTCAGAGATACCCTTGCGGTGTTGTCGTCGGAAGAGAACGGTCCATGAGATTCGGCGGGGGTTCTTTCGCTGTAGGAAGAGCGACTCGGACTTGCCGTTCTGGAATCGGAAGACTTTGCTGTCGCCTCGGACGTAGAGCTTACCCTGTTGTGACAGTCGCGTTAGCATGTGTTATATATCGCCTTGATTGAGTGCTGTTCCCATCGCATCATCCTTCTCTTTATTCTTTTGGTCCTCCTCGAGGATTGAAGCAATTGGTGTAATGAATGTATTGGTCGGAAATACGGAATCGAATTGGGAAATATGCGTACCTTGCCAGGGTAGATCCTCTGACCGGAGAAGGTGTCGTCGTAAGTTCTCATGGTGGCGGTTGTTGTGCGCTGAGAACTCGGTTGACTGCTGTAGGTTAGTAGTTTCGAGGTGGTTTTGGTTGGATTGTGTTAAGAGGACGAATTTCGTAAATGTCAAAGTTGCGCACTTGTGTGGGCTGCATGACTAAGCCCCATCGTTTTTTGGCCTTTAGGGTCTCGCTTGATGTGGCTTGGATGGTGGAGCGTGGCTGGTGTAAGTGTACAATCACATCCATTCCATTCTAACGTTTATCACAATACTTCGATTATTGCATACTCCCATATCTACATAGTCTCCTATCTCTCCAGACTTAGCTGACTCTACATTATATTTCGGCTCGGTAGACTTTCATTGAATATATTACCGGTGATAATCTTGCTATAATTAAAGCTATTTAAATAATTCTTAAAGCTGGATTGCTTTGTTGAACTTACCATCCAAGACTCAAGGCCCGAATACACTCCAATGACAGTCGCAGCAGACGACATCGCTGTATTGGTGCAAAAACACTACAATTCGCTTCCAGCAAAGAGGAAGCCATTAGTCAGAGGCAATGGACTGCGTGAGTGGATACCTCTGGCTGGAATAGTAGCTCAAGGTATATATATTGCGGTTTTTTAACTAGCATGTACATAGAAATATACTCATAGACTAACCCCTAATAATAGGAAGAGATGGTGAACTCCAGTGTCTAGCCCTCGCGTAGGTCAGCCTCTCAAAATCTCATATTTCCTAATTAGTTCACCTAGCTTTAGTAGAAGCCCCTAAGATCTGACATGGCGCCGATCTAGAACAGGCATGAAGTGCCTCCCCATGTCCAAAGTATCGCAAGCACAGGGAAATGTACTACACGACTGGCATGCGGAAGTGTTAGCTATACGGGCGTTTAATCGCTTCGTGCTAGACGAGTGTAAAGTATTGGCTCAGGGGTGTTCGTCTGAGTTTCTACGATGGCGGACTACCGATGAGATAGCTTTGAGTTGTCGTGATGATACCCAAGTAGGAGAACTGAATGGACAGAGAAGCGAATGGCGTGGACAGCCTTTCACCTGGAGGGAGGACATCTTCCTACACATGTACTGCTCTGAGGCACCTTGTGGCGATGCAAGCATGGAGTTAATAATGGCGGCTCAAGAAGACGCCACCCCATGGGAACTACTATTAACAAACCCTTCTCCCTCCCTTTCCACTACTGATCCCTCAACCTCCCTCCCCGGCCGCGCCTACTTCTCCCAACTAGGCGTTGTCCGGCGGAAACCCGCCCGGTCAGATGCGCCACCTACGCTGTCTAAGTCGTGTTCCGATAAACTAGCTTTACGACAATGTGTCTCACTGCTTTCATCTACAACCACACTCCTCGTAGATCCGCGCCACATCTATATACATACCTTAGTCATACCGGAATCCCGGTACTCTGAATCCGCCTGTCGCCGCTCTTTCTCCTCTTCCCCTATAGATGGGCGTATGAGAAGTATGGCGTTAGCGAAAAAACAAGAACAGCTAAAGGGAGAACGAGAGCCTCCCTACACTTTCCGCCCCTTCACCATAAAAACAACATCATCTGAATTCGCCTTCTCCCAGCGGACCGTAACCCAAGTCACCACCAACAGCGCCAATGAAGATGTTACCACCAACGGGCAGAAGAAATCAGCCGCGCAGAAAGTATCCGCTAGCAACATCTCCGCAGCATGGACGCGCTCCGGCCTCGAAGAAACGACGCTAGGTGGTATCCTGCAGGGGCGGAAGCAGTCTGCGGCCGACGCGCGAGGAGCTAGCTTTGCTTCGCGGCGGAGGATATGGGGCCTTGCTGTCGAGGTAGCCGATTTGCTTTTACAACAAGCTGGAGAATATAAAGAAGGAGGGAAAGAGATAGAATCTGTGAATACGTCCGCCATTGCTGATATACGGAGAGCGCTTGCCGCGAAGACGTACGGCGAGATGAAGGATTGTGAATTACTAGAGCCTCGAAGGCGAGTCAAAGACAAGGCTAGAGCGGAAGCACTGAAAGTATGGGTAAGAAATCTAGGCGATGAATCCTTCAACCTATAATTATAGTTGGTAGGTAGGTAGGTAGTTCATATATCTTACTCATGCACAAGCACAGGAGGTAGTCAATAAACAACACGTTTACAGCATATTTCTTCTTATTTGGCACAAGCAGTGGCATCGAATTCCTCACTACCACGCCCTGCGTATCTAAGGTAAAACCTGCTAGCAGAACCTGGCGGCGAAGGAACACAATACGACTAACGCAAGTTGCTACCGTAGGGAA
The DNA here is from genome assembly GCA_902805455.1 of Daldinia concentrica. Classification (NCBI taxonomy): domain Eukaryota; kingdom Fungi; phylum Ascomycota; class Sordariomycetes; order Xylariales; family Hypoxylaceae; genus Daldinia; species Daldinia concentrica. The sequence goes on from CADCSW010000009.1 coordinate 1,599,795, forward strand.
TGGGAATGGGGAGACCCGAGCCCCTCGCGGACCCAGAAGCCAGCCACCCATCCCAAACTACCTAAAATGATGATGACGACGACGATGGCGGCAGGGGAAGGGGAAAATCCCACCATCGCCCTGAATTGATTGCAAAAGGACAGCTACCGAGGAACTCCCTTTCCGACCTTTCCTCCTTGCGTGAGAGAGAGAGAGAGAGAGAGAACATGAGATATAGAGAGAAAAAAGGACCACCATCAAACCGGATTCGACCAAATGCCCCATATTCATTCCCGTTGTTATTGTTTGCGTTCCATTATCTTATCTTTCCGCGTACATCATTTTCGTGTCGTAAAAATGAGAAAGGTGTGGTAGGGTTGGGGTTGGGATTGGGAGTAAGTCTGGTATCTTTGGTCCGCTTGTAATAGGTGTGCCGATTAAAAAAGGTCGGTTTATTCGACCTTGCTCTCGAAGTTCTCGCCGGCAACCAAGTCAGGAATGTCGTCATCATCTGCGTCTGCGTCCGCCTCCTTGGACTCCTTGGACATGCTCTGGTAGCTCTCGGCCAGTTTTCGGAGAGAAGCTAGGGAGTCGGGTCCGAGCTGGTTTAGGATGCCAGGGACAAGTTCCGTAAGCTCCTTGTCTTCACCAGCACCGTAGATGGCGAATGTGTTGGAAGGCACAGCAGCGTGAACTAGTAGATGTTAGCGAATGACCTTTTATACCTATTTCTATATACAGATGTATGCATATAGGTAATTCTTTTTTTTTTCTTTTAAACAAAACTCACCCTTGGGAGCGGAGAAGTGAATAACGTTTCCGTCACTCTTGAACATGTTGACCTCCTCAATAGCCTGGATAGGCTGAGTGTTGAGCTTCTTCAGGGTAGCCTGTAGCTTCTTGTCGTCGTTGGCGCTTCGGGCAACGTTCCGCTTTTGCTTGTGTCGCGGGGTTCCCTTTCCACCTGCGCACCACAAATTTTATTAATCGCTTGTTTCTTTAATGAAGATTAAAAACTTGGCTAAATTACGTACCGGTTCGCGAAGGGGCTGCGCCGCCGAACTTCTTCTTAAGGATCTCCTGCACGTCCGCCATGGTTGTTGGCAGAGGTATCTCTCTATTCCGGTGTTCGGGGTGGATGGTTGGTGGGTTGAGAGAGCGGAAGGGCTAATAAGCTGGGATGGTGGTTAGCTATTTTGTTTGACGGATTGACGGATTTTGGTGCGGGACAGCTTGATTAAAACATGTTTATGATAAAAAAAACAAAATAACAAAAAATAAAAAGGATTATATCTTTACAGAACTTCAAAAAAAAAATATAAAAAAATATGTAGATATCTAACTTACCTCGAGAGGAATGGCGATATTGTTTTCCTTGGTCGTCAGAATATCGTAGCTCAATCAATCAATCAATCAATCAATCGAGGGGCGATGAGGCCTGAAGTTGGGGCGAGTCGGCATTGGGAAATTGTGCGTTGCCAAGACTTTTCCGTTTTTTCGCTTGAGGATCAACCCTCTTCCGCCGCACTTACCTTACGTAACTTACTATCCTTATTACCTATTATGTATCTAACCGTATATATTAGTGGTAGCCGTATGCATTTAGCCATTCACTCCCCTCATGCACTCAATGCACTGACAGATCAAAGATATATCGTGATGCTTACTATCACCTTTTTCTTTTTTGTTTCTTAAGCTTCTTTATCAAGGTATGCATTATTTCAGATTGGGAATGCACTGCTATGTTATTAACTCAAGAGACAGCAAACTATGGTGCTCGGTTACTTTAGCTAGTTACCTACCTAATTATCTAAAACCACCTCATGACTTTCCGCCTCCTGATCGCGAACACATCGCACAACTCCAACCTTTTGCACGTCAACTTTCTCATTATGTCTCATACGCCATCCTAATACTCCTAGGTGGCCGTGTTCTTATGCAAACTAGCCGACCAGTCTAGCTAAAGCATCCATGCCCGTATCTTCATCCTCTTCCAACTCCACTACCTCCTCATACATAGTAGATTGCTCCTCCATCATTTCTGTGATTTGGGTCGCTTGTATACTCTGACCGGTATACAGGCCTCTGATGCCTTCAATTTCGTCCGAGCCATTGATACTAGTACCAATGATTCGCTTAAATTCCTCATCATCGCTTGCGTAGTCATCATCTAATAGTCCTGTCGCCGGCTTAGGTACCTCCTCTAATTCGAATTCATCCTTCGCAGTGGCAATTCGACCTAGCTCGTACTCAAAAGCCCACGGGAAACTAATTAAAGGCATCTCATCCATCCTTGATTTTGCTTCTCCGACGGCTATTGGCACTCGCCCTAATGCCATCTGCACTTCTTCCCATGTGATGCGGTAGGTAGCTGCCACCACGGGATATAAGGCGTTAGCATCTCTGGACCCCGCCAGCTTAATGCAAACATTCCTGAAGCGTTCTCTATGGCTCGTCATCACTGGTTCCATATTCTCTTGCTGCTTGTATTCGCTTCCGAGTCGGGGCTTTGACATCATAAACGTCGACCAAGCTTCGAATTCGGTTTCGATATCATACTGATTCATGATCTGTCGCATAGCCTTATCATGCTGCCTCTTTATCATCCTTACTGTTTTTAATAATTCGTCTTTTAGCGAATATCTACGAAGAATTCTCTGGTCGAATGTGCTGTCTAACTCCGGTTTAAATTTAATCTGCGCCACTTGGTCGTATAGTCGACCAAGAATCTTGCTCGAGCGATATGTTCTACTTGGTGCCTTCTCCATGAAGTGTGGATAGTTTTTGGGTCGCAACGACGCTCTGAGGTAAGCTTTCTGTCCAGTTTTTGGGTAGTCAACAGCATTGGAATGTAGGCGTGCCAACTCGATGCACCGCGAGTCCTTAGGACCATCAGTTAATGCGTCGCACCTGGCTAGATGAGCATGGGCAATGGTGCTTAGCGAGTCATTCTTCATATAGCTAACGAAAAATGAGATGAGATCTGTTACTTTTACGTCCCGATCGAGTTCCTTTGGCTTGAGGCTGTCTTGCTCCATTGGGGGGTGATTCCATTCCGTAGGTATAAGCCGAGGATCCCAGATCACAAAGTAGTCGTCCCCGTCAAGGTCTCCGCCGGAACACATAGAGGGTATATCGCGGTCTCCAACCGTGGGGAATACAACAACGTCGCGGAGGTGTCTTAACGCCGGAACATCTACGGCCTCCACTACTCGAATATCTCCAGGATGGAGCGATGGGTTCCGCCCGAGCACGCATATTCCAGTTATAACGGTGTATTTACCTTGCTCTCCTAGTTTGACGCCCGTCTTCGGCACTTGCAAGAAGATCTGTGGCAAGGTATTTGGGTCTTTACTCTGGTTAAAGTCGGTTGCGTCTGAATGCCCCCGTAACGTGCGAGTCTCGTCTGCGCAACCAAAAACAAATGCGCCCTTATCAACCATAATACGAGCCTTCTCGCGAAGTAGTCTCATCGACCAAGCACGCCAAATGTGTAGTAGGGTCATAAAAAAGGGCTCTTTAGTTTCCATGAACCCGTCTGCAATCATTTGTGCCATTATTGTGGTAATACCATTTTGATCAACGTATTTGCTAAGTAGTTGCATAGCAAATTCGGCATCAGTCATAGCTCGCTCGTAGTCAGCGATCTGCTTCTTCATCATCTCCTCAAAAGCTTCGTCTGGTACGCCAAGGCAGCTTAGAATAGTAATAGTTTGTCGGTTTAAGGTTGCGACAGAAAACCTAGACGTCTTAATAATCTCGAGGCCCTTCGAAACTGCACTGAACTTGTTTTGCGATGGCCGTAGATGAACCTCGTTGAAAAGCACATCGGGCCACTGCACCAGAATCCCCTTGCTACCCCCGAGCCTAAACTGGAAAGCAGATGGGAGAGTTTTTGCGGTCCTGCTCATGTCAAGATTCTGCATGAGGAACTTTGCACGGCTAAATGCTATTTTCCCAACTCCATCAGTGAAGCACCAGCCATTATGCTCAATATCATCAATGTGTACAATTGCTTGGCCGATTGGCGATGCTTTTGGTATCTTCGTTGTCGAGAAGCATTGCCCAAGCCGGGAGGCATACTTGGCTACGACTCGGATGTGATTAACGTCGCCCATCCAGTTCCGGATGTTATCACAGGTTAAGAAGTCTGTCGGGCAGAAGAAGTAGGCGCCGTGTTCTCGAAACTGAGAGTTCCCAGTGGCAAGATACTGGAAATGACGGCCACCGATTCGTATACCGTTCTGTAATGCTCGATGTACTCGATTGAATAGAGCATTATCCCGCGTAGTATCGGGATCCGAGTAAATGCGACCTTTAATGAGCTCATCCGTGAATTGAACACGTATAAACCGGTCTTCGTAGTTGGTGTACTGACGTAGAACGCGGTTTGACGGCTCTGGTGCTGGGCTACTAAGATACATTGTTGTAGGCGTGACTACTACTTTTCTTACCCACATGCAGTGTCCTGGGAGTGAGATCTCCGGATAGTGGCTCGTCGCCTTTTTGTCTTCAAAAAGTGACATCGGATCGTATATTCTTTTCTCATCAAGCTTTTCTTGACTCTCTATGCGCTTTCCGACGCGAGACTGTAATACATACGTTAAGAGGTCTTTTGCTCTATCCCGACGTCGGGTACGACCTCTCGAGAGGTTTGCCAGCCTTCGGAGAAATTCGGTAGTAATGTTAACCTCGTTAAAAATACCCTGAGAGATGCATGCTTCAAGCTGATACCGGACGTCGTAGGGAAGATAAATGTCTTCAATGTCAGCGAGAAGGGCTAAATTAGCTTTAGAAGTATCTATGCCAGGCTGTTGAGATTCAAGTGCATCCCAGAAGTTTGATACCAGCGATGGAACTATCTTTATATCAATTGAGCTTTTGTGATCTATAACGATATTGAATTCCTGCAGGGCTGCTTTCATTTCCTCCCATGCAGCGAGAGAAGACTTTGCGAACAAGAGCCGGTAAGTAGTCCATCTGCCAATGTTAATAAACCGATCGGCTCTAGGTAATAAGACGGGCTCATCTCTGAACCATGATATGTCGTAAGTAATGTCGACAATTCGATTCCAAGCATCCCGCTCTCTCCAAATATTCTTGCTGCTTGAATGTGAGTTGGCGTAGTCGCATTTTATATAGAAAAGGGGAGGGTTAGGTAGGTGGATAAGTAGGGCCCATGTATTCTCATCGATGTCTATAAAGACGATCTTCTTGAGATGTATAAATTGAACTTGTGCTTTATATTGCAGCGTATGTTCCATCTGTCCAATGGGTGAAGGGTTGGGTGAAGGGTGTTTCATGCTAGGGTCTTCCCGACGTGGATCTGTGATGCTGCATGTAAATGCGATTTCCAGTTTTTTCTGGGACAGATCAGTTGCTAGAGAAAATTGACCTCTCATATCGTTTTTGATTGTCTGCAACGGCATCACCTCATCCTCACGCGCAAGCACCCCGAATTGAAGCGCAACCATTGCAATACTCAAGGATGACGGGTAACTACGGTTATTGGAGCCAGGTACTCGCCAATCCTTTCTCTCCTTTTCGAGTTCAACCTTCACTTTGACTGATTGACCTTGAATGCTGAGTACCATAACATTGTCCCAGAATTGACGAATAGGAGGCGGTGAAAAGCGTATACGGCCACTTCCTTCTAGAGCCCCATTATTTTTTTCAAAAAGCTCGATGAAAACAATCTCCCCGTCCTTCCTAAAGTGAGACCATAGGTCGAATGTGGTAGTAGTAGGCGGGAGACCGCGTATGCGGAGACTAATATCAGCCCACGAGGCCCACTGAGGCTTAATGCCGATAGTGTCGGATGATCTAAGAGCCTCAGACCCATATTTGGGATTTGACTGCCCGTGACGTTTTGGAGTGGATCTTATAGGGTAGGATTGCACATCTGTATTGCGAAGTAGCTGTTGACTTTGATATGAGTTGTGGGTTGGGGGGTTTCTTCGAATATGGTTGTGGGCTCCTCTACGCGCGTGGTTGGAGCCACCCCGATTCTTATTTGGAAACTTGCGGGCTCCTGGACCTTTCGAATTAGGCGGAAATGTGTTGTTGGACGATTGATAGAGGTCATCCTCAGGAGACACACTACCTCTAAGGGATGAAGAGACAGATGGTTGATGTAGGATTGAACCTCCCTGGGATTGACGAGCTTCACGAGCCATTATGTTAGGAGGCTTAAGGTGAAACTTCGGCTAGATTGAGTTAGGAACTATATATGTAGTTCCTTGTTAGCGGGAGTAAACTATACGAGCGAGTCCTTGCCCAAAGAACGTAGTAGTTACTGCGCAAGTGGGTAGTAAGGTGGGAAGTATTAGGCTGGGAAACGATTCAGAATTGGAAGATATGGTAGGTGTGCTTGATAGGTAAGATGGTTTGCCAAATACCGATTTGGCTAATGGGATGGTGAAATGTGTAAGGTGATAAAATAATAGGGTCGTGATCGAAGGGGAGTGGATAGATATGAAGAAACCTCGAGATATACTAACATAGTGCGTCTTGTCTGGTTTCACGAAGGAATCACATCAAGGTAGGTAGTTATCTGTAAACAAAAAAGAAAATTAGTAGAGTTTGCGTCGGGGGGTCTAATAGAGACATAACAAATTGAGAAGAAAAAAAAAAGCTTGGATGAAGGTGTTTTATGTGGTGATGTGTAAACTGTAGACTGTAAACTGTAGACTGTAAACTGGCTAGTCATGGGAAGGATGTTGTCGCCCAAACTACCAGGTGCAAGACTACTGGTAACTACCTCGTAGGTACCTTCCTTCATTCATTAAACTATTGTACGAGGAAGTACCTAAGTACGTACCCGCATTAGGTAAATACACGTATTGTACCTGAGGTGTATGTAGTTTCCCCGAACTGAATTGGTAATTGCTATGGTGATGCGACAGGACGAGTAAACACACATGTAGGTGTAAGCACCTAACCTTAGGTACCTAAAGAGGTACTACTAGGTCACACCTGCTTTGAATTTGTTCCTGAAAGTTGACATTAAGCACTCGATTAATTAATTGTAAACTCTCGTTTGGTATCCAAAGATGTTTTATAACTAGGTAAATTGTGCAAACCAATACTCTTTTGAAATGTTTCCATCCGTAATGTAAAGCATCCTGCATCTATCCGAAACGCTGCAGACCGCTTGCTCACATGTATCTCTTTCACCTTGAATTTTCTCTCGGTATAGTGACTCACATAGCTACTAGATATCTCTCAACTCGTTCAAACTTGCTCTAGCGTCTTAAAATATATTGTGTTCGGATGATTAGTACGACTAATCCCAAACTCCAATTAGGCACCTTTCTACTAACTACCACATAATTGAATTGTAGTACTTTATCCATGCCAACGGTACCGATGCTCCCTTTAAATAAAGCTATTACCTATATGGGCGGGGGCTGTATATAATAGGTTAGGTACGGATACCTCTATACGTGCTCTCGAATAGTGTATACTGGGGAAGATGGCTGTTTGATTTCATCTAGTTAATGAACTAGGTCAAGTGAAAGTATATGTATATATCTTGAGATTTTGCTCGATAATTATCTGATGGGCTTCCAAGGCCTCGTATCCAAACCCGACGAGAATTTCTATTTAAAGAAGGGGTTTCCAGGGGATCCCTTAGAATATTAGAAACTACTCGAGTACCGAGGTGTCATAGGAAGCACAGTATTGAGCGAATCAATACAATAGAGCAATTAAATGGAGATACCTAGTTGTTATTCAGTATAACTATACATACAATACGTTTATACGAGATAAAGAATTCGGAAGAAGGACGGCACTCAAGTTCTCGAGCACTCAGAAGGAAGTAGAACGCCTTGTTGAGATTAGTGGATAAATTAAAAGACCAAATCTACCGACGAGTTCTTAGATTGAAATCACACCTAATATATTTTAGAAACAGGGCTATCCGTTAAGATGGAGAATGTGCTCTCAATAACAACCGCTTGTCTAATGAAGTCCTCATGCAATATCCCCGAAAAATACCAAAGATACCAATAATTCGCATACTGGTAAGGAGTACCTCTAAAAGTAGTAACAAGTAAGTTTGTAATGAGACCTTAAAGGACCCTATCGATGCTATCCCATGACGAGGTATGCAAGATCCTGTTTACCCGCTACCTCTCTAATCAAACCCAAAAAAGGGACAAGCAACTTTTTTCTTCGATAACCCATATGCAAAACATGTCCGCAAACTTCTTCCATGTTTTATCCTCTTATGCGCCGAGTTGTGACACCGTTTTACCCTCACACAAGATATTGAAAAAAAGAAAAGAAAAAAAAGGGGAACGACATCAAGGTAGGTCCATGATCTTGCCCGGGTTCATAATCCAGAGGGGATCAAGCGCCGACTTGATCTGCTTCATGACGCCCAGAGTGTCTGGGCCAACCTCCAATAGGAGCGAGTCCTTTTTTCCCCAGCCAATAGAATGCTCGCCCGTACATGTCCCCTCCATATCTAGTGCTCGCTTGACCATGTTCTTCACGCACTTTTCTACTTTATCGAGTTCTTCCTTCTTCGTCCGGTTGTAGATAATGCTCTCGTGGAAATTGCCGTCTCCGATATGGCCTAGAATACTGGCGAATAGACCTAGCTCGTCCATCTCTTTCTTGCTAACCTCAATGATGTCTGCTAACCTGCTGAACGGGACTGCGACATCGGTAGACCCTGTGAAAATTGTTTAGCTAGGGTTTATAATCTTTATGTCTTACACTAAGCAATCAGGAATATCGAAGACCGCTGTATATGAAAATTTTTTTTTTTTCATGGAACTAGACACGCCTAAAGGGTCAGAAATGAAGAAGGGCAACTTACAGACTTCCTCACCCTCCTTTCTCAGAGCTAGCATTGACCATAGAGACTCCTTTCTTGCTGACCACAGGAGCTTCTGCTCTCGGAGATCCTTGGCGAATTCGAAATTGCTGCCCTTATTGTTTTTTGCAATGGCTTGAACGCGAGTGATGTTTTCCTTCACGCTGGTCTTTGTCCCTGAGAATTTGAAGAAGAGCGTCGGCACTTCCTTCCATACCCGGGGCGCGGTCGCTCCACCCAAGTTGACGACCTTCATTTGGACCTCGTCCATGATTTCCATAGCTGCGATGGGGACACCGGTCTGCATGACCTCCGCCGCTGCGGAGGCGGCATCACGGATTGTGGGGAAAGTTACTACTGCTACGGAGAATTCTTCAGGGACTACGGCAAGCTTGAGAGTTGCTTACTGCCTGTTAGAATTCATATTGTAGGTAATGTGGGAGAATCAATGCTTACCTTCGGTAACGAGGCCTAAAGTTCCTTCGGAACCGACAAACAAACCGTTGAGGTTGTAACCTGCCGAACTCTTCCTTGGACGTCTCCGCGTCTTGATGACAGTTCCGTCTGCCAAGACTACAGTTAAGTTGATGACCCAATCTTTCATCGTGCCGTATTTAACGGCGTTTGTGCCAGAACAATTGGTACCAACCATGCCACCAATCTTGGCGCTTGGGCCTAAAATTAGGGGTTTAGTGAGTCTCCTTTTTCGCGAGGTTTCACCTCGAGAATGAATACATGTAAAATAAGAGATGTGATTATTCCAAGGAATAAGATTTCCTTCGTGTGGTATAACAACATGATTTAAATTTACTTGAGGGGTTAAGCTCACTCACCGGGATCAATAGGAAAGAAAAGACCGCTACCCATTCTGCTTAGCTGCTCGTTGAGATCTTGCCAACCAATGCTTGGTTGGACGACGATATCCATATCGTCTTTGTTAAATTGGATAATTTGATCCATATACGCGAAATCAACGCTGATGCCGCCGAACGGGGCCGAGAAGTTCCCTTCCAAGCTCGATCCTCCCGAATAGGGGATAATGGGCACTCGATATTTATAGCAGATTCGCGCAACGATTGATACCTGGTCTGTTGAACGCGGATACACGACCGCCACCGGTAAGCCATCCGGATTCGTTGTCGACCATTCGGAATAGCCATGAGCTAGAAGATCTTCTGGATCTGTACTGATGATGTCTTCTTCCTCACCGTTTTTGGTAAGCTCACGACGAATCTCTTTTAATGCCTAGAAGAAACTTAGTAAGGGATTTAATGGACTTTCCATCTTGGTACACATCTGTTTTTCTGAAATAGGGTAACGGATAGACTTACATCCTCCATCTCATCTAATGATGCATATTGGGGCGTTGGCGTCTTGCTATCGAAAAGCGTGACAGCACGCTTAGGAGGTCCTTGGAGTGTCGCAGAAGCAAGGCCGAATCCTAATAGGCTGGCGGTGGCTGTCAAAGCAAACACGGAGCGCCCGGTCCATCTCGTGTGATGATATGCCGGGTTGGTCCACGCTCGTTCGGCACCGGACCCATTTTCACTGATAGGTTTTCTCAACGAGCGAGAAGTGTAAAATGTTCGTCTCCACGCGCCCGGGAGACGCCCGGCGAAATTTTTAGCTAACATGAGTTGCGGATTTATAGGTGTGAAATTCACGAGTCAACAAATCAGGACGCGCACGTTAGAGAAGATGACACCGGTAATCGAAGGAGGACATAGACGATTAAACAGAGACTACGGGTTCCGGAGAAGTAATAGTAGACCCCTTGTAGTCGAGCTAAATCCCAAACGCGACCTTTCTGTTCCTCTCTTAGGTGGAGACGTCTAGAAGTAAGTTTCCCGCCCGGATCTGGAGAAAGCCTTCGCCCAGATCCTCGATTGGCGCTCAAGCCGTCGGACTAGAAATCAAGGTTGCCCAAGGGAATATTGTCCCTTAGAAGACCCTGGATAAACCCCAAAAAGGAAAGCCGAAATTGAGTTTAGCGGGCGGGGGTGGCCATATGGATAGAAAGCAGGTAAGAGTGGGCGTGTTCGTATTGTCGCCTTGGTCCGGGAGGAGTATGGCATATAAAGGTGAGGAAAGTTATGAGAAGGTCCTGAGAGCAGCCAGGTTAAGTAATAAACTATAGCACTCGGTTCAAGCAAACCCCGAAAGTAGCAGAAGCGATGCGGACTAGCCGTGATAGGATTTGTAAATGGAAGTGACCAACTCTAACCGTTCCTATAAGAACTTGTGCTCTTCTCTAGACTCGGTGAATGCAAGTGAAAATTGAAGTAGGAAGTGGACGAATCCTTGACGCGGACCAGGATACCAGAAACGATCAGGGACCCAATCACGAGATAAAATGGTCACCTGGTTACTAGTGCTTTTGAGGCACTGGATGTAGAGAAGGGCAGATGCAAGTAATGGAGACTAATATCGTTACTAGTGACTACTAGCAGAGAGGTTTAGGAAAGGAAGGTGTCCAGCTTCGGCAAGAGACATACATACACTGGTAACGTCGAGTAAGGCTTTAATAAAGAGATATAAAGGACCTACGTAAATGTAATACAAAGGACGGCTGGCTATGTGGGAGCTAGTCCCACGATTGGAAGCTGGCAATACGTCCATGCCACGCCACGCCATGTTATCCCTGGTGCTGGGAGAGTTGGCAGTTGTAAATGGGTAAGAAAAGGCCCACAAGTATGTTGACGTTAAATCCCAATCGTAGTCTGCGCTACTAGACGGCAACGAATAAGGATCAAGGCCGGCCTAGACAAGGGGGGGCTAGAAGGTGTGGGAGCGAGAGAATGTGTTAATGTTACTAATACAGTGTAAGTACGGGGAGAGGGGCCAAGTGGTCATATGGCTTCCTGCTAGACGGGAAGCTGATATAGCTAGGAGTTGAAGAGACGTCGGACATGCTTAAAGGCGATGAAGTGCAAAGAAGGAAAAGAGAAAAAGAGGGAACATAGTTTGTTGATCCTTGCTGTAGCACGTCCCTGGTCCGTGGGGTCTCGTCCCGCTAGGTACTGCCCAGGGCAATGCAGAATATTGTCACGAACTACATGTAGGTACAATCAGCTGCATCTATACGTATTGTAACGTATTATAGCCTTATATCATTCGTCGCCCAACGTCTGGCGAAGAAAGGATTTTCTTACCACGTTTAGCCCAGTATTCAAGTTGGGTTCGTAGGAGACGGTGTGAGCGTCTATGCCGACACGGTTACCCTGTCTCAGCTTCCAATTATATATGGCCAACACGCGACTACTCGTTGATTTACTGGCAGAGAACAATTTAGATGCACGATGAATAGCCTCTTCGTAAAAACATGACTTCGGAAGATCCAAGCTGAAATGCCATCGATTGGAGCGTTTCAAGCTACCACCCTTACTATAAGAGCTGACAACACGGGACGGGATATATATGAAAATAAGTACTTATATATAAGCGGGACAATATGTTGGTTGGTTAAAATGAATATATGCGTACATTACATTAGGCATGTTCCACACCACCATCTTCCATAGCTTGTTCTAGCTCAAGGGGAAATGGGAAATGGGAAATGCTAATGTCAACGTACTCGGTACGAAATATAGTGATAAAGATGCTGAAAATACGTAATGAGGGGCTAGAGCTAAGTCAAGTCAAGACCGCCATTTTATTTTTCTACTTAGTGTTCTTAATGAGGGGTAAATGTTCTAAACCTTCTGGATGCAATTATCAATCCTTGGCCGGGGTGGATACATTCATATCCCACATGGCATCTTACACGCCGGGGTATATGTCCGCTATATCGCGTCCTATGCTTAATTTCTCTTAGTATATGCTAAGTAATCGATCGAGCGTCTTAACTATAAAGCCGTAATTGATTCAACAGGATCTTCATTAGCTTCTCAGCCCTACATGAAACATAGGTACCTAATAAGTGTAGGAATGACATCAATATCCATCATAGGACAACACCAACATGTCTCCTAGCTAGAGCAAGCCTCACCGGTCTATGGGACGGATGCATCCCTCAAATAATATTAATCATCTAACTTCTATGGTTGACTCTGTTGCAGTAGCCGTAGGTCCAAGAACGGAGCCTCTCGTGATCGGCATCTTCTCGGCTTACTAAGTACATCTAAGGTCACCATATATTGGCCGGTATATGCCTTCCTGGATATGGATCCTTTACTCTAGACTTCGGGATCCAGAATATATTCGGTGGAAAGTGTCATGGGCGGTTTCATCGCTTCATATATGCCTACCCTAGTCTGAATACGACCCGAAAATCACAGAAACAAAACCTATGTGTGGCTTATGATTAGTTAAACGTAGTTAGAGTAAATGGTGATGTATTTTCGCCTAATCCGGCATAGCTTATGATAGAGTATGGTCGACCCAGGTGTAGAATTTTAGATGAGAAAGGTCATGCGGAATCATTCCATGAAGGGTATCGCCTGGGTGTCGGGAAATGGCTCAAGAGTCGGCAGTCCTGCTAATACTCCCTGTGTGACTTTTTAGAAAACATAGGATGTTCCTCTCGTACTCATTTTCCTTGCTGCCGATGCAGGCTTTGTGTGATGTCCTTCTAGCCGATAGGGGGGGAAGCTCAGGATAAGCTTCCACTTGCTGCACCAGAGCTACACATGGCAAGACAGGAAGACAATAAATCCAATGTATAACCTATAGTAGGAATGCAACAATTCTGTACTAGCTTAAGCCGGCTCGAGAATAATAGATAGTTGCAACGATAAACAGCCCAACTTCTTGACTTTTCACCAAGTTGGCGCGTATCGTGGCTGAGATTTCGTCACGAATTGGTCACAGCTCATCACTGTGTAACTATAGCGTCAAACCACAATGAGCGGACAGTATCCCAACCGATTCCGATTCAGGCTAATTCTAACCGCGGCGATGTTCACGAGTAAAGTATCCCGGAACTGGGGAGTCTACCCCAGACTTTCCATTCGGGTCGCCACATGAAAACCTGGAGAGGTTATGGATAGCCTTGGGTGCTTGCTAAAACAAGAGCATTCAGGCCCACCAATCTCCAATACAGTAATGGCTGTTAGTAATAGCTCTATAGCGAATATTCAGAGCGTCTTGGATGAATAGGTAATATTGGATGGTAACTTCTACAGGGACCACCTCATCCAGGTTTAGCGGCAGTGGGGGTTACGTTACCTCAAGTATCTTTCGTATTTAACGGCGGCTTTCACATATATGTTGACCGATAATGGACTTCGACGTTCACTTCTTCTAATGGTCATATACAGGGGAAAGAAACTAAAAGAACCGAAAAACCAGTGCTCGGGTAGATAGAGGCCCTTCTACGGTCGAAAAGAGCACCTCGACTTTTAGCCTTGGATATCTCTCATAGGATAAAAAGTGTGCCTGGCAACTTTGCTAATAACAGACCAGACCACTACTAAGTGGTATAAAATAAAGCAGAGGAAAAGGAGGGGTTAGATGAATTAAGTAAACAAGTAGAATGATGTGTCTTTGGAGCGCATTAGTGCCGGAGGATTGACTGGACATTGTTGAGATCTTCAGGAGTGATGGGTGATAAAGGGGCATTTTGCTTTTCGTCAACGTTGGATATCTTACACACAGCTCACCAGTTGCAACCCATTGCATACACCCTGACACCACGCTTATCACCAGCTAGCTTAAACTAGTGGTCCGAAGATACATGTATAGCCTAGTACACTCAGTACTATGGTTTGACATCACCATACACGGTGTTGCCTCCAAGGGGCGGGGTGAGGAAATGCGATTATGCCAGGTAGAGGGCGTTGAAAGTCGGTCAGAATCAGGTAACAATCGGGCCGCAGGCCAAGCAAAGGACAGAAGGAAAAGCCCATATTCATGCAGCGTTTACCTAGCTTGATTTTAGGAGAAGGCTGCAGCTTTGCAGCAGACAAAAAAGATACCGGTCTCCTTCCCTGTGCTCTTTATAGGAGGATCACGCATGCAACATGAAAACGCGTAACACGCACTAGCTACCACGGATGCGTATATGTCGGGACGGAACGTGCAACGGTGTTGCCCAGACAGAAATATTTACTCGATTCGATACCCTTATGCATAGCGTATAATGCTCGAACGGGAAGCGGTAGGCGATACTTGCGGGTATTGTAACTTGCATACCGAAATACTACTCTGAGTTCCGAGATCTCGGTTCCTAGCGAGAAATAATTGGGTGCATATGTCAACTAAGCGAACCAAAGTCTACACTAGAAAAGTGATTCATCATTATATACCGAAAGGAGGGCTGGCGACGATTACAACCAAGCACCACATAAAACGAAAAAAAAAGTCTGTCGCAAGTAGCTCTCGAAATTAACGCCATAATTCGAAAAGGGTATTATAATACGCGATAAATACCCCCGCGGGCTTGACGTGTTTGATCCCTCGGGTATTCCGGTGAAGGTGATGATTGGTTTACCGGTGCTCCCGGTCGATCGTCTAACTGCTTACGTATAAGTGGCCGTTATGTGACCTCGTTACAATACATAGTGCACGTATATAATACGGAATATGAGGCTGACGTAGATCTAGGTTGCTCAAGATATGTGATAGGAGAACAACGACAGAGAGTTGCGAGTTGCGAGTTGCGAGTTGTGGGAGAATGCAGCCGATGATCGAGACTCGGCTAAAGTCCGGCTAGAGTTAAGATATTTCAATAAAAGGGAATCTACCCCATCCATATTTGAATATCCATATATCCATATGCCTGTCAGCTTTCCCCTGAGGTCATCGTCACTTATCATCCATGCAAAAATTACAACTTTAAACTCCGATTTATTATCAAGATCTTCTCTCTCCAAACCCCCCATATTCTTCCCCCGCGCGCAGTCAGAATATGAGGTCACGATAAGTACCAACATGACCTAGAAAAATTATTCATATTAATATTATATCATACCCGGTTTCCCATAAATAATGTCAATTTGATTAATACAGACCGCCTTTTGATAGTCATCATGCCTGCATACTATACCACACCCATTCACCTGCCTCAATACCCAATCTCATCTATCTACCAAGGTACTGTAAGTCACACGACTCACACGAATACTCAACAAGACGCGCTTTGTTACGTACCCAATATAAACCCCACCGGAAATAAGGTATCAGCGATGAATATACCCATGCAGGCCTGTGCCTAGTTGTGACATGCATGCTGCCCTACAAGAAAACCCTTGCAGACTACAGCAATAGAAATTTCAAGTTCTTTAAGTGTTAATTGGCTAGAGATCATTCCATTCGGCGCATATGTCATTGGCTACCAGGCATTGATAAGCCATTCTCCTAAAACCATCAGCTCAGTAAAATCTCAGCTACTATGGCCTTGCCAATAACTGATGATGTTACCACAGTATAGTCGTTAAATCAGTATCTCTCAATCAGGTCCTAAGAAATACATATAAGTGTAAGACTGGCAGTAGTTGATTATCTGGTAAGTCAGGTTCTAAGTAACCCCTTAAAGAACATATACATAGGTCACATCTATCAACCTCGGTTCTCCCAAGCACATATCTCTGATTTAGTAGACGCTAGACTGCCCTTACAACATTGAACTTGTGGATGCGATAAATGAAGGGGAAATTGGAAGAGGTTCAGAAAACGAAATCAAGATTCAATGCCTAAGCACCGCAGAGTTACTCGATATCCACAGCCTTAAATTGTGCCTGCCGAACCATTCTCAAGCAATATACTTGGGTCCCGGAAAGGACTTGGCATGGGCCGGCCTGGCTCCGAGGATCAATGACTTCATTGCTAATACGCGCACGGTAGATTGGTCACTGGTGATTATCCAGATAATATATGTTTCGATACCTACTAGCCCATGACCAGCTCCAACGCTCGTGACTTCTTACATCTCATCACCATCCATAATAAATCATTAATAAGAGAGCCCTTAAATAGGCTAGGTAAGTAGTATAACTTTCTTTTCTCTAGAAATGTCCTCATGTCGTGACACGGTAGCGTTAGCCCCAGTTACCCAAAGGCCGACAGGGGGTAAGTGAGGCTACAAGGCTAGATATGAGCTATGCGTTATGTGCTGGAAGATGGTATAACCTGCTTTTTCAATCACTTTTAGTCTGAGGATATCGGATATAAATTGAATATAAAAATTGAATATAAAAAGGGAAGAACTTCGGTATCGATTTATCTTGCATTCTATAGTACGTCTCACATAGCATTAATTTTCCTTGCTTCTCGTGTCTTGACATTCCTTTTTTTAGGTCAAGACTTTAAGGCACCGGCGGCCTAGATATCTTTCTCGACGTTTGCAAGCTGGAGATACCTAGTATCCACCACAGTCTTCTCTACCATACCTAACGTATGGCTCATAACCAACGTCAAGACCATCCCCAATCATAAGTGAATGGTCGAAATTGATAGGCTTGAGCTAGTCTTGTGTATCCAGGAGAATTTCCTGATGGTTGATATCACCGTGGGCATAGCTGTGTGCTTCCAGAAATGAGGCTGCGGAATCGGTCGAGATTTATTGACCATAGAAATTCGGCCGTGCAGAGTACTATTTCCTACTTATTCTAGAAACTAACATCTATTCCGTGAAATATGCACTGGGCAATGTAATAATCAGTTAAAAACTTATTCTACAAAGTTTATCCATTGCAGTTGTCTTTTGGCCTAGTTTTGAGATTATAAATGGGACACTTAAAACAAAGACACTGTCGATATATAGTGTACCTATATATAGTGGTAGTCTCCTGTAATTAGCTTAAAGCTCCTCGCGAAATAACAAAGTTGCTTCCGTGCTTCTTGTTCCACCTGACGACACCTTAAAGCTTCATGCACCAGTCCAAATATTATTAGGACCCGGTACGGGATAACTGGAGATATCGCCGTAAATATCGAAGAAAATTCCTGGGTCGTCTTCTTTGTAGAACTTGGTAGCAGGTACGCCGCCGCTGATAGACTTAGATCCTGCACCCGAGACTTGCAGATTGATACACTGCGGGTATGCCTGAGCGCCACCGACATCGAAGGCACCATGGAGGGCAATTATCTCATGGCGTAACACATAGTTACCAGGCTTTAGGGTTGATGGAATCTTGACCTGCCACTTAAATTGGTTCCTTATCAGATCATCTGAAGCCCAATCGTTGCCAGACTTCCAAGAAGCCTGTGCAATCTTAACAAACTGCAGGCTTTCCTTCTTGGCTCCAGTGCAGCCGGATGTACCGCAATCAGCCAGATAGTCGATGATAGGTCCTTTATGGCTGTCTGGCCATGTGAACCACTGAAGTGTCAATGTGCTACCCGCGGCTACGTTGACATATGCCTGACCCGGCGTGGCCGCTTTGTGACAGATGATGTCCGGGTTGGCGAATGAGTCGGGACTGACGAAACCGATATCAGGATTGTTCGCTGTCCAACCTGGGATGCTTGGTGGTGGATTTTGATAGCGGAAACCCGGGTCCCAGCCGGTATAATTCTTGCCATCGGCAACGATGAACTGCACAAACCCATGGGAGGCTGCGCACGTAATAAGAGCACTAATAACTGGTAACTGCTTCGCAAGAACAGAAAGCAACATTTTGGGCTAGGTGAATTGGTGGAAGCTGGTAAGAGATGAATATTTTGTCTCTGGCGGACTGTATTTATAGCGTCAAAGTGGGTAATAAGACATATTCGAACAGTTGGAAGTAGCCGTTCCGTTTACTGAACAATAGTATGGCTAAGAGGTAGCCTTGGACAACTACCGAATAGTATTTAGGCTGTAAATAGCTCAATCATTCGATGCTATAAAGTCCTTCAATTATGGTTTAGTCAGAATGTCCCAACTAGGCTGAAGTCGTATAAAGGCGGTTGCTGCTCCGATTATAAATGCAACATAGCCAACGCTTTGTATCTACCCGAAAATTTGCGTGAAAGAGTTTACTCCTTGGCTATAGTTTGGATATTATCGATAATAAACCAAGGATAGCATAGGCTTGTTAATACGAGTTAAGAATCATACTTGCAGTTTGAAATGATGAAATAACACTTAGATTGATCATGCAGTAAAAATAATTGTCGTCCCCAATCTTAAGGCTCGAAGTAAACTAAGATGGCAAAGCATTTGGTGACAATATTCAGGTAATTCATACAAGTTGATGCTACCCCCCTTTGAGAGTCGTAATGAGCTGGCCTTTAGGTCTTATTCATATCTCCGAGGTGGCTACCTAGATTATTACGTTTCCTGTTGGAAAAATCACATCTCATGGCCGATACCAAAGGATTGTTCCGATATTTCAAGAACACCGAGCTTATTCTAAGTCAATGGTTTATAATTTTTATTTTAAATCACCTACACCGTAATTTTAAACCGCTAATTTTACTCTTTGCCTTATGAGCTATAGGTCAAGGAAAAAGATTTTTAAAAAAAAAACCAAATAGTCGCCTACCAAGGACCTAACTGTAATTACCTGTTAACCATGAACGTAACTATCTAAAGAAGGACTTGTTAGTTTCAATGAAATGGGTGGGACTGTTTTTACGGACAAATACAATTGAAAAAAATTTGCATCTTAACAATGGATTTCTAAATTTCAACGCGTAAACATTGTCGTATTTCATACATTTCCTTGATAATCATCCATGTCGTCGAAAGTCCATGACTTTAATTAGTTATTAATGAATATGTCAGACAACGTTTTACCCCTATCCAGCTGGAAATGGCGGGAACAGGATCTCCTAGCACTTGAAAAGTGTGTGGACTTTAGCAATACGCTAGAACTTACTAGTTGGATCGTCGATCAGCTTCGAGCATGTCCCTTCAATGATGTTCGTACTATAATAGAAAGACATAAGGTATGTTCATGGTTGATCAAGCTCGTATAAAACAACGCTTACGGTAGGTAGACCATCGCTCGCTTAGTCCAACTTAAACAACTTCGGGAGAAGGGTGAAGTTACCCAACCCAAGCTTCATCTTGACCGACAGCAGAAAATGTCGGCCCTGGCAGCCTTCGTCACGATCGATAAAGTCAATTCGGCCCCGTGTCAGCAATGTTTACACAGCAAATCGCGTGGTCCATGCGCCGAGTGTGTTGCCGGTAGCAAAAACCTGTTTAATGGGGCTTGCACAAACTGCCAGTTTTCTAGTACAGCTGCAGCATGCTCATTCTATGAGGGTAAAGTTCTGGCGGACCCTTTCAATAGTCCTAGAAGCTAATTGTCGCAGGTAAGAGTAGGAAAGCTAAGAAGCGAAGCCGTTCGACCTCCGACGATAACCACAACAACGGATTTTACCTGACCCCCAAGGTACTAGAGGAGCTGACAACTCGCGAGCTTGAACGCTGGCTAAATATGATCGAAAACGAACTAGATATACGCAATGCGTCTTGTTCTGCTAGGAAGCGACAACGCCCTTAGCCTTTGGGTCTCGCAACCATTAATCACGTTGGTCGTAGATGTTGTGTATATTGTATATTACGAAAAGGCGCATTGTTTAAAAAGGTTAGGATTCAAGAGTAGATGCCTATAATTAGACATCACCCCTACGATTTTTACGATTCATGGGCGGAGAGTCATGTTAGAGTGACTGTTCCGGGATGCGATGGTCTGAGAAAGCTACCGACAAGATGCCCACCAAGTAGAGCGCGGTCGTGTATGAAGTAAGTTAAACTTAAAGCATAAGTTATCTTAGGTACCTATACACTCGTCTCGCGTGCACCGGGCAGAAAGAGAAGTATAAGGCGACCGAAGGGGAACTTCATATTCCACCCCAATACTGATGGGACAAAGAGACGACACCACATATTTCTCATCCGAATTCAGGGGCAAGAGGGCTATGAAGATTTATCCAAACGCGGCGTGACTCTTAAGTTCTCTTGAAGCAATAATACCTCTATATAAGTTGCCTAAATTGTTGATGTTGTTACGTAAAATTATTCGCTTGATGCTTGGCGCAATGTAGGCCTACATTAGATAGGCAGCCAAGGCTTGGCTTGTGAGAAGCTTCGACGATTAATAATTTAAAGAACGACATAGACACTTTTAATTTGTAATCAACTATGTCATGAATATATATTAGATAGACGCCCTTGGAGTTGTAGGTTCATGGTGAGACATCGAGCATACTCTTTCAATGCGGTATAATTGGGCGACTCTAAAATTATTCTTACGATTTCGACAATACCTTATACATCCCATTCGAGATGTCTACCTTCCTAGTCACTCTTGCTACTGGCCAGCAAGGCAGAGCAACAATCTCGGCTCTGCTTAAAGGTGGTGCCAAAGTACACGCGGTGGTCCGAGACCCAACCAAGCCGGCTGCCCGTGAACTCGAAAGCCAAGGTGTCGTTCTATTCAAGGGTACTAACGACGATATCGATGTTTTCCACAATGCAGCTAGGGGATGCAAGGGCGTCTATCTAAATCTCATTTCGTGGCCAGACAACTTGGACCCAGGTCGACAGGCGGCAGATATCCTCAAAGCTTGCAAAGAAGCCGGGATAGAGCACATTGTAGCCTCTACTTCGGGATGGGTAGGCAGTAGGGAAAAGTGGGATAACCCTCTTAACAGAAGCGAGTGGCTGAAGGGGTTTTGCAAGAACGACGCGCTTGTTGAAGATGCGGTTCGTCGTTCAGGAATAAGGTATATCACGATACTTCGTCCGTTTTGGTTCCATTCGAACTACCTTCCGCCCGTCGTTCAAGAATTTTATCCGGAACTCGTAAAGAAAGGAGAATTAGTCCACTCGTTCAAGCCGGGAGCTATTTTCCCACATATCAATGTGGATGACATTGGGCGGTTCGCAGCTATGGCACTTTTTGATCCAGCTACATTTGATGGCGAGGAAATCGAACTGGCGAGCCAGAATCTCAAAATAGAGGATGTAGCCGATGCGATTCGGGAAGCTACAGGAAAGCGCATTACAGTTCGAGCTCGGACGCTCGAGGAGACGGACGACACGAATCCGATTGTATCATGGCATCTCTGGGCTAATGTGGTTGACCTGTCGGTTGACTTGGATGCGCTTGAACAGAAATACAAATTCCGCTTCACAACGCTTCAAGAATATCTTATCCAAGAGAAAGCACAGCTGAATATCTTAGCATAAGGGACGGTCAGCTAGTTACAGTATAGGAGGCATATTACATACAATGATGAATAAATAGTGAACAATTTCCGAATCACGTTCCTAGTACCTACCAACTAGGTGTAACAATAATTAGTTATAATATTGCGTCTTCCTTTATACTTTACTAATATTTAGATAGAGTGTTAGAACTCGGAAATCATGTATGGCATCTTGCATATAACCGTCGCGGACGTAACATCGGCATCAGCTTTAGCAAGAAACCCATTCAAAATATAAAGTTACCTATTCAAATAAATATCCGGTACAATATACAATAATCTGTTTAGTTTATTAAGAGCATCGCTAGTTTACCTTTATAAATTCACTCGGCTTATACAAGGTTTGTGACTTCCAATTTCACCATGGCATATTAAAATACGCCCCCTTTTTTCTGTATATGGTACGGCTACCAAGTTCCCGAAACAGGTAAATCTTTCGAACTTCGACCAACCATAAATCGATATTTACCTCCGACGACCATAGCCCAATTTTGCGTCTTGACGTACCAGTAACTTAGATCCCGCCTCGTCAGGTTAAATGTGACCGTCCTATTCTCGCCTTGGTCCAGCAAAAACTTATCAAATCCGCGCAGCACCTTCACTGGGAAGTCGACTGGAAGATCGCTTTGGGGATACCCAAGATATAACTGCGGCACGACCTGGCCTGATTTACCGCCGGTGTTGGTAACCTTTACGGAAACGGTAACATAGGTATCCCAAAGGTCGGGGTTTCCGCCTTCGTCTCCTCCCGCATCGGAGGGGGGTTGCTTTACGTCGTAGCCATCGGGATAAGGGTAGGGGTCTGATACTATATCGTCGATAGTATCGAGGTAGGGGTAAACGTATTTTTCAAGCTTACGGAAGCCTTTAGGAAATAGCGCCTCCTTTTCGTTAGGTATGGTAACATCGTACTCTGGAGGACTTGTAAAATCCTTGGGTCGAGGTGCGGGAAGAACACTCTTCTCCTTTAGCCCAGTAACGATACAATCAGAGAACTCGAATGTAGTATAGCTTAAACCGAACCCGAATTCGAACCGCGGCTGTATCTCGTGCTTGTCGAAATAGCGGTAGTCGACATACAAGCCCTCTTTAAAGTCCTGCTGCGGCACAACGCCGTTTGGTAGGTACATAATTTTAGCACCTTCGCCGTAATCATCGAGGGACTTGCCGATGGTCCAAGGCAACTTTCCGCTAGGGTTAACATCTCCAAATATGACATCGGCTAGGGCATTACCACTCTCCTGGCCTGGTAAATTCGCGAGGAGGACCGCTTTGATATTTGGTAAGTCAATCCACTTTTCCATCAAGACAGGGCCAACTGTGTGAATGACAACAAGAACGTCGCCGGTGCCACCGTGGCATCCTCGGGCAACCCGAGTGACCAGATCATCGCCGCCTTTCTGTAGGAATAGGTCGGGTCGGTCGCCTTTAACACCTTCCCATGCCTTAAACCCTTCGCCCGAGTCAGCGTTTGCGAAGACGATACATAACTGAGCGTCTTGCAGAATCTCGGGCTGTTTGTCGAATGGTAGCTTATTCGTCAGATACGTCGAAACTTTCACGCCCTCGTCGTCTTCCCAATTCTTAGTTAGGGCCTCGACGGGTGTAACCAGGTAGGGAAATTCAACAGAACCAGAGCCCCAGCCTGAAGCTAGGGTGCCCTCATTGCAACCACGATCCGGGCAGTGATTAGGACCATCGCCAGGACCGGCATCCTCGCCAAATATTGCAATCCGAAACGGACTATCCCGTCGGATTGTGTTATTCGAGTTGGTGCTAGAGTTATGGGGAAGAGGGAGTAGTCCTTCGTTTTTAAGTAAGACAGTTCCCTCTGCTGCAATTTGCCGTGCAATGGAGGCGTGATCACCCATGACATTGACGTACTGATTAACTGGGACTTTCTGTTGCTCGGTAGGGCTTCCGGGCGCAAAGATACCATCGGGCTCGTCCGTCCATGACGAGAAGTTGGGCCCCTTACGGTCAAATTTAGTCTTGTCGTCCTGGCCTAGTTGGTACCATGCCGCGACGATCCTGGTAACCATGTCGTTTAACCTATCGAGAGGAACCGAACCGTTGAGGATAGATCTTGTAAGTTCGGAACCCCATAGCGATTTGCCATCCTCCCAGAATAGCCCATCACCGGGCATCGTCATATCGAGGCCTGCAAGCGCGCTGGCAACGCCGCTTCTCTGCGCCAACCAATCGCTCATTACGAATCCCTGAAAACCCATCTCGTCTCTCAATAAGCCGTTGAGTAGCTTCGAGTTGCCGCACGCATACGAATTGTTAATCATGTTGTAGCTACACATGACGCTCGCAACGCCGGCCTTGACAGCATTTCCAAACGGCCATAGGTAAAGCTCGTGCATTGTCCGATCGTCGATGTTCGTACTAAGAGCATTTGGGAGGCCCCATTCCCACGGCTGGCGGAAGTGCTCCTGTTCGTTTGCGACGAAATGTTTAATAGTCGCCATCACACCCTCATCTTGAATTCCCTTGATCGACTGGGCTGCCGCGATGCCCTGGAGATAAGGATCCGCGCCAAACCCTTCCCAGTTTCGTCCACCTGCTGGCATGCGGCCCAATGGACCGATGCAAGGACCTAAAATCACATTGACTCCCTTCTTTCTAGCTTCTATCGCGTGGGCGTTTCCCCATTGATACATCAAGTCTTTATTCCAAGTCGCGCCGACAGTCACGCCAGCAGGAAAGGCTGTAGCGTTATCGGCAAACCGAATACCTAGCGGACCATCCTGAAGCGCCAAAGCAGGAAACCCTACGTGAATTGCCGGACCCGTGTTTCCTACGGCTGGTCCCATCTTCCATCCGGTCCCGGTCGTCACGTTTATTTTCTCCGGTAATGTCATCTTAGCAACCATCTCGCTGGCTTTCTGATAAGCCTCGGCCCAGCTTTTTGCCGTACCGCCCTTTGGAGTCGGGTACCATGGTGGCGAGAGGCCATCCGGAGGTGATTGTTTATATTTCTTAAATGCGAAGAAGCCTCCTGCACTGAGTGCTAGCCATACTAGAGCGAAAATGGCTAAACAGCCAATGATACATCTAGTTGAGCGGCCGACGAGGCAGCCGCATGATCTCCTCAACCAGCGATTGCGAGGCTGGGTAGAGAAAGCCGCGGTGGACGGTTTAGAGGATGTGAGGGGGTCGGATTGGAGGAACTCTGTTGCATCGAGATCAGAGTCGAGTTCGAATGATGAACGACCATCATATGAACGACGGAATTGCTCCTGCTCGTAGTTCGAAGTTGGACTTAATAGTCCTTCCTTACTCGGGCCCATCCCGTCACCTACGGCCCGAAGCCTCGTCTCGCCCTATGAGAGTGTGGTTTAGCAGGCAAGTCTTTCGATAAGATTACTACCAAGAAATTGTTGGTCCGTCCAATGCTTGCGTAGCTACCTTTGCTACCTGAACAAATAGCAACGGTTAAATTAAAAATTCATCATATGCATTACTATCGTGAAAGGCTCTAAAGTTATACTTTATAATTAAAAGACTTGATCAATTCTTCTAGTTACCTAAAGTATTATGAAGCAGCATCGATTCCCAACGTCGGAGCCTTGGTTTGAAACCTGGAGATCTTCTTGGCGAGAGCTTTTGGGCTTCAAGCATTGGATGGATATTTACATACGTTACGTACCTCCTAGGTATGTATGTAAAGCCGGTACCCTTGTGAGGTGTACCGTGCGCAACCTATTAATAGAATTTTATTTACGTTGCTAATTACAGTAAGAATACTGTGTTAGCTAAAGGAATGAGAACGTAAAGAATTTCTGATATGCTTCAGGTGTAAAGTACATACTAATAGGAGGTACAGACTAAGTTTTTCTGACAGCAAGCCTCACATCTTTTCCCTGTACTTATACTGGAGCATCGCGTTTGAATCCACAGAGCTCTCATCCGCTAGTTTATGTGCGCTCTCAATTCCAGCAACGGGGAGACGGTATTCGAAGCCCGTACCAGATGCCCCTGAATCTGACGTGATTGGATACGGGAATGGAAGATACTCTGGAAGCAAGCCTAACTGTCTAAGAAGCGTCGCTTGATCCCAACTAATGTGCTCGTGATAGAGACGATCGCCGCGTATGTTTACTACGCTCGTGAACGGAATACTGATAAATCGCCCGGTTGCTGGGATGCCGGGGATGCTACAAATACATAACGTATATGATTAGGCCGCCTTACATTTTATGTTAAGAGAAGCACTACGGTAACACGTACAGCCAGTTTATTACACGATCGTGAGTCGCCTTGAACAGAAACTCATCGACCACGCGATCGATACCCACCGTCCGACTCACGAGCTCAAGCTGTGTGTCGGGTGGATTGCTGAAGATGAAGTGTTCTCTGTAAAATTCGGTCAGGGCCTGTCGTCCAACGCCGCCTGTGAGTGTTGGCACGTGGTTCACGTATGGTTCTTCAACCATAGTCGCCATCGTCTCTTCGACCGATCGGGCTTCAAATTCCCAGTACGTGTGCTCGTCCCACACTTTCTCGAGGTCGAAATAGGGGGCGCCAACAAGTGGCTTTAGAAAAGAGAGCGACCGCGTGTGGGCCACCGAGGCTGAAGTAGCGTGATAGTTATCATGTGCGGGGATCGAAAAGAAGGATTTCGCACTCTCGTAGTGATACTTCTTCTCATTACTCTCTTCTTTACTATCATCCCCTTGAGCTTTCGTAAAAGGTCCAGGTATGTGTGCTAGTAATGGCAACTTGCTAGTAGTGACACCCGTTAGTAGTACACCGTAACAGACGACGGTACAAATCTCGGGATGAGCCTCGATTGCTTCTAGTACGACGGATTCCAGGACAGGCATATAAGCTTTTAGTCGTTACGCAGTCAGCTGAATCACTATTCATTTCAAATAAATTTATGTAACGTTATTCTATTTTCTCACTGATGATTCCAATCTTCTCAATTTGATCGCAAGACGGCAATGCGACTAACTTCGAGAGTGCCGAGCGTATGCCATCGTGTATCAATGTTCTATCAGATTTCAGGACTCTTAACTGCGCAACGGCAAAGCCTTCTTCGGCCCATTTATATAAGGGTGGCGGATCTAAAGTCTTCTCGTGCTTATGAAGATCGAGCTCCGCGTCGACCAGGAGTAGTAACCCTGGGCCATGGCCTCTTCTCGAAAGAGGACCTTGGATTGTTAACTCTGAATATCTGTTAACCGACGGGGTATTGGAAGGACTAATCGCTTTCGTGTCCAATGATGTATTTGACATGGTTAGATTAGTTCTCGGCGTAAGGACACTGCCAACTTATGTAGGCTTTATATGAGAATAAAATAATATTTCTTACTATATCAAGCGGGGTCTTTATAAGGTAGATAGATGTATATCATTTCATATCCGATACTGCACTAGCTCAATACCCCGAGTATTTGGGGAACTTTCTTCCCATTTTATTCCCCCAATGTGACACTTATTACTTTATAAGACGATTTTCCATAGTATCCAAGTACCTAATCTAAGAATTGCAACATGCGTCAGCCACCTCAAGCCCCGCTCTACTTAGACGAATCTTACACCTGGGGATATATTTCATGCTTTACGGTTGAAAATCTTCCACTTCCTTTCCAGTTAGCTCTCACTAAGGGAAACACGCCGGTAAGGTTCTGGTTTGAATTTCGAATCATAAGAAATTACGAAATGTATCCTAGGAGATCCTAGCTGTCCAGCACAAAGACCATCAAGCACATTCACAGGCCAAACACTGTTTTAAAAAATGATTTGAATTTATTCCAAGGCGTAACAATAGGACTAGAAGGTCAGTTTTAAGGCTATTATACAGGATATCATACATCCAATCCAAGAAAAAAGCCATGTCTTATACTTCATACCGTCTCTATGTATCGTTTCAGCTCCCAATCCGTTACGGCCTCATCCCAGAGTCGTATCTCGTTTTCCCTGGTACCTCCAAAGTGATCTACAAAGTCGTCACCGAAAACTTCGCGAGCGATACTATCCCGACTCATAAATCTATCGGTAGCTTCCCTCAAGTTTCTCGCGAGGCGAGTACCTTGATCGGCCAGGTCCCCCACATCCTGGCCCTTGCCGAGAGGAGGAATCGGGATCTCGAGTTTCTTCTCCACGCCGCGCCAGCCGAGAGCTAGGATAGCCGACATGACAAAATAAGGGTTCGCATCGGCACCTGGTACACGGACCTCGAATCGCGTTGCCCCAGGCTTAGAAGTAGGAGGCGCGATGAGTCTAACAGATGCAGCACGGTGTTCCAGGCCCCACGATACGGTCACGGGGGCCCAGAAATTCTCGACCAACCGCTTATAGCTGTTTATGGTAGGCGCAAGCATCGGCATAACATCAGGTAAACCGTCCAGGATACCCGCAAGAAAATGTCTCCCGAGATCGCTGAGATGGGCAATATCAGGGTACTTTGGATTCTCATCCTTCTCCTCGCGAAAAAATAGGTTCTTGCCGTCCTTATCCACAACAGACACGTGGGTATGCCCGCTGTTCCCTGGCAAACCGTGCTGAGGTTTCGCCATGAAACAGGGTGTAATTCCGTATTCGCTAGCAACCGACCTTACGACATACTTGAAGAGAGATGCCCGATCGGCTGTCTCTGAGATTTGTCCAAATTCCAATGCCGCCTCGTAGACCCCAGGTCCACTCTCGGTATGCCAACCTTCCAGGTCGCACCTAAACTTGGCACACGAATCGTATACCCCGTGATAGTAAGACTTATTGAGCGTCGGCCGCGTAATGCTATATCCGAACATACCCTCGGTCAGGGGAGGCAACGCGTGCGGCGGGTTGCTGTTAAGATACGAAGCGACAGAGGGAGAAGGCGAGTCTGTGGTCGAGGAATTCGAAGGAGGTATCTTGAATTGGAAAAACTCGAGTTCGGCTATACAATGGTTGGTATTATAATACTAGGAATTTGTGCGGAGATGAAAAATAGAGGGGTGTATAATGTCGAACGGGAACATAACGAACCTCCTGCCATGGCATTGTAGCCCTTCTTTTGCAGCTTTTCTACGGTAGTTCTAAGCAGTCCGCGCGGATCGGCGCATACAGGACTTCCGTCGTCGTCGAAGAAACTAACTAAGAAGAAGGGAACATTGTCTTCCCAGGGAATGCGCCGGAAGCTATTCAGATCGGGCACGGCTATCAAGTCGCGATAACCATTTTGCTTGTTGCTAATCTTGAGTTCCTTTCCATAGGTCCTATCGTGCATATCCCAGCCGAAGATAACACTGCAAAATCCAAAACCTTCTTTGGCTATGGAGAGGAACTTCTTCTTGGATACGATCTTCCCTCGTAGCATTCCATCGACGTCCACTCCTGCCAGCTTCACCTTGGTGTCATCCTTAAGGAGGTCTGGGAGATCCTCAACTGTGACGCGGGGTGGCAGAGACATGTTAAAAGAGAATATAGAATAGAGGTACTAAGGTAGATGGTTTCGGGTCGCGTCGTAATAAAAAATAGGTAGAAGGAGAAGGAAGAACTGCTATCGGCATACACGAGGAATTGATTCAGAATTCAACCAAGCCTGCGATAGAATAGATATAAATATAAGTCAGTAATAGTGTAGGTAAGTATGTACCTAAGGTATTTATAGATAAGTTAGGTACTTAGGTAGGTATGTATATGGACGACGAGAGATGCAAGTAGGCAGGTAGGTAACGGAGGGGTAAGCTTCAGAATATCATGTACCTTCTTAGGGGTGAATGAAACCTTGTATAACTCATAAGGCTGAAGAATGCGTCAAGTAAAGATCGATCCAACTTGGACTCTGGGTTAGGTAGGTACATGTACCTTAATAATACCGAAATATGTTTTAACGTGTGATTGGTAAAAGATAAGCTTCTACTGTATGTATCTGCGGTATTAGGGATCACAAGCTTTAGTGTAGGTACCTATGTACTAAGGTAGAGATTAAGATATGTAATCGGATAATGAAATCCCTGTTCACGGATACTTCCATTAGCTAGGTACCTACGTAATGAGTACCTCGGTACCTATATTATAATATCATATATCATATTATACTATAACAATTATAGCGATCCCCCTTCGTAGATTACTTCCAACCTGCAGATTTCTCTTACATCGTGATCATATTCTATGGTAGTACATACATATACGACCACGACGTTACACGGGGTTAACTCATGTGCGGCTCTCATACGGTATACCTCCATCTTAGGGCTACTAACCGAGTAAGATACCTACTCATCTATAACCATCTATAACCATCCGCCATTTTGCATCCTACCGTCGTAAACTCGTCAAATTCAACCCAATAGAGTGGGTTTGATGGAGTTTCAGTTGCATGATTTTAATAATATAACTCATCTAAGAGGTAGGTATGTTATTGTATAAGTATGTCAGCTGACACTCGCTGTATGTCCGCAACTATTCAGACTCCCGCTCTTCCTCGAGCGATCCTTTTCCAAGACCAACCAGCCCTAGATACCGTCTGGGCGTTGTTGGTGGGTTCCTTATTCCCAACAGTCAGTATGTCAACACATAATACGACTCGACGTCCTAACCTAGAGTATACAAAGCAGTAACTTGCTACCAACAATCCTCTTTAGATGTCCTAGATGTCCTACAATCATATCTTCGGTATACTTAACTCATGGTGCGATATTGCCTATGACAGGCCGATTCTTAACCAATGCTGACTCGATATCCTTGGCCTTAAATTGCATTATGCATCTCTCGACGTTCCTACCGGCCGCGTGGTTCGTTCTATTATCGGCATGGTGACTCCATATTAATCAAGGACCCGACCCGACGGAATGGACAAGTGTTACCATAGTCATCAACTCACCGCTTGAAAGTAATATGATATACCAATTGTGGAATTTCCGCACGAATCATCAACCGAGAATTCGCCAACATCTTTCCAGAAAACATAGACGTATCGGTGTGGAGTACATGTTAAACACGCCTTACTTACGATCATCTCCTTCGATACCTCTGCGGGATATGGCGGAAGCAGATGTGATCTACGATGGCTTCCGCCTTTCTTAGGATATGGTGTAAGTGACATATCCGTGACATATCCAAATAGATCCCGGCGGAGACTCGGACTTAATCGAAACAATATGAGGACGCACTGTATCATCATATCACTAAGCTTCAAATTCCACGGGGGTTCTACCAGGAGTAATCCGGAGGAACTTACAAGTAATAGTATTAAGATGGAAAGGTCGAAGCGAGCTACCTATGTAAGCCATGACTTTACCAATATCTCACCAGAAGGTATCGGCTCCGTCCTATTTCTTTTTATTTATCACCCAAAACGCCCCCGTGACTATTATCCAATCAGTAAAATCCACGTAAAGCTGTACTAACAGACCCAGTTTAGCCCTGGAGTCCTACGTTTATTTAGTGTCAATACAAGGCGCAAAAAATGAGCGAAGTGGACTTGGGCTGTGTAGTGTATTATGAGATTATACTAAAATGGATGCTGATCACAGCTCTCAAGCTACATAATAAGCACCCCCAATGTTATGTGTTTGTAGCGAGGGGCCCAGCCTGCAAGATATTGATGTAGGACCTAGTGTATGTATGTAAGTAGGGTAGGGTACATATGTGGCTTTGGAGGTGGGACCTCAATAATGTTATATACCTACATAACAAAGTACCTTTGTTATAGATACCTGCCGGGTAGATTACATGTAACTTCCAAGGTTTATGCCGGGCAGTTCGTGATAAGAAATATAGTCTTATCACTAATATGCCGCCGTTGTCGGAAGGAGAGGGGTTATGTCTACGGAGAGCCCCTCCAAAATTAGACCGGATCGATAGGTAGGTTAGGTACGAAACGTCAACATACAGTACGAGTATAGTGGACTCCTGGCCTAGTGATAACGGACTGTATCTACCTAATATTGGCGTCTTTCACGATAGCTGATCGATTCGATCCTGTCTTCGACTTCGAGTCATCCCTTTTAGTTAATTTACATCCTCTATCCCGCTCGGTAAACCCCTCCTCGCCGTTCAAACGAGATCCCCTATTAAAAATACGATATTCGGAGTGGTGGTCAAAATGGCATCTGAAAACAAGGGTCGCCTTGCTGGCAAGAACGCCATAATCACGGGAGGTGCCGGGTATGTAATTCCTATCATCTAGGTCATACAGGTCATACACAGGCTTGGGACTAACACAAATTATCTACATAGCGGAATTGGCCTCGAAACATCGATCCTCTTTGCAAAAGAAGGCGCCAATATTCTAATAGTCGATATCTCCGGCCCGGCATTGGAGAAAGCCAAAGCCAAAGTCTTGCAGCTGGTACCGCAAGCCGGCCGAGTAGAAACAAGAGTATGTCGTCGCTACCATCGTATCCCCTCTCCCCCTCTATTATCACACTATAATACAAACTGCGACGTAGCGGTAGTTTCAGCACAGTAGACTGACATAAGTGTCTACCTCCTTCCTAGATTTGCGACGTGTCCAAGGAAGACGATGTAAAGGCAACGGTAGAATCTTTAGACTCGTGGGGCGGGCTCGACGTCATCTTCAACAATGCGGGTATCATGCACGCCCGAGACGACGACGCGGTCGGTACGCCCGAGGAGATATGGGATCTTACTATGTCGATTAATGTAAAGGGCGTATGGTACGGATGCAAGCACGCGGTGCTCGCTCTGCGGCGCAACAAGAAGACGAAGGGCAGCATTATAAACACCGCGTCTGTCGTCGCTCTTGTCGGCTCCGCGACCCCGCAGCTGGCGTATACTGCGTCAAAGGGAGCCGTCTTGGCCCTTACACGCGAACTAGCTATCGTGCACGCTCGTGAAGGTTTCCGCTTCAACAGTTTATGCCCGGCGCCCTTGAACACGCCGTTACTACAGGATTGGCTCGGAGACGATGTGCCGAAGCGGATGCGACGAGAAATCCATTTCCCGTCTGGAAGGTTTGGTGAGGCTATAGAACAAGCTCAGGCTGTGTTATTCTTAGCCTCCGACGATGCTAGCTTTGTTAACGGCCATGAGATGGTGGTAGACGGCGGTATGACCAAGGCGTACGTCACACCAGAGGGACCGCCTCTACCTGCCCCTACGAACAATGCTATAAAAACCGAGCTATGATTAGAGAGTTTCGCAATGCTCATAATAAGGAAGAAAGTGAGTATGTTATGCCACTGTTAGGATGAGCTTCTACCCAGTTACCTTAATTGACTATGCTCCTTTGGCTATATGATCTACCTCTCGTACACAGCCCTACCTACGTAACTAAAGATATTTTAAAATCCAACGAAACCACCACTCTATGTGTAACTAACCATTCCATCCACCGTTGAGATACATAATGGACAAAAGAGGTTACCTAGACTCCATCGCTATAATGCGAACGATCAACATATAAAATACCTAAAGCAAAGAGAACTCCAGACGAGAGTAGTACTCTAGTCGAATTGCCCTTCCGTATTTCCGTCTCCCATACTCTTGCTCGCACTGCTTCCACTTTGAATGGCGCCTAAAATCCCGTCGATATAACTCGCGCCGCTCCACTTCTGATGCGTCAAAACGTCACAGCCAAGTTCCTTCTCGCGACGTTGCACGAGATTGACATAGGCCAGCATGCCATCCTTCTTGTACTCTTTAGCAAGCTCGTTTGTGATGGTGGCGGTACTGTGCAGACCCGCCAACGAGATTAGTTGTAGGACGAAACCTTCCTTGGCGATGTCCCAGATGAAAGATTTCAGCTTGGCGTCAGTGAAACCGTGGGCCATCCAGTTAAACGAGGGCGATAGATTGTAGACTAACCCCTTGCCGGGGAATGCTTGCCTGACTGTGCGGCCGAGCTTAGTTGCCACCTCGACGTTTGGATCGCCGGTTTCGACCCAAAGCAGATCGGCGTAAGGCGCGAAAGCAAGAGCTCGTTTTGTGGCGGCTTTCATACCCGCGCGATAGTGATAATATCCCTCTCGGGTACGGGGAACGTCCCAATCAAAGACGATAGGTTTGCTAGCGTACTGGTTCGCGATCTCACGGCGTTTCGTTATGCCCATGTTTGCGTTTGCCTCGACAGCTCTCAGGTAAGACTCTATCTTGTCTTGAGCCACTCCCTGAGATTTCAGCTGCTCGACGGCCGCCTCATCAAACGTTACTAGCCGCGTTTTCTTTACCCATTCGGCTTCAAACACGTCTATTTCCGAACCTGGCGCACCCGCAGCCTCCATCTCTTGTAGTGTCTCTGCGAGAGGCGCAATACCCTCTTCCGCAACGCCGAGAATTAACTCGTGGTCTCTCACGTCGATCGCGCTAGATATAAGCTTGCCGCTTTCCGAATCGGTACGCGCGATGACAAGATTTTCTGAGCCCATAACATCCCATTGAAAGCGCGCAGCGTTGAGACGGTTAATGTGCTCGCCTATAGGTACTAGGACTTTGCCCGCTAAGTGGCCGCACTTCTTACCACCGTGCAGCTGATCCTCGAAGTGAACCGCAGCAGCGCCATTTTCGGCGAATAACTTAGCAAGCTTTAGTACCGCGCTTAATCCACCGTGTCCCGTATCTCCATCTGCGATGATGGGGCGAAGATAATCGATATACGGCGTTTCCTTCCGGGTCTCCGAGGTCATTTTCCGCCTCAAATCCCATTGCTTTCGATCATGCATTGACTGCGCCTTCGCGAGACGTTGAACCTGGTTTGGTACCGTATTATAGGGATAATCGCCAAAATCCGGCGACACTTCGTTTGTACTGGTGAGGACTGAAGAGCAGGCCCATCCGGAAATATAGAGTACTTCTTGATGCGGCGCTTGTTGCGTCATCTGTACGGGATCGATCGCTCCCACTGTTCACCGAGTCGAGAGAAGTTAATTTATGGTGTTCGGCACGATAATAAGTCATACGAATGAGTAAACATACTTGTGTGTATCGGCTCCCCTTTTGCTTCCCTCTCTTTAATCAGATTAAAAAGCTTTCTTGCCATTACGGAGCTAGGATAGTTTTGAAGCTGTGATCCTCGTTTTGACACGACATCAGCCGGGGTATATGGCCTCTTAATACCCTCGTATCTAGGCGATGCCCACCATGCTTTGACGTCTTTAATCTGCTGCTCGTATAGAGCATCTTCTGCCGCGCCAGATTTCTTAGTCTCTGGTAGAAGTTGAAATGAGTCGGATGGGAGTATTGTCGACACGGGAGGGTTGACGGGAGGTAACGACATTCTTGCAACCGTAGAAGAGAGGCACCTCGTTGAAGCGATACGGATCGAATGGTGGGGAGGGAGCGCAGCTCTTCGAGGAGCTCGAATCACCATTCGACGAAGCATCGCGGCGGTTATCTCTGCTGCAAGTTGAGAATTCGAGTCTAAGGGATCATTAAGCAACAATAGATGCAAGAGGTGCGACTAAAAGACGAGAAGAGGGAAAAAACCTCATTTCTATATGTACCTAATGTACGTCGATAATTACAAATGTACCTACTAAGGTAACGATAGGTAGAATGTTGAAGCTCTAGCCGAAATATTTTAGAATTGCCCTTAGGATTAATGAAACCCACGTTTGGCCGATAGCACCCGAAGCCACCTTTCCCCGCGGTCGAACAAATACCCGTTAACCCCAACTTACCTAAGAGGGCTCTCTTACCGTCTTACCGGTCTCGGTCTAATGCTGGACACCTAGGTACCATATGAAATGTATTGGATCATGCGGGTGAAAATATCTAAAGCGGGTACCTCCATGGGGTATGGATCTTTTTCGAAAGCGGAGGTAAAATATACAACACCACATGTGCATAAACCTGTCATTAGGTAAAAAAGCGGCTAGCTCCATGTTCCTGGCGGTAAGCCGCGGCTTCTACATAATTATTTGCTTCAGGTGAGGTCATCAATAATTCTAGTGTATCCAGGTATATATCTGCATGTAAGGATATGTAAGGTTAGGCATGTACACTAACTTAAATGAGTAAAATCTGTTATTTTATTAGCCAATTGAATTATTTCAATGTTCTTTCTACATACAAGTAGACTCTTGCAAAGAATATACCCGCAAGACCCCGAGCCGAGATATCGGTTATCCCAGATTCATGAGTTAAGGAACCATCAAGTGATTGGTTAACCCTAGGGATTCAAAGTCGGTTATCTACATGCGGTTACATGTTGGCTGCTTATAAGTTAGGTACATTTGTACATCGTTACCCTATGTGCATCCTAGCATTGATCCTATTCTATTTTGTTTGCCCGCAAATGCGACACCGTCTTGGAATGGTCAATGGTCAATTGTCAGCAACGGACAGCGGACAAATGGGGTCAACGAACGGGTTTCCTCGGTTATGCGGGGGAGGGGTTACCTTACTGAGGTAGTCTGGAGAAGTACGAAGTACCTGAATATGTACCTAACCCACCTAGCTACAGCAGGTACGATACTTAATAGGCAGGTTGGAAGCGTTAGAAGTATGTACTTTACCCAGGTCTTCCCCACATCAGATCATCTTATCTCAACGGTTGGAGTTAAGAGAGAGAAGGCCCGACGTGCTTTCTTGTCGCTTTTTCTTTCTGTCCTGTTGTTATGTTTTTATATATTTTGTCTTTGCCATTGACAACTTACTTCTTCTGACTTGCGTCGGCGTTTTAGAGAATTGGCCTTGAAAGTCCAGCACGTTTTACTTGAGAACAATTTCTACATTGTTAGATTATATATATAGTTATCCTTTCTCCTTCTGTTCTAACTACCTCTCCCGCTCCGTTTGAATATGGCGATGAATATTAGAACAACGACTAGAGCGCTAGGGGTCTTAAGAGTAAGTAGCTACTCATGAAGACAGACACGAGTCTCTATATATGCATCTATATATGCAGACATAGAAATATATATCCAATGTTTTGCCTAGGTTTAGCTAACCTTGATTGTAAATAGCCGCGTGCCGCCCCGGCGATAGTTCTTCCCACGGTTAGGTCGTACTCTTCCTCGTCCGAGCCCGACTTAAAGGAGACTCTAAAAGAGGTTATCCCCGCCAAGCGGGAGCTTCTCAAGAAGGTCAAGGCCCATGGATCCAAGGTCATCGGTGAGATCAAGGTTGAGAACACGATTGGTGGCATGAGGTATTGCCAGCACCGGCATTATATGCTAATTTCAAAGAGCTAACTCTGACACAGAGGGCTAAAGGCAATGGTCTGGGAAGGCTCTGTACTGGATGCGAACGAAGGGATTCGATTCCATGGCCGAACGATAAAGGATTGCCAAAAAGAGTTGCCCAAAGGTAGGACGGGTACGGAAATGCTCCCGGAAGCCATGTTTTGGCTCCTCTTAACCGGAAAAGTGCCGTCAGTTGGTCAGGTCCGCCAACTATCGCGTGAACTCGCCGAGCAGGCTCGGCTTCCTGATTTCGTAAATAAGCTGCTTGATAGTTTCCCTCGAGACTTGCACCCCATGACTCAGTTCGCAATTTCAGTTAGCGCTCTGAACTATAATTCGAAATTCGCCAAGGCATACGAGCAAGGCTTGAACAAGGCCGACTACTGGGAACCCACATTTGACGATGTTATTAGTCTGCTCGCCAAACTACCTACGATCGCGGCCAAGATATATCAGAATTCCTATCGCGACGGTGGCGCATTACCTGGCGATGTTGACCCCGAACAGGACTGGTCCTATAACTTTGCCTCTATGCTAGGCAAGGGTGGAAAAGAGAATGAAGATTTCCAGGACTTGCTAAGATTGTATCTTGCCCTCCATGGAGATCACGAAGGCGGAAACGTCTCAGCTCACGCCACTCACCTTGTTGGGAGCGCCCTGAGCGATCCGTTCCTGAGTTACAGCGCAGGCCTCCAAGGCCTAGCCGGACCTTTACACGGGTAAGTCCTCTAATCATCATATAGCCGCTATGCGAGACCTAATTAGCGACACCTCACAGACTTGCCGC
Organism: Daldinia concentrica; assembly: GCA_902805455.1. Classification (NCBI taxonomy): domain Eukaryota; kingdom Fungi; phylum Ascomycota; class Sordariomycetes; order Xylariales; family Hypoxylaceae; genus Daldinia; species Daldinia concentrica. The sequence goes on from CADCSW010000009.1 coordinate 1,637,563, forward strand.
GCAGGAGGTTTTACGGTGGATTATCCAGATGAAAGAAAGCATCCCGGAGAATTACTCCGAAAAAGACGTTCACGACTACCTATGGTCAACACTCAACAGCGGTCGAGTTGTTCCAGGTTATGGGCATGCTGTCCTTCGCAAGCCCGATCCTCGCTTCGAAGCTTTGATGGATTACGCTGCCAGTCGCCCTGCGATTGCTAATGACCCTGTATTCAAGCTCGTCAAGGCCAATAGCGAAATCGCTCCTCAAGTCTTAACTAAACACGGAAAGACCAAAAACCCCTACCCCAATGTCGACTCAAGCAGTGGAGTTTTGTTCCATCACTACGGCTTCCATGAGACTCTTTATTACACGGCAACATTCGGTGTTAGCAGAGGATTAGGACCCCTGGCTCAACTCATTTGGGACCGTGCCCTTGGCCTACCCATTGAGCGACCTAAGAGCATAAATCTAGAAGGAATATTAAAACAGGTGGAAGCTTAAATGAGTAAATATGTAAGGTCGCACTTATCTAGCGTTGCTCATAAAGCATTTGAAGCATTAGATTTTTCAATGACGGTAATATACTCACGCTTATCCAATGATGACGATTCTCCTCCCAGTCGCTTACTGTAGATGTGTTATGTGTAGATCCGTAGCGTGAAGCAAAGTTGACTTAAGGTAAATGCTGTAAGGACTTATATTTGCCTAAGGTAAGGTAAGAGATTGCCAGCTTCGTAATTGCCAGTGACTTTTCTTGCTCGATTAAGAGACGATTTGAATTGATACTGACCTGGGATCCCATGAATAAATAGTTCGGGTACGACAGACGGTAGAATCGTGAAAGTCATCGCTGACTATTCGAGCCAAGTGTTCGGTGTTGAGAGACGTTCTGCGCGTGCTAAGTCGCTTGAAGAAATGAAGCATACAGCAAAGAGACATACTCTTGTGCCCTTTTGGTGGCGCGACGTACATCGTACGCTTTGCCTACTTCGCAAGATAGCTTCTAGCCCCTCAGCGGGGTGTAAATGCAACACTGACAGCTCCGACCATCGAAAGGAGCTAATGAAGGAGCTTACTGGCGTGCCCATGAGGCCATGAGGGGAATTTATTATATTAACCGCTAACCACATCTCGGTTACTGGTTACTGGTTACTAGATCGTCTAAATTTGGATGCTACTGAGGGCGAGTGCTACGAAGCACTACTACTACCACATACAACCTCCTTACGTCGTCTTCGGTATCGTTACATCTATCACGTCAGGTGGTCGAGACAACTTCAGCTGACAGTCCAGATCATGCAATAAATGCAGTAAATACGTCTATACAACCATACGAGCCGTGATCTGGAATTTCGGACTCGAGCACGTCGTCGTCGTCGAGAGCCTGCCTCGTCGAGTAAGATGGTCTAGCCCCGCGAGACGACTTTCTAGTTCAGTCCATTTCATCGGGGCGAGAAGTATTTCGGGGCTGGCTGGAACTACGACAAGAAAAATACGGACCATTTCATCTCAATCCATCCTTGGACAACACGTGTAAGCGGCATGTGTCTTGGGCTTAGCGCGCATTTTTTGGTTTCCCCCTGGCGCTCGCCGACGCGGCTAAAGAGGTTAAAGAGGCTTGAAAGACCAAATAGGGAGATTTTCTCAATGCTTACGATCAGAGTCCTACGAGACTCGAGCGGTCTAGCCAAAGCTTTCTGACGGAGTCGCCCGGTATGTTTCTGGATTCACCAGGCTCGTCACGATTCCTGTTTTGGATCCATCGAACGCTGTTAGTTGCTATATCTTTTCAATATGGATATCCTAAGAAGAGTTAGGCCTGGCGGTTGACGGTCCGATCCTTCGACATAATATCCTCTGGTCTACGTTCGAGACGCCCTAGTACTATAACTACCTAAACTACCTAGTGAAATAAATGGTATTCTGGTACTTTTATCCTTTCTATCCCAAGCTCTCTCACATTTCCTTCCGTCCCAAGTAAGCAATATTAGGAGGTATTCATTACGTAGGTAAGTATTAGCCCTTCCGTCTGACGTAAATGTGCTTCATTATTACACTCGTTTATGATGCATTCAAGCCATAGTTAATGAAGTCTAATCTATCAATACCCTGTTCTGACTCAAAATAGTATCAATAGCCATGTCTCTGTCTAGACACACAGTGGCTACATGAAAGCGCCTCGCCCGTTCGTCAGGACCTAGATTTCCATGCGGTCTAAATTGCATATACCCAGCATCTTGTTTCTGGAGCCTCCATCATTCTTACCCTACCCGCGGGTCCGAACCGAATTCCACATAGTTGGACGGTGAGTTGCTTCAGTCCCGCATCATGTGGTTTGGCTTCTAGCATCAGTCAGGGGTTTGGACTTGCTGATGCTTCTATAAAAAGAAATCCGTCCCGAACCAGTGGAGTAACTATAATAGCTAGGCTTCCTAGTATTAATTTGATTTCATCTATTCTTCCAGGACCATCAATTCAACCGTAAATTTATGGATGAGGCTGGAAGGTCTATAGCTAGGGTTGAGCTCCTGGATCGCGAGGTCTAGGTTCGCATTCTACTCCCGAAATTAATCAGCGCGTCTTCTTACGATTTCTCACAACTTCCCATCATGTTGTCTAGAGCGCCATGGGCTGCTAGAGCCTGTCTCCGTGCTAGTCGGAAGACGAGTTCTAACCATCGGCCCAGACTCCAGGGTTGAAGCTCGGTAGCGTGCTGGAGATGACGATGGAAAGGTTATAAATATACGACCTTATCCCGCGATGAAGTAGATCTTTTCCGTATCAGCACAATTCAGCAGATTCTTCCAACCCAGTTTTAACTTCCTCGTCTATCAAAGCCCCAGTATAAGTCCCCTTTACCTAAGTAAATAGTGATCATCATGCGATCCTTCATTGCTCTACTTACTCCGGTCCTCGCCGCGGCCACCCCCATCGGTATCATCGGCGGAAATGATACTCCTAAGGTGGATGAGATTAGCATTATCAGTGCTTCTGCCAGTGGAAACGGATGTCCCCAGGGAACCGTGACTTCTGACCTCTCTCCCGACCGAAATGTGAGAATTCGGCTCTCTCGATAAAGCCAATTCTATGACTAACCGATAATCTAGGTCATCACCTTCGGTTTCGACGCTTTCCAGGTCTACACCGGACCTGGCACCAAGCAGTCGGACAAGTCCAAGAACTGCCAGCTCCACTTGAACCTCAAGTACCCCGGAGGATTCCAGTTCGCTATCGTCGAGTCTACTTACCACGGATACGCTCAGCTCGAGACCGGTGTCACTGGTACCTTTTACTCGACCTACTACTTCTCGCAGGATGCCGCCGCTACCGTAAGTATTCTACCCCTGACCCTGCCACTATATCCCGAATTTTATAATCTCGCTCACACACTTATTAGACCACCACGAGGACCTCGATTGACGGAGGCGGGCTCTGGGCTGATGGCCAGGTGTACACCAAGCAGGACCAAGTCCCGACTGCTTCCGTCATCTGGTCTCCTTGCGGCGCTAGCGGAATTCTCAACGTTAACAACCGTATTGCGCTGACGTCGAGCAACGCGAGCGCCTCGGGCCAAATCTCCGACGACGACGCCACAGTCGCCTTTACCCAGCAGGTGCACGTCAGCTGGCAAGCTTGCAAATAGATAGGATGAACAAAATCGAGTAGTTTGTGGATAAGACTGGGTTGGGTGGGCATGTAAGGGGGGTATTAAGAGCACAGAGTAAAAGGGGACGGGGCTTGGTTACCTGACGAGTAAATCACTTGTGCATGTTATATAGGATAATCCAATTACCCCTTTTAAACTGGAACCATTGGCGAGATACCTTTGTGCTTGCTTCTCATGCTATCATCGAGTCTCTACTACGTTTCAACATCGCCTAGAATTATAGAAATGCGGTGTTTCATATCATGTAAACTTTTAGATAGATGTCAAGATATCCAACTGTCGGGGTATTGAAAGATTAAACAGCACTCATGATCCTATCGTAGCCAGCCGAAAACGGAACATCTCTTCTGCCACAGCGTATTCCTAACTCTTTTATCCGAGTTCTCGACGCAACTATCTCAAAATTATTCAGACTAGATTCCTTTATCTAGTCCGCTTCCTACCCCTGTAAACCTAGCAATAACAAATATCAAAGTCCACCTCGTTTAACCATTACAATCCAGTCCTATCATCGGCCTCCCCCGTAACCCCCGTACCCGTTGCTTTGGGGTCCCGGAGATCCAACTCGCCCAGGTGCGTTGGAAGGGGAGAAATTATGGTCGATGGGAGATGTAGAAGCTGGGGCTGGAATCTGAGGAATTGGGCCTGAACCTGGACTATCTCTATAAGTGCTCATCGTATCGTCGCGAAGTAGCGGCATGGCGGCAGCTCCACTTGAGCCTGTCGGATCCCATGCTTTCTCTGGTGGGCCGGCAGAACTTCCCGGAGGCGAATCCGACATGCCGTAGGTCGTAGTAGCCATTCCGCTCTTGGAGTTGTACTCAGCCCCGTCGAAAGCGAGCGCGTCAGGATCTCTCCCTTCCTTCTTGAACCTCTCTAGCTCTACACGATCTTGTTCAAGTCGTTGAGCCGCAAGAGCAGCCTCTTGCTTACCACGACTTCTCTGCTTGAAATAATAGAAGACCAAAGCAGCCAAGAGAATAGCACCAACTCCACCTGCAGCGACATAAACGCCAGTTTTGGTGCCAGAAGGAAGATCATTCCATTTATCAGAAAGTGACTTCTCTGGTTCCTTGTTGATATTTTCAAACGCCGTAGAGTTGCCGCTATATTGTGTCAAGTTAGCCTAAACAAGTCGCGACACATAAGGACGTATTGCCACCTAAAGAGCAGACCTACCTCACAATCTTAATACTCTCCCAAGTCCCACTATGGTCACTGTAGGAATACTCCTTGCCGGAAGAGTAGTCTTCGACAAGAGCACTCTTCACGTACATCGTGTGCGGTTCGGAGTAATCCGTAACACCACCAGCCCATTCAATAACTCCCTTCGGCGCGTCCGGATCACCACCGGCCCAGATACCAAGACTGAGCTTCATCGGCGTTTGGGGGTAGTTCAATGTATTATTGGCGTCCTTGGGCAATACCGTACGGATGAGCCCGCCGTCTAGCCACCACTCTAGTTTTTCCTTCGTCCACACGCACGTGTAGTTGTGATAATCGTCCAGCACCCCGCCTTCGACGGGATGATCTCCTCCGTTTTTGTAGTCTTGCATTCCTTTTCCAAAATAGTTAGAAAAGGCATGGGTTGCATTCCCTCCCTTGAATTCCCAATCGACCTCATCGAGAACATCGGAAGACCAAACAATGGAGCTGATCACACCGGTACCGGCTGCTGCTTTTAAGAGCACTTCTGTTTTCCCAAAGAAAAAATAGAAATTCGAGGTCAGGGTTGCAGATTCGCCTTTCTTGCGCATTGTGAAGGCAGCCCCCGTATTAACGTTATAGTCGATAGTTCCGGCAGTCAAATTGAACGTATGTTCCGGTGGTGTAGCATTGAAGTTGAACATATGTTTTGTCCCGAAAGCCGGGTCTGGTGGGCAGGTCTTCTTCGTGGGATCGCAATCGGTGTATAGCTGAGCGGCGACAGGAGATACGAACACGGAAGAGAATAGCGCGGTGGCTAGCATCAAATGTGATTTGGCCAACATCGTAATAGATGATCGAGGGTTCAGCCTCGGGTCGTGATAATTAAATAGTAAAGCAATATAATCGAATAAGACAGCTACCTCGTAGAAGGCAGTATAGTGCTAAACGAATGTGATAACCCCGTTATACCAGCCAAGGGGTTGTGAGTAGATAACTCTATAAACTGCTACAACCTGCTACGAGACTATCTCGTCGACTGCATAGTCTCCAGTAGTAAGTAGACCGGTTCCTAGAGTCGAAGCGGTAATGATAGCTCGGATAGCTCGTAAGCAGGCACTCGTACGTAGGAGACAACGTCGCCGAAATGCTGAGTTACTCGGGTTGGAGATTAGATAGCAAAGATATATAAGTTATATAGGTTATATACGGATTAGGTAGGTAAGAAGTAAGGATCGTAGGTGTTGTTTCAAGTGGTTGACAGCGGAGTGATGAAGGAGTGTCTGATGCGTAATTTTATTTAGACTATTGGTATTAACAAGACTTCTAGCGAGCATTGACAAGCAATAATGAGTGACAGAGGTTGAGTTGGATAAGTGAATGAACGGATGAACGATAAAGAGAAAAAGCATGGAAAACCCCTTATTCAACCCGTCTGTCCTCCTTTATTTCCACGAAGACGCGAAATGTCGTGAAACGTCAAAAGGGAATACCTAATGTACCTAGGTACTATGTATGTAGGATGTAATTTGAATGTTGGGAAAAGGGGGCTTCGCTGACCAGTTAAGATCAAGTAAAGCCATGAATTAAAGCCAAGGCGGCTAGCGAAGCAACCCAGACCCACGTGTAAAATGTTAGATAAGGTAACAAGGGACCAGGGGTCTTTGCCGATCTGCGACGGGCTCCGTTCGATGCTATACTTATTAAGGATTAGTTGATCGGCATTGGTTAAGTTAATCGAGGCGGTCGGCTCGTAGCGCCGAGTGATAAAATACTTAATATAATAGTACAGCTCATGGTAATTCTACCTCCTTTTCTTTTGTTATATTCGTTTAGGTAGATGGACTCGATACTGTAGGCCTGGGAACAGTGAATGGTAACTAGCGACTGGTGACTATTGTCTATTAAGTAGTATATATAGGTATGTAAGTCTGGAATGGGTTGTAAAGTTTACCTAGGTTAGGTACCTAGGTAGGTAATTATGGATTGTCCCAAGTACTTTCTAGAGCGACTAAGAGGTACATACCTGACTTCCCGGTAATTTCATTGGGTTGACCTCTAATAGATGACGTAAGTACATGTACTTCCCACGTAGGTAGAATTATATACCGGATAATAAGTAACGCTACCTACCCGATGTCGTAACAATATCAATTAAATACCCAGATAAGCATCCCTTCGGCTAACATACAGTTAGTGGGTATTGGATCTAACTGAACCAATAGATCCAATTTATTGATTGTTTATGCGTACCTACTATGTACTTAAGTACCTCATGTACCTAAGGTATGTCCGGTCTGCCGGCACTTCAATGAAACAAACACGCTCATGCAAAACTTCAACACGGGCTTCAGTTCTCTGTTGCACTGTGAGTTACGCCCTCACTGTGACCCTCTGGAAACTCTTGTTGCCCAGATCACGTCTAACCGAGTGATTCATGAATCGGCATTCGGAATCACGAATCACCAACACGCCAAGGCTTTTTTGATAGCTTCAGAATACGAGTGGCTCCAAACTTATTCTTGATTAATATTATATTACGGGAAAGAAAAATGATGATGTTGTTGATAACGGTAATAAAAAACAATATATATATGATGACTGGCTACCACGAAAAAGTCATGAGCGCAGGGTTGAGCGCAAGAGGTAAAAGGAAGTGACTTCCAGCGACGGTCGCCATGGGTAAGATAGCAACGAAATCTGTAATACGCCAGTCGCTTGGAACGAACGGCGCGACAGCTATAATAACCATTCCCACTAGGAAAAGTAGTGAGAAGATCATGGAGAATTTAAATTTCTTTATGACCCTCGGAACCTCAATGAAGAAATTCGAAAACTCGGCCTCTTTCGACGTTGCGCCCCAGCTCATATCGATTTCGAACATATGACACAATAAGGCCTGACTTATATGAAGAGATAATCCTCCTAGAAAGATGGCTAGAAGGGATGTCCACTTGAAGTTTTCATATAGAGCATACGCAAGCGACCTTTCTCCCACTCGATATCGCATCACGGCTAGACCTATATTGCCGAGACCGTTGAAGACGATAATAATAGAGAACCAGACTTTCCAAGAGTCGATATAGTACTTGTCCAAGTACCCGTTAAACCAACCCATGATGAAATAGTTGACCGAAGTCATGATCCATGCTGCGCCGATAGCATAATACGTACCAATGTATGAGAGGATAGTGATCTTGGATGTCAAGCGGACGTTGGAATTGAGAAATTGGCGAAACAAAGGCGTGAAGGGACCTTTCCAAATCCACTGCCGAATAGGATGGAAGAGTAATTCGTTGCAGCCGTATGCATACTTCTCCCATCGGGCTAATTCGTCATAAACAGTTAGAGAAACACCTTCTTTAAAGCCCTCTCCAGCCCATGCAGCAAGACGGATAATATACCCGCGACACTGTAAGCGAAGGGACATGTCAAAGTCTTCAGAGACATGCGATTCGGACCAGAACTTCTCGTAACCATCTTCATCTTTGTACGAGACCTGCTGGATTGCACTCCACCGTAGTACAGCGTTATGGCCGACGAAGGGAGCAACGTCGCCGTTGGAGACCGTAAACCTGATGGCGCTGTATATAAGATTCGTGAAGAACGTAATGCCGTTCTCAAAGTATGTGTGGACGACCTGCATAACACCAGAAGAGAACTGCATGATGCCGATGTCGAGAGACTGCTCCATCTCTGAGACGGCATCTAGAAGACAATCGGATGGAACACGTGTATCCGAGTCGACTGGCGTTATAGTTAGTCTTGTTAAGTCGAAGCCAGTATTCTAAAACGATCAGGATAGGGAACATACTAAGGAGAATATAGTCGCCGACACGAATGTTACCATCAGCCCAAGCCCTGCCGTCCTCTTCGAGAACCTCTTTCAATGCTTGCTCGTAGGCGAAAGCCTCATCTATCTGCGACCATTCGGGGCCGCGGTTGTACAGTGTTAATTTATCCTCCACTTTACAAGTGATCATAAGCGCGAAGTTCATATTGGAAGCCTTCTTAAACTTGCCCCGGCGCAGGAAGCCGTTTTCGCCGTGTTTGGGACGGGCAACCCAGCCTATGCTATGGCTGGCATAGAAGTCGATACGGGCCATTCGTTCCTCTTCGGGGATAAGCTGTAACCCGTCGTCGTTGATAAACAAGTTTGCAGAGCCACCTTGTAGCTCGTATGTGCTAATAGCACGCTGTACGGATCTAACGGTGGGTTGGATGACAGCTGAGAGGCCTTCCTTGTAAACTGGACATTGTACGGTCTATCGTAGATATCAAGTTAAGACGTTAGCATCGATACATCCAGAAGGGTGCCTCAACCTCATGTTGGGCTAAAACAACATCTAACAACACCTCTATAAAGATATGCACTTACAACATGTGGCAAAGTTATAGTTGCAAGCCGAGGAGGCGGCCGGGCGGAATAATATTTGGAGTTGACTGTAAGCTGGCGGATAGGCCCGAACATCTGGGCCATGCTTCCGACGAGGACCTGGGCGAAGAATAGGGAGAAGAAAACTTGAATCGGGAATAGGACTACTAGACCTAACCGTGCGAAGCTGTCATCGACCGACACTTCAATAGCAAGCTGCCTCCAAGCCGCCCCCAGGGAAATGGTAATGAGTATTACGACGAGAGAAACGAGATATGTGTTCAATAGGTGTACCGGTCTCTTTTCGGGATCAATCTGGCCACTCTCCTCGTCAAGTTCGACTTCTCCAGAAAAATACTCTGGGTCTTTCTCTCTCTCGTCGTCGCTAATCTCGCCACGTTGCCAGACTAATTCCATCAACTCTGACTCGATAGCTTGTGCTCGTTGTACCAGATGTAACGCGTCGTCGTCCCAGACGATCAGTAAAGATTCTGCTGCTAAGAAAGCGGCAAATTGGTGCTTTCTTGCTCTTGATAGCTCGTCAACTGATGGCATGATCTGAATTCGAAGGCCGTTCATCAACGGCACATCTGTAGCGGCGGGAGACCATGAAAGGAATGTCTTGATGACCCGAGAGTTAACAGTCATAGCGCACTATAAATCAGTTAGCAAGAATGGCCTTAAATCAGGTGTCGGAAATAACGCATTACCTCGACGTTAAGAGCGGCGCAAGCCATCGCGATAGTCGAATTCATTAATGTAGATGGGCAAGTCAGGTAAAAACCCCTGGTCTTACGGAGGAGAACTCCCTCCAAATCTCCACTCCCATCGCCAACCCATAGATGCGAACACTGTTGCTGATATAAATAATTTACCATCACCTCATGTTTTATATCGTTCATGAAGACCGAGCCGGTTAGAGATCTCGTGGAGCGTCCGGAAATCGAATTTCTTGACGAGTCAAAATCCAATGGCTGAATGGGAATGGTGAAGTCATTCAGATTTATCAGCCCTGTAAGGACCCTCTCTGCTAAAAATCCCCTACTCGGCATCTGAGATGCCCTCCTCTTTCTTTCATCTATAGGCCGTTTGGCCATAAAATAACTAGACAGGCCCATTTTGTGAATTATTTTATCGGTACATATTCTAGTTGTTGGAGCAAACGAACGAAAAGATCGATCACGCGGGCCACCTTCAGGGGATCAAGTTGATCCCACAATATTGGTAAATAAATGAAAAAAAGGAGCGTCTGTAGGCTGAATATCGAATAAGTTAGCATCTAGGTAGTCGGTAAGGGGAACAGAAACGATGGTACCCAATAGCAACTGTGGCATAGTTGTGCTTCCAGACCGTTCAAGTTGAAACCACAACACGAGATGGGGCTTGATTGCAACAGCGACGAAGCTTGAAAAACTTACAATAGTAACGAACTTAAGCAGTTATGCTTGTAGAGCTTCCAAGCTGATATTCAACTGTCACGCATGTAATCTGCGTTATCCGGATAATAGGGTTACATTCCACTACGGTCGTCCTCTATACGGAGGCTAAGTAGCAGGCTTCCGAGACAACCAAGGTCGGAGCATAGCATGAGAAACAAGACAATGGCGTGAAAGCTAGAAAGCGAGGAAGTGAGATGAAGATATTTGAGTTAGCGCAAACCCTCACTCGGGAACTTTGAGAGGCAAGACAGCTATAACTACTAGCGAGAACTCTACTCGTTAGTGCGACTCAAATAGTACGAGTTGGCTTACGGTCCAAGCAAGATAGGTTAGGTTACCAGGTTGTCTCGAAACTGGTGTGCAGTTACAAGCCGCTCGGGTATGATTTAAATATAGACTCGAGTAAGTACTTACATATAATAATCAATAGCCGCTGGATTGACAATGATCTAGGCTAGCTTCAGCCGCAAATAATGGCAAACGGCAGGAACTGAAGCCCAATGATTCTAGAACCCAAGGAAGTGGATGTGAGTCGCTTTTCAGTGCCACCTAGTTCTACTCGACCGTGGAGATAAACTGTTGAAGGGCTAACTAAAACTTCCAACTATTATACTGGAAAACCCGTCAAGGTGCATTGTAGCCGGGATTCGTATGAAGAGCTACATAAGACCGTAGCTGACTGCAGTTCTCCGATACTACTTCGTGATAACCATAGACTCCCCCTAATGCTACATGCGTAGTACCCAAGAGTTAACAGTAGTACAGTATCTTCTCGGCTCGTTCTTCTAAGATGTTAGGTGGGTACCTAAGCGGTTACCAAGGTATATACCCAGGTAGCAACTATTGAATGAATTATCAACTACGCCTATAGCGTATATAGATACCTTCGGTCCGAGGCTTTGGTAACTACGATGCATGTGCCACGTGAAGCTCGAAAGCACCGGCGCTTTGAGAGGGACTCCATTCGGACAATGTTGGGGAGAAAACGTGAGGTGGCGGATGTTTCTTAGCAAGGACAGAGGGGATCTAGGCAAGCCAAAGCCGATGTGCGAGGCAATATATTGATGCTGAGCTGGGTTGGAAGTCTAGACCCTTGTAGTTGGCATATGCAGTTCTGGCAGGTATAGCTACTCTGACCCCACGGGCTTAGAGGCGCATTTTCCAATAGGGAGGCGAATTCAAGTTCTAGTTTCTTCCAAATCGAGCCCGATGGCCGATGTATATGACTGCTGTGTGATGAGGCACGTTGTCGCGATCGTTACGATACGGTTCAACAGTGAAAAGATGCGATATCATTGGTGCACAGCCGAGACTCTATGCATACTGCAGGCACTGTCATATTTCTCGTATTCTCGGCGCAAACTGCATGCGTGCTTTTCAATAACAGATCCTCTAATAGGCGAGCGCACCAAGTATCTTACCTATCTACGACCTAGATTCGTAGCGAAGCTGTAAGCTACGGTCCGATTCATGTCGCGTGGGTTGCACCGAAATGCTTGATAGATAGCCACAACGTTTCGAACTATTAGTTTGCCCCATAGAGCATGGCGCTTGGCGATAAGTGGTAGCTTCTAGGGGCTGGTTCGAGATAATAGTCGTTATCAGCAGAGAAGAGCTAATGTCTATCCTAGTCATATGCCATCAACGCCCTCCTCTCATAGGGGCCAATATAGGAAACAGAGGCAGGCCGGATCATGAGAGCTACATGCCTACCCCAAGATAATCTATATGATGCATATACGAAATAATTAATCATTCTGATAGATCATATTGGCCATCTACTTCAAATGATATTGCTCACGTTCTCTATTGCGCACTTCGAAGTGTATAGATCTCTATACCTAGCAAAGTGATAGAAAATGGCATAGTTACTAATATCTAACATAATTTCGATCTTAGAAGTCGAATCTTATCAATCGAAGATACTATTTGTTGAACCATTCTCAACAAGGGCCTTATTTTATCTCGGTAATCCGGGTATTCACTATTGAGCTATTGATCATCGCTGAAGTTATGGAGCGTTACACCGCAGCAAGCCCTGCCGTCTCCTGTTCTCTATCTATACACTCTCCCCAGCTTAACTGCCTACATGTATGTAGTAAGTACCAAATACCTGCCTGGGTAGGTAAATGAGTATTTTGGAGTCGAAATGAAGTTTTAGCTGTCAAACCAACCTCCGAGGCAAAATTTAGACTCATCTCCTAGTAAACGCCAGTAAGATACGCCTCTGGAGTTATCGTACTTAGGTATTATATAAGGGAATAGCACTCTGACGACATAATCCATACCAAAATGCAGTGGATGTTCTAGACGCATGCTCGAACATTGCGGCTGAATCTTCCTTGACTAGTCGAGACGTGGGCACCTAAGACAGCAGCTCAACAACGTGGTAGTTCAGGGATTCGTGCCGATCAACTGAGCACTCCTTGCACCGTGTGTATATGAAGAGCGTCCACAAAGGTACCTTATCGTCGTAATTTTCAAGATCTATCGTAGATTAAGGGAGTTCTCATAAGCTAAGGCGAAGCTTGACACGACTACGAGAACATTATTGAGTAGGTACCTAGACAAAGCACCTACAATCACAAAATCTCCATTAAAACCTGTAGTAGAATTATCTAATGATTTGTGACATCTAAGTCCTCGCTATATGAATATTATAATGTATCTGTAAACCAAGAAATGTCGGGTGCGCTTATCTTTCCAAGCCCTCTCCTACTTAGAAGCCTGAACAACTACGGGATATTTACCCAATTACAACTCCTCATTTCCGTCGCACTGTTGCCACATGATAACCTTGCTTACTTCCATTGACGGACTGGTCCAGGTTGGTAACCACGAATTCTGTGCATTCCAAAAGTCCTTCTTGGTGTTAGGATTATTGTCAATCCACGGCTTGCCGCTCTTGGAATCCTCAAACCAACCGTTAGTGCCACCAACGGCAACGTTCAATATCAGGTAGAATCTCTGGTCAAAGGGGGTGCTGAAACGTCCCGTGCGCGACCATGAATCCACTAGACGCGAACCGTTGCTGGTTGCCTCAGGGAAACCACCACGCTTCCAGAGCGGTTCATCAAAGTTAGTGTAGAGGACCTGCAGGAGGCGGGAGTTGACATAGGTGAAAAGGTATTTCTGGGACCACTCGACGCCGAAAGTATTAAAACCGGAAGAGTATGTTGTATGCAAAGCCTTACGCTTTACGTTAGTCTTCCACCAAGCGTCATTGTTAGGATCTGGCCCCCAGTGCAGAGCCGACGACACGATATCATTGCCGCCTTGACCGTATGTCCAGTTGTTCCCCCGGCTTTCCATAATATCGATCTCGCCGCTAGCTGGCCAAGGCCCGTATGTATCATTAACGGGCATCATCCAGATGGCTGGCCAGAGCCAATCTCCCTGGGGAAGTTTAGCGGTAACTTCGACGCGGCCATATTTGATAGTTGCGCCTTTCTTGGTATGAATACGGCCAGATTTAACAGGAGGGACGATGGTTGCATTCCCGACAGTGGTATTAGTCGCAGCTATGCAATCAGATGGCTGCTTGGAAGTACAGGTTCCATCTTCCAAGAGGTTGATTAGAGAATCTTTGTTGACTAGATTTGCGTCTTGAAGAGTCGGCTTGATGAAAAGATGGCCACCGTGTACATAGACATTCTCATCACCTCCGGTGGTCTCTTCAAATTCGCCGTTGCTACATATAAGCTGTCAGTTTCAATGAAGACGTGACAACAAGGTAAATTTTTCCTTACCCAAAGCCACCGACTTGGACCTCTTTTGTCCATACGTTGTCATTGAAGGTTGCGAAATTATCTTCAAGTACTAAACAGTAATTATGCTTCGCGACGGATCGTAGCCCGTCCCATACCAGAAAAGCAGATATGCCCAAACCCACTAAGAACCCCGAAACAGGAAGAATAGTGACCCATTTCTCCCTGTGATCCTTTTTTTTGAGCCAGGGCTTCTCTACTTCTTCTCCTTTTTTAAGCCTTCGCGAGTGAAAATACCGTGGCGCAGCTGCTCGTCTAGTAACACCAGAGTTCTCACTAGATGGTGGGCGTGAAGTTGACGACGACGCGAGAGGGTTTATCGGTTCTACCCGACGTGAATGTTGGGAGTCTCCCATATTATCCCTCGAGGGACCCCCATCAGTACTAGGTCTAGGTAATGTTGCCGGGTGAGAAGAAGAGCTACTCGCTTGCTGTTCATCCATTTTACTCCTCGCTGCTATGAACTAGCAAACGATATCAAATATGGACTTGAGAGCAAGGAAACCTTAAGCGTAAAATGAGCGAATGATATAATAGAGAGAGGATGCAGGCTGCAGTCACAGGCAAATATATTCTTGAATGCTGATAGAAGACTATTTAAGAGAACAGAACATAAAATATAGTTACATACAACATATATTAGGTTAAGTATACTATACGTACGTGCTGTACCTTATCTCGGACGGTTACTGTGTTCCTGGCATGTATGCATGCCAACATGTAAGCAAGAGGTAGGTGCTACTACATTAGGTTGTTCGTGATAGATACTTCACATTCCGTACTTACATTCATGGACGCGTCTAGAAATGCAGGTGTATCCCCTTTAACTAGCTCCAGCTAATAGAGTGTACTTGGCCCCCTTGAAGCTCTACACGGTACCCCAGGCTCAAACTTAGTAGCGAAGGGTCTTACCATAAGTCTCTACCTAACCGTATAGAGTTGCCAAGGAGGGTTGCAGTTGACTGCTGCATGTAGTTGATGGGGCGAAAGTGGGGGAGGGGTGCCAGGCCAAGTCTTCGGGTCATAGCGACTCGATTAGACGAATCTTGGATCTTAGCGGGAATTTAAGGTCTCCAATATTGAAAGTGGCGCGCTACGAGAACTCGAGATGGTGCTGATTGTGTCGACCTTTACCATTGTATTGACGATGACAAGGTAAATAATAGCGAAGCTAGACTCCAAAAGGGAAGCGGATATACTTCTGCATGCATGGGTGCTTGATAGTCGCTTATATGGAATACGATTAATGAAAGCTGTAAATAATCTGGTGGCTGGCTAAGAATCAACGCATGGTTACATTCTAGTTATTGATATATTACAGAGGGGCAAAAGAATTCTGAGGAATATTAACGCCTCTGTCGATGGTATCGCCAAGCTGATAAAATATTGATGGCTAGACTTTCATAGGTAGTACCGTGCCAACATGCACCTATTCGAGTCCAAGCCTTCGCATTGAGCCTTTGACTATAGTACTACCTAATTCACATCCTCAGGGCTCTCATCTATCGAGCTTCTTATCGCGTATTTTAACCCGTATTGGTAAGAGCTCCATGGAAAACAAGTATTTGATTCACCCAAGGTACATACAAAGAGATGAATTAAATAATTAGTTACGTCAAGTAGAACATTCGCAAGGTTATGTAGATGATAAATAATACCAAATTTAGGAAACGGGAACTTATCTAAAGTTATCCAGAAAATTAAGGTTTAATCCGAGATCATCTAGCGTATGCGCATTAAGATCATCAAAGTTAAGTACCTCTTAACTTTAGGTACGCATTAACTATGTAATAAAGATCACTCTTCAAACAAGAGTTACTAAACCCAACGATGACATTATAGTTAGTTAGTTATCTGTATCAAATATCGATCTTTAAACTTTAGCACTTAATGCGAAAAATCGAACTGCTATTTAAAACAAGATTTACAAGATCACGTCTTGACCTATTGGTTTAAACTCTTCTTTAACTACTTAAGTTAACTAACTATACTTTATAAGACCTGCTTCCTCGGCCTTGACAGCAGCAATTTTAATCCAATATCGCCCTATAATGCTAACAAGAATAACGAATGACTTCAATAATAGACTGTGAACGTTTCATTGCTACCAAGTACATAATATTTGGCCACCATATATTCGTTGATGTGCTGCCGTTGTTCTATGAAACGTACTTCCATAAGCTACCTCTCGTAAAGAGAAAAGAAGAAAATGCATTCATATATTTTGCCTTGATAGGTATTAGTCACTCGTCGCCTTATCCTAAATAGTCTCATGGAAGAGTATACCCATATGATAACTATCAAAAAGTTATTGTTGTTTTAGATTCATTTTTTTAGTTGCTAAATTTACGCGACGCTCCGCCACAAGGAACAACCCTTCCTAGGTAATTAAATCAATTAAAATTCTCGCGATTCCATGCTCTGTTATATTTGTAAATCTTTGACGCCATGAGAGGTACGGTAATATCATAAACAATGGGATACGCTGTCTTTCTAGTAGAACCGAAAACCCGTTCTGTACAGAGTTTACTCCAGCTAGCATACCCTTCAATTGGATAGTGACGGCATATCTTCTAATTATAATAGAAAAATGCCATTAACTTGAACCCTAAAATTAAGTTAGCTGTCAACTTCGCTGTATGTAGGTAACCCGCTATGGGCGTTAACCTGCTACGATAGTCTTCACCTATAGGTTCAAATCTATCGTAATAGAGCATAATACATAATAGATCTGAAGTTCTTCTCAGTGCCGCTAGTTATATGAAGTTATACTTGGTAAAGAACTTTTACGTTCATACTTTATCACGTGAAAAAGACTTCGTTATTCCGCAAGGAGCTTTAACCTACCTAATACTATGAGAGCTTGTGGCTATAAACACTGAAAGCGTCCTCTTTAGATGTATTGTCTGGAATCCTGATAGTTGCCACGTGGTGGAACCAAACAGTGTGGAAACAACTTTGTTGTTCCGTGAGGAACTCTAAACCTATCCGACGAGCCTACGGCTCGTATGCATACAAACAAGTTCTTTGTCCTAGATGTCTTACCTAGGATCTTGACAAGTTCCTCCATTCCCAGAAGATGAGACGGATAATTACTGGGGATGCCAATAGAGATTGTCGTATATGCATACATAAAACAAGCCACGCCCATTCACCGTCTCCTATATGCCATGCACATAGTTAAATATAACGGGACCTGCCAGTATTGCCTTATAATGGTATCTTCTTCGATTCTTTATGATTCGTATACTTATATAAATATAATACCTACTTGATACGTGTGGCTAGGATGGTAGGATTGCGTCGTGGTGGTCGCAAATAGAAACAACACTACCTGTTTAGATGTAAATTCCGGGTATATATACAGTACAGGCCATGCCGCCAGAGTAATCTAAGCTACTTCAAAAATACTCGAATAACAACTGCGAGTCTTACCACGAGGTATATATCATTAGGAATATCGACGCGGACCATCTCCTTACCATGGCGTTGAATATGACCAAAAATAGAAATAGAAATCCTCGAAAGTTGGTACTAAAAGCCGTATAGAAATGATATGACCTGATAACCGGGAGACGCCAAATGGCATACTAAGCTAGGGAGGCCGGGAGATGGCGTCCACGCAGCTATATGGAGTTGAAGCCGTCGATAGCGCCCCCGATTGGTTCCCTTCAGGAGTGCTAAAACAGGATATCTATCCGGCTCTCGTAATTATCTATGGGCCCTACCACGGTAAGTGTTTGAGAAGTCTCCAGCTACCTAACCTAATAGTTTATTGTAAGGTGAGTTATGGGTAGGTGGATGACTATTTGAGTTTAATGAAGGAGCCGGCACATGTCCTTAAGATACTTGATTTGAATCTTATTCCTTCAAATGTCTCTTCATTCCGCCATTCATCTGGCTGTACGTAGTGAGAGCCTAACCGTAGTCGTCGAGTATACCGAGACCTAGATAACGCCAGCGGGCCCTGAAACAGCGGCTTTTATTCAGAGAACATCCAACGAGGCGCAGATTGTGCCAGGACCTTGGCATTGTCCTCAACGATGGAACGTATATAATCAGCTATATTTTATCTCCGATAATGTTCGGGGACAAGATAGACGTCATTACCGTGGAACGTCAATGGCGGTATTAGGGCTCGATATAGAAACACGAGGTAATCCGACAACTAAGAGGCGCTGATCTTATATATAACGAGGCTGTCCGGTATTAGAACTGTCTGTCTCATAATATCGCATCGGATGCGCATAGAGATAACTGGGGTTAAAACATGATAAGCGTATAGGATTGCGGGTATATGGTGATCGGCGAAGTCAAGCTTTACACTAAAAGAGGCTTACATGGTAGCATGGGGGCGAGGTGCACGGGTCTGCCTATGTACGGCAATTAGATGGATCTGGGGCCGGAGATTTATCATGATAATTATGTTGATATTATGTGGAGTTGATCCGATTGATTCAGAGGTGGGTATGGTATGTCAAGCTTCCCTCAAGACTGTAAATAGCAAATAGCAAATAGAAAATAGCAATTGGCGAATGGCGAATGGCGAATGGCGAATAGCGAATAATAACGAATAACGAATAGTAAATAGCAACCGAGTAGTACGTCAGAGTTTCATATTAACGACGACTTATACACTAAAGACCCACAATGACAAGTGACAGGTGGCGGTGGAAGGGGAGGCGGAGAGAGGAAGAGGTAATTTAGATGACAGCTGAAATGGGCTAAATGGAGTTAAATGTAGTTAAATGTAGGACTCGTTCAACTTTTCGGAGTGGGAGCGGGACCGAAAACCGAAGGCACCTATTGTCGGTATTGCTTTTTCTTGTTTCTTTTTCCTACTACTTCTAGTAAAAGCTATCGAACATAGGACGAGAAGGAATGCATATTGACAAGTCATATTTACAAGTTGATGTGTAACCTATATAGATAGATACGGAAGTCTTATTCAGATCTAGCTATTGCGTGTATAACATCTATAAGACGAACGATTGGTTGATTTTCTTCATCATGGCTAAAAAAGATCGACAGCCCCCACGGACCCATGCGGGCGAACAAAAAGAGACTAAACGAGAGTGAGTGATATTGTACATCCCCTGACCTGGATGCCTCTGACCTTACAGCCAGCCCTATTGGAAATATGAACCCCTGCCCATTCGAATGTTGTAAGTGGTGATAGAACGAAACAAAAAAAAGAGAGCCCTTCATAATTGCTGAGATTCGAGAGGAATACGATCCATCGTACACTACCAAGGAATACCAATGACACCGTTTTCCGCTCCTTTCCGTTTTTGCCAGTCCCCACCCTATTAAGAATAGGGGAATTCTTCCGCGAGGAAGGATGCTGCTCGATCTAGTAAGTCTATTCTATGACAACCGACCAATGATACCTTGCCGTCTAACCCAAAAATTGAAATCTCGAGAACAGATGAAAATGAAGATACAAATAAAAATAAAAATAAAAAGTAAAAGAAAAAGGAAAGAGGGGAGAATCCGCCACGCCAGCTGGATGACGAACCCCACGTTAATGAACGAAAGTGGATAGATGAAACGAAAATAATACCATGAGATCTAATAGGGGAAGAAATGGTATAAAGAAAGATTAAATCGTCGAATCGTAATTCGCAAGGTACCAAGCCCTAGGGACACTGCCCTATGCCGTGCAACCTGCGCGTCAGCGTTGCATTACTACATGCTAATTGCATGTGTCAAAGAAACCCCGTAAACTCCACGAGCCTCTTTGCTGTCCCTACCTATCCGACGTGTCCGACATATAGGAAAGCCCACAGCCCACAGCTCACAGCTCACAGCTCAGAGCTCAGAGCTTCAGCCCACCTCGGAAAAGTATCCGCCGGCTAGGCTTGCGAGGTTGGTGGTGGTGAAGCGTGCTTATACGATCGTTATTATTGATGACGTCGGCCGAGAAGATATACCCGAAACTGCAGGTGCTTTTGGTCGCCAGCAACGAGTCATGAGTGGTGACAGCTGAAATCATTGAAAGTCCTTCTAGGCTCTCCTATACCTGACAGATTGGAAGGCTTTGGCAAGTGCCTAGCAGTTCTGGTACTGGCTCGTTCTCTCTGTAGGAATCGAGATGAGACATGTGGAGACTTGATACACTCTTTGGCACATATATGAGAGTATGCAGTCTCGTTTCATCCCGATCTGGATCATCGGTAAGCTTATCTTCGTATTTTCCTTTCCGCATGTCCATGCTTTTCCCGTTACAGGGGTGATATGATGGGGTTCCTGGTGTGTATAAGACGCTGAGCTCGCGGGTCAGATATTCATAGAATAGACGTCTCGATAGAATCACGTCAAGACTGTCGGTTTCGAGACTATCTTTCCCCTGACCCACTACTTCATAATCTACACTCTTTGCGGTCCTGCGTGGACTAGGCGGCGGCGTAGGCACATTAGGCTGGGGGCCGAGCGGTCCTGGTCTGATACGGTATACAGAGTTAGCTACTATTCACTAAATTCGACACCCCCGGTGAGAGAGCAGACGTTCCGTAGAGGTCCGCACTACTACAGCAATGTTTCAAAGTGAAAGCACTCCGGGGGGTTGGCAAGGGGTCACTGATACTGACCTAGGGCCTGGAGTAGGTGGGCGAGGGGGGTGGGGAAATGAAACCGGCTCGCGTGCGGCGAACCAGACATTCATAATCCGAACGGCAAGGATAGAGATATTCTCTGCCATGAGCCTCTGTAGCCACTCCATCTCTGCTGAAGAATGTGGACTGGGTGGCGGTGTGGGTACCGGCGGACGGGGAGGGATTGGGGGTGGCCGAGGCGGCCCTGGAGTTGGGGGACGCGGCGGATCTGGGAATGATATCTTCCCGGGAACTTCCATATAGTACGCTGCCGAGTCGAACTTGGCGCGGTAGAATATCTCCTTGTCGGTATTCTTTGACGATAGGACCGATGTTAGTCCTAGGCTAGGGGGAACTGACATAGTAAAGTATGGCATCTTTGAAATCTTCGGACGAGTTTTGCAAAATAATCACGTTTGATGTGTCTGCGTCTTAGAGTTGAAATCGCCGTGATGGTGACGAGAGAAGTTGTATTCAAATGTGCTTCAAGGTAGCCATTATATAGTTTTCTCCTGACTTAGGGAGAGCGTATTTCCTGGTCGAGGAGGAATAGGGGCACGGCGAAAGGAAGCAAAGGATGTAGGTTAGATGACGGGTCGGGACGTACCGCAACGGATTTCCCATGATTCCACTGCTCAGCAACCGTACCGAAAGAAGCTCTCGTGAGCAGTCCTGTGAGGATAAAATAGCCTACCCTGTTCGCCATACCAAGGAGCATACCACCATGTTATCATTTGTGGTCCTCTCCACCATAAGCTCCATACTCTCACGGAATCAATTTGCGACGTAGAGTCAGTCCTGCGCCTTTATTATTTGCGGCTCACGAGCAGATCCCTCTTAGACAATCTCTAAGTGTCAAGCAAACCTAAGTCATCGCAGCGTACTCTAGAGGATGAGTCTGGTACGAAGCGTGCATATATCTCGTAACCTGCGGAATGGCAGATCACCAAGCACGCCGCGATCTTCACCATGTCCCCTCGCAGTATATTTCTTTAGAAGTTAGGCATACTGGTTGGCGCAGATCCGGCTATATTCGAAAGTTGTACACGGATTAGGCATTTCGTGGCCGAGTAAGTCAGCTTGAGCTCACAACGGCAAGATGAAATATTAGGTATAGTGTCACTTAATTTGAACACGTAGGTAGTACGAATGGACTTGGTAGACTTTTAGCTATACGTAGTTCACTCGGCGTTGGGCGGACAATAGGAATATCAAGTTCTGCGGCGGAGTCCTCAGCTGCAAATAATTCTAATAAGGCTAACAATCTAACTTCTAGGTAACCACTTAAGCGAGAACGAACGAAAATAAGCGACCCAAGAGGATCATATATGGTAACACCGGCAGTCAATGATGCGGCTCATGATAGCCTAGGGGGGATATCCTTTGGTGATTGGCCGCCCTACAGGCTTCGAGCCTCATGTAACCGAGCAAGACGTGCAAGTTGGTGGCTTCTTGGTTACACCATCACGCGAGGTGACCCAGAGATGAGTGAGAAATAGAATAGCTACCATAGCCGCGCCGTCTACCCGCCGTCCGATAACCCTCCGATTGGCCTACTGAAGCCATTCGTCATTTAACACGATAGTCTTTGACTGGTCCCCGTGACCCGATCCCACGGTCGGCACACGATTGGGTTCCGAAGCCACGACCATGCCGATGACACGGACCCATTCATTGGTACGATTCGATAGGCTATATATCATTTGTTAGAACCCATCCCTTATTTGTATACACGCCGAAGCTCGCAGAATGCTATAAGGGGGCCGAACGGTTTACCCTTCGGTATGTATAACTTACGCATGCATTATTCCGCGCTGAAGTACGACGTCACCTGGCTTGCACAGCGTTTCGACAAGCTCGCCGTATGTGCCACGCCCGTTGACCACATCAAATGAGTCAGGGGGAGTGATGAGGCTTAAAGTCCCACTCAACACGACAAGATAATCCGTAGATGTCGTACGGTGCACTACGCCCTCTGTATTGGGGGCAATGTCCAAGTAGTACATATTAAGACCACCGGGAACTAGAAGAAACGCGGCAGGTCAGCATATTCTATTTGTGGGAATTGTCAGAAGTGGAGTTTGGATTCCTAAGACCTATCATAGATGATGACAGCTTCTAAACATGCCGGAATAGGCAGCTTCCGCTTAGAACTGGGAGAGAATCAAATAAGAAGGATAAGGGGGATACACATACGCACGATTCCAAGTCCCGGCACGGGGTCTAATTCCAGATTGCCACTTGATTGCTTGTCAGCTCTTTCTGTCACATGTAATGCTGCGGGCTCTCGCAGAATGAATCGAGATGATTGCATCGTTATAAGGAAAGGGAAATATAGAGCGAGACCCACTATCCGTCGTTGCTAGTTGGCAGTTTCTTGCTAGATGCTACTCTAGCCCTTCTCAACTCGCCTCCCATAATAGGCTCCGGTTCGAGTTTATCAACCCGGACTTCTACTCCGGGTTCCGAGTGCTGCTTCGAGGAGCTGCTGGCCTCTAGAAGAGGGAGGTTGGAAGCAGTAATGCGACTGGGGGCGGATAGCTGGATTGGCGAAGACATCGTGTGATTTGTTTTAAAATAATTAAAACTGAAAAGTAAAATAAGTTGGATCGAATCGTGTTTGGGTTAAGAGTCGTGATGTTCAAGGTGTATAAGCTTGGTAGAGTTGCTTAATTTAGCCAGGCTCAGGTACTCAATCGACAAAATAGACATGATGCTTTATATACTCTCAAGACATGTATAACACATATGGCTAACTGAAGCGATTAGCTACAGTTTGAAGAATAAAATAGATGACAAATATATAAAATTAATCAGCAATAAATAGTTCTGAATAGCTTACCGATCAAGCAACGTAGAGGGGATCCGCAAAAATGGGCCAGGATCGAAGCCAGGATCGAAACCACGATGGAGCTAAACACCGAGACCACCTTAGAGGAGTGGAATTTGATGATAAATCACTACGAATTAATGCTAGTACCAACAATTAGGGAAACAAAATCGGGATAACTTCTCGACGATGTAGCCAGGGGATTGTTGGAACGACCCCTTTATTATCAAGAATCTGCTACTAGACGAGCTACATTAGGTATGTAATGTGCAACAGCATAATGGCCGCGGATGTTATAAGACACGGTAGCCTAGAAGGACCATAGGCATCCGACGTAGGGAGACTTGATGGAAAATAAACAAACGTACTGCTACCAAATTCGTAATCTCAACCTCATATGAAGAATTCCTTTTCCATGATCTGGTATTCCATATTCCCTGCCAAACGCCCATCGACATGCAAAAGAAAAAAAAAAGATTAGTTCTTTGGATTAGCGGTATCCTCTACCACGGCTGCGCGAACGACTACGACCTCGGAAGCTGTCATAGCTAGGACTACGTCGTCTATCATTATCGTAATCATTGTAGCTCTCTCTCTTTCCGCCCCGTCTTCTCGGAGGAGACCGAGACCTAGATGCGTAAGAACCCGAAGGACTACGGTTACGGCGCGTAGGCGGAGATCGGGATCTCGAGTATGATCGCGGTCGGTAGGTGTCGAAGTTATCACGACCAGAGCGACCAAAACGTGGCGGCGAGCGTGGTGGCCTTCCTCCACCGAATCCACCCCCTCTTCCTCCAGCCCTGGTAGGGCCTCTAGGACCGGGCGCCGGGAGTCGAGGGTCGATATTTGCGCCACGGCTTGCTGTCGGGGGAGAAGGCGAGAATTTGCGTCGGGGTAGAACAATAGAAACATTGATAACCGCTCCATCAAGAACAGCTTCATGCATGTGAGCAATAGCCGCCTCGGCATCGGCCTCGTGGACGTAGAGGATGTAAGCTGTACCACGATTGGTATTGTCTATAAAAAGGTCAGCCATTACGAGCACGGTACAAGAAAGGTGATGTGCACGAATGTACTCACACTGTCGATTCATAGGCATATCTAAGTCTCTAATAGGGCCATACTGGCCAAAGATCTCGTGCAAGTGATCCTCATTGATAGTTTTCGTCAGTTTTTCGACGACGATCTAAATATAAGATTGGAATTAGCATGGTGTTTCGGAGTAAGGATTCGTATAAATCATGCGATGATGGAGACGTGACGAGATATATTTAGAGCGAACCGACTGACCTTAGTACTGCCCCTAAGCGGACTCTCACTTCTACCCCGGTCATCACGATCACGACTTAAGCTTTTGCTCTCGCTGCGGGGCCTGCCGTTGCGACGGGGAGCAGGAGATGGTGATTTTGTAGGGGATCGACGTCGTCGAACCGGCGAAGGCGATCGAGAATAACGCGACTTTGGGGTCGGGGAACGCGACTCAAAACGGTCTCGCGAAGGCGATCGATAATCCATATTGAAGGATTGTATTCGATGTAAATAGAGGGATTAGTAGCCGATCGGAACCAATTGATTACCTCGCGATAAATAGTAAAAGGATCAATTAATAAAAGGTTGTAAGGCTAGAAGGCTGCGAAGATGGAAGCTATCGAAATTGAAAGTTGAAGCTTCAACAAAAGTTGCTAAGGCTGGAAAATCCCAGAATCGGTAAAGGTGGGTGTGGGTGGGTTACATTAGCGCATTCTATTACATGTATGTACTGAGGTACCTAACCTAAGGTACCTATCGCCTATGTTGGAGAAGGTACAGTACAGCCCTCCTTCAATACATTGTAGTGGAAGGTATGTACAATAGGTATCATGAGAAAGGCAGGTACCTAACCCAGGTATCTAAGGTACATATGTAATTGCACCTACATACCTACGCTTCCTGCCTCAGGCCTTATTAATGTCTGACCTAAAACTTGACATCTAAAATAACATTGAAAATAACATCAATATACCTAATACACCTACCTAGGTACATTATCTTCACATCAAAAATATTATATTTATTGTACGTGTCATATGGAATACATCATATTTTCAGATACCTAATAGGTACCCAGGTACTCAATAGATTCAAAATGCTATATGTGTGTATTTACGATATTCTCCCTCTTTACGTTAGATGTCTCCCTTCTCTTAAACACCAGACATGCGATACTCTAATATTCATATCTAAAATTAGGGTTCTCCCTATCCGTCAGGTCTTCAAAAGCGTGAGCCATCCTTTCGTCGCGAGCCTCGCTAACACCAGCCGCAGCTAGTTCATCCCGCTTCTTGTTCTGCCTTGACAGATAGAAGCGGAAGAACAAGAGGATAATAACAAGAAGAGCGTAGCAACCAAGATGAGTTGCAAATGCTGTATGGTATTTAGGTGCTTCGCGTGATAGAAATACTTGGGGGCCGATAGCGTTACCTGCCGACCAGAAGATGAAATTCGTGGCCACGACAATACTCTTCTTAGTCTGGCCTCCGACGTTACGAGACATCAAGGAGAGACCCAGGGTTTGCGCTGCCCAGAAAGACAGAGTGATATAGTAGGAGATGAGCAGTCCCACATGCTGTGCGAAGGTCTCGTTAGGTACGGTCATAAGCAAAATGGTACCCACGAATGATCTAGATGCGTTGTGTTAGTCGTGGTTGCATCCTTAGGTAGGTTCTAAATGAAACCGGGATCATGCTACTTACGGAATAACGAAGCCAAGCATAGTCAAGATGTTCTGATTGAACTTCTTCACCAGCCAAACTGAGCCTAGAAGCACTATGACGATATAAAAGCCGAGGACCATAGCCAGAAGCTGCGTCTGAAGGTTGCTAAATCCTAGACTCCCGGAGATAATCAAGTTCGCAAAGGCGCCGAGACCGCTAGTTGGTAGAGTCGTGGTGAACTGAATTCCGGCGTAGCACCATGTCTGGGGATCAGTCAACGCGTCCCAGACCTGTTCCTTTTTGAAAACTCGGTTCTGCAGACCGGTCTGATTATCTCGAACTCTTTCAACCATCAGGTGCTTATCCTCTTCGCTGAAGCACTTAGCGCGCATCGGGGAATCAGGCATCCACCAAAGGACGAAGACGCCGAAGATGGCGGAGATGATACCGTAAGCCATGAACAGCCATTGCCATGATCTGAGTGGGCCGTCTGTGATCAAAGTGAAACAGTAGGCGAGGAGCCCGCCGACAATCTGCTGGGCGCCGTTCATCATATACCAGTAGGTAACCCTCGAGGCCTGTTCTTCGCGTCTATACCACATAGCCGAGAGGATCACAAAAGCAGGTTGGCAAGCCGACTCGAACAGCCCTAGAAGCGTGCGGACGACTACCAACCCGACGAAATTTTCACATGCGGCATGGCAAGCCAGAACAACGCCCCACGCAATGATAGAAAAACCAAGGTATTTGGCGACAGGAACTCGGGCGATGATATAATTCTGCAATAGTTTTGCTGTCAGTATATCTCTCTAGCTCCTGTAACTAATTCAGAGGTTTGGGGACAACAATAGCAGGTCTTACCTGCGGGTACTCAACGACGAGGATAGTTATGTAGATACACGTAGTCAACCAAGAAAAATCCTGGCTAACTTTTCCATCAGGGGTAAGCATGCCGGTATCTTTCGGCAGGCCCATGATCGAAGAGAAGGATAGTGTGCCTTTGTCAATAGCTTGAAGGAAATAGGTTGTGATCATTACGACCAAGATTCTTCTGTCGATCAACTTCCGTAGTCTGATGTTCTCCTCGGGCGTTATTTCGATACGGATAGCCGACGAATATTTAGCGACTTCTTTGTCGACTTTGTCATAGTCTGCATGATCTCCCTTACCCTCGATGTCTTCAGGTGCCGAGTGTGCTCGCTCTACCTCCGCCATCGAATACCTCTTCGCGGTATCGTCTTGGTGAGGTGTTGCGGGCTGGACCATCTCAGGGTCGGGAACCTCCATAGACGACATCCTTATCCAGTGCGTTTGGAGCAATGTTTTCCGCAGTTGTGATGTTTAGGAGGTCTCGACGACTGGAGAGATGCACCACGCGGAAGAGTCTACCTGTGAGGATTAAAAAAAAAAGGAGATGAGGCAAGAGGTTGAGTTGAGAGAACGATGGCATTTTTATGCATTTACGTCTCGTATTATTAACACCCCGACCCTATCGAGCACAATAATGCGTAAGACTGCCTTGTATTGGTGCCGTGACATCGCAAGCGAGCGATCCAACAAGGGGTTGATGGCCGACCATTCTGTGAACTCTCATTTGTCTATATTAGCCTGGACTAGGAGCCACCTCGTCGGATTAGCACTAAGGACGGAGGGTATAATGCAGGCATATGATTTCAACGAATCACCTCAGAAATCATTACTTAACTATATTCAGCGAGGTAATAGTGCCTGGTTTAGTGCCAGGCTATCATAAATAAAATCTGGGCAGTCTGGGGCTCCCTGGGGATCAGCTGGGGCAAGTTCCCCAAAATCCGGGGGATGGGGATAAAACCCCAAAGACAACAAATCTGGAGTCCTTCCGAACCCTAGACTGACTCAAAGCAAATGACCCCTGCCGTTCTAAGCAGAGCTCCAACTTTTTCGGGAGAGATGAGCCTACGGCCACCGGGGGTTTTCCCCTCAGCAAGTTAGCTTCGGTGCCAACTATACCGAAACCATTGCCACGTCCAAAAGGATCGGAGTCAAATTCCCCATTGAAGATCAGCTGCAGCTGCTTACTCCAAGAACCTGTGCTCCTTCGGTTTAGAAGATTCCCGTGCTGTTCTTCGTCTATTATGTTTTATGAACAGTACTATAGCGGTATGATGGTGTAATTCTCATCACGTGGTAATGAGACCTTGAATGATTTTAGAGATTGGTATGAAATGGTGTGGGTATTACGACGGAGTGATATCCCGACAATTGGGGGCTCTCAAGGCGCTACGACGCAATGTGGAGTACACCAAAAGATGCACTATTCCTGACTCCTCATGAAAAGACTCTTGAATTTCCCCCATGCCTTGTTCTTAAAGGAGGTCGGGTATTACGAAGTATTACGGTGAAGTAAACTATTCGGTTCCTTTTCCGTTATACGATATCAGAAGGGGTACCAAGCAAGGAAATTAAGAGAGTTCTTGTCTATTACTTCGAATATATCCACCAACGTAGTTAGACACTCCCCTCCTTGATTATCCTCTCGGGTTGTAGACATCTTGAGGGCTAAGAAATTTACCTTACCTAAGATGCCGGCAGAAATCCACGGGATCAAGTCCAGCGACATCCACGCTAAGATTCAGCTCCTCATCGACGGACTGGTAAACATCAAAGACCAGACAGGGGAATTCTTGTTGACATTAGAAGATGGTCGCGTAATCGACACGAAAGGGTGGAACGACTGGGAATGGACCCATGGTATTGGTCTCAATGGTATATGGGCGTACTATTCGCTTACCGGAGATGAAAAATATCTCAAGATTATCGAAGATTGGTTTGCCAACCGATTCGCAGCCGGGGGTACTACCAAGAACATTAACACCATGGCTGTATTTCTAACACTAGCCTACGTATATGAGAAGACGGGAAACCAGACCTACCTCCCCTGGCTAGACAGTTGGGGTGAATGGGCGTACCATGATCTAGAGAGAACCAAATATGGCGGCATGCAGCACATTACATATTTGGAGGTGAACGATCAGCAGCTATGGGATGATACACTTATGATGACCGTCATGCCCCTAGCTAAGATTGGAAAACTACTTAATAGGCCTCATTACGTCGACGAAGCGAAGCGGCAATTTCTCATTCACATAAAATACCTATTCGACACGAAGTCCGGACTGTTCTTCCACGGCTGGACGTTCCACGACGGAGGCCACAATTTTGCGAACGCCTTATGGGCCAGGGGAAACGCATGGCTGACAATTGTGATCCCCGAATTCTTAGAATTGCTAGACCTACCCGCCAACGACCCGATTCGAAATCACCTTCTAGATACGCTAAATGCGCAATGCGAATCCCTCAAACCGCTTCAGACGTCGTCGGGCTTGTGGCGCACGCTTCTCGACCAACCAGAGGAAGAAGGCTCTTACATCGAATCGAGCGCGACGGCGGGATTTGCCTTCGGAATCCTCAAAGCACAGAGAAAGAAGTATATTGGGAAGGAGTATGAAGCCGTGGCCCTTAAGGCTATACGGGCGGTGCTGGATAATGTTGATGCCGATGGAGAGCTCCTGAATACATCTTTTGGCACGGGTATGGGTCACACGTTGCAGCATTATAAGGATATTCCAATTACGAGCATGCCGTATGGGCAAGCGATGGCTATCATGGCTCTAGTTGAGTTTCTAAGAGTATTTATCTAAACCGCAGATTCTATCGGATCCCCTAATGTGTAATCGACGTGATTAGTCCACATGGCTTGCTTTCTATATTCTATAACAATAGCCATTAGTCAAGGAGAGTCTTCTTCGCGAATTCTACTTCCTCGGCTGTCCCGCAGATCAGTCCTGCAGTTTCGTTCAGGTCTCCTAAAGGTCTTTCTAGTATATTCGTCCCATCAGCTGGGTCGATCGCGGCCCCGCCAGCACACTCGACTATCAGAGCGAGAGGGAACAATTCGTATAAACGTCGTAGTTTAGCCTTGCTAGTCGAAGTCACAGGTGATATATATATTCCGTGACCCTTGACTAGCGCATGAACTACATCTGGAACAAGCCCGCCGCTATACCGCAGCGTATATTTGTTCTGGATATAGTGCGTGATTAGACCCATGTACTTCTCGTCGTCCGCTGCTGCGCGGAGATTTGCGGGGGCAAAGTAACGGGTTTTATATGGCGATTCTGCTAGTCGAACGGCAGGCCGAATGACTTCGATTTCACCATCGCGAACTCCGTTTTCACCGATTCCCAGTTCGAGGCATGCTGGTTGGGAGCCCGGGACGCGTAGCGCAATGATAACTGTGGTCCGTGGTCCGTAGACACCGAGCACAGAGGCTACCAATTTGCTTGTCGGTGATTGGCCGAGTGCTGTCTTCCCTTGCCAAACACCAATAATTGTACCGACAGTCCAATTCGGTGCAATTATAGAGCTGCCATCTAGAGGATCAAACGCAACCGTATAGTTTTCCTCGGGAATATTGCTGGCCGAGGCCTCTTCCTGGGTTTGAACATGCCGCTCGACCGGATCCTCCTCGCTGCTGGCGGTCACGACAAAAGGACAGCGTGAAATGGCATCTCGGATGCTGTTCTCGGCTAATACGTCCACATTCAATTGATCATCACCAAAAGCATTCGCGCTGCCCGCCTGCGAGACATAATGTGAGGTTCTGAGCGATTTGGCAATGTCCGAGATGCAGTTGATCAAGGTCGGCAGTACCGAGTCGATCAATCCCTTGTACGCCTGCGAGGGGACGGCAGAACGCAGCTGATGCGTTAAGTCGGAGCCGGTCATATCTCTCTGGCAATTGAAAGGGTTCCAAAGTCCAGACTGTCTATTTTAAAAACGAGTATTATTATTGAAGCCTCATTCTTCTGACCGAACTCTACGGGGATTTTTAGCCCTCAAAATAAAATCAATATGCAATTAACGGGTCACTAGTTTTGAAGCTGATCTCCCGGCCATTATCGCGTTGCTTGGGATTAGAGTTGAAGAACAAGACATTGAGGACAACTTTACTACAAGCGAATCTTCAAGACTTAGTGTTATAGCCCGAAGTTAATATAGATATTCACTCTAAATATATAGCTTAGAGACAGATAGCAAGGGCCAGTTTTAATCATTAGCCAACATGTTTCGTATGCGACGGTTAGAACATAGAGGGTAAATAATATTACAAAAAGTAGATAGGCACGAGGTTCGAAGAGTCATCTACCCTATTAGCTTGGCTCCGGCCAAGAAAGCGAATAAGATTTCAACCGATGATATCCACGGTGTGAAGAATGGAAACTCTTCGTGTTATCGAAAAGACATTTCCGCGATCCGGTATCCGAGATCCGATGTATTGACACATCCGAACTCCTTTCCCTAGTTTGCTTTTAAATAACTACGTGATCACCTCGTAGACGATTGTCAGATTACTTTAAACTTATGTTTAATATCTAATAGCTATTGTTTATATTATATTACTTTCGCGTAAATATATACCCAAAGTTCAAGCTTCAAGTGTTTTACCCTTCATAATGCCAGGTCGTACTCAGTCTTTTCCGGATTGCAACGAGAGATCTTCAAACCATTATGATCTACTCGATAACTATTCCGTCTCGAGAAATGGATTCCTTCCAGAGCGAGAACCCCTAAGCCGTCTACCACATCGATATTATACCCCGTGGGAGTCTATACTGGATGATCTCCCATCACTGCTGAACAGCAAGTCGATCCGAAAGGCTGTGGATTCTATAGGGGTGCTTTCGACGACCAAACTACACACAAAAGAAGAATGGCAACGAGCTTACGTAGTATTATCATTCTTAGCACATGGATACATTTGGGGCGGCGAGAAGGCGTCAGAGGTATAACCGATCTTAATCTAGGTAGACTTACTACACGTGTAGCTAATAAGTGATTAGGTACTTCCTCCGGCCATATCAATACCCTTTCTTCAAGTTTCGGAGCACCTCCGCCTTCCGCCAGTTGCGACGTACGCTGCTCTGAACTTATGGAACTTTACTTGCAGTGGACCCGACTTTCGAGATCTTGACAAGTTAAAAGCCTTGCATACATTCAGCGGCACAGACGACGAGTCGTGGTTCTACACGGTGTCAGTAGCAATGGAAGCGGAAGGCGCCTATATAATTCCGACTATGCTCCAAGCACTCGAAGCAACGCAACATCGAGATTACTCGACAATAATCAGGGCATTAGACCAGCTAAAGATCTGCATCGGGAGGCTTGGCAGACTACTCGATCGGATGGACGAGAAATGCGACCCAATGGTCTTTTACCACCAGATTCGTCCGTATCTAGCTGGGAGTAAGAATATGGCTGCTTCAGGTCTCCCTAATGGTGTCTTATACGAAGACGGGAACGGAGTACCCTGTTGGAAGCAGCTGAGAGGTGGTAGCAATGGACAAAGCTCACTCATCCAATTCCTTGACATTGTCCTTGGAGTCGAACATACTTCATCTGGGGGTAGTGCGCGCAAGAATGCGGCATCAACTCCAAGGACGAGCGAAACCGTAACGAGTTTCCACGAAGAGGTTCGCTCCTATATGCCAGCACCGCACAGAGCGTTTTTAGAACACGTCTTACAAATGGGCAGTATAAAGGAGCTCGCGAGCAAGCAAGATGGCTCGAACAAACAAGAACAGATGCAGCGATCTTTTCAAGCTGCTACCAAAGCTCTTGGAGACTTTCGCAATAGACATATGCAAATCGTGACGCGATACATCATTGTACCGTCAAGAAAACAGGTCCAAGGTCGAGTAGTGAATTTGGCTACAGCATCATCGCGATCAAACGAGGGCTCAGAAAGGCAATTAACTGGGACTGGGGGGACAGCATTGATACCCTTTCTAAAACAGACGCGGGATGAAACGTATCTGGCGGGAATTGTGACGCCGAAGACATGAATATGGGTAGAATTAGGTACCTTATGTAAATTGTGTTCGTAGATCCAAGATAAGCTGTACCAAAATTCGGATGAGGTGGTGAACAGAAGTATGGAAGCTCGGATATCAAAGGCGCTTTGTTGTGTGAAGTGGGAAGAAGTAGATTTAGGTTTAGGTTTAGGTTTAGGTACCTAGGTAGGTTAGGTAGTTGGAAAGACCCACAGGGACCACCTATTACCCGTAAGATCGAGTTCCCCCCTTTTTTCCATCCGCCTTCCGAAGTTCCGACATCCGGTTCTAATAAGGTCAAGTCCAATATGTCTCAGTTCCAAGTCTCTACCTAACATAATTATAATTATAATCTCACTTTCGATGTTGACGCATAAATAAAGTGATAATGTCTTCTCCAATGGTTCGCACGCGGATCGCTAATGCTTGCGATACATGTAAACAGCGTAAAGGTAGGTGCACATGCATGCATTTATTCTCCTATTCGTCCATTTATCTATCCGCCTAGGGGACGTCCTATAAATGTAACTCTACATATAATTATATAATTATATAATTAACCACGTTGTAGTCAAATGCGATGGAAACTTACCCTGTAGTTACTGTAAGCGTCGGCAGGGAGATTCGACATGCCGGTTTTCACCTACGCCTCGTCGTCGGCCGAGGAAACCACATTTGCCTTCTCCGGAGACGTCCGTAACCCAATCATCCGTTCCGTCGGTAGGGCCGGATGTATCTGCCGATGTTCCCGTTTCTTCCGCCGAACCCTCTTGCACTCATACCGCTCATACAACTCAAGCTCGCACGTCAGATGATATCACCCTTCGTAGCGACGCCTCCGCTGAGGAGGAAGCCGACGTGCCCCGCGAAGCCCGGTTATTGCGAGATGCTCATGGAAAACTAAGTACGCATACAGTTTCAAACTTCTTCCCGGAAAGGCTTATGAATGAGCTAATTAAGTAAACCCAGCCTTCGTCGGAGACTGCGCGCCGCTTTCTCTTTTCCAGACTGTACGCCAGATAGTGACATCTCGGGTAGATCCGAACGCGTTTACTCCACAAACAGGACAAACGGGTCGGGTTTCAATGTTGGAAAACTCTTCCTCCTACCCGTCATTTTCGACTATCGGCAAAGAACCACATGTGGATTCTGCTACTGCCGGACAGCTAGTGTCATCGTTTATATCAGTGGTAACTTCGTTGGGTCATTTATCAGGTATTTGGTATAAGTCATTGTCTAACCCCTATTGCAGACCTCTGGACTAGTCAATCTCTTCGAGAATGAAAACCTCGCGAACAGCATATCGGTATGGATTGCTAAAGAAGGAGAATCCGCCGACGCAACATCTGCAGTCAATTACTTAGTTTTGGCCATTGGTTCGCAGTCTGTCGACGAAGAATTTGCTGCTAGGTCTTTTCAATATGCGAAGACCCTAGCCCTATCTTGCCTTGGTGGTGATCTAGGAATTGAGACAGTTCAAGCTTTCGCGCTTGTGACCATATATATGCTTCGAGCATGCCAGATCAACGGAGCTTATCTTTTCTTCGGTAAGTTGCATAGCGGAATACTAAAATGTCGTAGCTAAGCGTTAAAGGTATTGCTGCGCGGGCGGCGTACTCGATTGGCCTACATAGAACGGAAGTAAATACTCGGTTCGGATCTAGTACGCATACTCAAAGGTATGGTCTCTATAGCAATAGACTACCCCTAATGTTACTAACAGTAATAGAGACCGCCTCTGGAAGAGCTTGCGAGTCCTGGATTTATTTCTGAGTATATCTATGGGTAGGCCGCCATCTATGTCGGACATAGACTGCACGGTGCCTTGTCGAACTTTTAATGCCAACGGCCAAGAGAAGTATGACCTTCTGAATGCCTCTGTGCAGATACTCTCCATTACCGAAGAGATCGTACTCCGAGTATATTCTAGAAGAAAAATCTCATTCCAACTTACTGAGGGAATATCCCGCCAGCTTCGAGATTGGTCAAGTAGATGGCTTCCTCGCCTCAAACAAACCGTTGCAGAATCACCTCGAGAGGATGAAGCAGAGATTATCGGTGCGTGTCAAGTCATGTCTTCTTATTACTATGCTGTCATGCTAGTAGCGAGGCCTTTCCTCATGTATGAGTTGTACAAACGCCTACCTGATCCGGAAATTCCTACTGTAACCAATCCGCCTAATGGGGGTAGCGACAACTCAGGGAGAACAAGGCTCGCAAATGCATGTATTGATGCAGCAAGTTTGATGGCTGAGTCAATAGCGGACTTGGTAAATAGGCAGATCCTAGACGGACGCATGCCATTGATAGTGTAAGGCAACCACCCTGATTCCTTCATCCCATACTAACCCGCTGGAAGCTCATGGCTCTTTGCTTCATCCTTGGTACTTGGTGTTGGCCTCCTTGGGGGGTTTGGACGAATACTCGAAAAGTACGCTCGGATGTCTATTGCTGGGCTAGAATATTTTGCAAGGAGCGATGCGCATGCTCTGCAATACTCGCTTATTGCCAAGTCTTTACTATATAGCGCTCTAAACCACCTCCAAAAGCAAGACATCGACGAACGCCTTCGAATCACAGAGAGCTCATCTAAGCTATTTGGACTGATGCCAAAAGATCGAGCACCTCAGGAGGACACCCTCCCTACCGATACTAGCCAGCCCGGGATTCTTCCATCAGATATGGAATCAGCCAATGTGCCTCAAGATCTGTTAACGCACGAGCTATTCGCTTCACCTTTCCACGATATTGATCCTGCCCTTCTATCATTAGGCTGTTCGCTTGATTCCACAGCCGGTTCTTTTCTAGGTAGAGACCAGCAGGATCGGATTGATCACGTTTTCGGCGCCCTTAACCTATTCCCCTTATTGGACGGAAATGGCCATATAGATCTCGTTCATAACCTTTAAACGGTTCTACTCATAGGCATTAGAAAAAAGGTAACTGCTAACAAAGCAGCTTATACTCTATCCATTTCAGTCTAGGGATCAGCGGTCGAGGCTTCTATGTCTCAAATCACGAAATACGTCACGTCAAACGAGCGACTAAACTTCTTTTACGATTAGCTCGTTGTTATCATGTACGTCTCAGTGGCGTTCGCAGGATCAGAGTCCTCCCCCTTCTCCCTCAGTGACATCTTCCCCGAATGCATGAATAATATTAGGGAAGAATTAGATGTCAAAGCAAAGGCAGGATATTCCGAAGATAACCAAAATGGTCTTGTCACCTGGTCGAGGGCATTATTGTTGATTTGAGAGCACATCAAAGGCTGGATTATCGTCTGTTGTGATGCCTAAGTTATTCATCGGCACACTGAGATCCTTGGAGATGACGAGAGCTACTGTCCTAAGCACTGGTTAGTATGGATGGGATGAAGAATACTCTTATGCGGTTCGGAATAGGTCCATAGATCTGCCTCGACAAGCATATCGGCTAGAAATTGTAATTAAATCTTAGAAGCAACGTGAGAAAATAAAGGGGGAGGGGATTTGAAGAGTGGAGCGTTTACCTTGGGATTATTGAACCTAGAGTAATAGAGTAAGCTATTATTCGTTTCCTATACATTGATGACAAGAAAGCTATTAGAGCAGAAAGAAAGGTACCTAGACCTGCAAAAATATACATAGTACAGGATATTTACATAAAGGTTACGTAGGTCTGCATTCGTTGACGTCATCAGAACTAAGATTCAATAGTATACAAGTCCCTCTTCTCGCCATCTTGACTTGATAACTTAATTTGAAGCTAGATGTAAAAATACAGCCGACTAAAATCACATTTGTCGCAAGATGCCTGTAGATTACCAAGGTACGAAAGTTCCAACATGCTATGCTACTTGCAGTATTGGGCACAAGGAGTCCCACACGCTTCCCTTGAAGCTTAAGGCAATAGCGGATGCCGGATTCGACGCCATCGAACTATCTATGCCAGATATCTTGGCTTATGGTAAGATGCTCCATGGTCAGGAACCAGACCCTAAAGATTACGATGCACTAGTCGAGATTGGAAAGGAGATCAAAACGCAGGTGGAAGAGCATAAGCTCAAGATTTTGATGCTGCAGCCTTTTGCCAACTTCGAAGGCTGGCCGAAGGGTAGTGACGCAAGGAAGGACGCGTTTGAGCGTGCCGAAGGTTGGATACGTATTATGGAAGCTGTGGGAACGGATATGTTGCAAGTAGGATCATCCGACGCGCCTGGGATATCGCCGTCCATTGATGACTTAGCTGGTGACTTGGCCGAGCTGGCGGATATGTGCGCCGCCAAAGGGCAGCGCATCGCGTATGAGAACTGGTGCTGGGCTACACATGCTCCGAGCTGGAGAGACGTGTGGCGTATCGTTGAGAAAGCTGACCGGCCGAATCTCGGTCTGTGTCTGGATACCTTCCAGAGCGGTGGCGGCGAGTGGGCAGACCCGACTACAAAGTCCGGATTAGTTGAGGATATCTCACGGGAGGATCTCGAAGCCAAGTGGAAGCAGAGCCTGGTAGAACTAAGCAGAACAGTCCCGCCTGAGAAAATCTATCTTTTACAGATTTCGGATGCCTATAAGATGGAACCCCCCATAGAAGCGAAGACTAACAAGGAGGGGTTACGACCAAGGGGCCAATGGAGCCATGATTACCGATCGTTACCTTACGATGGGGGCTATCTCCCTGTTGAAGACTTTCTAAAGGCTGTACTTGGGACCGGGTTTAGAGGCTGGTTGTCTATCGAAGTGTTTGATGGCAAGGGGCCTGAGAAGTACTCCGATATGCTTGAATTTAGCAAGAAGGCTATGTCTTCACTCTTGAGGCTATTAAAGGCATAAATGCAACTAAAAGAGAGATATTGTGTAACATGTTAGGCTGGCTGTTCTATATTTACGTATCAACGAATGAATACATTCGCGTGCTAATTATAGACGTTGAATATAACATCACAAGTTATACAAGAGATATTGAAGCATCTTGTTCTTAACCATATCTTCCCGGGATCTTTACCATATTAATAAGAAGATAGTACCTTTGAAGAGTTGAATTTTCCTCGGTGAATTGATTTCTTGTGTCATGTCGTAGTACTAAAGTTGTCGCAATAGTTCCCTGTCTAATTTAGAACCCTACGACGCCACACAACGTCATCAACTGTATCGTCAACTAGAGGTGCACTAGCTTCATTAACACTCGTCACAGGGGATTTGCGCTAGATGCAGCGGATTTTCTTAATATGATCTACTACATAGACATCCAACCCGAAGTTGAATAAGGAAAATGCTCACACTATTTATCAACGACAGCCTCTTATTGTTTACGCGAAGATGACCCAGTCGCAATCAAACATCTCCCAGCTGAAAGATTTCTTGTCTTATTTAGTAACGGTTAAAGGCGACCTTTCAAATGTCACCGCTCCGCCCTTTACCCTTTCACCTAAGTCAGTGCTAGAGATACCAGCCTGTTGGGCTGAGCGTCATGATTTATTTATGCAGCCAGCACAGGAGAAGGACCCTGCGCGACGCTCTCTTTTAGTGCTTAAGAACTTTCTCTGTAGTCTTAAGCGCCAGGTCTATACAGCGGCCGCTCCTAAAGGGTGTTCTAACGATGACTGCGACGACGATGGAGTAAAGAAACCGCTTAATGCGTTTCTAGGAGAACTCTTCCTAGGCACCTTCGAAGGGAAAGACGGAAGCACAACGAGATTGATATGTGAACAAGTATCACACCATCCACCAGTAACGGCCTGCTACTTATATAACGAAATTCACGGCATCTCATCTTCGGGCTACGTAGCACAAGAGATAACTTACAATCCCGCTTCCGGTGTTCGGGTGAAACAAATTGGGCACGCGACCATCCGTGATGAAGGCCACAGCGAAAGTCATCTAATGACTCTGCCGACCATAGTGATAAAAGGGCTAGTAGTCGGGCGGCCGTACCCTGAACTAGAAGGCACTTGTTATATATCATCAAGCTCGGGATATCTCGCAACTATTGATTTCCAAAGTAGGAGCTTGCTAGGATCTGGGAAGAAGAATAGCGTGCATGCCGAGATTTCTAGTGTTCGGGACGGGGGCAGGACGATGTTCGAAGTCACTGGCCAATGGAACGGCCGACTTACGATCATAGATAGTACGAATGGGAAACAAATCGATGATTTTTATGTTGACGACGTGCCTCTCACGGAGCTTCAAACTAAACCCCTTGAAGAGCAAAGCTCCTGGGAATCGAGAAAAGCATGGAGCAAAGTGGCGGAAGGGATCGGTGCCGGGAGTATGCATGTTGTTGGCAACGAGAAGAGTACGATTGAAAATGCACAGCGGGAGATGCGTACAGCCGAGGAAAGCACTGGCGTCGAATGGCCGAGACTATTCTTCCAGAATTCAGACGATGGCGACCAGGAATTTACCCTCTTAGCTAAGATTATTCCAGATCAGACGGCCAGGAATCTTAACCAAGAGCGGACGGCCGGGGTATGGAAGTTCATCGGGGTCGGTGCAGCTGAGGCTCTGCTTTCGGATGGAACATTTCACAAGGCGTTGGCACCAACGGGACAAACCGGAAACTGTTGATCCTATGATCAGAACTGTGGATGAGAAGGTATTCTGCGTAATACTATTTGATACATAATTCAAGACTTCCACCTTACGAAAGGAGCTTGAAGGTCGTTCTCGCTACCTAGTGTGCATAGTACTATGTTACCAACTCTGCGGCTATTCGCTGCATAATTCGTGCACTGACGACAATATCGGAATTAGAGAAGCAACATAGAAAGATGGCCTTAAACTGTTGGTTCTGTGCCACTGAGGGGAAAGGCACAGATATCGTAGGAATGTCTTAGTGGGGAATTCTTGTCCTAATACCTCCCTTCGCAAAGTTGTAGATATCTCTGAATAGTTAACTACATAGTTAACTAGTTAAGATTAATACATAGCAAGTTAGGTATCGATAATAGCG
The DNA here is from genome assembly GCA_902805455.1 of Daldinia concentrica. Taxonomy (NCBI): domain Eukaryota; kingdom Fungi; phylum Ascomycota; class Sordariomycetes; order Xylariales; family Hypoxylaceae; genus Daldinia; species Daldinia concentrica. Next base: position 1,677,855 of record CADCSW010000009.1, read on the forward strand.
CTTGGACTGTGATATGTCAACTGTTATCTGGTAAGCACAGGGGTCGGAAATTGAACATGTAAGGCACATCATATCATCTTTAGTGATCGACGTCAGGCATAAATTCGGAATTAGACGCCAAGAATTCTCACCGCCAAACAATCTACTTGGCTACTTTGTTACTTTACTAGGTTAACTTGAATGCAAAGACTAACCTCGTTGCCGGGTCAGGATACTGGCATATCATACATAGATTTCGTCTCTGATGCTTGTATTTTGGCTACTTGTTTACATGCGCAGTTATCTAGCCTCGGAGGTGTGGGTTTTACGTAGGTTAGGTACCTAAGCTAGTTGTTCCACGGCTTATCGTCACATAGGTCTAGACAAGTGTTAGTAAAAGGTGACGCTAGGGAGTCTTTAAAAGGCGTGCTAGCTAGGTACCTAGGTAGGATTCCCACAGCGACGGGATTGTACTGCCTCATTAAATTGGACACGAGGTCTGGTAGGAGATCGTTGGCTTGGATTATTCAGAAGACCAGGAATGATATATTGTGGTAGAGTAAAAGCCTGCTCCGTATGAGCTTGGTATGCAGTTGTATTTATTATTATTTATGATTATTGTTTATTTACTAACTCAATATGTTTGCAGCTCTTAACTATACTCTTATATACATAACTTAGCTACCCAAGGTACCTATAACTATATTATAATAACTACTTATATATAACTATACTTATTTACCTGGTAAGGTGCTTACTTACAGATGCAAGATGATAGCGTAGCCCCCAAGTTACGGATCACTTCATGCCGTGCCACCATCCCCCCTGGCCTCTCCATCTCTCAATCAAGATCTTGCCCCATCGGTTAAAGCGAGAGGCGCGTCACCTACCTAAACAAGTAACCTAATCCATAAGAGATTGGAGACTCTTGCGCGGCGCGGGGGTGATTATATGCCCTGGGTATGTATAAGTTCGTATCTGTCTACGCGTCGAGCTCTATTATATGTTATCACTGTCTGCTCTTACTCATCTTCGTGTGCCTGTCAAGAGGTTAAGATAGTAAGCAGTAGAAGCAGTTGTTGGTAGTCGACAGCCATGAAGTCCTCCGCTGTCAGCGCGTTGGCGCTTGCTTCTCTGGCCAACAGTTCTAGAATAGCTTGCAGAGATACAAATACAACTACTACGGCGACGGCGACGGCAACGGCAACGGCCAGTCCCACGGAGCCGTGCGCCATTGTGAGCGCCTCTTGGGCCGCCCAGATTAGCGCCACTCCCACTCCCACCATTGAGGCGTCAATCGCGTACGAGTGTCTCAACTCAGTCCCAATTGATAAGGATGCCGCCCTTAAATTCATCAATGAACTGGAGCCGTATGTCGAGTGGCAGTCCGACACAGCCTTTAAGAAAAATCCACCGGCCGACTATTTTTATCCTCCCACGGATCTTTGGGCGACGATAGCTGATGTGAAGGCTGGTATCGCCGCAGACAAATACCCTAACGAATATGCCTGGCAATCAGACTTGTACAACAGACTCTTCGGACCAGCGCACGACGGCCACTTTGTAGTTTACCCGGATGCCTTGTCCAGCGCTCTTGAGTGGCAGAGACCATTCGCCTTGGTGTCGGTCAGCGAGGAGGGCCCTGACGGGTCCGCACCGGTAATCAAGGTGTACGACGATGTTGTTTCTGGCGTAGAGACGGCGTCTGCAGTAAAGCTCATCAACGGAGTAGACGCTGCCACTTATATCGGGGATTGGATTAACCAGGCTTCTGGTAACCAGGACGCCGACGCCGCCTACAACTCCATGTTCTTCGAGAAAGCATTCGTAGCTGAGAATAATAACCAAGGGTATTTCCAGACGGGAGGTCGCGTAAGGTATGATTTATGAAAACGACTTAGTTGTATCTTAAAATCAAGTTAACAATTACCCAGATACATCTATCCCGGCAACATCACCTCATTCACTTTCGACAATGGAACCGTGCTCGACTTACCGAACCTGGCGAGATTGAAGAATTCCTGGGCGGGCGTAGTTGACGGCCCATCCTTCTTTAAGACTTTCTGCTCCGGTGCAACTCTTCAAGCCCAGGCCGCTTCGACGACGGCTACTACGACTTCGTCCGCAGCGGCGACGCCCGCGGCTACAAATGCAGTCCCCGTCGTAGGATATCCCGATCCTGTCATTGTTGCTGGCGATTCTTCTATCTCCGGTTATTTTATTGACCAACCTGGCTTTGAAGACGTAGCAGTTCTTGTAATGCTCTCTTTTTCGCCTGAAGACCCGGTTGAGTTTCAGCGCGTCGCCCAGGATTTCTACACAGCTGCGGCCAACGCGGGCAAGAAGAAGCTTGTCGTCGACGTACAGGCCAACGGCGGTGGTTATATATTCCTCGGATACGATGGTTTCCGCCAGCTATTCCCGGATATAGTTCAGGAGGGGTTGGGACGATGGCGGCAACACCCCGGGTTTGCGGCTATCTCTACAGTATTTTCTGATATCTCTGCTGACTTCGACCCGAATACTGCCCCTGCCGACATTATCAACGCATACGAGTCTGTCTTCAATTGGCGATATGATCTCAATATCACGAACGGAAACTTCACGTCTTACGAAGACAAATTTGCACCACAAGAGTTTGGCGGTGACACGTACACGGATCTAATACAGTGGAACTTCGATGACCCCCTAAGTACGATTAACGGTACCTTCGGCTTCGGGACTGATATCACGGGCTACCGTAGCCGTCAGAACTTTACGCGCCCGTTCGGTGGACCCGAAAACATTGTACTCCTACTCGATGGGTACTGCGCGTCAACATGCACTTTATTCGCCGAATTCCTCAGGTCTAACGCGGGTGTGAAGAGCATAGCCATGGGCGGACGGCCGACCAAGAAAGGTCTTATTCAGGGCGTCGGTGGAGTAAAGGGGTCGCAGAGCTACGGGTTCGAAGATGTCTATTCGCAGGCCCTGACGGCCCGAAGATATACGAATGACTCGACTATCCTAGAGACGCTAGACAAGTATACGACGTACGTCATCGAACGCAGCACGGCAGCCAGCCTCAACGTCAAAGACCAGATCCTCCGTGGTAATCTTGAGGATGGTATTCCCGCGCAATTCGTCGTCGAGGAATCTGACTGCCGGCTCTGGTGGACAGCTCCTATGGTTACCGACATTACCGAACAATGGAAAGCGGCCGCAACGGCAGCTTTCAAAGGTGGCAAGTGTGCTTATGGTGCTATCGACTCTTCGACAAACAAAACCACGACTAAGAGGACAACATCTGCTCATGCTCCTACCCCCTTTGGCAAGCCGAGATTCACCATTCCGACCAAAATAGGGACTTCAGTCCCGCCCAAGAAGCGGGACGTTGGGCAGAAGAGCGCCATCTTCATGGCCAATCAGTTCATGAAGGTGGTAGACTAGAAATTTCTGTGGCGGCTATTACGATATAATATCACACCTGTCATTATTACTGCTGACCCCACACCTGGATGTAATGTAGGCTAGTTGACTAGGTAGATAATGGTTTAGGGTGTGCCCGAAGTAGGATATTGAACTTTATAATATGTATAACCTAGTAAAGCATGAAAGTACATGATGAAGTGTGACATACCATACTCGTACTGATCATAAGTAGGTTAGAAAGGACACGGACTACATGCCTACATATATGTACATAACATATGCGAATCGTATGTAGCCACTAGCTTGCCTTTAGACTACAAACTCAGGAGGGAATAAGTTCCTATTTCCCGCCTCCTACTTCCGGCTCCTAAATCTATCGACAGTTTCTTCCGTTAGCGATTCACTTGTGCCGCAGAAAGAAGGCGGCTAACCAATAAACTTGAGTCTTTTACGCTGTGACAGACGGAGATGGATAAGTGATGAATATGTTCACCATCACCAACACCAACACCTTTTCCCTGATGACCCCAACATCATGCCAGGATCTGCAGGCGTCTTATTCTTCCAAGGAAATACTTGCAGCTTAACGCAATGAAGTGGGGGTTGCTTGAGCATACTCACGGATCTAATTACGATTCTCGGCCGACGGCGCCGGCGCTCCTCTTAGTCCATCCCCTTAGCTCAAATATTCGTTAATCCTTCTTCCCCGTCGTCCTCCAGTATAAGTCTTGGAAGTAAATCCCTACTTCTGTTTTCGGTCTCAACTGCATCGATCCGCCGCATCGAACCCACGATCTTATTGTGCTAGGGTGGTGGATATGATACTTACAGGTGCGGTTATGGTTACACTACTCTTTCCTTCCCGCAGCTAGTCGTAGATCCTTAGGGCTTTCAAGGGTGGGAGTCTTGCGTGAAAAAGGTTGTAGAGTTACTATGTAATAATATCATTACATGCAGAAAATACTTTTTAGATAGGCGGCTCCTTGATAACTGCTTGTGGATTAGATCTCGTCTAAAGCATTACCGTATCACACATTTGACAACGCTAATAAGTTCGATTTGCAGTACATTACCTCCTAACTTGCTTCGTAACTTACCTACGTACACACACATCTTATGAACTCAACACCCCACTCCCAAAAGGATCAACTTGAGGCACGAGGCTAAAATCAGCCCTACATCTACAAGCGTTAGCTTCAACTCATCAATATAAGAACACGCAGATGTCAGTGTCATCCACGTGGCCATAGGTCACACGGAGCACATGCGCGTTCTATATACGACGATGTTACAGTTAATACCGTCTCACATTAATGGTTTAGTCTCTACGTCTAACATATACCCAACTGAAGCCAACTCAAGTAAACATGATATGCTAAGGGTTTATTGTGAAGTGACTATAAAAATGTGAATATGAAGCATCACGATTTCTTTCTGGAACAAAACCCTATCAGGGGTCATCACCGTCGGTTATGTATGTATCTAACCGAACTAAGATATATATGCTGGAAAATATCGGGGCACTTAATGGCAGGGTCGATACATTATGCGACTCGATGTCAAATAATGCTAGTCACCGCTATCCACCGATGGACATCATAAGGTTGCATTAGGGGGTCGTTTGGCCATGGTAAGCCCCGGAGCCTACGACGCTTACTGGTTGACGTCCCTGCAGGGACAAGGGCACAGAACCACTGCATGCGCGCTTCAAGAAAAAAAAAAGTCTAGAAGACAAGAAAATTACCCTGTAGTTACAATGCGGTTACAATACCTCTACGCATGGTGTCACGTCCACTAGACAAGTTAGACGTCCGATGCCACAACGCTTCTCATGTCATCTGGTAGTCCTCTAGTGGTCCTCTGATAGTCCTCTGATAGTCCTCTAATAGTCCTCTCAACTAACTACAATACATCATCGTTCACGCGGATAGCTAGGGGCCGAACTGTCAGTATCGCAGGATGCGCTTCGACCCGGCATGTCCCGCTCTCGAGCCAGTAGGAATCGGACCGTTCTAGCCTATCCACATACCGTTCTTCCCCAGAGTGGGCTCTTTCTGCAAAGCACGTACTGCAAATGCAACTTGGACTGCAGCTTTTGTTGCACCTCTCAATATTATCCTGTCGCAGGTGGGATCCATTAGCTACCTTCATGTACGTTCCGGGATTCTCCTATGTAGGAGAGCGAGCCTGTTCAGGTTCAGGTTCAGGATCTATGTATGTTGTCTACCTTATGTATACCTCGTGCAGCGACTTGCGGCTTTTGACATACTTAATCGAATAAGATGGGGGTTACAGAGATCTGACCACCTGAGTCCCAAGCCTTAGCCGACGTGGATCGGCTCGCAAGACGCCTTCGGGGTGTAAAGGCAGGACTTGCCGAGGACCGGCGACCGATGTGTTGGCTCAGCGTGCCGATAGATGTAATTATGCCGTCGCTCACTGGACGTTCAGTTTAACGTGTAATTCAGTACAAATGCTGACGAGCAGTGTCTCTAAACGGTAGACCAGCTGTGCTGGAACCCCAACGCAGGACTGTCGTAGAAGCGGTGGATCCACCGGCATTTGCACCGCTTGAGACGATATCCCGAAGAGAAGAGGCCAACGCGCGCAATGAGATATCAGGACGGCATGCTCGCTCTTAGACATAATAGAAGGCACCATTCGAGCACGAAAAGTGAAGAAAGGAGTTAGCTACCTAAGAATTAAGTTGACAAAAGTCTTGGATATGAGTCGTTCATCAAGAAAGGAGGAGGTGGGGGAGATGAGCCAACACGAGGTAGGCGAAGAGAATTTCCAAAGTCATTTACTCGCTTTTAAATAACCCAAATCTTCAGAGCGGACGCGCTATAGATGATAGCAGCGATTCTAGTTTGGATACTGATGCTGTAGATCCAAGACTAAAAGACATGCCATTTATCGAAGCTTTTGGTCACCGTTATCACGTCTCTGGCAAAATATTTCTACCTTTCGACAAAAACGAACTAGAGAGGATGGAAATCCAACACAAGCTATACAGGCACTGCTTGGACGGAGCCTTGACTTCCACGCGGCTGCCACTACATACAACTCAAATACTAGACCTAGGTACTGGGACCGGCGTCTGGGCTATAGAAATGGCAGCCCGTTACCCCCAAGCCCAAATAACTGGAGTAGACGTATATCCTATACAGAGAAGGGGTGGGATACCGCCGAACGTCAAGTTCGAGATCGACGACGTAGAAAATCCGTGGAAATACCCGGATAACACGTTCGACTTCATCCACGCACGGAGCTTGGCCGGCGGTGTACGGGATTGGCCGGCGCTATTTCGCCAGGTATACAACAAGCTGAAGCCGGGTGGACTTTTCGAGATGACGGAGATCGCCCTTAATATTTTCGATTTTGACGGCAAGTTCGCAGAGGCGGAAATGTGCCCTGAGTTTCTACAGATTTGTCGAGACTTATACAAAGAAGTCGATATGGATTTTAACCCGTCACCGCTCGTCCCTGACTGGCTAGTCGAGATCGATTTTGAGAAAATCGTGCAGCGGAGCGAGATACTTCCACTCGGGAGCTGGGCCCAAGACGAGAAAATGAAGACACGCCAGAGCTTAGTGAACAAGATAACAAACGAAGACTATTGTGCGTATGCTTTTTTTTCTTTTTCTTTTATTATCACTGCCCTTACCCAATTCGTAAACTCTAGTCTAGGTTTCAAGTCCCGCATGCAATCGAATCATACTAACCTTCTTATAGGCACATTAGACAACCACTGTGGCTTGTTGTTCCAGAAAGGCGGATGGACAAAAGCCGAATATGACGCTCGAATGCCCCCGTTTTGGCAAGAAATCTACTCTGGAGAAATAAGACCGTACATCAGAGCGTAAGGTGCCCCCTCATGGTTCTAATTAGCTAGTTACTGACATATCCTAGCGTATTCACTACCGCGAGAAAGCCTCGTGAAGAGGGTCCGTCATAACGCTATACAAAGAGTTTCCTAGTCGTCTTCAATATTACCGGTTACGATGATAATAATATTCAGGAATATCCCCAGCACGAAGGAGCATATATCGTGGGGCCTTGTTTTATTGCTTCTGTGTCTTCTAAATAATCGAGCCAACCCACAAGTGGCTTTACCTCCTAATGCTAAGGGGTTGCGGTCTACCTTAGGAGTTTTGGGGCCGGAAAATAGTCGAGTAGGAAACTGTCATATTCCACCTGTCATTTTCGTTACCGCCGCTTAGTAAGTGTACAATCAGATCTCAGGGCGTGTAAAAATAAAAGGGCTAGTTCAGAATAAGCCGCAATCTCTCAAGGTCATAGCGGAGGAAGGACGACTCGAACTGTCTCAATATTATCCACGTTTAAGGGGGGTATTAGCCACTCTGCGTACACAATGAAACACCTGCCTATTCAATACTCGGCTCACGTCTCACCGCAGGATTCACATCATGTACATACCTACATACCTACATACCTAACACATACATATCTATACACAGATCTGCATACTATCACCAACAGCGTGTGAATCCAAGGGTTTTCAAACCCCGACTCGTTTGTACGCACAAATAAGAAACGAACCTGCAGGCTAACCCACTAATTAGCCTGTCCATTCCACATGTCGCCAGCTCCCCGTGAATTCTCCGGTATACCTAGCTTGCCGGTCCGTTTATAACACCTACTCGCGCTATGAACACTACTTTGTATATAGAGAAGGTGCAGGCGACTATCGAAGCCAGTAGTTTTCTCTTTTGTTACCTATTTCCTACCCTAAGGTTACCCTCTCCATAAAACTGAGTGCCCAACTTCTTAAGGCAACTTACCTACCTACCTAGGTATGTATCAGGCTGTCCGTGCCGGCGACCTGTGGTCACGAGAGGAGTCGCATACTGCACTTGTCGAGATGTATGCACAGTCGGAAAAATATTTAGGGCTTAAGGCATGATCCGGCAGTGTAATGCGGCATTTATCAAATGACGACCTCCTAAAAGGTTTCTTCGGGCTCTTCGGCCATGGCATCGAAGGTGTGTACCGTGACCACTTAGCGGACGAATGAATGGACGACACAACGTGAGAGGCGAGTAGTCGCTTCTTACTTCTTAAAGGGCCTGGTTTGCGAGAGGCTAGATGATGACCAATCGGCTCACTTGCCTAGTTCCTCATAATGTTCCTAAGATCATCAACGCACGTCATACAAAAAATCCCGTAGGTTTCACAATGATATCTCATGTGCATATGATGAACAATGGAAATATACTATATTCTACGGCAAAGCCAACCGATCCTTTCAAAAAAAAAATAAAGACCTCTAAGTCATTACGCAGCCATGCCATATATGCACCGTAATTGGTGTACGGTAGAAAGACCTTTTCGAGGAATAAGAGTCGCCTGAGGTAGTGAGCGGCGGCCCCCCTCATGCAAAATCTATCCTGATATATACATTAGGTACCTAGGCAGGCATATTGACTATTCCAAGTTTCATGAAAGAAGCTCTAGAGTTTAGGAATATGAAAGGAGGAGGCCCTTCAAGGTTCTAGGCATATCTAACTTTACTATCCTCCTGAAGTAGTGTTTTATTTTTATTTTTATTTTATATATTTTTTATAGATATGTTGTACAGGCTAGATCGTCTGCAAGGGGTGCAGGAAGGGTTTTTACAGTGTGCCGAGAATTAGCCAATGTATCTAAATATGTGCACAAGAACCAACACACCCACACGGAACTCAACCCGGCATATATGTCGAAATGGTTTATGTTGGTTTTGGGTGCATCCATCAGCGAAGTATATTCTCACTTACAGCTCCTTTCTTGATCGTAAGAATGTATACAATACTAGGGATGCAATCTTTGGCTGGAATCATGGTTAACTTGTATTACCTATGGGAAAGCGGACGAGATGCTCAATTTTCTAGATTCTATGGTATGGTATGTTTCAATACTGGTTCACTGATCTATATATTCTTGCCAATTTGTATTGGCCTTTGAGAGAACCGTTGGCATCTTGTAACCTGGTAAGAATATATTGTAATTTCTACGAATTATATCTAGTCGATGGGTTAATAGCCTGCATGGTAACACAACGTGTGACTTAGACACATCGTGTTTTGTTGAGTTGTTGCAAGCTAACTAATGAGATAGGATCAACTTACTGCTTCATGTGTATTTTTCATGATATTCATCTATCGATAGGTGTTAAGGTGGCTTAGGGTCAACGTTTATATCATTACCTATCTACAACAACAGCACTACTGATATACATTTCAACTGTAAGTCTTCTACTTTGTTCTTGTTCCATTGGTTACCTTTTCAACCTTCAAGTCGGTAGACCATCTCCATGTTTTAAAATCGAATTTCAGGAGATGGTTAGTTCCGGAGCGCTTCACCGAACGTTCTACGCGGCCTAGCGAACAAGGAGCTAATCAGGGTAGTCCACTCAAATGAGATTTCGCATTTAGTACGATCAACTTCGAGTCCAATCGCATGCGCCGGCTTCCCTTTCTTTTTCCCTCTCCCTCTTCTCTCGTTCCCACCTCCATCCTTACTCTCACGTTCGTGAGTATCCTCCAGGATGATCTTCTGCGATTCGACTACGAATCTATCGCTGTCAATAACATGATGTTTCCAGTGTGTCCACTCGCAGTCTGGGCCAATTGTCAATCGCAGTCGTGCTTCGGTGGCGCGGCCTCCTGGCGGCGGGATCCCGTGAGCCGACCGCAGCCATTCTGCTACTACGGTATCATCTCCGCATTCGGCGAATAGCGGGCTCATTTCTAAAGCTGGGTCGTCCCGGTGTAGCAGCGATACAAAGTACGCACGCTGCCGGTCAGATGATAAGCGCGATAGTACCAGAGGTAGAGATATGATGCGTTTTATATTATTGCCGCTTCCGCCCCACGAACGCCGCGGAACCAGTGGGTTTGGATCACCCACGTACAGCCACCCGCGCAGCCGTGACAGGTGCTCATCCACGAAGGCAGTTTCGAGCGCCGCCTTCAGCGTATGGGATAGTAGACGTAAGCCCGCCCAAAGTTCTGGTAGGTCCTCGCTGTGAACGAGTGTACGCATGACCTGCGTCCATATTTCCAGGGGTAGCGGCGGACAGCGGGAGATAGTGATGATGAGAGGTACGGGAGTAGGAGTACCCGTTGCTGTCCTGGTTTTTCGGGGTAAGTTCATACGTTTTAGCATTGTAGAACATGTGTATTTTGATATGAAGAGCCAGACGTTATCCGTATGAATTGTGTAGATTAATTATAGCTTAGAAGACGCTCTGATAGATAACGCGAGTCAGATCTCCGGTTTCCCCGAATTGACCCGTAGGTCGTTCGGAATTCACCCCGTGTTCAATCGAGCTTAAATACCTAAGATAACCTAGGCTATTGTTTAACTTTGATTCTTTAAAGTTGAGCCATGTCGTGTATATGGTTCATGTCCGAAGTTGAGCTTCTTTCGACTTGACGAAATCCGTCGGCCGACGAGGTGCGAGTTACATACTCTTTGGGATATTATCGCCCAATTACATATCATCAGTATAATATAATATCTCTTTAATTGATTACTATGGACATATCGTATGTCCGAAATATGAGCCACGGAGAATCTGACATGAACCGGGTATAAGTGTGGCTTATATTATTACTAACTACGGATTACATTCCACAATGTTACGACACGCCAAATGGACAATGACTTGGAACTTTACCTATTATGCGAGGGACCCACGCTACGCATTTATAATTATAGAATTGCTGACATGGTTATAATAAGTACGTGTCCTCGACTTTATCCTCTGGTAGTTAGACTTAAATACTTGTAGGTATCTTACATAGTATATTAATGGTTTTATAAAGCCCTTCTTAAGTCGATTAGTTAGCAAGTCTACCTCTGAGTTACCGTTCAAAGAACATTCTTAATGATTGCTTACCTAAGGCTTTTAAGATAAAATGGTCAAGGAATTGTCCACTGTCAAGCCACACTTCTTATTTGAAGCAGGTAAGGCGAACTGATAATTTATTAATCCCTAGAAATGTAACGGCGGACCTAGTAAGCCTCGAGTTCCGGTTGCATCGCAGGGCAGGATGCGGCCAATGAGCTGGCGTGCTGAGTGACTTATGAAGATCCTCATGATAGCGCTTATCGACCCGCGACATTAAGGCTGTAGTATTAAGGAGCGAAGGTTGGGTTAGGTTAGGAGGTATGTACTTAAGGTATGGAGTTGTACTAGGACAGAAATGGGCACGCATTTAAGTACATATATAGGTAGGTAGGTACCCAAGTACAGGTTTGCATAAGCTAAGTGTGGCGTTACAGCTTGTAGTATTCCTAAGCAGGTGAATAAAGTATAACTAACTATAGAAACCAATTCTTAAACATCATTCCGAGCTATGAAACAGTACTAATAAAAGATATCTTAATTTAACTAGTTAGTAATACTAAGAATGAAGTATTATTAGTTATAATAAGAAACATGTAATCATGTCGTATCTTCACCAAACGCGAAATTGTCTATGAGATTGTCTACGAAATTGTCTACATGTGGGGATTGAATGTACAATCTAGAAATTGGTACAATCAATCATGGGAATTTTTGAGTACCTAAAAGAGATACCTAGGTACTTAACTAAATTTAGTGCCGATGAGCCATTGCTAGATCCCCAAGTGGTTCGTGATCTCGCTGTCCCGCTAACGCTAACGCCACAGCAGATAACTAACCCACAAACTTCCCCTTTAGCGGCAAGATTGAGGAAATTGAGGCTTGTGATTACTCTTCTGACTTCATTTCTGCCAAGGTTTAAAGGCAACTTGGGTATGGGTTAAGTTTCAGTAACGTTAAAGTGCCAGGTAAAATTTGATAAAGTGCCAACCCATCCACTTTCCACGTGAGATAACAACCCAACCCACACCCACCTAATTTATATTGGGATTAGCTCAAAACCCTAACAATTTCAGAATACTTACCGGTCGCATCCCTAAAGCCACATATTGTAACATAATAATCAATTAAATAATATTGAAGCTATTCCCACGATTAGATTTACTAATTAGTAAATATTTCAATATGTCGTCTATTCAATCTAAGCCTGTAACCCCCCCAAGGCCTCGTACGGCTACTTTACCAATTCGAACACCATCTCAACGCATACAATCTATTATTGACCTTGATGATTTTGCCTCCCCAGCCTCGAATCGTACGAATTCACCGATCAAATCCCCAGTCAACAATAGACAGTCCTCCGTGAACGATCCCCGTTACGTCAATACGACTTACAGACACCTTTCGAGACGTATGAGAAGGCCCACAAGGCCTATCGTGCCTTTGTTAAAAGAGAGGATTTAATGTACGTATTAAAAAAAGCGTACGGGCTAAGGGACCCAGTGGGGGATTCAATAAGAATGGTAAATTTATCTATTATCAATTCGTATGCGATCGCTCGGGGATACAAGAGAAAAGAGGCACTGGGGAGAGGCAGCGAGCCTCCCGTATGTGTGGGTGCGAATATAAGGCCACGATATCGTATCTCAAGAAGCCAGATAGGTGGTATATTAAGATACAAGAGGCCTCCCACAACCACGATTTACACCTCAACCCGGCTAGCGCTGGACACCGACGATATGAACGAAATAGCCTCGATCTCAATACGGCTGTATTACGATTATTGAGGACTGGGTCGTTGACTAGCCACCAAATCGCACACTATTTATCGGGGAGTGACCTTAAATTCGACGACCTAGAGCCTCATATAAGATTCGGGCTTGAGGCTGACCCCGACGACCCTCTCGATTCGAATCAAAATAGCGATGAATTGTATACGAGGATTCGAGAGGGAAATATTACAGTCACGGCACGGGATGTCTTGAATATTAAACATGAGCTTCGTATTCAAGTACGAGGGAGCTTACAGACACCCAGCTATTGATAAAAAAGCTACAGCGATATAAAGAGGCTCACGATATTGATTACGAGGTCGATAAAAATCCAGTAACTAATAGGGTGACGCGTATATTTTGGACCTTTAAATGGTGTCTTAATATGTGGCAACACAATCCCGAGGTCTTATTATTCGATAATACATATAAGGTATCGTTGATAGCCTACCCCAATAGCCTTATTTTACACCTTATACTAATTTATATACAACACAGGTCAATCGATTCAATATGCCACTATTAAATATCACGGGTATTACCTCGTTGCACACCAACTTTCACGTCGCTTTTAGCCTTGCCTCAGGCGAGGCTGAGGCTGATTTTGCGTGGCAGTTAGGGTGCCTAAATAGGCTACGGATACGGCACGAGATTCGAGAGCCTACTGTAATATTGAGTGATTTTTCAAGGGCATTTAAAAGGCTGTAAGCCTGGCGTTTACATCGTCGCCACAGCAACTGTGTGTGTGGCATATTATGAAAAACGTCGCCCACCATATCACCAAAAGTGGATCAAATCAACGGCAGTAGCAAGTGATTTGTTGCTTGAGGCTGACGAAAACGCACTATTGACGATAAGACGGCCTTAAGCGACGACCAGCCTGGCCCAGATCCTCCCTCATATAAGGGGCCTACCAGCGACGAGGGCGACGAGGGTGATGAGGGCGACGAGGACCCTGAGGAGGCTAAAGACAGCCTGAAAGCTGACGAAAATACCGTCAATATTGGGGCTGAAACCTCCCTTTACAGCCCCCAAAAGAGGCTTTTAATATAAAAGTGGCCTGATACCCAAGAAGGATTCATGAAGGCTTGGAAGGCCGTCGTTTACGCAGATACGGAGGAGATATTTTGGGCCACGTGGGCCTTATTGAAAAGAGATTTCATCGTCAAATACGTGAGTGACACTTTTTTCAAGGCAAATCAGGTCGATCTGAGGCCTGAAGACTGTCAGACACGGTTTGCCAGTGTCTATTTTACTATCCCAATCGCTATTTTGGCTTAAATGCAACAAAATACCACAACACGGCTATTTTGGGTGGGGTATACATGACCATAGCATTTTGACTTTCAACACCAAAAATCTCACGATATTTTAGGTGGGGCTAGCCAATCACAGGGCTTACACGTCAAAATAAGGTTTTTGCCGACCCACAAATTCCCCAATCGGGAAGGCGGTGGGGCGCACAGACCCACATTTTCAATTATTTTACAAATCTCATATCTTTTCCTTAAAATACTCGTGTTTTTAGGGTCTTTTTACTGATCAATTTTTCGTATAGCGCTTATTAATTATTTGATTCGATATTATCTACCCTGGCGCAGCCAGTACTGTCAGTTTGCTGTATCCCAGATACGTAATTACGGCATAATCGCTACTAGTCGACTCGAGGCAGCACACAGGCACCTAAAACGATATATTAGACACCGTCACTGTAGCCTTGATATATTGCATACTTCAATATATAAGGCCTGTGCAGATCACAAGGCTGTGTACGAATTAAGGCTCCAGCAGGCCAAGTCTCAAAGCCTCCCTAAATATCGTCAAGTAGGGCTATTTCGCAACGTATTACATCGTATATCCCCCGAGGCTTTGAGGCAAATGTGGCGGCAATATAGGCTAGCGCATAAAGACTATATAGCCTGGCGCAATAGCGATATCACCCAATCAGCCTGTAAGGGTTTATTTACGAAACAGTGGGATTTGCCCTGTAAACACGTCTTTTTTACCCTGTTGCGTGCTGAGAGGGATCGACTGAATCCGGCTAGGCCTTGGGCCCTTGAAATGACTGATATTGGTAGTCACTGGTGGCTTTATTTTGACGGGGCTTTGAATCTAAACGACAAGGAGGCAAGAGATTTAGAGATTCAAGACCCTAAGCCACTCCAAGGCCGCAAGCGACGAGAGGCACACCCTGATGGCCTGCCTCTCGAGGCGCTACAGCAAAATTTAAATGAAATCGCCTTTATTGACCCCGAGAGATATGAGTCTAATACAGCCCCAGGGCCTCGTAATCAGCCTTCGAGGCAAGTTGATTACGATAGCCGTCGAATCCCGTCACACGATGAGGCTCCAGCCCCGAGTATAAGGCCTACCCAGCGCCGACGAGGCCGCAAAACCAAGGCTGAAAATCAAGAGGCTGTTATTACTAATTTGACTACGTTGATTCAAAATCAACAAAATCAATTAAATACGATGAGTCAGCAAATAACAGCCTTGGTAACAGTGCCAGCACAGCCGCCTCAACAGCAGTATACACAACAGTATACGATACCCTCATCCCCAGCGCTAGCGCCAGCGAGGCCTGTTATCGCATCTAGCCTCCACGGGTTACAAGGTCAATTACAGGGCTATCAGGGCTATCAGGGCTATCAGGGCTTACAGGGCTATCAACAGTGGTCCTCAAGGCCTTCCCAACAGCCTCAACAGCCTGTAATTCAACGGCAACAGGCACCTGTTGTGCCGTCTCAACGACCTGCAGGGCAGCAAAATGAGTGGCCAAGTCAATATAGCCAATCAGATCAACAGCCCTGGCCACCGTATAACCACCCTAATTGAATATACAGGGCTTATTGAGGCTGTAATAATAGTAGGTAATTGGGAGGCTGATATTACAAATAGCTGCACGAGGTTAGACAAGTAAATATATTGATTTAAAAGCCTGTAATTACGTATTCAATTCAATTAAAAATTAGCCAATAATCAATTATTGGTTATTGGCCGTTTTTATTATTTTTATTATTTTATTCAATTGATTATTATGTTACAATATGTGGCTTTAGGGATGCGACCGGTAAGTATTCTGAAATTGTTAGGGTTTTGAGCTAATCCCAATATAAATTAGGTGGGTGTGGGTTGGGTTGTTATCTCACGTGGAAAGTGGATGGGTTGGCACTTTATCAAATTTTACCTGGCACTTTAACGTTACTGGTTAAGTTTAGGTAGGCCTAGAAAGTACCTAAGTCTACTACCTAAGTCTTTCAAGATTAGCAACAATTTACAATTACCTCCTCACTTTACCTCTTCCGCATTCCATCTCCGACAAGACGTGCACCTAATAAGATATTCTTTCACTTCACGACGCGCAACGTACTTTCGGTTCTTCGACTCTTCCTAATTTGTCTCCCTTTTCAATCAGCAGCAGCAACAGCAGCAACAGCAGCAGCATATTCAATCCGATCGCGCCGACCCTCCAATCAATCGACAAAGCACACCCTACCTGCACTGCAACGTTTTAGGCGCATCACATCAACAACTCGAGTTGCCCCTTTCTTATTTTCTTGGATCGCACCACCCTTCTCCTACGCCCATACCGTATTAGCAGTCCTGCGACAGAGTCAAGATGCCGTCGCTCTGCGGATTGGGAGGATCAAAGACAGTACAGCGTAAGCTGGTTCTTTTGTAGGTTTAGTCATTTCTTGGTTATTGGTTGTTCTCCATTGCGTGCCTGTGTTATGCGCCGAAACTTTATTGTGAGTCTACAAACACTAATATTTTCTAATAGGGGAGACGGTGCTTGCGGAAAGACATCTTTACTGAACGTCTTCACGCGAGGATATTTCCCGACAGTTTATGAGCCTACGGTCTTCGAAAACTACGTTCACGGTACGTCTAATATTTATAGCATTCCCAGCGCAAACATGCAAGGACCGAAGAGGGCATGATAATATAATCAGAGCACTTTTGCGTAGGCTTTTACTAACCAGACGTTAGATATTTTTGTGGATAACGTGCACATCGAATTATCATTATGGGATACCGCCGGACAAGAAGAATTCGACCGCTTACGAAGTCTTTCCTACGATAACACAGACGTAGTTGTGCTCTGTTTCAGTGTCGATAGTAAAGATTCGCTAGAAAACGTGGAGAGCAAATGGGTTGGCGAGATTCAGGAGAATTGTCCCGGTGTGAAGCTGGTATTAGTGGCCCTCAAGTGCGATCTGAGAGAAAACAACGAGGAAGAAGACGATGCTGCTGCGAGTGGAACAGATGGTCCCCAGAGAGAAAAGAAGCCTATGATCGACTACAACCAAGGCCTGGATGTTGCACGGCGTATTAAGGCTATGCGCTACCTCGAGTGCTCAGCCATGAGGAATCGAGGCGTCAACGAGGCATTCACCGAAGCTGCTCGAGTAGCTCTAAGCGTCAAACCAAGCGGAGAGGGCGATTCAAAGTGCGCTGTCATGTAAGATCAGTGTGAATCCGTGCCACCCGACTCGATACGAATTTCCTTCTACAGGCCCTGGACAAGCGCAGGAGTTTGGGATTACGAGAACATCCCTATTTTTTCTTTTTTTGGAGTGCCAATGCAAACTCACCAATGCTGTGCGCGGGCGCAGCACCACGAACTTGTCCTCGATACAGTTCACTTTGTACTATCTTATATGCACTTCTTTTCCCCTTGTACATATACTTATTCGTTCAATTTCTGCGCACATACATGGGACTTGGACTTATTATCTGTTTTTGTAATCATCGAGGGGCGGATGGTATACTGCTGATGAGAGGCAACACTCGAGAAAGAGGTCCTTTGTTATTTTATTATGGCTAGACGAGTAAAGCTATGATAATTTTCTTTCCACCGCTGGAAACCATCCTTTATTATTAGTCTTCCTTCTTATCTTCCATACTTGAACGTGACTTGAAAAGCCGGTAAATGTAGGGAATAAGTAATGAGGAACTAATTCTTTTTTAGAAACAATATCATTTCCTTTGTTATCTACCTGCGAGTGTACTACATGTAACTCAAGGATAAAAAAATTCGGGCATTGGGCGGCTTACATCCAGATCGATAACTATTTCTTGGGCAATGATTCTCATACGATCCTAATACGAATCAGTATATATATAGGTACTTTCCTATGCGAGAGGGATCCTAGGACAATCCAGTATCAAAGTGTAGATATATCTCATATCTTTTAAAATAGGCAAATCTTACATTTACTCGACGGCTATTGAATGTTCCATTCAGAATTGATTGCGCTCAAGTTTATGTCCATCACCCATGTCTCAAAATCAAGGCCATCAAAATCATCGAAGCTGACAGCATCAAGATCGCCTGTCCCAGAAGCCCATACACCAGAAATATTATCTACTTCTTCTGCGGGGTCCCGCGGGGTCGTGACAGTTAAGGTAATGAAACCGCTCAAGATATGATCCAAGTTACGCGAAATAAGATTGGCAGCTTGCATACAGAACCCATAGTTTGATTCCCCAGGGCTGATTGCGCTTTCGAGGTGAGATGCTAGCACGGAAAGATTTCGTATTAAGACAGGACCGCTTATGCCGGGCGGGAGAGTCCTTGATGGATCTCGGGTAACGTCTAGCAATACAGACGTTAAGATCGCAGCACTAGGTACACCATAAAAAAGGATCTCGGGCTAGTTAGCAAAGTCCTCTCGGTGAAGGAATAAAGTTAGATGCGTACGACTGTAGGGATGCTGTGAGGGTAGCGGAAGACTCTGCTCTGGGCGTTTGCCATTTGCACTACTGTTTCGAGCATATTTTTCGAAACTTCTATGAGCTCCGGCTCGTGTGATGTACTGCCTTGTTGAAGGAGACGATGGAGTTGGAAGATGGTTTGAAGATATGCTAGGTATACCTTCCCCAGCAAAAGACAAACAGCGGACGGCAGATTCGATTTCCAGCAGTCTTTGTTGTATATAAGATGCTTAGGAAGAGAGCTCCATGCATTGTTACATCGATCCAATATCCCTCTATGACAAATTAGTGCTAAAATATCGGTTTTGATAGGGGCAGTCGTACCTTAGATAACTTTCGTCGATAGACTGTACAGATCGAAACTGGTACTCAACAATTTCTTCCCTAAAACCAGCTAGGATATAGCGTATACGAGCCCATGTTGTAGTCTTATAGTTCCCATCAGTACTCCAGCCATCCAGTGATAATTTACCCCTTGCTTGTTCTAATACCACTGGCAAAGTCGCGAAAAGTTCTTCTTCAGATAGATCCAGCGGCAACTTGCAGTTTGCATGCCGCGCGGGTATCCGAGGCGGTCGATTGAAGACCAACGCGAAGACCTTATCAATGTAATACGCAGTGACGAAGATATTTCGCCGACACTCGGAAAGGAAGAATGGTACTGTTTCAACTGAGTAGGGTGCCTCGCGATGCAGGCCTAAGGCGAAGAGGTCTGTAACAAGGTCGCCAAATCTACGCCAAACGCTCAAGCCTATGAACCTGTCAGCATGCTAAGTCGGTACAGTTAGAGAAGGAATCATACTTGCATCCCCTTCGGTGAGCATCATAAGTTGCAAATTCTCATAGGCTAACCAATTAATAATATCATTTGTTTGGGTAGAAAGCTCACGAGCGATTCGTAGGCTCAAGTTGCTACACCGGATCATCTCGCGAATGAACTCAGCATGCTTCTTTTCATCGCGACCGATACCGCAGAGATAACAGCGAGCGGCAGTCGTATATAATAGACCAAGTGTTTCTAAACATAGGTTCTCTCCACTGAACATTTCACAGAATTGTTCAAGATCCAAATTCGGTTTTATGGAAATTTCGGACGAAGGAGCACACAGCATAACATTAGCAAGGCGCGAGAGATCCTCATCGCATTGTGTCGCATCTTCTCCGATGTAGCCTTTAGTAATAGTGTTGGACCGAATCGATGCTACAAGTTGTAGAATGATTGGCCTCGGCACGAGAGAAACCTGTCTAAACGGGAGGTATTCATGGAGTAGCTTCTCGATTAATGGGAGAAATTTTAGTTGTACGATGATTTCTTTCGTAAAAGTTAAGTATTCCTTGTAAGTTTTCTCGTCAAGCGATTCGTATAGAAGAGCTCGCGATGTCGTATTGTTGGTATCATTCAAGATGAAAGGCCACGTATGAAATCTTGGGATTTCCTCGGGTGATTCATTCTCTATAATACCATGACGAGCGTTTACGTTGCTCAAAATCTCATTCTGTTTAATATTGTTTAACTGAGTGGATGTTGGCGGAGTTGATTTTTGCTGGCCTCGGCGTTTGGTCAGCGGTGCAGGATGGTACCAGCATTGTGATTCGAGTCCTCTGCGCCGACAGGGATCACAGACAGGCTTTTGATGATCACACCGAATCTTTGCCTTACGACAGCGCTCACATGAAGCTTGAGAGCCATTACGACGACGACTAGTTGTTGACATGTTGACGTAGCCAATTTACAAAGACATGTTACCTCGTAAGACAGGTAAAACGGAATTGGAAGTATTCCGTTCACATCGGCATAACAAGGATTGTCGGAGTACATACCTATATATTATTGGACGTTGTCTTGTCAGACTAGCCGGCATAATCGGACTAGTTAACCTACCTAACAGACACCTACGGACTACTAAATCTCCAGTTCTAGGACTTTTAATGCTTATGAGTTGCTTGAAGGGTCTTTACTACTGCTGCTAGCGAATCAACGTAGGCTCATACTCCTAAAATGGAAATTCCGGGGAGATCATTAGCGATACGACCCACTCAACGACACATTAATATCATGCTGAAATATTATGGCGTTATTATCAATTATATAAAGGTTATTGGGGTTTGCTAACTATCATTAATAAACTATGTGCCTAGATACCTAAGGTAGGTACTCAACACAAGCTGTTAGCTTACGTAGTTCCTTGAAGATACCCTGTTGATGGATGCTTGACGAACTCCGAGACACGTTTCTTACGCTGACGTTGGATGTGTTATCTAATACATAGCTATACCGGCAAACAAGATATATGATGCGGTTACTATTAGAAGCCTTCTAGTGATAGTGTATATATATCGACTCTAAACTACGAGAATTAATATATAAAAATATTGTACCGAAACCTACATTGCCTTTACGGAAAATCTGCTTCCGACATTAAGATCATCTATAAAGATGTCCCCTACGACCAGCCAAGAGCAATCATCTATTGCGATGGAGAAGCACACACATTTACGCCAAGTTCTGTCTGGAATTGATAGCGAAGTAAGTTTGATAAAATTATTAAAACTCAAACGCATTTGGCATAAGACTAACACGATATGTCCAACCTCGAAGGAATACAAATTAGCACTTGACCGCGGTAAAATGTCTTCCACCTCGGGCGATAAAACCAACGGCTCAAAAGATGGGAATACTAGACGCTCAAATAGTAGGAAGCCGGAGATCAGTCCTGTGATTTTAGGTATTGTGTTCAGCCTGAAATAGAAGGGGGAACCTCTAGTTTAGGAAGGAATATAGAGAGAATGTGTTTGGTCGGAATTTGCCCTGTCCTGTCTCGTTTACACATGGAATAATTTGTTTATCTAATCCGAGGAATCCTAATTTCTCGTTGCTACAGTCATTAAGCCTGGAACGACTTTACAGCTGTTCCTCATTCTTTATTCTTGGTTGGCACGTTCCTGACGATAGGAATGCTTCACAACCTTGATTACGCCATTATTGTTTAGTTAACCTCTCGATTTCCACGAAGATATCAACATCTAGCGCTGTCTTTAATTTTCCTATGTCAGGCGATACTCTAGCTCTGCCTCCTCCGGGAAGTACTCTAGACGTCACCGCGCCAGAGATGCGCCGCTGTAGTAACTTAAGTACCTAGTTAGCCTATAGCCACCAATTGACGTAAACATTATCATCATCATCATCTTGCGCTGTCTTTTTTCGCAGCTGTCTTATCATTCGCATCATTATTTTATTCAAAAAAAAAAAACTTCCTAAGCTCTTCAGATAACTACAAGTTGTCTAATTGTGTTTCAAAAATTCCTAACCCGTGAGCAGCAAACCCTTTTGATATTCAAGATCGTAATGGTCGCGACAAAGGTTAAGTAGAGACGAATCATGGTAGCGATAAATATGAAGCCGGCACAGTTTGAACCACCATAGCAAGGACTCGGCGCTTGGGCCCTCCATAGCAAAGGAGGCCTCTACACACTTCTTCCAACTACACAAATGCGCCAAGATACTTTCTCCATCCTCGAATTCGTCGCATAAGCCAAGTACATAGGGGCATGCTTAGCTTACGTCTTACTAGATACATCCTATAGTTGTTCACTAAAGTAATATTGCCATAGAGGTTCCCCACCCCCTCCTACGACGCAAAATGATGACTCTAATTCCCAAATGGAATTCATGTCGAGTATTAAGCCAGGAATTGAAAATTCAAACGCCAATTTATCATAATAACTTTAGTAACAATCGAGGCCTAAAGCAGATTATACGCTTCGAAGGCTTAATCCGTAATCTAAAATTCCACTGAATCTCCCACACGATCTACGCAAGTCGCAAATTACATACGTGGCTGAAATATGCCACAATTTCAGGAGGCATGTAAACAACCCTGGAGCTGAAGGCCGTTGTATTTCCCCAATACTCCCGTACTGACGTTCGAATCACATGATTGCTAAATGGGGATAAACCCCGTTATATAAGACCAGTATTGCTGAGGCCATATACGTCTAGGGTAGCGTTTGACCTCCAAGGTGATTCCACAAAGATAGAGTACCTTGGCTTTATTCGAGGCTGCTAATTGGAAACTTCATTTATACTAAAAGCTCCTAATGAAACCAATACTGGAACCTAGATAAAATTCCTATCGATGATAGTAAAGTTATGTATGTCCGATAGTAACACAGTGGAAGTGAACTGAAGAGTAAAGATAATTATTGCTACCAACATTCAAGAAACACTTATTCCAAGACTTTACTATAATGAAAATAGACCTATTCTAATATTTTATTAGAGGCCTTCTTTATAAGTATACATACCTAAAATAGAGTGGCTACGGTTATCTTTGAGCATGAACACAGTGTGGCAGCATGCTAGTATAGCCCCGAGACATATAACGTCATGAGACGAATCCCCTATTGGTAGGTACCTAGCCTATTTTAATCCACGAGGCCAGATAAAAAACGTCCTAATAATAGTAATAATAGTTCGATTCTCCAGTTAGAATGCGATTTGGTCGGACCGTCGATGAGATTATGTACTTAGGTTGGGAGGCCAATAATTCGTACAGTTCGTTTACTAGGTACCAAGTATACCCAATTAGTAAAGGCTGTCTATATTAAACCAAGATATGGGTGTTATGCGTACGTGATTCTAATAGCGATAAGATGGATAAGAGTACCTAAAATAAGGCCCGTGGAGCCTCGAATGTATGAACAGTGGATAGTTTCCCAAAGAGTTTTACCACCTACCAGCCTACTTAACCTTAGGTACCCAGGTAGATATCGTAAAAAATTATATATCCAAGTAGCAAATTGGGTTTGTTGATGCTTCTCTAAAACAGTGTTATTGTGAAGCCGTGTTTTCATTATACTAATGGCATTTCTTTGTTTAAATACAAAGAATTGGAATCATTCTTCATAACTAAGATTTGATTCCACACAAAGCGTTATCAGCCTATACACACTATGAACGTAGAGTTACAACCATAATCTAGAATAAACAGGAATCAAGTTCCTCTTCAAACTAAGAGGCAAGTTTCCTTAATAAGTTCCGCCTAGGTAATAGTTCAACAATTAGAGCCAAAAGTTTATAGTTTATGAAGCACAGTAAGTCTCTAATATGTCGAACTTCTCTTGTGGCCATGGTCTGAAATCGCGCGTTGGCGCCAATCTAGCGTACATAGCTCAAGACAAGCGAAAGCCATGCCCAGATTGCCAGACTCGAACTCCAGCGGGAGTCCTCATGCTGTTAAAAAGCCTACAGAAATCATGTGAGACCAAAAAGCTCTACGATCCGAACATCAAACAGCACCTCGTTACATACATCTTCGATCGGTTCATCTCTCAGCGCAAATCTACTTCTGCGGGGTTCAAGCAACAATTTGACGAGATTTTCCAGGAATGGGGCACGGCAGCCTATTATATGCTAGACCAGAAGCAACTCTCAAACCTCTCCGTTACTATCCGGGCCCGCTGGGGAAGCGACGTCGGTAGACAGGCACTACGAGTTGTAGCCATGGCAGCGCTCAAGGAAAATGAAGTATTCGCACCGATAGAGCCAGAAGATGTAGAGATAATAGCCACACTGAATAGGATGATTAGCTTCATGAGGGACCAGGCTACCACTGTCGAGACCTTTGAGCAATTAGAGGTTATATTTGACGAGGCTGAGACGATGGGGACGCTAAAAGACAACGTCGCATCCGCACTTTTAAGACTCGAGGAAGGTCTCGCTAAATGGGACGCAGCAGTAAATAAGTAATCCATATGTTTGTTATGTAGTGTGCTAAATAAAGTAGGATTCTCTACTAGGGAGTATCTAGAAAGATTGGTATAAAAAAGGTATAACTACAGGTACCTCTCACAGAATGAGTGGAAGTAATATATGAATAAGATCAGAAATATATAGCTCTCAAGTACTACGCGTTGTAATATAAGTGAATGGATAGGTGTAGGTGCCTTGTATCAACCACGCTAGGTACCTACCTGCCTCATAACATTAATGGGTTCGTAATTTACAAATCTTCTAAGATAAATTGGCATGGCCAACATGGATGGCAGTTCAGGCTTGTATCCGCTGAGAGAGTGAGTCTAAGAGATACTCTTACTTATTTAAGATTTCTATCAAAGCCTAAGTCATTTTCAAGATCTCACACTTGACAATGTTAGCTTGTCATATACTATAAATCATGAGTGGGTGACAGTTCCGCAATAGTAAGCCTAGAGGTAATACTGCCCTTCGCGTAATAGGCCTCGATCTAGTTTACCCTAGCCTTCTTTACAATAAGCAGAAGTATTCACTCAACCCCTTATCGAAGCCATCATACCCCTTGATACTAGAGTACACGGGCTATAGGAATAAGATTTTCGCGCCGAACACCAACTAAAACTAAGATATATAAGTTTACCAAGAAAAAAGGATGAAGAGGGGGACTTATTGACTTATGCTAGTCCTTGCTGATCTCAAGTTCTTTTTACCATTTATCACCAGTGCTTATCCTGGGTGAGAAGTATTGCCTTCTTCTTCCTAACTACCGTAGTTTCTAAAACCATATGGCCAATGACAGTGCCTGCGCCTTCTGACGCGAGCATATCACGGACTCAATATATATATCCTATAATGGTACGATAAAAGTAGCCGAGGACACCGCTAAGGAATCGCACAGCGAATAAATATGACGCTACGACAGGACATGAATCCCCTGGTAAAAATGTTGAGGATTAACGCTGAAGTTTGGATACATGTATAATCTTTCAGGCATTCGCTCATGTAGTTGCGAAGAACTATTTACATCGAAGATCATTCGTTATGTTGGCATTAACCATTACCCAAGATCCAACACACCTAGGAGGTACTGAAACCTCTTGTCTGATCCCGACGCCGCCATCGTGCAATATGTAAACGAAGAAAGTGTAGTGATATTTCTTCGGAGTCTGGCTCGAAGAATGCAACAAGTTGATTAAGATTGTGGAACTCAATCGTTGCAACGTTCATCGCAATAAGGTAGCACTCCTTTCTTGCTTCACTATCTCCTGCCTTACCTTCAACCCACTATCGATTTGATCTGGAACGACGCCATTAGTGAACTCGGCCCAATCACGACACGTCTGGCTGACATCGTGTGGAATATCATATTCATGAGTGGATAGCTCGTCTGGCTTAAACAGCATCTGTGAAAAGAAACCGGCAGATGCGTGCCAGGCGACGTGACAGTGAAAAGGCCAGATCCCGGGACTCTTGGACGCGTCCAGCTGCACAACGAGGTAGCTATAGGCGCCGACCATCTGTACATCGCGGCGCATGGGGTTCTTCGTATTGAGGCTCGATAGCGAGTTTTCGGTGTAGTTGCCAGGTCCGGTTGCAAGGACATACATAGGCAAACCGTGCGCGTGTACTGGATGGGGCCTAAGGGGTCCCTTGTTAGAACGGTTCGGAAAATATGTACCGAAGGTAACTATTTGAAGGTGACTTACGACTCTGCGGGGTTATTAATGATTATCCGGATAGACGAATTTGTCCCGTAATTTATTAGGTTAGACTCAGCTGTATACTGGAAGCCACCTTTGCTACGAGCCTGGAGAAGAGTTGGATTGTTGTAATCTACCCTCGCAGCGACACCCTATCGAAGATCATGTAAGACTACTATTCCTAGAATGATAACATGGAGCAATATACTTACACCAAATTCCCAGAGAAAGCTACCACTCGAATTAATGTATGCGTTAACGTCCATATTTTGGGTCCATGACGGCTCGGGTAGAGCTATAGGGTAATATGGTACGGTAAGTGCTAGGTCGTCATTCACGCAGGTGCCCGGATCTGGGACGTCCCACGGCGTACTTGTTGGAACAGAATTACTATCGGCGCCTTGATAATATATGGCAGCGAGAGCTAACGGTTGTTTCGTGCTGGAGCAAGACGTGATGTTTGCTCTCAACCAAAATGCAGATCCTGGGTCGGCATGAGCATGCACAATCACATCGGTTCGCTGACCGACGCCGAGCGTGATAACCTGGGTGTCATAGGGTTTGATAGGGACGAAATCGTTGGCTATAACCGTCATATTATGTCCATCGATAGAAATGCGCTGGGTACCCTCCGCACCAGAGTTAATGAATCGAAGACGGTGAGTCTTACCCGGTCGGAAGATAAACTTGGATAGCCCGGCATTATCCGTGCAGTGTGTCTCGTCGTTGGCGTCCATCGTAGAACAGTCGAAGTTCATCTTTCCGTTGATTAAGTTGTTGTCTGAGTAGGTCAGTCCGTTAGAACCAGGACCCATAATCTCTTGGACGACCGCATAATAGTCTCTATGTGACCAGTCTATGTCAATGTTAATAAGTAGTTCTTCAGAGCCCTAACTTCTACGTACCGTTAACCATGACCGGGCCAATATCGACATCATAATCCACATTTCTTGGACCGTAAATGACAACAGGACCGTAGAGACCACCTGCGTACTGAGCGGAGTAGTGGGAATGATACCAAGACGAACCGTATAGCTCGGCTCGAAATCTGTAAGTGAAGCTTTTCCCAGGGGCAATCGGGCATTGAGAAACACCTGGAACGCCGTCCATCCACGGCGTTCCTGTTTGTAAAAAACCGTGCCAGTGAATCGCTGTCCCTTCCGGTGGACCTTCTTCGATGGAATTAGTGACCTTCACCTCGACATAGTCACCCCAGTTGGCCTCAACAAGCGGTCCGGGAAATTGGTCATTAACAAGCAACACTTCTTTCTGATATCCATCTGGCGCGATTATACCTCGACTAATGTTGAACTCGTATCTACGCGTTATACCAGTGTGCGGTGCGTCAGTATAAGGGTTGCTCGACCCAGCCTCCCTATCGCCCCACGGGATAGCGTTAAATCCTCCACTCCCAAGGATGAATAGTGGAAGTGCTTGTGCTAGGAGCGTGCCCCAGAGTGAATTGCTAGACGTAATATATTAATTACTATTGGATCGTTTGCTTGATAAAATTATTCATATAGGTTTCTCTCTTACCCATTTTGTGCGGTTGGCGAAAGCTCACCGACTAAGCAACAGCAAAAGTTGAGGAACCCCATCACAAAAATCAAATAACGATCGGACGGCTTCGAGGAAGCCAGAGGAATAAGGGAATGAGGTCAAGGTTTACCGGAGCAACTACGTGGGAGACACCACAATCTATACAAGAAGGAAATCATCTCATTCCAGATCAAGCGGGCTAATCTACTATGTGATATTAGATAACCAGACAGTTTCTCCTATCCTCGCAGGGATAGGAAGTAATCGTACGAAAGCTTTGAGACATGGGTATGATCCCTTTCTAATGTCTATATAATACTTGTCTCCCTGGAAAGGGTATTGTAAGCGTCATCAGCATTGCGGCTAGTATCTATATGTTTTCTGGTAAATTACATCCCGAACCTATCAAACCCTACCGGGGGAAAAGGGCCGTCAATGCTGAGCGACGACATACATATAGTGGAAGGGCTAATGCGGTACACTCTCACCCAATCGGATGTTACCTGGTTGCTAACCATCGAAGAAAGGGCCATGATTAGGGGAGTTGGACGAAAACCAACTCAACTGTAACACTGATAGGCTTCGATGACGACTTCTCCTGAATTATTGACATTTATGAATAGCTGTCTCGAGATATCTCAAGCCTCGCCCCATTAAAATGTATGCAGAAGGCGAATAATGTCTGAGACAGTCGCGTTAGGTCCGCTATTTCTCTCAGGTCCCGAGCTTCGTATTCATTTTCGTGATAGGAACGTGGATCGCCGTCACGAAAATAAACAGAATATCTTAATTCGAGCAGCGTTCCTTCAGACCTCCTCGCCAGTATGAACTGAAACATTTGCAAAGTAGCGGGAATTTTGAGATGTGTTGGAGAGTTGAGGAGTTGACACCACGAATGATGAACATGTCATAGTAGACAGGTAGAATGGGAAAAAGGACCGATCCGCTTATACGAAAGCCTAGATAGAAACAAGGGCGCCCGAGTCGTAAGTTTTTTGTGTTCGAAAACTGAGATTTCCTTAGCTTGACTCATCTTAGGGGATTTAATTCTGTTATGATTTTCCCACCCATGCATGGCTTTCTGTGTGGCTGATCCGGAGATTTGATTGGGGTATGTTATAATCTATGGAACATGCATAGGAAAACAAAAGTCAAGAAATACCTAGGTATTTAGATGAAGCAAAGCTAGTACGTGGTTTTGATAAATATGGAAACCCGTGGACTTGCCTGTTTGCTGTGTTGACCACTCGACGGGTTGATCTAGCTGTAGCTATCCGAATTCGCACAAGTTTTTAATATCCTAGGTAAAGCTAAGGCCATAGCTGGAGGGCTATGTTTTCAGCTAATGCCTTATTAATACTTTAGGAATTAGAAAAGATGATGGTGTTGCTGCTTTTAATTGTCAGAGGTGTAGCGTAGGTCTTTACTTGACATATCTCTGAGTCTCAGAGCTGTCATAATTAGTGTATATACAAGAGATTCGATATAGTACAACTTCCCAACTAGTGTGGCTAGTGGAAGCTCAATATCAGATCGACCCATAGTTTCCGCCCAGTCTAACATCTTTGATGATAGATATTCTTTAGCCGATGAATTTGGTATGTCTCAGCTGTTGATCTAATTTTTCTGCAGAACTATAAAAAATGAAGCAGCGAAAAATCGGACGCTGACTTTTCGTAAGGTCCTATTCTCGGTCCGAGCTCCGCGGCGGTACTATGAAGTGGGCAAAGTTCTATTGACTTCGTGGTCGATATGTGCTTGATTGGGGGGGCATGATAAAGGGTCGCCGTTGTGCTCGTGCAAATGCTTCGACAGCGATAGGTGATGCGTCAGTTCTGATAACACTTCCAATCGACATGAAGAAGCTGCGCAAAAATTGTTAGTTCCGAATGAGGCACGGCTTCAACGAATATCGGACTCCACATACCCAAATGTAGCGCCAGATCCTAGCATATATTGACCTAAAGTTCGCATGATACCGTTCTGTCCAGCGCCGTATCTAAATATATTCACAGTTCCTACGCGCCATATGTCAGCGGCATAGATTCCACCAAGTCTTGGGCTCGGCGGGGTGGAGGAGATAGAGCGTACCGAAAATGAAACCGATAATAACGCCAACAGCTATAATAAATTTTAGTTTTAATAAACACAGAGTGCTTGAAGAGCTTGATATAGTTACATACTACCACCCATCATAGCTCCCATCTTAACTATTAAATAAGACAATGTTAGTGATGCTTTTAGGTAGATAGTAGTCTTGAGCATCTAAAGTCTTAGGGACTACGAACGTTTATCGACGGTGGAGGGGCCCTGAGGGCCGCGGGTTGTTGGAACAGGCGGCATCTTGAGCTAAATCAAATCTCTAGGTATCTGACTGAGCACCTAAGGTATTTGTGATGTTATGATAATTTAGAGGAAGAAGTTTAGGGTTATAGCACTGCTGAGTTGGGTTTGTTGGCTGGTGGGATGCTTCTTTCTTCCGAGGCTGTTGGAGATGATTTCGCGACTCAGCCGTTGCAAAGCCGGGATCTACAGATTCTTGGCACGGCTGAGTGATTAGGTCCACAGATGCGGTTTATCGATAAAGAATGATACATAATCATTCAATGATAGCAGGTACCTGGTACGATGCTGCGGTACTGTAATGCAAACGTACAAGAAAATGTTTTGGCGCTTTACCCTTCTTGAATTTATATCACGTGATACAAGCATAACACCTACACCACTTCCCAAACTTGAATTGGTAGGTACCTAGGTAGTCCATTATAATGTACCTAACCTAAACCTTTAAGTACCTCAAACAACACATTGCGTCGCATACGCCTATGACTTTTATCCCTCGACAGCTAGAATGGCAAATGTATACAAAGGAATCCTTAGTTGGTAATATTCATATATAGTAAATTGCCAATATTAATAATAATTTTGATATATTTACCTATGCATACGGATATTCTCTTGAGACAGAGCTGTCCTACTCAAGTGTACATTAGGTATACCTTAGGTACCTAGGTAGGTGGCTGTTGAGATGTTACTACCTACGTGTATCAAACTTTCCAAAGGCAAGGATAAAGAGGCAAGAAAAAAGGTAAAATGGAAGTTGCGGCTCTCCTTAGGCTTGCCATTTGTTGTATCAAACCCATGTTGTTGCCACATTAAAAATGTTGCTAAGGCATGTAAAGCGCTTAGTAAAGTAACTTTGTACCAAAGTTAGGTACTCAGGTAGGGTAGGTAGTACCTAAGGCAAGTAAGTACCTCCGAAATATAGAAGGGTAAGTATTGAGGTATTGAGGTAACGGGATTAGCCAGCAAAAAGAGAGACCCGACCTCGACATGGGACCTGGGACCTGGGCAACTCCAAATCTTTGAACAACCACATCCTCAAAAGTGTTGCTCCTCTTACATCGCATCGCTCAAAGAGTTGTGTACCTTTAATAATTCGACATATTTCCAATTACATATTGTCGCCTACCTAGGTAGTTACCCCTTATCAAAATCGCATGGTATGTGTCCAAAATCTTCTAAACTTCTTTTTTCTCTAACCGCGCACAAATCATATTTGATGTCTTCCCTGTCTTCCATGTCTTCCCTGTCACCCCGGTGTTCCCGTAATCAACCTCAATCAGTTGCTTGTTACCCTCATCTTGACTTATGGAAACCCCCTTTAACTGACCAATTTTTTATTATCACTATTTAGAGAAACGACATCAGCAAACATCTCGCCTGCAAATACCCTCTCTACCTCTCGATCGCTTCTTTCTATCAATACACATATATACACATATTTCGGCGCACTTTGCTAGTTCCGGTCGCGTGCATGATCAACAGAAGGGGCCCGCTTAACCCCCCGACTCGGCTTCTTAGTCTGCGTTCTCATCCACCCGTTCTTTTTCCATCTCGCATCCCATCTCGCTGCCTTTCCTCATGACGGCTGTCGCAAGCCCGCCAACTTTCGCTCAACATAATCGGCCGGCATGGAGTATTAACGGCGGACACGCCGGTCAGATCAATTCCATGAATCCTGACGAGCTGAACCGGATGCTTCTGCCTCGAAAGAACTTGCAGCGAAACAACTCATCTTCTTCTATTTCTTCGACTTCATCCGTATCATCTACCTCAACTATCGCTACGACCGGCTCCCAAACGAATGGCAACTCTGTACCAAATTCGGGTGACATGGGCGCGTGGAATAATGGTACCGGAACACGAAAGCGACCCCAGCCGAAAGCCCCGTGGCCGACTCCGAAACCAGATGCTCAGTCGGATTTTGTAAGAATGTCTGCAGGACGTCCTCAGTTGGTTGGCAGCATAAATGGATCTGCGCCGATGCATTCACCCTCACCTGTATTACCTTCCCAAGGCATGATTGGAGCGCAGCAAGGAATGTCTCGTCCCATGGCTGATTCCTTAACCGGCGGGAATCAACCCGTATTATATCTCTTATCTCTAAACGGAACGTTCGAGCGCAAAACGATATCTGTCCCATTTTCTCCTGATACCCTTAGAATTGGTCGTCAGACGAATGCAAAGACAGTCCCTACACCGGTTAATGGTTTTTTCGACTCGAAAGTCCTTTCCCGCCAACACGCAGAGATATGGGCAGACCGCCAGGGAAAGATTTGGATTCGCGATGTTAAGTCTTCGAACGGTACATTTGTCAACGGTACACGATTATCACAAGAGAATCGCGAGTCCGAGCCACATGAATTGCAAACCAACGATCATTTAGAACTGGGTATCGATATCGTTAGTGAGGATCAGAAGACCATTGTGCATCATAAGGTGGCGGCGAAGGTTGAACATGCAGGTTTCTTAAACCCTTCGAGTAATCTTCTTGATATGAATTTTGGCGATCTCGATCCTGCAAATGGCTCGATGATGATGATGGGTCCTCAAGGTGGTCTGCCTGCTCGGCCTAGAACAGGAAGCCAAGCTTCTATGGCGAGTAACGGACGGATTGTTGCGGGCGGTAGTATGATGGGGTCACAAGGAAACGTCATGGGTCATCAACGAGGTTTGTTCTTTTCGCCCATTAGCACTGAGCAAATTGTAAAGCGGCTTCAGGTAAGCAGGACCCATTTCTCATACTAGATCAACATCTAACTATACCTAGCATGAGATGCGGAATCAGCGTCTTCAATCGCAAGATCTGGGTCGAACAAATCAGTTCGTCCAAGGACTTCTGACGAAAGATGATATTAAGGATATTGAGAAACCCGAAGTAGCTGAGCAGCCACGGTCACAAATGATCAATGGGAATGGGATATCATTTAGATCCGATAATAAAACACGATTCTCCGATCCTCCAGCGCCACCACCACAACAACCTTTGCCCGAGAAACCAGATGTTCCGTCTCTAAAGCGAGGTATCACCGAGCGGCCTAAACAATCTAGCCAGAACATGTCACCGGTCCGACAGGATGGCATGAGCCAGATCCTACATTTAACAGAAGCCTTGAGCAACGCGAAGCGGGAAATAGAAAATCAGAGTTCACGTATGCGGGATCTTGAGGAAACCTTGCAGAAAGAGCGACGAGCTCGAGAGCTCGCCGAGGAGTTGGCCAGAAGACTAGAAGAGACCTCTAATATACAGACAAATGGCGTTCCCGTGAAGTCAGAAGCTCAGGAGACTGCATTGGAAGAAGCCTTCGAACCACCCATAGATGAAGTATCGCCTACTGCCGATAATATTCTCAGCGACACTAATAAAACAGCTCCGCAAGCTGAAGCCATCGAAGCTTCCGCCACAAAATTACATACTCAGATTGAGTCAATGGTATTAGAAATCAGGGATCTACGACAGCAGCTTGATGCTTTCAAGCAGCGGGCAGAGACAGCTGAAGCTGAAAGAGATGCAGACCGTAAGAGTCTAGCAGAAATGGCTTTGCAGATTCGAAGAGATGCTGAAGCTAAAGAAGCTAAAGAAGCTGCTGCGCGGGAGAAGGCTCTATCGGATTCCCATGCTATCAAAAAATCTACCAATGCAAGTGTGACTTCTGAGGACTTGTCCACTGTGGCTGGAACGACACCTCCAGGCTCAAACCAGAGCCAGTCAGATTCTAGCGAACCCATTGACCAACCCACGCTCTCAAGGGCCAATACCATTACGCCACATTCTACGACGCCTGGGCTTTTACCACGCGATCAGGCATTGGCTAACAGCATACCTTACGCATCCATGATGGGAGTTGTCCTTATTGGTATGGGTTTAATGGCTTATATAAACGGGTGGCAGCCGCAACCGAGACTCGAGCGATGAGCAACTCAGCTATTGCACAGTCAAAATAATGTTTTCTACCCGGTATCAACATAACTGACTACCAAGGTATATATTGACATCCATCCTTTACACATGCACGAGTTTTTTTTCCCTTTGTCCTCATTCTATAATAAGCCCGTTCAACTTCCGTATCTTCAGATACCAGTCTTTTTGTAACAAGGCATCAATTTGGGACCGGCGTTAGGGGAGCGGCAAATGACTACGTTAAGGCCGCCAGACTACGGGGCTTTCCATCCCTTTTCTATCTAGCATCGATGATTATGCGCACTCGGCCTCTAGGATGTGGTTCATTTGTGGCAGGATACGGAAAATTATTAAGTACGCCAGATCGAGATGGCCCCATTAGGAAATAGAGGCCATTGAAAGGCTACTTCTGCGCGTCTTCATAGCTGGGCGTCCGCTATGTATTAGCAGGTCGGGTCTAGTCGTAAGACTTGGTTGGTGATGTACTACATCGCCTCGCGATCCATAAAAGGTAGCTTACGTTTGCATAGCGCATGGACGAAACGATTTTATTCCGCAATAGCAGCATTGATCGTGATGTAACGGCAACTTGTAACTATAGAATTAAGATGTAGTATATTTAGGCGAGGTTTTTAAGGTCGAGAAGTTCTTATTCGTACCTAAAGTAATTTGAATGATCATATGAGTCCCGAGTTTCCCACTTCTCCTTTTCTAAGGGCGACAAAGAGCACACAGCCATTGGGTCAACAGACCGCCTCTACTAGAAGATCAAAGGCGTATTCTAGGTAGGTAGCCATGATAATATCTAAGGGTTAGAAATTTGTCTTAGGTGCAAATCCCACGCATTTTGAATAGCTAACCAAGGAAGCCAGTCTGCAAGGATACCATAAACCAGCTGGGGTATCATAGAAGTTAGGCTGTTTATAAGCATGCATGAGCGAGATATTGGGTCCGCCACGATAACGGAACTAGATCCAAAGGATTTCATCCCCAGAAGAAACAAACACCCCTCATTTGTCAGCACACGCGTTATAGGCGACTTACATATATCAGTGCTATTGCAATATGTTCCAAAATCTTTCCCAAAATTTAAGTCTTCTCTGGCAGTCTGAATACCTGAGTTTTCAAAATGAGGCTCTTGAACTTTTTGGTACTACATGTCTTTGTAGTCTCTGCCTTGTCCAACAAGACCTTGTCCACCAAGAAAAGACTCATTATCGACACGGACCTCTTGTCATTTGATGATGACCCCTTGGCAATTGGCTTAAGCGGTATACTTCAGAACTGGGGACAGGTTGAACTAATTGGAGTCATGTCAAGTATATATCCTCCAAATTCTACCTAGACCTTATACTCCATAGCCTATATTCATTAATAGTAACAACTAATATGTAGGCGTCAATAGTCGATATGTTCCACCAGCTATCGATGCGATTAACACTTATTTCGGGTATCCGCAGATCCCAATAGCGATCCAGAAGCCTGTTAACAACTTAGTATGTCATGAATCGCCGAAACGAAATAAGTCAGATTGTGATTAATATATTCTATTACAGACAAGATTACCAGAGCACCCAGAGTTCGGAGCCTACGTTATGGGGCTGACCTATAACTTTACTGAAGATGTGCGAGATGGAACCAATACCCCTGATCCAGGTGCGACAGTGATTCCATTCACCTAGAGTTGCGATGTGTAACGGGACTACGTCTAATATACAGCTCCATTGGAATAGTCTCATCATATCGCTATCTCCTCTCCACATCAGCGGATGATTCAATTACTCTTGCCGTAATTGGCTTCTTCGACAATGTATTCAACCTCCTTAACTCCGGCCCCGACCAAATATCACCATATACAGGAGCTGAACTACTCACTTCTAAAGTACGCGAACTCGTCGTGCAAGCCAACGATGTGGGATATTCCTATAACACCAACACGCACAACGAAACTCTCGCTCAAGAGGTTTTAAACTGGTGGCCGGGCAAATTGACATTTGCATGGGATGGTGTTGGCGAAAACACCATCCTCGGCCACCGCATTACCACTGAGCTAGACCCCACCAAGAATCCGCTCGGATACGCTCTACGTACCAATATCGGATACAACCAGAAGCACCCGGTCTGGGACGTTGCAGCTGTGTACTATGCCGTGTGCGGGCTAGACGATGTGTTTAGATGGAAGTACCCGCATGGAGGCCGTGTGAACGTAAACGCGTCCGCTTTCGCTACCTGGGAGAACGGTACAGTTTCAAGTCCCGGGTTACAAAACTCGATCGAGTTTAAAATGCCTAATACGACATTTGCGACTCGGTTGGAAAATACGCTGCTATGGGAGCCGGGACAGCACGTACCGTACCGGAGAACCTGGTGTAAAAACTAGGCAGATATAAGGAGTATCCGAGTGTTTACCATTGAAAGCACTACCATAACATAATGTACTTAAAGTTATTTTACTCCTTGATATAATCCAATTCTTTAACTTGGCAAACCCCTGGTGACTCCGATCAGATAACCATCACAATACACAGATATAATTATAAGCTTCCAAACGATATACCTGTCGAGTACCTAGATAGGTAGGTATAGTATAGTATAGAGGAAAAGACGACCAGGACGGCAGTGAATCTACTAATATATCAATATTTACCCAATTTATAATGGCATGTAAACATACGCAGCTGTAGCAGAAAAAAATTCCGACCGTTTAGAATTTGCATTGATTAACAACAGTACCAATGAGAATGTGGATGTGAAAGCGGCCAAGATGAGTAGTCTTTTCCACATTGACTGTACGAAATATAGAACCGATATAGCCGCAACAGGTAACAATGGGGATAACACGACACTCAGAACCTTGGTTGAGAGAAGTAGCTAGCTACCCTCAAAGCGAAAGACATCATTACTCTCTTGGAAGAACTTTCTAAACACTTATATTTCAAGCTGAGGTACAATTCCACTAAAAATAATGAAATCTTGTCTAGTTTCTCCACGGGACCGACAGTGACAAGGTCACTCGATATTTCTGGGTCAGACCATGTTGTATATTCCTTTCCTGTTAGAAAGAAACGTTTCGAATTATCATCCAAGATGTGATTTAAGACTTTCAAACTCCGCTTGGATAGCTTCTCAAAATGTGTAACTATGTGCTGCTATATCAAAGCCTCGTCTGATATTCGATTAAGGAACCAAACGACATTAGGGGGTCTAGAGTAACGCACTATACTCCTTCAGTTTGCTTCTCAACTGTAAAAATTGGATTCAAACCTCTGCGTCTTCCTGAAATTCTGCCCAGTCGTGAGGAGTCCTCTTTCTCATGTTTTCATTAGTGCTATTTTGGACTTCCACCTTTTTCTCTCGCCATAACTGTTCTAGATGCGTCAATTCGGCCTGGAGGTATAGAATATTCTGATAGTTAAGAGATGAGGAACTGCGAAGTAAGGTAAGGTTAGATGAATTTGGTATGTGGTTTGCAATTGCTGCGTATCCGATCATGTCCACATCGAGCAAATTAGAATGGAAATTGAACAAGTCCCAGAAAATATTCCAGTAAAGGAGATGAGTGCAAGTTATAATTCTTGTAGTTAAAAATAGGGAATGCGTAGAGTATCAATGATCTAAAACAATGCTCTGGAAAAATAAGATTAAATAGTCCCGTGGCTGGGACTCAGTCTTTATATGTACTATCCAGGCATATGATACGATGCACCGGCGCCAATCACCAAGCTACCTACCTAAGTACTCTATCACAAGGCTGATATTATTCTAGGAAATATTAGGCATCTGTCACAATATCACCTATTAAAGTGACAAATAGCTACGAAGTAAAGACTTCGGAGCATTAAAGCTTTTAATTGGTTTACATATAGAGGGGCCATGCATGTAACTTAGGAGGTAAGTAGTTTGGGTTTAATTCTTTGGTTGAGTGGATGATGATTATACTATGCCGTTAACATATTCACGTTATAACCATGCTATTATGATATCTAATAATAATAATAAGAGTATACGGCATATTGCCTTCATCGGTATTTCTAGTTTCGTCGTCGCTAAGCTGCTTCAAAATTGTATCTTTCAACTCTCGACCTTGGCATAGTACTTCACAAAGTAACTAACTTAAAAAGACGAAATAAACAGGACGCTGTATGAAGGTCTTCTATCTGATGGATCAAGCCCCGACATGGAAGATATATCCGATATCGATTCAGAACAGCTTGATGATTCAGATCCAACATCTCTTTTCATACCAACCCGTAATTGTTACCCCGGTCCACAGGCGGGATCATTATCATCTGTCACTAGACAACAAATAGTTAGTTCGTAATCTTACACTTAGGCATTATAAGATGTATTGACACATCTCATAGAAGAACGAAGCGCTCTAGAGTCGGAGCAGAATCGAAGGGCCCAGATGAGAAGACAAGCATCGGAGTAACCAGGCGTGCGCCGGGAAGAACAAAGCAACGATGCATCGGATACATTTATAACACAGCCAACTCAGAGACAACAGCAGTCACGGGTTCAAGAGCCACAATACCCGTCGGATCTTGACTCACAAATGTCTCACTTAACTGCCCAAGGTACAGCTAGTTCGAGTGATCCCAGACTGATCATATCCTAGATGAAATAGATAATCTCTGAAAGGATTTAGAGGGCTAAATGGCTTGCAATGGCAGACAAGTAGAATATTCTGCTTTCTACGAATACGATAGTTGAATTTAGCTGCAGGTATGGGATTCGAAACTTTAACACAAATTCGCCTGGTTATTAGGTACCTACCTAGGTACCTAGGTAGGTACTTTGCTCCTAATTATACCCTACATCATACCTATACATTGGAGGTTGGTGGTTTTTGTTATGTTAGGGAAACAGCTAAGAGTCAGCATTATATTATATCGTTGCCATTCTGGCAGCGCCTCGCGCGGTGGGACTTATATCCGAGGTATCCCATGAGATGACACCATAGCGGCAGAATCATCTGTGCACGTAACGCAACAAAATCAACAGGTAAACGAGAAAGCCGACTTTCGTGGCGGTGAAGCTAGCCACCATTGGTTTCTTCGTCTCAAGAGTTGTACTTTAATTGCCTCTTGCGGTCTACGTGAAACAGCAGAAGAGATCAGTGCTGGCGGAGCTCTCATAGGGCTCTATCTTATTATGTTCTCGAAGAAGTTTTATGCTACCTATCCCCCGGAAAACAACATAGAAAGCATTTACGGGAATAGTAAGTAGCTCGTCATGCACGAGGTGCACTAGAATAGGCACATATGCAAGTCGTTGATTTTAACGAGAAGCACGGCTTAAATCTACCAGTTCCTGATTCGTTTAATGAACGTCGAGTCGCGTATTGGCAGATTCTGATATTGGCGGTGAAGACACCAGCAGCAGATATTTACGTTATATGGGGCTCAACAGGGGCTTTCCGGATTATCGGGTATCAGCAGGATTTTGAAAACCATGGTAACCTATTTAACGGTTGATTCAATTTTCCGTTAAAGCCATAGACGTAAGTAGCCCGAAACGCTGTAAATAGTAAATATCTCCAAATGCAGATCCTACAAGAAAGAGTCCGTTTAGAGGAAACCCCGAGCCTTTGCTAAACCAAGACGCGTATCCCGCGGGCGTACTCAATGTATTATAAGTAGTATAAGGGTTGTAGTAGAAGATTCACCGCCAGACATGGATCCAAAATAACCCCACCAAACTAAGCGAAGTACAAAATACCGTTCTAGCAAGTCTTTACTCAATTTGTATGAATATTAGATAACGTCGTAT
Source organism: Daldinia concentrica (assembly GCA_902805455.1). Lineage (NCBI taxonomy): Eukaryota > Fungi > Ascomycota > Sordariomycetes > Xylariales > Hypoxylaceae > Daldinia > Daldinia concentrica. Next base: position 1,717,600 of record CADCSW010000009.1, read on the forward strand.
CCTGTAATATATGCCTTATGCCCAATGGGTCAAATAGGTTATCGTAAATTCGACAATTCGGTATAGGGCCATAAAATCCATCCCCGGGCTTTGGATCCATCAACGAAGCGGAGGACTGATTTTGACCCCCTTGTCGAGCCATTAATAGGATAAAACCTCCTTCGATCGTCAGTCACATCCTTTGACATATTTTCTCGAAAGATTACATTAGTGATCCCCGAGACGACTAAGATTTCACATCAATACCTCACCGACAAGATGGCTATGAGTCTTTCCTCACTTTACCTATCGTTCTTCGCTGCTTTCGACGTAGTGCTAGCAACTAGCCTCAACGTAACAGCTATTGGTGCTAAGGATGGTAGTTCCCGTTTTGAATGCTGGGAGCTTGCTGCGCCATTTGTCTCATCTAGCCAAACGGGCATTGCCGGATCACAGACTACGTTTTTAGGAGACGTTACTAACATTACGTATAACGTGATCCCGGCGGGTTTTGACAGTGGAGTCCACAATACACCTAGAAACCAGTAAGTGTTTTGTGCTTATGTATTTGGAAATATTGCCTAGTCCTAGGTAAAGCTTGACGAGTAAAGTTCTTACATGAAGTAGATGGATTGTTGTCCTTAATGGACTCGCGGTTATAACACTACCGGACAATAGCTCCGTCACCGTCGCGACAACACCGGGAGAGATGGGTCTGCTATTTGCCACGGATACGCCGGAGGTCAGCCGTGAGGGCCATGGCAACTATTTCCCGGGTGTCTCGGAGACCATATTTCTACAGATCCCAACGAAGAACGGCGCGATCCCGGAGCATAAGGTACTAGACGATGATGGCCCTTGTACTCCGAACAAGTACTCGGCGCTCAGGGGGTGGGCGACTGGTTAGCATTTTGCTTGTAGTATACAGATTATATGATATGATAAGTTAGGTATAGCTATGAGGGTGAATAGAACATTCTAAATCCCACTAAGAATTTATCATGAAGGTTTTAGTAATAATCATAGGCAAGCGGGGCACGCGCTGGTACTCAAGCTATCTATGACATTGACTAGAAAGATTAGATGTGAAACTTAAATATACTAGCTACGGTTGGTTAACGTGAATGGTGGCCCCTTAAATCTTGTATTATAGGTCGTTAAGACATCCGTATTGCTGGACTTCGGCTCATAGAGGCACGACTTATATGCATATTAGCCCAGGCAAAAATTTCTATCCGATTTACATCAGTCTAAGCTAACACCTTGATTAAAATATTATACCTACAGGACTTTATTCACAGTAATGAAATTAGGAACCGAATATATTCACTCTCCAGACCAAGTTAAGTGCCTAGTATAAAAGAAGAATAAACGAACGCATACCCAATAGTTCCATAATCATCAGACTCTTGTAAAGTCGCTTTACGCCCTTAAGAAAACGATGGTGTAATTTGGACTCTTTTCCGTGTCAATTATTACTCCCTAAATCTAACAGAACTTGGAAGTGCGCCTGGCACGGCCTTGCCCTGTTGTATCACGTCCCGCATCCGTGCCTGGGCATGATGCTGGAAAGCAGGATGTGTAGCCAACGCAATAGCGAGTAAGAGAGCCAGTACTATGATGATAAAATGCTCAAATAGGAACCCGCTGCGCGCGCCTAGGTTTACGCCGTTCTTAGGAGCTAGGGGTCCAACCATCTTTTTGATAGGTTCAATAGCGTAGGAACGCGCGGCTTTCAGACCCCGCGGCATACCTGGGAGTCCGTCCATACTCCAAGCGTTTTTGAGGGCCCAGTAGCGGTCCATACTCTCTTTCTCGTTACCTTCGAGGAACTTATCCTCCTTTCGCTTAAAGAAGTCGTTGAGGGTAGTCCGGAATTCCTTAAAGTCGAAGATTGGCACCGAGTAACCGCATGAGGTACCGACTTGGTGGATGTCTACCACAATGACTGACCGCGTGCCTGGGATGACCTCGATGTTCTCCCTTTGCACAATACTATCAAATTCCGGTGTTCCGTTTTCCAGCACGCGGCCTTTGCCCCAAAGCCTTACGATACGAGGCGGTCCTTCGAAGGCATTGAATAGTATAGTTACACGGCCGTTACCAGGCTCCAGAAGATGTGATATGGTCTTGTATAAGGTTAGTTAATTGCATAATCCCTTGATTGAAGAAGCCATAGCAGACCTCATTTCCACTTCCTGTCAAATCCAAGAACCAAAAAGTTTTAGTGTCGGGAACACCAAAATAATGGCCTCCTTTTGGTGAAAGATTAACATGGCCTTTCCCCGATAGTGGTGCTGTAGCTATCCAGAAAACCTTCTGGGCCAGCATCCAATCGATGAGGCTTTGTTTTGGGATTGTTTCGAAGTATGCGCCCATAATGAAGAGCGGTGGCAACTTAGTTCTTCGCTACAATGTACCTAGATAGGCTCTGTCAATAGAAGAGCTGTTAGATTTTCAAAGATCAATCGAGTTTTAATGAAAGGGTAGGACTAGGTCTATAAAAACAATTCTACCTCTAAATAGTAACGATTACTATATCTTATGGTATTGGAGGATTAGATCTGTTATTCAAGGTTGTATATTAAACTAGATTAAATAAAAAGCAACCTTTGAGCTGCCCGATAGAGTCAGTTCACGGAAGCCGATAATTGCCGGTGCGGAGGTGATCCACCAACGTCCGAGCTTCCGTCTTGCCGTTTTATAGAATTACCCTTGCAGTGAAATCTTCAGGTTTATATAAATCTTAGGCGAATTAGCCGATATCGGCCTTATTTTACACTAGAACCTATATTCCCTCTTGCTTTATATAGGAGTACATCTCTATTCAGAGATATCGTTAAATATTCATTGCCTTCTGCCATGTCTTGAATCTCTGTAATACTGGGAAGAATACTAGGAAACACGGTATAGTTCGAGCAAAGTCCCACCAAGCGGTTTCCGAAGGAAGGGGCCGTGTGTCAATATATTGAAGGTGGTGCTGTTCCGAGATGATTGCGAAGTACTAGTCATCGCATGCCCCATTTTCTTCCTGGGGAAATCTCGCTAAGAGGTGATCCATCTTGAAAGGTCGAACCATAAGGTTTTCTCCAACAGGTCTCAACCACGTAGGCCTCAGAGCCAACGGTCTACTGCTTTATATATAATTAAAGCCACTTACCAGTTTTTACTTTATACCGTTTCCATATGGAATTAACATTAACCTATAACCTGTCTTAGTTATTATTTAGATAGTTTATAATAGGTGCTGTAGTTCATAGTACTAGGTTGGCTAGAATGGAACAAATTCCCATCTTAGGAGACTAAATTAGTTAACCTAAAGAATTTTACGCCTCCTAGACATATAGGTACCAATAGTATTAGTCTAGGTTCTAGATCTTATTGTTTCTTCCCAATATCTTTGTTTTTTTTTTCCTGTGCCTGCTCGAAGTGACATCCAATCCTGCTTGTTATCGAGCAAATAATGGTATTACATATTCAACGAGCCACCTAGATGGTATGCTCGGCCAACTTTCAATGATAACCATCCTTTTCTGCAGTTTCCCACTATTGACTACGTTGACAGCATAGTATTTATTATTATTCTCGACCAAAAACATACGATACTAATAACCTAACTCCAGTACGTTTCCCAGTCTGTTTTACCCCAAACTCCTAAAGTGCATGGGTTGAAGATATCATTCTATCAAGCTCTATTACATACTAGGTAAGAACAATCTCGACTCAGATATAAATATAACTACGCTACTGAAGAACAGCTTTATTATTTTTCTGGGGTTTAAATTATATCATCCACTTACTAGTCTGCCTAGAATACTGGATAATGGGCCAACTCGCTTGACTAACCCAGGCTAGGTATAGGTTAGGTTAGATAGGTCGACAACTTATGCGAGATGACCACGCGTGTAACATGTCAACCAACCTCATAGGTACCTGTTAAGTACCTAACGCATATTTTCTTTCTGGTGATACTTGAGCTGGGGTTGAATCAAGAAGAGCTGTGTATAGTTTCCAAATGGTGACATCGAGAGAAACGTAGGATTGGTGAGGAGTACGACTCTAGCGGACGTGAAAAAAATGCACAATGCCGTCCCGACTCCACTTATGCTCCGGAATCTACCCCTTGTAATGTTACCGAAACCCGACGTGTTACTGTATTAAAGACTTACCCACTTCATGTCACGAACACGATCGAGTTACCTCGGCCAGCCGGTCTGGAACATTCATCTCTCTTTATAAGTCACGCAGCCATCTATAGTATTACGGTGCTATCTCACAGTCGAATCATAAACGAATACGAATAGAGCTGTTGGATAAAATACCAGCCAAAAGTTACTATTGACAATGTTTTAACGATATCTTGGTTACAAATTCTATGTTTACCTAATATCTAGAAGCGCTATTATCTAGTTTGAATATCTAAAAATGGCTTGTAAGTAGAGACCCAAACTATCTCAATCATTCATAGGTATAGTTGATATTGATCAATTCCAGTACCTATAGCCGCGGCCGCTGCAGGCAGCGTTGCCCTCGCGGCCTACATGGACGCTCGCTTTCATATAATGAACGATTTAGCTCAGGGAAGCAATAAGCTGCGCACCGCTTTGCTGTTAAGGCTGATCGCCCAGGAAGCGCGGAAAGGAAAGATGCTCCTCTACCATACCTTTGAGGATCGCGCCGACACCCCCATGGGTGATCTTACCTTCCTTATATTTGAGGGTCGTGAGTGGACCTTTCGTGAATTCTACCAGGCCCTGCAACCGGTTGGCAATTGGTTGCTCAAGGATCTGGGCATTAAGAAGGGTGAGATGGTCGCGCTAAATGGCGTTAACAGCCCCGAGTATATTCTGCTCTGGCTCGCCCTTGAGGGTATTGGTGCTACAGTGGCTTTCATAAATTACAACTTGACAGCCGAATCGCTTATTCATTGCGTCAAGCTCAGTGGTGCTCGGTACATGCTTGCGGACTCAGACGTCCGCCATCTCATTTCCCCCGTTGAAGAAGACCTCACCTCAGCCAGCATCCAGACAGTTTACTACAGCCCTTCGTCTCTAAGCGCTCTCACAGACACAGAGCCACTTCCCGCATCGCGCCGCGAAGATATAACGCCTACGGATATAGCATCTCTTATCTACACATCCGGTACCACAGGCAAACCCAAAGGCACAGTCGTAAATAGAGGGCGCTACGTGCTCCTGAAGCAAGCAGGAGGCAGACTGGGCATCAAGCCCGGCGTTAGATTATACACCTGCCTCCCGCTTTACCACGCCTCCGCCCAGGGCCTTGCCTGCGCTTCATGTATCCATGCAGGAGGTACGCTAGTCCTATCGCGAAAATTCTCTCACAACACGTTCTGGCCCGAGGTCCGCTCGTCGAAAGCCTCGATTATCCAATACGTGGGCGAATTATGTAGGTATCTGCTAAACGCACCGCCCAGCCCTTTCGACACTGATAACAACGTCCGGGTGGCATGGGGCAACGGTCTGCGGCCAGATATATGGGAGACGTTCCGGGAGCGCTTCGGTATTGAAGTCATCCATGAGTTTTACGCCTCGACGGACGGAGTCGGGTTGCTTAGTAACTCAAGCCGGAACGAATACTCGCGGGGCGCGATAGCTATAAGGGGTCCGTTATGGCGTTTGATCAACGGTGGCAGCGAAGCCCGCGTGCGCATCGATCCGGATACACAGGATATCGTGCGAGACGCAAAAGGCTTCGCGATCCGGTGCAAGACCGACGAGCCGGGAGAGACCATCTATCGTATCGATCCGGCGAAGACTGCAACGCCAGTGTATCACGGCAACCCGCAAGCCGGTCAGAAGCGGTTAGTCACAGACGTGTTCAGCAAAGGGGACCTATGGTTCCGAACGGGCGATGCGATGCGCATGGACGCGGAGGGCCGGCTGTTTTTCGTGGACCGCCTTGGCGACACGTTCCGCTGGCATTCGGAGAACGTGTCGACAACCGAAGTCGGCGACGTTGTAGGCGCATTCCCACAAATTGCCGAGGCGAGTGTGTACGGTGTCCTAGTTCCCAATGCAGACGGGCGCGCTGGGTGCGCGGCTGTCGTTGCGGCGGAGGGAACGTCTATTAAGGCTGAGGATATAGCCAGTGGGAAGGGCTTGGATCTAAAGGGGCTGGCAGAGCATTGTCTTGCACATCTCCCGCGGTACGCGGTGCCGATATTTCTTAGAGTCGTCAAGCAGCTCGAGTACACGGGCACGATGAAGGTCCAGAAAGGACACCTGAGGTCTGAGGGGATCGATCCGGAAGCCATTGAAAAAGTGGCGAAGGAAAATGGGGAAGAAGCTGATGCGATTTATTGGTTGCGTCCTGGTGAGAGGGCATATGTTCCGTTCAGGGGTAAGGACTTGCAGGAGCTTAAGGGCGGCAAAGTCCAACTTTGATCGTATAACTATTGTATTTACATTACACTATAATCAGGATTCTTGTAGTAAGATAAATAAGCTTGCCATTCCTAGGCGTAAAGAGAGTATCATGGCGTAATTCATGGTATTAGAGACGAACAACCTTTTCACATAATACATTTCGTCGTTCTCCTTGGGGAATAAGATACCAGGGCTTGGTTGCGTTAGACACCTTACGTACATAGAGTAGCCGGGTTTTTCGGTCAGACGAAGTCCCTAATATAATATGATAGAACGTTCAGTGGTAAAGCAAATACCTCATTCATGTTATTAGGGACCTAGGTATAGGGTATAAAGGGATTGTGTGGATGATTGTGTGGATGATTGTGTGGATGCCCAAGTGGCAGGGAACATGAACACCATAGCAGCTCTACCTCAGGGTCGAAAGGGAAATTATAGCGTCCAATAAACCTTGACCCTGACCTTTTTGACGTGATTCGACCACCCCGGAAATCTTGCATGACCCCAGACAGTGATCATATCCCCAAATTTCAAGTTTCTAACAAACTCACCGTTACCAGTACCTGATCCCCGGCCAATTTCATCTAGGCGTTCCGTCTCCAAGGATTCCGGGTCAATGTTGTCATCCCGGGACCACTCGACGTGGTGGTGCTGCAATTCACCTACAGCGTGTTTGTTGCGCTGTATTTCGTGGTTCTTATCAGCATGCAAATCATGATGGTATCGTGGACTACCAGCACCGCCTTGGTCATGTACCACTGAGGGCCAAACTGGACGTATCGCGCATGTTGGGATATTTAAGTCACTGGAGTTATCGTTGTTTTTCCGATCTGGACAATCCGGCAGGCCTATTACATGGTTAAGTAAGTGACGCAGGTTACTTCTCCAATGTGGCTTAGAATTTCTCTCACATTCGTTGTTCTTATCGAAACGTTCTAACCCCGCCTCAAACCACGTAAAGGAGCTGCGATAAGTGCCACGATCGTCATGATGGCCAGACCAACCCTGGTCGCAACTCTCAATATCGAAAACAACTTTTCGAAATGGATGCTCTAACGTCGGCAGAGGACCCTCTGCAAGTTTTTGCAGATCAGACTGAGGGTATTCCTTCTCGAGCTGCTTAGGAGTAGCTTCTACTCTCCACAGATCTTGGCTAGAAGGTGACCATTTAGTAAGTCCAAGCGGCGTAGTGCGAAGCTATAATCACACGTCAGCCGAGAACAAGATAAAGTTAAGATTCTTATGAAACCTTACTGACCAGAAATTGGTTTTCTCCTTCACGTGCACCGTGGATAGTGATCCGATCCGACTCGGAATCGGCATGGTCGATGATAGTAGAAGAACAAACCCAATACTCGGCATTGTCTAAGATCATATCGACAAGTTCAAGAGGTAGATTCCTAGCCTTTAGCAAAATATCCTTTACCTCGGTTATATCTTCTGGCGAAACCTCATAGTTGCTTGTGAATACTCGCGGCTTTTCACGCGGAGGCTGGTGCCGATTCAAGTTTGGTATTAGAGGCCGTCTCCTCCCCCTAGTGTTGAACGTGAGGGGCCGGTTTGGTGTATCCATAGTTCTATTACGAATACTGAGGAGCTGAGAGCTAAAGACTATTGAAATTAAAAGTAATAAAACAATGTCAACAAGATCAAACATGTTAATCAAAGAAAGAAGGAAGGTTCATAAAGCAAAGTTAATAAAGCGGTTTATTAGTGTCTGCCCTGCCGCAGCCTAGAATAAGTGGGTTTGACAAGAACATAGGTTAGATAGGAGGTAGCTATAAGAAAACTGGAACCTCCCGTATAATTAAGTATCTAAATACGTCAAGTGCGTATGTGTATACACGCTTGATAATTCTTGTACAACCCATTTTAAAGGTGAGTATTACAAGTACGGCGTAATATATGTATTACCTGCGCGTATGATGAATACATCCTAACGGGTCGCTTCCATTCGTTTCTTATATCTCCCGGTAGCACAAGCTTCTTATGTCAGGTAAATTAATCTCGCGAAAAATGCTACTAAGAGGCGTGGGCATTACGTATGTCATTTCGTATGTCATACCGTGACATCATACGTTTTATAAGGTAGGTACCTACATATTTCTCTTATCGATTATACTAGTGCTTATAAAGCTCAAAATTCGGGAAGGCGGGGAGGGGGGAGGGGGGGAGGATTCCATGTTCTAGAAGTCCAACTAGTTAGTGAAAAGAAAACACGTGAGATAAGACTAGTCAGTTAGGTATTCAATTTACGCAAGCTAAGCTCTGATCTCTTCAAACTTAGATCATGGATCTTAGAACGATATCGAAGCAGCTGTCCATCCTGGGGCTTCTATACCTCTCTATTCTTCAATAAGCCATCATGAGAGTCCGAGGTCATAGTGCCGCAGACCTGCGACGCGTCTCTACCATTCTACAGCCCATCATCAACGCGCGACCTCCCACCTTACTCCGAACTCGGCCTTCGCCATTAACAACATCCCTCAAAACTCCCTCTCTACAGTATTCTCTACAGTATGGCACGCGACTACTTCATTCCCTGCCTCCCAGGCGTGCTAGTACAAGCCAAGGAGAAGCCTCCAACCCTGCTATGGCATTTCCTTGCCTCGATGCGATAGAGACACGATCCGCGACGCTAGAGGCGAAATCTCTCTCGACGGGGCCAGAGCCCGCATATACCACCGGAGCCACCGAGATATTTCATTGTGAAGATCCTCTCTCGTTAGACTGGGGAGGGACACTACCGAAATTCGATATCGCATACGAAACATGGGGAAGACTGAACTCGGACAAGTCTAATGTGATATTGCTGCATACCGGTCTATCTGCTTCGTCGCATGCCCATTCGACCGAGAGCAACCTTCAACCTGGATGGTGGGAGAAGTTTATCGGCCCTGGTGCCTGTCTCGACACTGATAAGTATTTCGTGATATGTACAAATGTCATTGGAGGCTGTTTCGGATCCACTGGGCCAAGCAGTATTGATCCTGCTGACGGTCAGAGATATGCTACTCGGTTTCCAATACTTACGATGGAGGATATGGTGAGGGCACAGTTCCGGCTCTTAGATCATCTAGGTGTCGAAAAACTATACGCAAGCGTCGGATCTAGTATGGGAGGAATGCAGTCTCTGGCAGCCGGTGTATTGTTTCCTTCAAGGGTAAGCCGCATAGTATCCATCAGCGGCTGCGCACGAAGCCATCCCTACAGTGTTGCAATGCGCCACACGCAGCGGCAAGTGCTTATGATGGACCCTAACTGGAATCGCGGTTTTTACTATGGCAAAGTCCCGCCGCATGCCGGAATGAAGTTAGCCAGAGAGATCGCCACGGTGACATATCGGTCCGGACCCGAGTGGGAGCAACGGTTTGGTCGTAGGAGAGCTGATCCGACAAAGCCGCCTGCATTATGTCCGGATTTCTTAATTGAGACATATTTAGATCATGCGGGCGAGAAGTTTTGTCTAACATATGACCCAAACAGCCTCCTATATGTCAGCAAGGCCATGGATCTGTTTGACTTAGGTCTTGAAAATCAACAAGCAGCTACCCAACGACGAGCCGAGCGTGAGAGGCTCATCCAATCTGGATCATCCCCCGTAACAAATGACCGGTATTGTAGCCTCACATTACCCGACTCGCCGTATTCTGAGCAACCTGGAACATACGTGGATGATTCCAGCTCACCCATACCAGGCGACTCCCGCCCCCCTCAAGACCTGATTGAAGGTTTATCGCCGCTGAGGGATACCCCGACTCTGGTGATGGGCGTAGCAAGCGATATCTTATTTCCCGCTTGGCAACAACGAGAAGTTGCCAATGCCATTCGTCTCGCCGGCAATAGAAATGTAGCGCATGTAGAGCTAAGCGAGGAACAGAGTCTGTTTGGTCACGACACATTCTTGCTGGATCTGAAAAATGTTGGGGGTAATATTAAAAACTTCTTAGGGTAGAACTGGAAGCGAGGCATCTACTAATAGATCTACTTGTACTTGGTGCAGACTTACGTCACGCTCAGGTTCGGGGTTTGCATACTATGGCGCAGGGGTTTTCAGGGAGTCAAAGCATCAATAGCGAAGAGTACCAGTGTGTTACACCATGTCTGCCTAAATATATATATATACCTTGTATCTACGTCTATACTTAAGGTATGTATAATAGGTGTGTAATATCTATGTTGTCATAAATCTTGAACTTAATAAAAGTGATAACCCATTTTCAATACCTGTTAGGTACTTACAGGAAGAAGCAAGTCGACGGGTTAACAAGTCTCACTAATAAGTAATAAGATCAAAAAGGTGTAATGCAACCAACTTTCATTCGGACTGCATATAATTACGAGCAATCATATTAATACTTAGATAGGTTAGGTTTCTTACCTTGTACAAATGGTGAACGCATTGACAGATGATCACTTAGAATCGTGAAAAGTACTAACTTATTAACTTATAAACTATAGCTGGTCTGATCTTTGCATTAAATAGGTACATAACGTACTATCTCCCTCGAGTTATACACGTTCCCTTCTTAAGTTTCGCTATATCAATTCCAGATTCTTCTTACTATATGAGAAAATTTTGTAATCCGAACCCTAATACTGGAGCGATGCCCTAAAGTTCTACGCAAACCACTATATCGGCTTCATTAACATCGGACTTTCCAGTAACAAATATCACACGACCTCATAAGTACCTAATCTAGGTAAATTGCTCAGTCTTGCTCAGTCTGATGATCATCTTCTGCATCTATAGCGCCATAATTAGTACAGTAAAAAGGTTTAACGAATCATACCTATCAAAAGAAAGGTTGTCAGGTGCATAATCATTTTACAAGTATATCCTCAAAGTCTTACACTTATTCTAAATTCAAGTTACGACCGTGTCATACCATTTCAACTTAATTCCACTTCTCTTTCTATGGTATCGATCTATCCCCCTCCCTAGGAAATTGAAATGGCCACAGTCGACGTATTTGCTGTCGGCAGTAGCAGAGCCGCGCAGCTTAGACACATAAATTACTGTAACAGATTCACTATTGCCACTCTTGGGGTCAAGAGTCGAAGGCTTAAACGGGTTGTAACATCAGAGGATGGTTCAGAATGTAAAGACCTCCTTAAAAAAGGAAGGGCCTATCTACAATGGCTAGATACTATTGAGATGACTCCTGAGATTAAGGAGAAGACCACGACATCCAATATGCTCCAACTAATTATAAACAACCCCGACCTATTCTACCCTGACGACATGAAGGATAGTGCTGGGGCTTTGTATGAAAAGTGGGAGTCTGAGAACTGGGGTGCGGATGAGGTAGTCTCGGAAGACACAGCCGAAGAAGAGGTAATTCCTGAAGATGGAGAGGAAGTTCCCATCATTCAGAGCCAGATACCACCATCAACCCATCCTATTTATGGGGATAACGGCATCATGCACGGGATCGTGGTAGCTCGTGGTCCTAAAGGTAGAATATCCTACCAGCTGAACCCACGTGTGCCTAAGAGATCAGCCAAGGTGTTTGGACATAACAATATTCCCATCGGAGCTTGGTTCGCTAACCAATTGGTTGCCCTTCATCGTGGTGCCCACGGCGCGCGAATGGGAGGAATCGCCGGGTAAGTGGCATCGTAATTTCATTGCCCCCTATTCTTGCCTTGACTTGGGAATCGAGGTTTTTTGATTAATCTGACCGGTTGAATGTTCCCACGGCTTTCTCAATAACAATCAGAAGAGACAACCACTAACGATCATTCAAGTTCTACTAAAGAAGGTACTTATTCTATTGTGGTTTCTAACGTATACGACGACCTCGATAACGACCAAGGTGATATACTCTACTACTCCGGCTCAAACAGCCACAAAAATGAAGACCCTTTTCAGTCGGTACCGTCCAGCGCGGGAACGAAGGCTCTAAAAGCTTCGCTACAGACAAGACACCCCGTACGCGTCTTACGTTCCGGTGGGCCCCATTCCTCCAACAGCAATCGCTGGCTCCCCAAGTGTGGTATCCGATACGATGGGCTGTACCAAGTTATCGGTTGGCGAGAGCGTAAGAATAAAAAAGGTAAGAATCTATGGTGTAATGAGGATGTAGCTAACTTTCGGATAGGTGGACTCTATGAACAGTTTCGACTACGCAGAGAGCCTGGCCAGCCAGCCCTGGAGGATCTCCGTCGTACGTCGCCGACAGCGCAGCAAAAACACGACTTGAATAGGTTCCAACAAGGGTATTGAAAGAAGAATCTGGTGTTTACTGGTAAAACCTGAGGTTATCATGATACGAGTTTCCTACAGCCGAATATACTTTTCGCAATATGCTCGGACACAAAATCTCGCTTGTACGATGATACTGCTGGTCGTCATAGGTATTGCCTCTTCATCTTTATCTAGGACCAAGTTTTTTTTTTACGTAAAATTGACGAGTTACGAAGATCGTTTGATGATTGAGGAATTGTCAGTATTCACAGGCTCTCAAGTATCTGTAGGTCTGTCTCGCAGGTTAGAGTAGATGACAAGTCCCCAACCTCTAAGTACAGTGCCTCTGCAGGAGGTCTTCGGGCCCTCCTGAGCTCTTAGGTATCTCAATAAGCGCTGTGTCGGCGCCATTGTACCAGTTCGCGATATTCTTGCCGCGTGCGTACTAAAGTACAGCCGTCAAGCGTTCGTACCAGGCGAGTAAATGCTTAACTGTGGGTTGCTTGGCGAGTTGCATAGGTACCTAACCTACCTAAGATACCTACCTTAGGTTAGGTAATTCTGTAATTACTTTTTATTGGGTTCTCCTCACCGAATTGATCGTCAACAACGCCGAATTTCTAGGCACCATCCTTCAAGCAAAGCTACCTAGGTAGGTAAGTACCTAAGTTATGTAGCCGACAATGCAGAAATGGACCCCTTACAGATACCACCACAAGGCCATGTCCCTTTTAATGAACAGATGTTTTAAAGGTATAGATACGTCATTAACCTTCCTTACGGATTATCCTTTGTCTTTATTGGTAGGATTGTGAATCCTCTCGGCGGCTAAGAAAATAAGCTTACATTTGCCGTAACAATTGACTTAAATTAAGGTCAGTGCTCCAGTCCCTACATGATCCGGTTGACGTCATGCTTAGAATCCTATGTATAGGTAGGTTTTATGCATTTAGTTACCTATATAGGTACCTAGCTATATACATAGTGTGCTCTTAATACCCATCAGCTTTGGCAAGTAGAGCTACATAGGTATATATCATCATTGCTATAACATCGCCGCATAGCCTCTATTTATTCATGCTTTGCCAACCTAAAAGTAGACCTCGATTTCTTTTCTCCTTTTCCCAGTACCTCCTAAATTCTTTACCCAAGCATTCACCACCAACTCCCGTGACCGTCTAACAGGCGCGTACGAATTTACAATCACAGTCCTTGGGTTTTTAATACTTATCATAGCCAATACACTCTGCGACGCAAATTACAGGATGGCTTCGCACAGCAATGCAGAACATGAGGAGCCTACAACGAGGCTTCCAACGACGGACAGCGAATCCGAAGTGGAAGATGCGGACAGTGATGTGGATGAGGAGGAGATGAAGAAGTGGCTTTCGACGACGTACGAGCGCGGCTCGAAAAAGCCTATGAAGGAGCCTCTCACAGCACCTTGGGGTCTGCCGATCAGCGATGCAGACGTGGAAAAGCTCAAAGTCGGGTTCAAATCTCGAAGCATGGACGACAAATGGGACATGTTGATCGAGGATCCGGACGAAAACGGTAACATATCTCTCCACATCATTCGAAGTTGGTTACAGGAGGAGTGCTACATACTTCACATTGTTCCAAAACCAAGCAACGATGATGGCGGGAGTGCAAGGATCGAAAGTATTACCTGGGAAGGGAACAAGGCGGGGTTGCAATGCGACGCAGAGCAGGCTAAGAAGGAAGCCGTGATTCTGTCCAGAGGCCACCTCCAGTGCAAGTTTGAGGCGCTCCCCCGGTACCCGTCCTCGGTGTTTTGGGATCCTAGTGCTTACAAGAAGCTGGATGCAAAATAGGTTACTAGCGCCCCCTTTTAGCTAAGATAATACTCAATCTTTCCTAATATACTGTAGCATGTTCTCACTCCCTAATAATGTCGTAATAATTGCAACCGTTCTACCAGTCAAGGCACCCTCGACAAGCTACGACTCCGAAACACCTGCCACTGAGGAACCCTTTAACACAGAGACGCTCTCGCTCTGTAGTGTGCTGCAGACGAACGATCTCGCGCTGGACCGCAAGAAGTCTCTCCTCCGTCTCCAGCTCCTGCGCCGCAATCTTCCTCTTCTCCTGAGACTGGGCGAATCATGCGACACGCCAAGTGAAATGTAAACTAGAGCAAGTCACATATGAGAAATACAAGTTAGAACATGCATTAGAAAAGCGAGTGTTATGCATAGTTACACGACTATCAAAGCTACTTAATATTTAGAGAAAGAATCCAGCGTTGTGAAGTAGGCATCTTAGGACAGGCAGCCCAGGCGGTTGCGCGCCGTAATCAAGCAACGAATGATCGGATCGAACGTCCCTTAGCGCTCCCACCCTGGCTCTGCTCAAATTCTTCCCTGGTCGTGGTCGCGGTCTTCTTGCTCCTCTTGAATGTGTCCCATTTAGTTATGTGGTCCCAAGGGATAGAGCCCTTTACTGAAAATTCCGCCTCCCCAGGATGAGGGTGTTCTTCGCCCGCCTCCTGGAACGCTTTGATAGTGTCAACAGCATTGAGGCCGGATGGGTCGATGTAGTAAACATAGACGTTGCCAGGAGATGTGGCACCTCCTTTAGCGATGTTATAATCGCTCGTGGTTGATACCCATGGATCCTCATTTCCCAAGGTATTTTTGACATGGTCAATGACGGAGCCGTCCCCTTCAGGATCACGACTCATGAGGCCTCCATCATTTTTAACCTGCACAGGCGGACGGAAATCCACGCGATAGAGTTCGGCAGCCACAGCAGGGCCTAGTAGTGCCAGGAAAGAAACGAAGTAAGTGAAATAAGAACGACCGAACATTTTGAGCTGATTTGCTTTGTTGGTTGCAAACGCCGAAGAGTTGAGAGGCTTAGAGATATAAGAAGCCTTAGAGAGTTGAAAAGTGTCAAGATGAGATAGATAGATGGCTTGGTTTGAAGATTGCAAATGTTCAAGTCACAGAGCAATAACAACAACTTCTTATATGTTTTAGTATCCCGTTTACATGTTAAAGAGTTTACAGGGCATCAGACAGTTACAGTGGCTTTAGACGGATTGTAATGTAGGATGATAAGGCTTGATAGAAGGATCAAGTGGAATAAGCACACTACTTGCTTGAACGCTACAGAAGTTGGGAGAGATTCTAAGGTAAGATCGCAATGCCTAATAGAAGGATCAGGTGGAATATACGGGGGGGAAGACTGCAGACAGAGGCGCTCAATGACGCAATAGTCATAGTGACCGCCATCGTCAAAGATGTGCAGGATTATAGACTCAAGGCAGCGGTAAACACCAAAAAAAAAAAATTTATAAAATATAAAAAATGAGCGCGCTGGCGATCTCGTATGAGACAATGGGTCGCGTATTCAGCCTTATCCTAGGTTGGCTGATCTAGCCGCTGATCAGCGAGATTTTTCAGCTATAAAAAAAAAAGGGGGGGCATGCGACAGGGGATTGCATGGGCCAAAATTCCAGCATCGACAATACGTTGGAAGAGTTCCGGCGTTTCCTGACGGAGCAGCCGGAATACATAGCGCGGAATAAAGGATCCCTCGCCCCCACGCGAACCCGTTAATTATATCAGACTAGATCGCGCTACCTTTGCGGCCTATTTATTCCCAGCATGGGACGCCCCATTGGCTACTAAGAATAGTCTGCGGATGTCATATGGTGAGGCTCTAGGGTTTAAGGTGTGCAAGGAAGCTAACTTGGGTATCGATTATATACCCCAATGCCCGAAAGTGTATAACTCAAAACGTAGATTGGGACGATATGCCTACCAATAGGCCTTGTATATAACCAACTCGGGGATCAGCATTTTACTACTTATAATTAGCTATTATTTACATATATTTTGTAAGTACTCAAAGCGTTTGAAAAGTATTATGCCAGCCCGTGCTCAATTTCTTTTTGTACTGATCAGCGTTTCGAGTTATACGCTTTCAAGCATTAGAGTGTTATACATATGATACATCGGCATGAAGGTCTCATTGACAGGTATTCGTCGATCACGGGCATTTCGATATTAGCGCGCTCTTGGAGGATTTTAGCCTGTCCCCTCTCGGGCACGTACTTCTACACAACCTCGTTCATAGTATAGTGTATATTCTATTTTTATATTAATAATGATATGATGTAGCTACGTTCTCGATGCGGGTGTAGATCCTAATGCGAAAATATGGGCGCATAATGGCAAGGGCTACGCCAGCGACTTTGACTCTGGCGGCGGAGTGAATGCTGCGCTTGCTAATGATCGCCCTGAGCTGGCAGAAGAGCTGCTACGATGAGGCTCTCGAACGGATGTGCCCACTTCTAATATCGCCTCACAGGAAGATACGGCCTCAGCTCTTGCTACTCGATACATGCCGGCCTTATTGCCGCTCGTGAAGGAATGTCTAGCACGAGAACAAGGTTAATAGGGTCGCAAACAATATTATAAGATTACATCATGGAGGAATTGAATTCCATTTCCATTTTCTATCTAGTTATTATATACTAGTTTAGACCGTGTTATACGGTTTGGGTAGACTCTATGAAATATCTCAACTACAAAAGTTTAATCGTAAGCCATGGAAAATTGTTTCACTGTTGATGGAATCAAAATAAGTGTTGCGTATATGTATGTTCCCATTCATGTGTATTACTTCTCTATGACTTCTGTCGAGGGACGTCAAATTAAACAAGTTGGATATGGTGATGGCCCGTGATGTGAGGCAAAGGCGGGGAAGTGGAAAGGAGCGGAAAGGAATACAGCTGAGGTGGCACAGCTAGGTAGCACTCTTCAGCGATGCAAGATCGACGTACCGATGGATTCCCATTCTATACTTTTTGGGGTCCATGTTTCGTTGATCGCAAACAGTGCCATTACTGTGCGAGGGACGCCAACGTCAGCATCGTCATAGTAGCCAGACGCCATCTCATAAGAGCTATTATTACGACTCAGTAGGATTATACAACTATACGGAGGCAATCGACATCGCGTCAGTGGTGCTAGAGCAAGAGGCATACTCGACCGGTTTCGGAATCCTAAGACAAGCTGCTCTATGCTTGGCGAAAACGTTCTCATTATGACAAACCACGGCGAGCCTAGTCAAGACGAGGTGCAATGGGACTACCTGCCTCCATTCGAAATATCAATATAAAGGTTGTGTCTCTCCAGCTTCCATGATTCAATTCCCTCACCATCATCATCACCACCAAAGCCTTTCATCCAGCTCTCCCACACCACTACAATCATCAAAGCATTTCTTCTGCCTTACAGCTCGAGTCAACAACTACACCGTTACTCCCATTATTACTCCATCATGCAGTTAAACGTCGGACCTCTCGTCTTTCTAGGCATCGCCGCCTTCAGCAGCCTTGCGAGCGCCCAAGCAGTCGCCTTCGGCCAGCAACTCCAGAACGACGACCAGACCAATCACTGGGTCACTTGGGTTGAGGGGGAACACGCATGCCCCGGAATGCAAGTCCTAGATGTTCTCACAAAATCCCCTTGTGACCAAGCGTTCAGCCTCGGTGAGGTGATGTACACCTTCACCGGCTGCTCCGGCGACAGCGGCGCCCCCACCGCCATTCTTGACTCCGGCGGTCTCCAGATCGGTGGATGCTCCGCTAACGACAATGACAAGATCAACTGCCACGATGGCCTCCACGATATCATCAAGCACGGCACGTGTGTTATAGTCACTGGCGCGTAGGCCGGGTCTGGTCGCATGAACCTACCATCGTCGGCAACTGGGCGACATTCGAACACAGGAGGATCTTTGTTTGGGTTGAGATGCCGCAAAGATAATTCATCGATGGCGCTGGGTTTTGGCGAAAGGAAATCGTCTCTCGTCTTTTTGTGGCGTCTCCACGAAGCGTTCCCTTTACTCTTCCGGTTTATGTATTTATAGTAGAGCAGGTATACCTACGAGATCACCCTATTCTTTGAGGGTGGATGTTACAATAGATCTTGTTCTTCAAACGCCGGTTTTTATTTATTTATTTATTTATGAAACTTGATTTCTATATCGTCGAAACTTGTGACGCAGATGGCATTGCCTCATTCTTTTCCACTAGCAAGACACTTGTGCCCCTTAGAAGGGTATAACGGTTTATTTCGGGAAACTATACTTCTCATATAACACTAAAGTACTCCTTTTAAGACAATATTACTTTGTAGCAAACTTTTTCAGTGATACTCATTTTATACTCGCCGACTATTAGTGTGTCTAAGTATACTGTACCCGATCTTAGCCTTTTATTTCATGTTCCTCTCTGTTCTGGCTGCCAAAAACGGAACCCCATATCAGCTAAAGCCGGATCCCACAACAGCGTGTTCTCACCTTACTATGTATAAATATAGCTTCCAGTCTTGCGGATGTACGATGGCGTTCTTGGTGGTGTATGAGGAAAGGGATTGGTGTTAGAGTCAGAATTGTGTGCTACTAGGCCGAATTCATGAGCTTTGAGTAATCACCAGAGTTTCCAACCTGTCTCAATAGACTTTATGCAATATGAAACTTTGGTATTATAACATTGTCCCTCCAGCTAACAAGCATAGTCTTATGGGGATTATATCCGTAGATGTCCATAATAACACCATCCAAAAGCAGTAACTCCGTATTTCATTCCCGATAACTCCCCCTGTTATAATATTAGTCATGTAATACCCGTCCCCGTCAATCACCGCAAATCCCGTCCGCTTCGTTTATGTTCTTACTGGTGTCATCTGCAAAGTAGCGGAAATAATGCCACCCGCCGCGGCAACTACGCGGTGTTAAGAAACCCCATGTGGAAAAAAACTACTAGATATTACCATATAGAGAGCATTACTTGATTACGAAGCGTAAAACTTTCAAGGTGAACGGCGAAATTGGTTGCGCATGTATAATCAGCTTACGACAGCCCCTAATTACAGAATGCGGTGCCATGACGAACCTTACGCCCTTTACCTAGATCGATAACCTATCACATGGCACGACGGTGAATTATAATCTCCAATGTTGTGCAGGAAAGGGGGAGAAGGGGGTAGGATGTTGATCTAGCAGACGTAGATAAATAGGAGGGCCGTCGCCGAAATGAAGTCCATAGCTAAACAGACAAGCTCACGCCAAATTTCCCAAAGTCGAGACACCAGAAAACTCGGAATCATAACCCCTTTATCCACACACACACACACACACACACATATATATATATATATATATAACCTACAACCAATACCACAATGGCCAAGTACAACAAGCTCGCTGGCAAGCACGTCCTCGTCATCGGTGGTAGCAATGGTATTGGCCGCGGGGTAGTCGAGGGCTCTATCGAAGCCGGAGCCCGTGTCACGCTGTCCGGCTCTTCGCCCAAATCCGCCGAGACAGCCCTAGCCGAAGTCAAAGCCGCATACCCTACCGCACAAGTAGCGGGCATCGCCTGCGACCTATCTATGGACTCTGTGGAAGAGGACCTGGAAGCACTGTTCATCGAAGCTGAGAAACCGCAGCCCATCGACCATGTCGTCCTCACAGCAGCAGATGCGCTGCTGATCGCGGATGTGCAGGACATCACGCTAGAGAAGATCCGACAAGTAGCGCACTTCCGCATGGAACTTCCCTTGCTGCTAGGCAAAGTAACCGCGCGCCATCTCGCTAAGAGTAACGAGTGTAGCCTAACGATCTCCACGGGAGGCATTGCCGATCAGCCGAGTCCCGGGTGGAACATAATCGCGTACGTAGCGGCAGGTCTGACGGGGCTCGCGCGCAACTTGGCTATCGATCTCAAGCCTGTTCGCGTCAACGCCGTAGAACCGGGGTTTGTGATTACGGGACTATGGGGGGCGATGGGGTTAACGGCCGAGCAGTTAGAGGGGCAAGCTAGGGCTGTCGCGGAGAAGGTCCCGACTGGTAGGGCGGCGACGGTGGAGGATGTGGCGGAGGCGTATTTATATTTGATGAAGGATAGGAATGCGACAGGGGAAATTGTGAAGACTAGGAGTGGTAGTAATTTGGTTTAGAGTGCTGTGCTATGAGGCTTTTTGGGCTTGTCCAAAGGAACGGGTGTCTTTAGGGAATGACGCATACTCCATGCTACTGCTCGTTGCGCTTTAGTTGCTTATTGAATATCTAACTACCTAGCCTAAGATATTGGCTTTAGCTTTTAGCACCCATTTAACTTTTTCCTAGCCTTCTTTGTACTTATGATAATAATCGCGACGTAGCCCCTTTTCAAGATGTGCCTTTAGCAGCAGAACCAAGTGCTCTCTTGTATCCGTACAGGGGATTGCGGTCAGGATTCACCTCTTCATATGCCCAAAGGACAAGAGAATAAATAATATGAGAAAGAAAATTACTTACCAGGTCTACTTACTTTCGTGTGTTTTAGTCTATCTTAGGTAGCCATAGATGGCAGACAGTGCACATGTTAGAATATGTTAATCGAAAGGATTGCAATCAAACAAGCAGAGCATCGTGAAAAGTAATAGCAATCAAAAGAAGTAGTTATACTAATAGGTAAGTGCTTAGGTATTTAAAGAATAAATGGCCTTCACAACAAGAAAAACAAGCATAATTAAAAGAAAGAAGAAAAAACAGGCAAGAAACATATTTAATATCTGACATGGTCAGTGTATATAATAATGACAATAGCAAAAGAGAAACTCCGGTACGGGGAATCGAACCCCGAGCTCCTCGGTGAAAACGAGGTATGTTAGCCGTTACACTATACCGGATATGATACTGCATGACAATTGTTCAATAAGCTGTATTTATATAGCAAACTATTATTGGTGTGAATTCGGCAAAAAGCCGGCAGTAGCCCTAGCATCCCAACGATGTTGGTCACACAGCCGCAAGTCACCCAGACAAAGAGCATCTAGGCTTAAATTCAGCCGTAAGTAAGTTGTCATGATTAGATTAGATAGAAATATTTGAGAAGGAATTAGGAAAACATCATTAAAATCAAGAATAATTATCTTAAAATAAACACTTATACTAATGAATGAGGCAAGCTAAAATCATCATGTGTGCCCCTCAGTTTCTTATATGCGGATGTTAAAATAAATGCGTATTCCTGAATACAGCAGACGTCATCCCGGAATTCAAGGTACAAACAATACAATTACAAGGCAGACAACCAGGCATGCACATATACCTACATCTGCATATATATATATATAAGTAGATATCTCACCATCAAGTCCTACATTGATCTAAACTGAGATGCGTATTATACTTAATAAAGCATCTCAACTTTCAGCAACCAAATTCCCACATCAATCAACTCATCGCCAAATAATCCCAAGTGAGATACTCAGACGCACGATGGCGACAATAATACTCAATAAGCCTAACATACCAGTCAAGCTTCCCTCGGGCCTTTCTGAAGAGAAACTCTTGGGGTTCTCACCTTTTAATGTAAGGTGACTTTATTCTTATCACTCTTATTCATAATTTATATTAACTTAATTACCTCGTTATGAACTGAAATACTAATGAAAGTAAAAAAGAACTGCCTTACCACTATAACCCACTCCCTCTCCCTCCAGCATACTAACGCCGCACACCCCTTCCACCCGGACCCATACACCCTGCGCGGCATCACAATTCAAAGCTTCGACCTGTTCGGCCGGGCTCCGCATCAACGCCTCGGGTTCTTGAAATTTATTGCCGAGATCAAGAACAGTGCCGGCGAGACCTTGCCAGGTAGCGTATTCCTACGCGGGCCGAGCGTCGCTATGCTTGTCATGCTAGTACCGGACGACGTGCCTGCGGGTCACGAAGACGATGAGCGATACGTAGTTTTAACGGTGCAGGCCCGTATTCCGGCCGGTAGTTTAGCGTTTGTTGAACTACCTGCAGGCATGGTGGATGAGGGGGGTACGTTTGCGGGCACCGCGGCGCAGGAGATTAAGGAAGAGCTTGGGCTTGAGATTCCCGCTTCGGAGCTACAGTGCCTTAGCGACTTGGTCGCTACTACTGGTTCCATCGAAAGCAAAGGAAATGAAGATGCAAATGGAGATGAGAATGGAGGCGAGGGTGAAGGCGACGAGAACCTGCCTCGAGCTATATATCCCTCGGCTGGTGGATGCGACGAACATATTCCGATATTCATGCATGAACGGCGGGTGCCGCGTGAAACCCTTAAAGAATGGACCGGTAAACTGACAGGGCTCCGGGATCACGGTGAGATGATCACGCTTAAGTTAGTCCCGATGAGAGATCTATGGAGAGAAGGCGCTCGAGACGCAAAATGCCTTGCTGCGGTGGCGCTATGGGAAGGACTACGGAGGGAAAGTAAACTGTAATACGTGATTAAGGTGTTCTAGGTACGGAGGCATTTATGGCAAGTTCTAGATCTAGCCAAGTAGAGCAGCACGATATTTCATAGTTAGTCGTCGGGAGGCGGCCTAAGAGCACAATGAGAAAATACCCACTGCTACGTCGGCCGCGAGACCGCGCAGCAGAAGAATTAATATTACCTATATTTCTCATACTTGGCAGTATCCCTGAGTAATGCCTCCACCTTCTCCACCGTAATCGCATCGTATACCTCTTCAGGCTTCTCAGTCCCTCGCAGAACCCGTTTGTCGTGCCTTATGCCCTCTTCCTTAGTCATACAAACGAGGTCCGAAAGTTTGACGCTCGATGACTTCTGCTCATCAGCGCCCTCCCCAATCCTTATCAGTATAGAGTTCGCTGGCCGTTGCCACCTCACTAGAGTCAGACGAGTTGTAAGTCCGCTTATTGCGCTTCGGCCCTTAAAGATCTCTTCGACTAGAAACGCCATGTCTCCTGTTGTGATGGGTATTTTTAGACCCAAAGTGATACTAGGGTCACCACCGGTCATGTAGCGGAGGAGCTTCTCTTCCCCTCCCTGGACTGCGGCAAGTAGACCCTCGTACATTTTCTCGCGGCCCTTTGCCGGAACATAGTCGAGTGGATATCCTATATAAATATTAGCGCGTATATAGAAGACTATAGTATGATAAGTACTTACCGGTAACAGAGAGTATAACATGGTTCGCTGCTGTGTATCCAAACACGGCTGGCATAGTGCCTAAAACTGGCAGTATCCGCACTCTGAAATCTGGCAGCACTCCTAGATCACCTACTTTACCCTTCTGAAATTCGTCCTCGGGAAGTGGGAGCAACTCGGCCTTCCCTTCGCCCGTCTTCTCTGTCGAGTATACAGTTGGGATTCCCTTGGTGACTCCTAGCAGCTTTAGACGCCGTCGGGTAGATCTCGACAGACCATCGTCGGTACTAGTTCCAATATCACCCACGATAATTCGAGTAGGATCGCTCTTGCACCCTGCTCCCATGGATGATATTACTGGCAAGTTATGATCGTAGCAGTATTTTAGTAAGGCAACTTTAGTATCGATATTGTCGATCGCATCTACGACATAATCGGGCTTCTGTCCGTTCTCCCACGGCTCCAACAGTCTATCAGCTGCTTGATCCCAAAACTTCTCCAGCCGCAGATCAAAATGTACCCATGGAGTTATAGCTAAAAGCCGTCGCTTTAGACACTGAACTTTGGGCGTGCCTACGTCGGCCAGCGTCGCAACGGCGTGACGGTTTAGTGAGCTTAGCGTTACCTGGTCGAAATCGATCAAGCGAATCTTAGAGACACCTGATCGTGCTAGAGCAGCTGTGCAATGCGATCCCACACCTCCACAACCAACTATTATAACGAAGGCATTTCGTAGCTTGTCGAGACCCTCAGGTGTGAGGAAAACGCGGTTACGTGCGAGCTGTTCGAGTATCAGTTCGTCATCGTAGTCGCCAGCTTGTGCCCGTTTCGCGAGTAGCTGATTTCGGAGGTCTTCTTTATCAGTTGTCGAGGTGTCGCCCAAGCTAGTAAGCTACCTTGCGCTGGTCAGCATTCTATTTCTACAAGTAATTCGTAGTTTAGGTATCCAAGGGAGCAATTCTCACCTTTCCCTCATCGAGCAACGAAGGGATCGATTCCTTAAGCTGATTGATGCGCTCTTTTCGTTGTAAACGTTGATACCCTAAGATCGTTCCCGCGACGACAGCTCCAGAAGCAATGGCTGTTGCGGCTAGCTGAACCTTGGAGTTGACTGTCGTCCGCTCCAAGAATGACGCCATATTGTTCTCGTGCGATTCCCTTTAGATTATTTGAGAAATGTTTCAACCTAGATCAGGTATTTAATTCCAATTGCTAAAATACCTGGCCTATCATTATATCCATGCTAAATAATATATCAGAAGATATAACTGCATGCATCCGACCGACGTCAAAGTTGAGTTCAAAGTTGAGTCAAAGTCGAAAAATAATTTTTGCCTTTAAGAAAAATCTACAATGACGAAATCTCGGCGCAGGTACAAAGTTAATATTTGGTTAGTGGATTCAATGATGGCGGGGTCAAGGGAAAGCCCACACAGGTTTGTGCATCTTTAACTTTGCACTAAAACATCACGGAAAGCAACTTGGCAAACGAATAACTTTGGAACCTTGAGGACCTGCCAAGAAGATCCAAGCCAGACTCGCAGGTAAATAGGAAGTGACAAGTTCTTGGTTTGAGCTTAATATAACAGCAAGTGCCTTTGACTCTTTTTTTATTTTTTATTTTTTTATAAAGTCTTCGCTTCAAATTACTTAGTTAACTAGTTATTTTCTTTCCAGTCCTCTTTCATAATTGCCTACATATAATATTTTATACAAAGCCCATATATTACGTACCTATTTTTAATAATACAGATCTAAGTGTATCGCCAAGTATGTTTACAATGCAATCCAAAATCCCATAAGAACCTTATCCCCTCAAGACACCTCCTATTACATAACCCAACGTCTCCGAGCTACAGTGGAATTCGCAGGGGCGGAGGGAGCTGCGGGGGCTGAGGCTATCGCAAGCAGGTTTCCCTCACCAAGCTTGTTCTGAGGGTATCGGGAGTTGAATCCAACAACATCACGTACTGCCTGGAAAGTCGTTTTGGACAATCGGAGCTTTTCAGTCGCCACAGACCAGGCGACACCCTCGGAACAGGGCGGGGTCGTAAGAGAGCCAGAATACCGCTGGAAGCTACCCGCCTTTAGCTGCGTGACCAATTCCGACATGGCCAGAGGCTTAGTCTTCGTTGAGGTACCGGGAGTGCCAATTTCTCCGATGGAAGAGAAGATAGTTTCGAGTAGAGTTGATGGGGCTCTTCGGGGATGAAGATGGAGCTGAAGAACTGTCGGGGAATCTACAAGGTCGACGTAGATACCGATCACGGCAATCTCCTCCGCCTCTGTGGTGAATACCATGTGCATTTCCACTATTACACATGTTAGCCAAGTGTTAGCCAAGTAACATGAATCTTAAGTACTATTTACTTACTCGGCATACTGACGCCATCGTTAAGATGCTCGCTAGGGTGATGGAAATGGAACTGCTCTAACGTGTAGTTCTTTCCTTCGAGGACGAATGTTCCTCCGACATCTTTCATCACAACCTCCACTGTTGACCCGAGGTTCTCGAAGGTTGCACCTTCTGTAGCGTCTGGAACGGTTAACTCAACGTCGGATGCCGGGATGAGGGTGAATTGTCCATCAGCCATATTTATTGGGGACTGGTTGCTGCCCGTCGAGCATAGTCCATTGGCGGCAGTGTCCAGCTGAGTCCAAAGAAGAGGTCCCACCGAGCCGGTATACCCAAATGTCGAGATCGGTACCTCCTCTCCTTCTGCTCTTCGGTCGAGATGCGTGTGCGAACCGCAAAACCCTAATACCGGCGTCACAGACGCGGCTAGGAAGAAAAATCGAGAAATGGCGGACAACATATTGACTAAACAACTGAGAAACGAATATCTTGAGTAAGAGTGAAAGACCGAAATAGGTAACGAGAGAAAGTATTAAAATGCGAAAAGGCTCACGGAGCACAGCAAGGATATATGTCGGAAAGAAGCGAAAGGGAAAAGAAGAGTGAAAAACTTCCGAAAGATTGGTTCCCGCCTAAGCCACATCTGAGAGATGACGAGCATCGCCCCAATATATATTCAGTAGGATGCAACCACCGAATAAAATTACGCTGCTTATTTCCTTGGCCGAAACTTTGGCCTCGAAGGGGTAGTCGATATTGGCATTGTAACAACATCGAGGATAGTAGGCTTGGATACCGAAACTACGGTAAGTATCTCATCACTCGAATCCGGACTTTATGGAGCTACCTAAGGTACCCCATGGAGTTCGGGGTTCATCGAGCTAAGGAGAGTGCATACACTATCGTCAGGACCCTGGCGAGATAAAATGAGAGTCCTGAGCGTAGTTCAGGCCCCGAAATGATTAGCTACTATAGTATATGGGCGATGACATGAAATAGCCAAGCAGGCCAAGACCGGGTTTACGACAATATCTCACACGGAAAGACACGCAGGAGTTGCCAAGTGAGGCTTCTTTAAATCGCTAACTCTTGAAAGATAGAGCCGGAAACAATGGTTGGCGCCCGTCTCTCTTGGCCGACGTTTCGATGGCTTACTAGAGGCAAGTATGTAAGCGGATTCTCTGGGACCCTGTAAGTCCCCATAAGCATCGGCTTTGGTAGCCTACGTCGACCCTTACGTGGTTCTACCAATAGTAATGAGTCCAGAGGGATCACCCAGTATTCGCGCCGCTATCAAATTTTAGTTTAAACCTCAAGAGGAATTTACAGGACTCAAAGCATTGATGCCCAGAACCCACGTGGTGTCTTAGAGTCAACAAGGCGTACTGTAGTGGCGGTTCATAACGACGTCTTCCTTTCTATTCTTCCCCTCGCGGGAGCTAATCAACTGGGTTGGGCGCGCGAGAAAACGAGACGGATAATATTCCAAAGCATAGTAAACATAAAGAAGAGCATCATCTGCTGCCAAATCAATCACAAATCAACCATTACTATTTTCAACTCTAAAGCAAAACAAAATTTCATTTGATTGAATTTTCTAATGCTTGACTACTGGTATGTACTTTGGTACCTAGGAACATAAGCGGTTCACTATCTGTTCTTGGACAATTATCAGGCCATTCTACCCCTTTCGAAATCTTGGTGTTCTTGGCTCTTCAGCACAACCTGTTGGTTGGTGCGATAATATACCTAGGAATTGCATTAAGAAGGTGAATTCGTAACCACGTAACCAGGCACCCCCAAGAGGCGCAAGAGATCAGGATCTTATCTTTCTAATTACAGCAATATACGTTCCTGTTTAATATGCACCTCGTTACTCTTTTATTTTAGCAGTACGCTTTACGCATCTTTGAAATTCTGATGACCCCCGAAAACACGGGTCCGGTAGTGCTAATTTCGCGAGCCAATGAGAACAGCACATTCTCCCCAGAGTCCCTGAATATGGCAACAATGAACTAGTTATGTTCTAGACCATCTACTTTTTTCCTGAGCACGGTACCTATTCTGGAGAAGGACAAGGGTTTGGTAGTCTATTCTTTCTGTTAGCGCGCACTTTTGTTTTTGTTCGTCTCAAGTTGAGCGTTTGAAGTCCCAGCGGACATCAAACAAGACGATATTGCATCTAGTTAACCAATTAGCAATCACTAAGTTATAGGATCTTTGTACGTTGCCTACCTCCTAAATCTATTTGCACGTAAGTTCCAGAGGCAGATCAGGAAACAATTATATCAATAGCATAACAAACCACCGAGATACTAGGTTAGCATGTCTTCCATGTTGCTGGGAATCCCAAAATATCACCATTCTTCCACTGTATCTTTGGCACAATTGACTCGTGATAAACTGCCTAAAATGATCCATCCTCGTTTATCCTGAAAAACGTCTCCTCCCATGGGAAATCAGGAATGAAGTGTCTAGGACGTGCCCAGTTAGCTCAAGTCTTGTTTAGAGGAAGCTTTGGTCGATCTCGCCGTAGAGTGTGACTATATTGCATTAGTCAAGAGATCAAACTAATAAGAACGTACTCTTGGCTCCCGATGCCTGTCCACCCGTACGCTCGGCGGAGGGAGCGGACTCTAGCCAAGCTCTCCTACAGATCCGTGTCTCTATTGTCGGGCCAAGATGTCTGGATTCACTTGGCATCAGGGGCTAAGGGGAGTTGCTTACTATCATAACTATTCTCGAAGAGCTCAAGTTAAAATGGCAAGCGGCGACCTGTCGGTGCGACTACAAATATGCAGGGGAACTCTGGCTTGATATTGTCGTCGTCTCCTTTACTGGCAAGATCTAGACCATTTCTTTAGCTTCAAACGGGAGGACAGCATAGAAAATTTCCGTATTTCACTAGGTACCTCGTATGGGGTGAAATTCGTTCGGAAATTAGGCCGCCATCACGTATTCTTGAAGCAATAATAGCAATAATAGATAGAGCATTGCTTCACCCAGTTGACAGGTTTTCTTTACTTAGACGGGCTACCAATGCAGACGCGGCTAACTAACGCGATATCGTCATAGACGCAGCCCACCAGCCCAATAATACATATAAATAGTCAGTACTCTCTAATAGAAGACAAGCAGCAGCCCCAATCTAACATGTATATCTTGTAGGTCCTCCCAGCTACAAGCTATTTAGCACTAATATCTATAGCCCGAGCCAATTATTCTTCTACTTGCAAAGCATACAAACTCTAAACTTGTCCTTGAATTGCCGGTTTCGTTTCGAATCCAATATCCCGTTTTATTCGCATAGGTTCCCCGTGTTCTAAATTTAGGGAGAGACGTACTACTGACTGTAGATGGGCCAAGCTGGATGGTCGGGATCCCGAGTGGTGAAACACTTAACCAGAGCGCCAGGGACCTCATGGCCTTGTCTAGATGGTATGCAATTGTAATAACCCATGATGGAGAGATCGGTGAGATATATTTCTCAGGTACTTACTTATCTAAGGTAGAGGACTAGATTCGTTCTCGCTTACACAATCAGACGAACCTCACAACGCAACCAGTCCAACAAAGTAACTCTAAAATGCAAGCAAATCATCACAGTATCGCTCTATTCAAAATATATTTACAACAGCAACCTCCAACAAATTTTACGCTTTAGGGTAATTCTTGTTGAAGTTAATTAACGACCCGTTAGACGACTCGGCGATCTCCCGATCAGCGAGGAACACACAGTACTTGGCGACGTCCTTAGTCTTTATAGCCATCTCAGGCTTGAAATTCGCGGACACGCTCTGCATGTAGGCTTCGGTGTTGAATCCGCCCAGCGTTGCGAAACTGTCCTGAATATTGGTGTCGATCATGCCACCGAGCAGCAGTCCGATCGCGTAGATGCCCTTCGCCGCGTAGTAGCCGGCTGTGCTTTTTACTAGGGCGGTTACGCCGTGTTTGCTGGCCTAGAGGTGAAACGTGTTAATTATCTAGGTACATAGGGCATTGGGTTGGGCTTGGATATATATATATATATATATATAAATTTAAAATTTAAAAAAAAGAGTAGACTAACTGCATAGGCGACACCAGACGACATGCCGTGGTAGCTCGCCGTCGAGCCAATCTGGATGATGGTTCCGCCTGGTGGAGACTGTTTCTCCATGACATTAACACCGGCCTTAAAGGCGAGGAACGAGCCGGTGAG
This sequence comes from Daldinia concentrica, assembly GCA_902805455.1. Lineage (NCBI taxonomy): Eukaryota > Fungi > Ascomycota > Sordariomycetes > Xylariales > Hypoxylaceae > Daldinia > Daldinia concentrica. The sequence continues at coordinate 1,747,672 of CADCSW010000009.1, forward strand.
ATTAAGGTTGATGATTCTGTCCCAAGTCTCCTTGGTCACAGAACCGACGGGGTCGAACTTGTCCGTCATGCCGGCGTTGCTGACGAGGATATCGAGACGGCCGAACTTAGCTACGACGTCGCCTGCGAGCTTGGTCACGGCCTCTTCGTTCGTAATGTCTGTGTTAAAGGCGGCGAAGCGTCCTGTCCCTTCCAGCTCGGTCCGAGCTAAGGCTAGTCGCTCCTCGTTGATATCGCAGACAGCTACGTTAGCGCCAGCATCAAGGTAAGCCGTTGCTATCACTTTGCCCAACCCGCCACCTGCGCCAGTCACCAGGACTGTTGTTCCCTGCAGTGTGATTCCCATTTTCTTCTCTTCAAATTCCAGGTATCTCAAGAGTTGTTCCTTGTTTTCTTCCTGCCTTAGCAATGCTCCTACGTGTAAACTTATAATAACTGATGGGATACAACACTGTTTCTGGGTATCTTAAGTTAACTTGGAGTTGACGACGTAATATTTATATAAGATATCTACAGAATGTGAAACTATGTTGGGCTCATTCGGTCCCGTTCGCGTATTCGGTTTGCACCCTCAGCTCCTCACGGCGCGGCATCTAAGTGTCTTCTAATCAGCCGTCGTATTCGTATAAGATACGCTAACCGAGGTTCCGGTGCCGATTGTGGTCCCCCGCAATTGTATGTCTTAGTGTTCCGGACTTTCTTAAGGTAGACATATGAGGCATACATAAGGTGAGGTTCTTATCTGTGCTACAATAAAACATGTATTAATTAATAATTACCAATGGTAGAAAAAATGTGGGGGAGCTAGATAGTTCAGATATCGCTCTATTATAACAAGTAGGTACTAAAAACCAGGTGCTCAAATAGAAAGGATTTTACCATAATTTATACTCATTATGGGGAAAATCTTCGTTATTGAAGATATTGGATAGAACTATGTTAATAAGTCACTTTTAAGTTTAAACATAGAAGTACCTTCACTAAACTAATTAAGCCATAAGGTCTACCCATGACCGTAAGAAACCAAACCGTTGAAGTAATTCCAGATAGAAACTGCGTCCCCATTGCTTATATTGTTAGCTCTATTGGACTTCGAAGAAGAAATGAAACTTCCTTTAGCAATGTTATCTTATTATCGGTAATCTTGCCCCCCTTTCGACAATTCTAGTATGGGGTTTCTAGTAGATAAGAGCCCCATTCATCATATTTCTCTTGTGAGCGTTTTCCAGAAGTTGTAACTAGATGTTCTAGTTCTGTATAGGCATATTTTCCAGATATAATTACGGCTGCGTCCACCTTAATATTATGGAATCTGCCGTATTAATTGATAGTGAACAACGTGTTGTCAAGACAGCATATGTCTCTTCCCTCGCCTTGACTCGTAGATACCTAGGAGGTAGGTGTATATAAAGGTAAGATTCGACCAAAACTTGCACAACCGCGTTGTTTGATATCATAGTTCTCGGTTGTTTCAGTCCTAATCATTACCGTCATATCTGGGACCTGTCTTAGGTGGCCTTCATTTCATGTTTTTGAGACTTAAACCGTTCATATTTTGACCTACTCTTATGCTTATTCCTAGCTCCAAGGGCAACTATTACGTAGTTACCTCACAGAGACCATAAACGTACTACTAGCTCTCAAATATAATTATTTCAAGGGACCTAAACAGGAAACACGGTCTCCCGTCAGCAGTATAAATACTCGCCCATTCTCAATAATATTAGACATGACAGTGTTATGGGTTGTGTAAGTTATGAGAATTCCAAACACAAATAACGTAAGTTAATCGTGACTAAGATTGGATGTTTTGCATAAAAACTTATAAGACGAAGTAAAACACTAAGCAAGGGAACGAACGATCTAGTTACGGTTAGATAATTACTTTCATTATAGCCACTTCAAGTTGTAAACCATGTTATGCTACGACTTATCATATAAATTTAGCTGAAGCCAACATACGTGCAAAAGGAGAAGACCGATATCCTGCGGCTTACCGTTACTTTACTACGATGCTAGGAACTTGTGACACTGCCACTTAACTTCTCTTGACTAAATTGAAATAGTGCTGGGATTTCACAAGTCGATATCACAAAACGGCGACAAGTATAAGTATCCGAAAGCAACCACGCATATACACGCGGGCGTCTATTTAAGAGGCTATGTAGCAAAATCCTATATACAAGAAACACTATCACCAAACCGCGCATTCAGCGCTATCATCATTCTCTAGCGGCGACCTTGAGCCAGCCTAGTTGATTTAAGTCCTCGCACCCCTTTCCCTGAGCGGCACAAGGCGACGAGTCAAGTCGTACGAAATGAATTAATGTGGAAGCGAAGATTCATCATGATGCGGTGGAGGGTCGTCTTCGATCTTGCGAATCAATTTTTTCTTTTCTTTTCCGAGGGGGGCGTGCCGCGTATCTTCTCATTGTAGGCGTATAGCTTAGTTGGGCGTGGCAACTGGGTAGCCAGCGTTGGTCCGGGAGTAGCTGACGCTCACCGAGTATTGGGAGGTAGCCGGCTCCTGAGGAAAACCACCAGTAGGTACGGTTCCTGGTGCAGTTCCCGGCGCGGTTCCGGGGAACGTCGGGAAAGAGGCCGGGAACGTTGGGAAGGAAGATGGCGCGTCAACTGGCTGAGAAATAGGGAGAGATGAAGAGAGCGACGAGACAGATGTCTCTAGGGGGCTCGTAGGGAATGGCACTACGGACGTGAGAACCGAAGAGCTAGTCGCGTACGTAACGGTAACATGGTACGACGACGTTGTTGGGTCAACTACGGTTGACAAGGCTGTCGATCCGCCAGTCGGCGCGGTGCCAGGAAATGTAGGGACAGGTGTAGGGACGGCCGGGTAGGATGGCACAGCCGTACCGTATGCCCTTCTAAGAGGGAAGGGCACCGCGAGGGCCGCGGAAGCGAAAGTGAGGGCGGCGAGGACATACATTTTGCTTTAGATGGGTTTACTGGAGTGAACGAGTGTATGTAGACTATGCAAGGGAACCCCGATGGTCTATTGAGAACCAGAAACCGCACTGACTGGACTGAGGATAGGAAAGTTAACGACAGAACTTGTGTGCCTCTACAAGAAATCTCAAGAGGGAGAGGTGCTAGTTGCTATATATCCTATCAGGCGACCCTCCCCTTCTCAGCCGGTGCCAAGTTATGAGGTGCATCCCTAGCACTTTTGCCCTTGAACGTCACTTCAATATGCCCCAATGTGCTTCAAATATTACAAAACCTTTTGCCATGGAAAACACTATGTTGCTATTCTGAGCAATTTCGCGTGTATGTCGATCGACTACCGGAAAGTGTTTTTTGATAAGGGGGACCTTGTCTCCCCCTGGTTGTGGCCCCCTGTCCAAAAATGTAGATCGACGTCAGTCCTAGTTTAGGTCTCTCACGGGTTGGCGGGAGATAGGGCATTGGTGTTGAGGCTGACCCAGGTCTTTCTAAATTGACAGATGACGAAGTAATGCTATTGGCTCTTATTAATCTGTTACAACTACCAATAGCAAAGGTAATGACAGTGGCAGAGTGGCATTATATGTAATGACGCTCTCAATTAGCCACCATGATGATGGCATTATAGCGACAACGATGGCAAAAAGTTGTGCACGATCGACGCATAATACCAACAGAGCCTCTCGGTAGAAGAGAAAAGAATTAGGCAGGTATTAAGAGTGCGCCCGAACTACGGGCAAATTCCTGTTGAAATGTCTCCGCCGACTGGGGAAGAACCAGATTCGGCCATGTGAAATTTCCTGTTTAGTGACATCCAGTTAGCTCTCAAGGTCGATCTGATTAACTAATGACTTTCTCGAAGGGGCGGCTTGTGTGTCCGTCTCTGCAGGGTCAATCGAAGTTGGCAGCTAGGGAGGGAAACGCCGGTGTTTTAGCTGCACGTTCCTACGAATCCTAGGGCGGCACCGATACTACCTTGGGCGCTTGGGCTGAGAAAGGCAATTTAGATGAAAAGGAGCTGGCTCCGCTGCCTTTGACCGCTAAGAGGATCAATAAAGAATAAGATTTGAGATCTGCCACGAGCTTTTCGTCAAGCGCTAGGGAAGGAATAAAAAAAGAAAGAAAAAAGGGAAAAAAACCCCCGAAAATGAGGCATCCAGCCTTAATCGCGCCCTCTCATCTCAGCTTGTAATTTTAGCTTAGATCTTAGGTTGATTCACTCTAAGCCTCAATGTCAGCAGCAAATAAAGTCCGAAAGTCTGCATGAAATCGGCCAGCGTCCGTGAGGACCGGTCCCGTGCGCCGTTAATCTTTCATGATTCTGTAATCCATCTCCTTCACTTGGTGATAAGGGTGTCTAGCCAACACAAATATCCAGGGATAATAAATTGTTGAGAATTAGAAGTGGTCAAACTCTGTTGAGAACATCTATAGATGAGACCGGATGAATTAAACGGAGTATAGTTTTGCGATCGGTTGCGGTGTATTCAACTGTGAGTGAGACTCGTTATACTAGAAGAACGAGAATGAAAAGCATCCGTTAGACGAAGGAAAAACGAATGGCGCTTGAAATTTATGAACTCATTAGCTAATCCCAGCCATCGAAGACAGTCATCGTTGACCAAGCTCTCTTGATAGCTACTCTAGTACGATGTTGAGAATCGGTGAGAACTGTCAAGCGCATATTTGTATAAGTGTATTTGTATAAGTGTTCATATTCATTCCAGTGCAATACAGATGAAATACGTCGAGAGTGCAAATGGGGAATAAGAAATCTAAGAAATCTAAGAAATCTAAGAAATAAGAAATAAGAAATAAGATGAAAGAAACCAATCGCGAAATAAACTCGCAGCTTTTACTCTTAATACCTACGTCACCTGCCGCTTCGCCTTATTAGTCACTCCCGGTGGCTGTGTAACACTACCTATGTATGTAGGTACTGTGGGAAGGTGCAAGGAAATAAGGGAGTATTTAAGATTTTGGAGGCAAGAGTGGAGTCATTAGAATCTTTACCAATATAACATCCTTTTACCACTATTCCTCAGTACCTTACCTATTATATTTAGGTAGTCAATTAGGTACATCGTGTACCTATTTATTTATTTAGGCACTTAACCTCACATATCAACCGATTATAAGTCAACAACCCTTTCTAATCTTCAACTTGATTAAAATAAGAGAATGTGTACTAACTAACTAGATCATACACGTATTTATAACATAAACTATAAATACCAACGTTATGGCTTCAACTACACCGAGAACCTCCCTAGGGCTGCTGGATCTCCCAACTGATATCCTCGTCATGCTCCCCGAGTTCTTACACAATATCGAGGACTACGTAAACCTATCTTCAACATGTCGTGCACTGAGGAAATGTATGAATGCCGCATCACCCAACATTATTTTGTGCCTCGCCTACGCCTCTAGGCGCGTATTCTTTCGGCCTGACCCATTCTTCCTGATCTGTGCTACGGCTCGTGAGCTCGGCAACTGGGCCCGGAAGTCCGATGAGAACGAGGCCGAATTAGCTGCTGGCATGCCCCGTGGCATTGACCACCTCATGGACCTGGCCTTGCGCCACTGCGGCCTAACCATAGCTCGTATCCGCGAGCTTCATGCCTTGCGTTTCTCCGTTATCAACCCCGTTTCTGACCTCATCGACAAGTGTATCGGAGACCAGTGGTATGCCACCCCGAATTTCTGGAATGGCGGCGTCGACGACGCGTGTACTATATTTGTCGACGTCAACGAGACCGTCTTGGACCTGGCTATATACGGCGAGCTGTTCGGGCCTGATTTTGAGCCTTTCTTTGACTCTGAGACCGGCTTCTCGTCCCGGCGGAGACTCAAGGTTGATACTAGGTTCGAGTATATCAAATACTGCCTTCCCGACAGTGTGATCCCATGTTTCAAAACCGTTAGTGACCTTGAGAGACGGGCTAGATCGTATGACCCACGACGGGATATTATTTTCCACCCTAAGGGTCCCTATGAGCGACAAGGAGAAGAAAAGCCCCAGTCTTATTTCAACCACACCATGGGGTTGATATGGCTTATGAAGAGCACTCGCTGGCGGCCGCACTGGATAAAAGCCAGGAAGGCGGCGGGAGCGGGACCAGAATTCGCTGACAACATTGGGGACTTGGACATCGCCGCTAGTAGCTGGAGACAGCTCATGCTGGAAAACGCGATGCAGTGCCAGGGGTTAGAAGGCCTGGGGATGATCCAGGAAGGGACAGAAATTGCAGAGCGGTGGAAGCCCAAGATCAGGGAATGGAGGGAAAGGATTGAGCGTATGGAAGAGCCCGTGACAACTAAGGTGGGCCTTCGTAACATGTACGAGTATCCTGACCTCTTCGGAGATCTTCAAATGTGCTTCTCCGGATATTTATTGAGAAGCTAAGTCTAGGTATATAGGAAGATCATTGGAGAGAAGGTGGGCGATAATGATATTATATGTACGCATCCTCTTCAGTGGGGAAAAGGGATAGGCGGGTATGATCCGTTGCCTTACCTTACCTTAGATACCTACCTACCTAAGTATCTAAATAAATTTTCTACAAAATCCTAAGTCTATAGAACAGGCTTTGTTAAGAGTAATACTTCTGGACAAGTGATATGGTTGGGACCATTGGAACCAGGTACCCAACCCAAGATCACTTCTTGGTGAGCAGACTAGTAGTGTCAAGCCCACTAAGACGCCCAGACGATTATTTGTGCTGCTACAGAGTAGATTTCCCACTTATTGCTCGCATTGCAGCAACTAGTACCCACTATACCCATCCATCATCCCTTTTTCTTAAGATGCCGTATAATTAGCCGATGTGCTCGTATGTATATACTAGGTGACCGCTAGTTTCCTAAGCGACAAATGACCTACAGAAGAGGGAAATATCTTTAGCAAGATATACCTAGGTACCCACAACATAGACCAAGTGGGATATTCCTATCATAAATCCCAGATATATCATATCGGCGTCCAAAATATACGCGCTGTCCTGAGATCTGGCGTCACACATCTCCAAGTGCACATCTCCGTCAACTAGGTCCCACAACATGAATGTTGCGGAGGAAAATGCCGTCCAACAGCACCAGATACTTACCCCAGGTAGTACCACAGACACGTGCTAGAAACACAAACTCGGCCTACCGGTCTAGTGTCCCAAGCCCAGAAGCCTGTAGAAGACCCTTCAGTATATGTTCACAGCATAAATCATCGCCTATACATACACGACACATGAGCACACTATACTAACTTCTCTACCTCTACTTTTATACTTTTTGTCTTTATTTATTCTTTTTGTCATGCCTACTTCCGTTACCGTCTATCTGAGGGTATGTCCGTCTTCGTTGAGTTGTCTTCCGTTACCCTTGGGACACATAAGAAAAAGAATTCCCCTCCTCGCCTCTTCCTCAACTGCCAGTCAAATCACTTGATTCGGTTGGCAGAACTGTGACCGTGGAAGTTGACCTACCGCCCAAGCCTTTCCGTGATCTTTTCTGTGGATATCGAGGCGCCCCGCACACCGTATGATGCTCTAATATATATGCCCTATGACTCCTCTCAAGTATCCCTTTGGTGTCCGGCCCCTCTTGGCGCGATGTACAAATCGTAAGGAAATATGTCCGACGACTAAACTCTAGTCGGATGAGCTTCCCCTTTTCGTGTCCTTCATTGGTATCCTTGAAAATGTATCATGCTTCATAGGATAGCCAAATATAGCATACCTAACCCGGCATTATGCATATGACACAATCATCACGACCCCTCGCCTTGGTCCTTACACATCCAATCCGAACTCTCAGAATGATATGAAACGCCGGCTCGTGAGAATCCATCGTTCCAACTTAAATACCACATGATCTTAAGCTGTATGCGTATAAACGAGTATAATCATCATCGATGGGTAGACCGACGATTGAAGCTCATGACCCTGAGCAAACCGACTGGAGATGTTAACCATGTGGAGATAACCTGGTCTCCAACCATGTCCAATATACCGTCAGATATCTCAAATACGAGATTCGCACCGAGACAACACATGTCCGTCAATTCGTCATTTGGGCCATATCCAAAGTCCGTCAAGATTCGCGACTCAGCCTCCTTTCCTCTCGGAATCGTTCTTTGGCAACTGCTCGCTCTGCGGATACGCCTCGCTTCGTGCCTTCGCATCATTGCCCTTCTTCCTCCCCCTAGTCATCTTCTGCCATCCGGTACTAGCGTTGTCACTCTCACTTTTGACGCCTCGCGTGTGTCCATTTTCTCTCGACAAGCCATTTACTCTTGGATGTAGGGGCATCGGCCCATCGACCCTGGGTGACGTCTCGACCGGTGGTTTTTGTTTGGCTTTAGGCGGTTCTGCTTTGAAATCCGGTTGACTATATGCCATAGTAGTTGGGACTGCTGGTGCCTGATCGAAAGGTAACTCTGATCTTCGTGTGAAACTTGGAGAAGGACTGTTAGCCTCATACACCGGCGAAAGATGCGAGAGCTCAGTTGCTTGCAAACGGTTTTCCGTCGCAAGATCAAGTTGCGCAATAAGTGCATTGGGTGATGCACGAATAGGAAAGCGCTGCAAGGCATGCGCGCTGAATCCAGAGACGTTACCCGCATTATCGAACCCAACGGGTACTGTAGACATATTCATAGCATGTATGTGACTACCTATTTGATTTGTAGCCACATCATGAGGAAATTGGGACGCCGGGACCTGATTAGTGATTACTGCGCAAGCATTCGATGAACCATTGACGACGACCGGTCGATCTGACGACGGTGAATTCGCTTTCCGAGACGTAGAGGTATGACTTGATGGGGTTCCAACTACGGAACTAGTCACCTCTAGCTGCTGGTTAATGTGAAGTGGATTGTCGTAACCGGTATACAGGGTTGTTGCAACCTCGCTCTGCGAGGGCTGTCGGGGTGAGCTGCCGTTTGCGAGCTTTGTCATAGAGCCGTTGACAACTAAAGGGGTTGTCTCACGAATTTGCGATCCGGTAGCCGCAGGGAACGGCCCAGAAGCAAGAGGAGCAGAGTTTCTATTAGCAGTATAGACCCTATTTTGACCGAGTGGCGAAGGAGAACGAGATGAATTTTGCTTAATTCTGTCTAGTATCGACTGAGGCAGTTGGTCGGACGATAAGCGGCCTCGGCTCTGGCCTGTTGAAGATTGAGCTCCAAGGTCGCCAAATGCAGGTACACCACTAGTCGCGGTACTCGTTCGCCGAGGCGGGCTAGATGGGTCTGCGTAATAGCTATAGCCTTTTTCTTCCTCTGGCGGAGTGTTTGTTATGGAGCTGCTCTGTTCGATATCCTGCCCTTCGTCCGGAATGAAGCTAGGCATGGGGACTCCGTTGATATGGCGAGCAGGAACCCCATTGGGTATCTGGCCATTTCCTGCCAAGCCCTGAGCAGTCGGCATACCAGGAACAGTTCGCGAGGCCGGTTGGGATTGGGACCTCAAGGCGCTTCCGGAAACAGTGTGACTAGTATCGCTAGCAGCCGTCGAACGGTGAGTACTCCGTCGAAATTCGGCCGCATGTCCGGTTGAGGGTGACGACGGGTACGTGGGGAAGCCTTGCTGTGCGTAGAACGCGTGCGGAATCTGCATCTGATAATAATACATCTCAGGGCGTATATCCGGGCGAAGGGGCGCACTCAAAGGAGGTGTATCGAAGGAGTTCGTCCTAGAACGTTCCGCCGATGAAGACTGCGTTTGCGGGGTATTGCCCTGTATCATCTGATTATGCTGTATATTAAATGCCTGCGACTGCGCATATTGGAGAAATCTAAGGTTGTTCTCCTGTAATGTCAAGGCGTTAATCGTCTGTGCCATCAAATCTGTCGGTTGTTGTTGCATGTACATGAGGGCGTCTTGATGCGTCATAATCGGGTAAGCAGCTGGGATGAACATCGGGCTCCCGTTGTTGTCATAAGGTACACTAGACGACGCTCGCCGACTATTGCTATTGCTGTTGCCGTTATTTCGATGCTGGCCTTGCTGTCGATTTCCATTCCGAAATCCCGCCCCACGGCCTCCACGGTTGGATTGCTGCTGAGAAGCACTTCGCACCAATATGGGACGAGATACCTGCGCCGGTTTCTGAAATATCCTCTCTTCCTCTTTCGGGTATTCATATTGCTCACAGCACTCTTCGAGCTTCCCTTCCGCTATTAAGCCAAAAGCACGACGAAGCTCAAGATGGAGACCTCGAAATGCGGTATCATCAGCCGTGTTACCAAGGTTTCGGTTGATGTTGAATGGCTCCTCAACACAAAGTTGGTTATTTAACGCAAAATGCCATTTCTTTTCCTTTTTCGTGATAATCTTGCCTAGTCGAACGGATAGCACGTCCGTACTATAGTCGAACTCGTGGGCATAAAACCGGAAGAACTGGAACAATAACTCTCCTAGAGAAGACTTATTTTTGCTTCCAAACCCTCGCAGTTTGTCCACGTCATCGGAAAACGAAACTATCTCACCAGCCTTCCCAGTGAGCTTCTGGTGTGCCCGCTGGTGTAATGCAGGCAGAACAGGAGGTTGGCGTAGCTGTAGAAATGCGATTATCATGCATATCCATGTATATGAGCTTAGTGTTCCGCCAAATGCTGCTGGTTGTTAGTGGAAATTATAAAGTTGTAACAAATTATACTTACCAGCATCATTAACAATTCGTCGCCGCGTCCAGTACTTTAATATCATAGCGAGAGGCCGTACGCGGTCGTCGAGCTGCACGTAAGTTTTGATCATGCGGGTATTCTCCAATGCCAGGGTATTGTTGACGTTCATGTCGCAGGATAATTCTAGCTCGGGATCCCATATCTTGACGATTGGGACTTTGGCCGAAGACACGCAAACAACCCTCTCCATCCCATCTATACATATAAAAAAAAAAACATGTTAGCAAAAAGAATATGAAAACCTGGAGCACTAACACTCACGTTTCGCTAGTAATTCTGCTAACATGCAGACACCTTCAAGCTCCTTCCATGGAGTTACTATGCATATATCCACTAGCAAAAGGTCAGTTGTGCAAACGCTTATTATTAGGTTATAAATTACGAACCATCAGAATCGTCCGAGCATAGCAGGTTTCCCGACGAGCCAAATAGATGCACACGAATATCGTGTCCTGGCCAAGCATCATTGAGGAGCTTCTCCAGCTTCTGTACTAGCATACGCCTCTTTATCTCAACTTTTTCTGTCGGTTGTAACCGGTCATAGAGCTCACGCATATCTGTAGTGAGCTTTCGTTCATCATCTTCAGATAGTTTGCTCTTTATGGTTTGCAAATCCATTTTCTCCAGCAAATCCGTTCCTATGCTGTACGGTATTCTCCGACGGGAATGTTTAAGACCGGTCTCGTATTTGCAGCCACCATGCCGCGGCGGCAAGGGGCGCAAGGAGGGAACAGCTCCATTAGTCTCGGAATATGCGGATCGAGGGGAGTGGGATTGGTTGGCATTGGGTGAGTGATCTCTAGACTCGAAGGAAAATTTGCGCGCATGCTGTTGAGGAGTCGAAGGGACGGAATTGGAATGCGCAGGCAAATTCGAAGAGGAAGCAGACGGCTTGGGCCTTAGAGAAAGAGGCTGGGCCAGATCTGATTTCTTAGGCGGCATCTTGGGCGGCGCGTCCTTGCCTGTTATAAGCGCGCGATCGGCTTTACTGGTGTTATGGTTGCCTCTAGTAGCATGGCAATTCTGGGAGCTCTGCCTAGCGCGAGAATCCTTATTGGACACCTTGGAAGAGGAACGAGATCTAGATCCGACGTGGATGTTCTGAGCTGATAACAACGGAGGCAAGGGAGCGGTTTGGAGACCACCACCTCGTCCTGGTGCTATGAGCTTATTATATTGAAGAAGCTGTGCCTGGTAGAGTGACGACTGTTGAGGGAAAAATATTGGGATCCAGTCAACCTGAGTTGACAAGTACTGAGAGGCAAGAAGCGGGTCCGGGTTTGTGGGAGAGAAGGAGCTTAATCTCGGCACGGCTGGACTTGAAGTCGACCGGGTCCAAAGAGGTTGAGATGGGTAATTATGTTTCGAGTCTGCCGTTATAGGCCGGCCGTCCATTAAAGATGGGCCCCGCACAAACAACCGAAAGGAACTTGGCTGGAGGTAGTCAAACGAGTGGCTAGGCACGCGATTATCGGCGACAAATACGACCTGTATTTCGTCCGTTATCCTCCGCAGCAACAAGTCGACGATTGTGAACCGAAGCCTTTACGACCGAAGGTAAATGTCGACTTGAACAGTTGGTTTACCGATAGAAGAGGTAGGGACGATGATAATTGGAAATCGGAGGATCGGCAACGCGAGGCCAAAAAAAAAAAAAAAAAAAAGGAGCGAGTTGGGTGGTTCTGCGTCAACAGCTCACTTTTGTGCGCTCAAGTTCGGAACGAGCCCGGGTTCGTTATGAATATAGAAGATTATGGAATGTCTTCACCGCGACGTAATAGAGGACGGAAAGTTCATGAGGACAAGATTCTCAGCGTTTGAGGAATATCGATGGGATCAATCGCCGAGCACACTCGCATGAACTGAGAGCATCTACTGTTGGTTAGGGAGGCCAGACGCGCTAAAGGGAAGAAAGGGACAAAAGATTCAATTGAGGGAACGATTGAAATAAGCAACACAGGCACACGAATCGACGTGTGGGTATAAAGGGGGTATCGCCAGAAAAAGCAGAATAAAAGAGAAGAAACGATCTAGCCGTCTAACCGCCTCGCTGCCGTTATTGCCGCCCGTTCTCTATCCGTTGTAGCTTTCCACGTCCACTTCCACTTTCACTTCTATAGAGAGGGAGAGGGAGGAAGGAGGAGGAGGACTGGTAGAGGAGATACAGAAGTCGTAACAAGCATCGACTATAGGGATAGGTAGAGGGATAGGATACAAGAAGCGTTGGTAAAGAGGTAAGTGGTAAGGCAGAAGGCGGTTTCCAATACGGGAGCCAAGCAAGAAGAATAAAATAAAAAGATGTAAACAGTATGTAAGTAGGAGGTAACAATTCAATGGGTTAGGTAGGCGTGATGTAGGCAGTGGAGGTTTAGGTTAAGTTAGGTTCAATGTTAGGTGTAGGTTAGTTTGGCATTTGGCTGAAGGGTGATGAAGTGAAAGTGCATTGCAGATGCAGTGCTTAGTGCTCTCTCTCTTTCTCTACATACATGTACCTATAGTGTGCAATGTACAATGTGCGATGGCCCGTACGCTAGTATGCAGTTACCAGCTAGAGCTCGGAACAGTCCTGGAAGCAATGATAGAATGGGTTTATCGGAGGGCATAAGGCGGGTCGTCCCAGAACCTGCCTCCCCTGTCTTGAAGTTCCTGGTACCTGCCTCCTTTGCCCGCTAAGGTCTCTACCTTCTCCCTCGCCTGTGCGTAATACGGTATAGCAGTATGGGTAAGCGTAAGTCTGACTGGTCCGAACTATGAGGGGGCTAGCGTGCGGAGCATGGCGCGTGCTCTGGATTTTAGTGGTCATACAGGTTACTTATACATACATGTACCTTAGGTACCTGGGTAGGTACTTTAGGTAGGTACAGGAGCACGTTAAGACTGGAGCCACGGGCTTCAATTCTATCTATATACATGTATGTACATAATGTATGTATGTATGTATGTATGTACATACCTGTGCCCTGTGTTACATTAGAATGTAGTACATGATCTTCTAATAGCATGTGGTAAGTATTGCAAGTGTTTAGACGGTAGAGATATACCAACATGGAGAAAGGGGGTCAACAGGGTGTTCGGGGTTTAAGGGGACCGCAACGGCGTCGAAGGTATGTTAGGGACCTCACGTTACGAACTATTATGAAATGATAGAATAAGGTAATAAACGCTGATCAATTAACTACCTACCTAAATAACTGCCCAGACCTAATAGGCAGTGTAAACCTATCTTTCATGACTAACTAGGTAACTAGCTAGTTAACTAAATTAAACGATATGAGTATGTATGTGAGGTAGGTATGCCAAAGCTATGACTGCGACTCGTATCCGCGAATTGAAGACCATAAAAGTAGGGGGGTAGGCTATGTACTCGTCCGACCTAGGCTATTATAGCTCTCAATACGGGCTACGGGCTACGGGCTACGGGCTACGGGCTACGGGCTACAGATTACGGATTACGGTGACATAAAGGACATACATACCTAATGCACGTACCTACATTAGGTACATATCCGATGGGTACGATTGACTAAATGTTGATATGAGGTAATCTATAGGTTAGGTACATGTACCTTTAAAGAGTTGAGTACAGTACTTATAAAGACTAGATAGATGTGGAAAGAGGTATTTACCATTAGTTAGTTAGGTAGTTAGTTAGTATTGATTTCATAGGTATTCTTTCCTTTTTTCTTACCGGACCTAAACCGGCAAGAGTAAGGTACCTATTAGGTATGTATTAATGAGCTCTTAATAATTTCCCAGGCTAGTTCGCGTTCGTTTGCATTTTGCATTTTGCATCGAATGATTTATTTCATCCAGTGATTCCCCAGATGCATACATTAGTAGCATCCAATCCTTTTCGCCCCTTTCTAACATGATACAACCATCATCTACATCCTACAAAGAAACTACCTACCTAGATATTATACGTATATAATGTACGTATGTAGGCAGCTGAGTCTCCTATAATTGGTCCTAAACGAGCCTAATTATTTAATAAGTCTAACCTACCTAGGCACCTAGTGTACTGCAATAAGAACCCAAGCAGTCAAGTCCTTGAAATCTACCTTCGCCACTTTCATATCGGCCGACGTGTAACATAACATGTGTAATTCTTCAAGCGTAAGGCCGACTTTCTTTTAGTGTAACTACTCGTAGGTTAAGTATGTATTTCAATGAATGACGTTTGAATCCAACCCAAGCGCCCTGTGAGATCTCCAATCTGACCGAGACCGTTCTTTAGTCGAAATGCGAACCAAGCACATGGAATAGCCCATGTCCCTGTCGATCAGTCGCTAAACCGCCAGACCGCATTGAATTCCTGGCTAATTCGCGACAACTAACTAATGTTGGTCAAGTCGTCCGTCATGAGGCTCGTGAAGTTCTCTTACAACTTGTAAGTTACGAGAGTTACGAGTCCCCAGATGTCAAGTCGCAAAGAACCTTAGAAATGCATAAGTACAATCGTGATAGGGTTAATTATCAAGACAGACAAAGATCCCCTTAGAGACCCGACGTCGATATGTCAACATGAATGAATGATTATAGATGGTAGTACACTACGCAGAGTACAAGTGATGTAACCAACCTCGTCAGCCTGTCACCTGCAACTTGTGAGCCACGCATCCTTGTCCTCGCCTATTTAGGACACTTTGAAAGAAATGACGGACTGAACCAGCTACGACAAGCCGAGCATGAGTGCCTAATGTCCGGATGAGATTTATTGCATTTTAGGAGATATCCGAAATTCTACGTTTTCGTGCTACAAACTTCTGTACCTACCTACCTATATACATACGTGTAAAGTAGTTATTATTTTTGACGTCATGCACCAATTCCTACCTATGTTTATATATATGTAATGTACTCATGGGGATATCGGCCTAGGTTCTCTTGGTCGATTTCCCTATGTTGGTATATCTAACAATTGATATTTAGGTACCTTATACATACCTACTAACAAGGAATCCGACTCATTGGTAAATGCTTCAAAATATCGACGGACTAAGTATCTTATTATTAATTTTTAAACTGGATACATGCCTACCTAGGTAGGTTGGCCTAAAGTTAGAATGCCCATTTTGCACTACGCCTCATCACTCAGCGAATCTGACATAATTTATTCGGGGAGGTAGCTCTCAATAGATATTGCTGTCATAAGCTAACATTGAAGAAGAGAGGACGAGTAGATTCTTTGCCCGCACCTCGACTTGTTCTCCAATTTGGCGTCATCAATAGAAAATAGCGGAACTTATCTACCCAGGTAGCTTACATAGGTAGTAGACGAGTGTTATCCCCAATTCCTTGGACGACTGAGAGTTATCTACCTACCTATATATGTACCTACTTAGATAGATATATTATTAGGACAACCTAAGCAAGCAACGAACCAGCGCTGACATCGATTTTCAATAGCTTGGTTGGGGTCCTTTTGGTTACACCTCAGTCGGCTATCCCGTCTACTTTCCTATTATGACAGTAAGGTGCGCTTAACCTGTCTACCCCGATCCACCGGACCAACTCATGTTTTCTCCTTTTGGCAACATAGATACGGAAGAATTAAAAAGTACAATTTCCTTGATACTACCGACACCTAGCCGGGACGATAACTAAGCGTTCTAGGCTTGGAAGCCTGGCTACTCTGTGCTGAAGTTCGGGTCTTACGGTGAATAATTTGTCACTGGGAAGCTACCCTCATACAATCACTATCGAATAACCATAGGCACAGCAATGGTCGGAATAATGAGGTGCACATACTAACTTCCAAATGCTCTTAACGTCTAAAATCTCTCTGTTGCGGAATTGGAGCTCCGAGGATTTATCGCAATTCCTCTTCCGCTAGCGAAATTAACTCCTCCAGCGAGCATGTCGTCGACAAAGAAATACGCTCGCGTTCCTTTAAAGAACTTCCATGTCTTAATTTGAAACCACCAGTATTCCAAGGTTACGACGTGCAGGCTCGGTCTCCATTTAAAGGCCAGTTGTTCAGGGGCTGAGAGCACCGAAGCGCCGTACACGATAGAAGATTTATCCGTCTTCTTCTACACGTATATGCATAGGACGGAGGAATTCAATAACCAGGGCTGCCAGGATCGTCTCAAGCTCTTGGCTAACCCCGCGTATCTGCTACTGCAATTGATTGAATTGCTATTGCTACTAATCCCGATTGGTTTAAATTTACAAGCCTTCGACGCATGCTTGGCATCAGCCTCGTGAAATTCAAGGGGTCCAGCCAGGGGTTTAATCTTTAGACTAGCCTCAGATCACTAGAAATGGTTGAGACGGTCCCTGTATCAAGGAGTTCCATCAGCCTTGTGTCCTGGCGCCGGGGACGTTTCTCGTTTGACGTTTCTCTTTTCTTTCCAGCTAACTAAGGTTAACTAGCTATTCTTTAATAGACATTCGCTTGTTCCTCTCGTTCTCATAAGATCTACACTGTATAGCTATCGTAATTCTATTATCTACCCATTTGCTATTGCATTAATTTCATTTACCCTATTCTTCTAGCGCAGATCGTGAGAGTTCAAGATGTTTACAAGCTTGACTACGAAGCTGGCGATGAAGAAGGTTGGGCTGTCGAGAAACGCACTGGACTTCTCTTCGTCCAAATCCAGCAAATCCAACGACGGTTCCGTGCCAGGTCTCGATGACTTGGAAGGGTCTAATCCAGGCTGGCCGGCCTGGATGAGTACGAAAAAACTTCCCCTTACTGCGCAAGCTTGGTTATCGCCAGTTCCTCCGCCGGTTCCTGTTGCTGAGTGTCCCGAGCCGGGTGACCTGGCTCCCATTGATAGAGATCGCCAACTTTCCTTCGGTGGTGGAAAGCCGACCATAGTTCTCTTCCTCCGCTGCGTAGGATGTGCCTGTATGGCTCGGCCCCCACCGTCACACACCCGCTTAATACTAACTAGATTGAAATCACAGTTGCGCAAAGGTCCTTCTTAGCTCTCCGAGATCTCGCCATAAAAAACCAAGGCAGACTGAGATGCATAGCCGTATCA
Organism: Daldinia concentrica; assembly: GCA_902805455.1. NCBI lineage: Eukaryota > Fungi > Ascomycota > Sordariomycetes > Xylariales > Hypoxylaceae > Daldinia > Daldinia concentrica. Next base: position 1,765,314 of record CADCSW010000009.1, read on the forward strand.
CACTCTTCACGAGATGCAACACGCAAGTGGTGTGACATACTAGGCGGTGCATGGAACGTCGAAGTAATCATCGACGAAGACCGCGCCATCTACGCCGCGTGGGGGTTAGGGTTGGGAAGTATATGGTACATGTTCAACCCCACCACGCAAATACAGAGCTGGAAGGAGAAGGGTTGGTTGGGCATAAAAGTAGCTAATTCCGTTCAGCGGACGAGTGGCTTCAAACAAGGCGCTCCTAGCACTCAGTCAGGAGATGAAAGTGAGGGGCCGTCAAAAGTCATGGGGAATAAATGGCAACAATCTGGTTTGTTTGCTATCGACGGGCACGGAGTAGTAATATGGGCTATAAAAGCACTCCGCGCGGACGATATAATGGATCTAAGCGCGGCAGCAACGGCAGTTGGGATCCAACCAGCCGACTAAAATATACTAAATTGTAATGAACGCATGAATGAACGAAATGACTATGATAATTGGTACTACCAGTACTGATGAGAGTAAAATGACATGAGTTTAAGGGGTATGATGTCTCTTAATTTAGGCCTATGGGGTGGGCGTATGTATAGGCGGTGAGCAACTCGGCCCATTCCTATCCTAATTCTAGGTGCCGGCCACTGATCATCCCCGGGGTGCAATTGACGATATCTCGCTAAGTTAAAGCTGGGATCAGGCGGGTCCATAGCTCGGGGATTAGTCCGTATCATGGGTATCACGGATCCCATGTTGAGGCTGGACTGAAAACCCATTTTCGCAAGAATTTATGAATATATATATATATATATATATGTGCAAACGAGGTATGGCTAAACTACTTGAGTTGCCCTCTATAGACATAAGACATCTCTTAACTGAGTTAGGCGCGGACCGTTACAATAAGGGGCGTTTCTTTTTTTTCCTTTTCCAAATGCACAGCACCGGACCAGTAACCTCGCATTTAAATAAACGCGATATGAAATTTATAAAACTTACATTTATATAACAACCACTGAATATACTACATCAATTAGAAATTTAGATGGTATTATAACTAGATGTCGAGTATTTAAACTGGAGGATCTTTAAGATGAGGTTGCAGCGGCTTGTAACAAAGTGATATACTACACGAAGAGAAAAATGAATGGAAAAAAAGGCATTTCATAAGGCGAAGCTATCTACGCGGTATTTGCATCGTACATGGCTTTTATTGCTTGGTAGGTAACTAAATTAAATTAAATGCGAGTGAGTATAATAAGGATACCCCTATAATACTCTTGACCTTCATAAGCACTCTGCTCTTACTTACCTACCAAGGCAGTGAGGAGGAGTAATTACAACCAGTTAAGCCAGACGCGGTTAACATACTACAAAGTATATTAAAACGAGTACCAAGAGCGATGCGCCATTAATAGCCTAGGAAGTTCCGGAAAAGCCACATGGTATCAGCAACATTAAATACCAAATCAGAAGTCTTAGATTACTTAAGTCGGCGACATACATTGGTCCATATGTATACTCGCATATAATTAAACATATATATCTACTAAGGCATACGAAAGTACACACCCAATTATAAAACATGACCTTCAACATTCGAGTATGAAGAGGCTTATATGAAGAGCAAGATGTCACGATTGCCCACACTACAGCTATCAGCTAAGCGACTTTTAACCCCCAATTCAACCCTTCAAAGACTCAAGAGAGGATACGTAAACAACCTTACCCAAGCCGCTGGGTTACCTCGTACATATAGGAGAGGGTAGTAGTCCAGCATGAAAAGCTAAGGTTCTGTGGGTAGGCTTATACCGGTGGAGGTAGGGAAGGGGGTAGGAAAAGATACAATTCGTCTTTAGACTCTTAAGTCTATCACACACAGTTAATATTCAAATACTCGACGTGTCATTCGCAATTTATGTGCCTGGCTTTTCCCCAGTATCGATATAGTACGATGACACTTATAGGGTTTGTATTTATCCTCTACGCCATGTTATAACGAGATCTAAATAAACTTGAACTTAATCCTCACTATATCTCCTCGTGACCTTTTGAAACGGAGTGGATTTAATATTGCTCTTGATTCTTAGTCTATCATGTGGACGGACCCCATTAACCTGCTTGTACTGTGAGGTATGCGCATAGTACCGTAGTATGACCGCATCGAGGATGGAAGACTAGAGTTAATTCGTAGACACTAACTTAGAGAAGACTTACTGAACACATACGTCGACGGCCCTTTGTAACTCACCCCCTACTTAGGTACATAAAAGTTAGCTTCAAAATCAACCAACGAGGTCTCGAACAGACTAGTCACGGTACGTAAATCATACATATCACGGAAATGTCTTAAAGCCCAGAAGTTCAGAAACCTAGTATAATGCCATAGATGTGCCAGTCCATTTTACCAGATTGTGATGCCCGATCGATCGATGTACCAAACTCCCTCATGCGGACGCAACCACCTACTTACCACCACAATACCGCAATGTATCTCCCTAATGCTTACACGTAAGGCACCGTGCAATAGACGCGATGATAAAAAAGCCAAACTCTACGCGCAACCATCTTCCATTAGCCGGCCCATTTTAAAATTCAACGAGAGGAAAAACACCGCCATGCCGCCGACAAAGAAACACCCCTGATGTAGTCGATGCCCTTTCGTCCATCCAAACCCCTTCGATTGTTGAGATTAATACAACAGTTGGAGGGCAGGCAACGCTCCCTAGCCCACCAAGTGCAACTCCGAATTGCCCTTAATAAACCACTTAGCCCTGCCTATATGACCTCCAACTGTTTTCTGTAGTACCGCATTAATGGGAAAATATTTCGACCCGGGGATTTCCATTCCGACACGCAACCAAAGACCGAGAGAAGATCGCAACCGCAAACACAAACCGCCACTGTCCTTATCCCTAACCTTGTACCATTTGCCATGTCATTTTCATAGAATTTCCGGCCTGGTCTTTTCGGTGCTTCCATCCAGCCCAACCTTTGCAGGTGCCAATAAGGAACCAAGCCGCCTTATATATTCGTTCTTGTAGAAAGGTATCGCAATGCCTGTTAGTTGAAAGGCCCGAGAAATGGAGGTATCGTGGGTTGTAGAAAAAGCAGAATCGCAGATAACTCCAAAACGAAAATTTGTTTTCCGCCCCTGTTTTACCAAAATCTTTGTTTCCGTGTCATCAAAGGCCTGAACACCCATGCTGATGCTGGATATACGTATCCCTCACACCCATGCCTAATCAACCTGAACACCGATTTTGTGCCAATTCAATTATTCACCCTTGATGGTATCTCTAGCCATGAATGCTCAGGTTAGCACCTCATCACTTAGGTCTTCGTGACACCACTTTGTTTCCTAACCCCAAACGCTAGCCTGAACCCCCAAGTTTGATTTACTTCCCCAAACACCTGAGCGGCTGCTCCATCCATTGTATCCGTCTGCTGCGGCACTGGGCGGGTTAGAAGGAGCAGAAGTAGTTGAGACGCCTTGATTAACGTCATCTCCATTCCCCGAGGCGGTGAAGCCGTGGCTTAACGGCGACGGCAGAGGAGTTGTCGAACGCTTGTTCAAGGCCGGATTAGTAGCCTGGGAGGCTGCCGACGGACGAGTACCGATAGGGGCTACCGCGTTCCCGCCCTGACCGGGCTTAGAAATCCCTCCGGCCCGAGGTGGGGATCCACTAGTTGGGGATGAGTTGCTGGTACGATTAGCTTGCTGGCCGACAGCGCTATCGAAGATACCCATATTAGCAGGCGGGTTCGACTGCGGGCTGGCGTTGCTGTTAGCACGAGAGAGACCCTGCGTCTCATTAGGCTGCGATGCGCCTTCGGAGGCGTTAGGAACACCCTGTCGTCCATAGTCATAAGCTAAGGGGGAAGGACCGCGGTGACCCGAGGTACCAGTGGGCAAGCCAGGTACTCCAGATCGAGTCACGCTGGATTCATCGGGATAGCTACCCTCGCCGCCGAAAAGCGCACTACGCTGGCGTGCGATCAAATCACGACGTTCGTCTTCGGACATGCTGCCAGGACTTAGAGCGCGATCAGGCTTGCTGTTATAAGGAATATCAGAAAGAACATCTGTAAAGACGGTGAGTTAGCATCTCTTCGCAAGGATATATCAAGATGTGCAGTGATCCGAGGATTCATGGTAACATATCGAAACAGGGTTTACAGGGATTCAAGACATAGTAGAAACATCGCGTGTGAAGTCAGGGAAAATAGGGAACAAGATTGACCCCGCCGAAAGAATTTTCTTTTCTTGATTTGCGATGCAAAGATGCAAATTGTGTGCTATACAGAAGAGGGCGGCCTACTTCGGTTAAATTGCTGCTCTTGATGATAGTTGCGAAGCTCTCGCTCCCGTTGAGCCGCCATCCTCCGCTTGGCCTGCATCATTTGTTCCGCCTCGTTGGAACCGCGCGAAGGCTGGTGTCGTTGCGCGGCATAGAAATTCTGCAGGTTCGGACCAGGGTGGCCGGCTCGCGGGTCGCCAAACTCCACGGAATGCGGCCGCGGGCCATGACCAGACGCAGCCCGTCCATCTACATGGCAATTAGTACCAATTCCCAGACGAACGCCCACCCAATCTCCATGACACATTCAGTGTGCCTTATTTCGTTTTAGAGCCATCATCGGGGTAAACTCACGTCGCCCTGGCGGGCCGTACAACTTCCCGCTCTTAACCAGATTATCGACAGCTCGCTCAACCTCTGCAAACCAATTTTGTCAGTATAAAAATGTACTTAGCCATGGGAATAATCGCAGAAAATATGGCATTATCACGCGTATACGATTTGCTTAGACCGATATCAACGATGAATGTTTCGACGAAGATTTCGGCCATGCGAAATGTCTTGATACATGCGCTTCTTATTCCGTCTACGTTCTATTGTTTTTTTTCTCTCTTTTTTTTTACGTACCCTCAAATTGATAGGCAAATGCGATCGACTCGACTTCGCGTGGGATGGCAGAGCTGGCACCTAATACGATCGCGTTAACTAATATGTCCTAAATACTCCCTATAATCGATCTTGGGACTTACCAGATCGCGCCGGTGGCGGCGGAGGAGTCTGATGATCCCAAGTCGTTTGGGATGGACCAGCGCCTGCCCATTGAGAATCTCCGTAATATTGTTGCGACATTATGTCCACTTTTCGAGGTTGACTTGATGTCGATAGTTGAGTCTTGATTAGGTAGATTGTAGATTATCGAAATTCAGGTGGATAGTCGACAACGCTGTTGACGCAAGGGACTATTGATTCTCCTATATATTTAGGGTTAGCTTTGCCATGGTAATTTGGTAGTTTGACAATCAACGGCACGGATAATGAGCAACACCAAGTATATTGTGCTAAATAAATCGACGTCTGATGGCTAAGGTAGGAGTATAATCATAGGCACGGCTGGTTTCCTTGTTGGTGGGCATTCCCTCTCCATGAATTTATTATTCTAAATCCAACTGTAGGGATCAAGGTTGAGGTTGACAACAGCCGACAAAAAAGAAAAGAAAAACTTTAAAAAGTAAAAAGTCTTCCGCCTCGGGTGCTGATGTTGCTGTCTCTTTATTCCCCTCTAAGCGCGTAAACGCAAAGAGTTCGGTAATGGTCGCGCGAGAGGGGGCGGAAAAAAAATCGAGAAAATTGACAAAAATCATATGCAATAAAATGTCTCTCGTTTCGCAACTTACCAGAAATCTTTATCCCAAATAATTTTTTTCGTTAGGCGACACCCGGTTAGCTTAGCGAAGGGATATTCGCCAAGTTCTGTTTCTATGAGGAAGAAGATAAGAAAATGAGGTTGAAAAAAGAAAAAAGACTGCACCACACAATTGCGCTGCACACACGCGACGGAGGACGAGACGTGGATTAAGAAAAGGGAGGCGGCAACGGTAACGGGAGATGGCTACCTTCAAGTAATTAATAGGAGAGTACCTAATAAGAGAAATTATCGGAGGGGGGACAAGTTGTAGTTGATCAACCAGACCGGGTCAGGATGGGGAATTGGGGGGGTTAAGAGGTACTTTCCGTACTCCGTGTACTGTACTTATCTGGTACGGTGATGCTACCTCCTTCCTCATAAATTATTTACTGGGCTACCTTTAGGTTACGAGTACCTACAAGTACGAGATCTAAGTATTGATGTATCTTGAGACGTAGGCAGGTAAGAACTTTACCTAACATCCCGTTGGTGTGGTCCTTGCTGGACTCTCCAGTATTATTTAGTTACTACGTTTGTAGACTTCTACCATGCGCAATGGTGGACCAGAACGATGGTGATGATTTTTAATGGGGCAGAAGATTAGGTAGTATTTCACTGGTTAATCATCGTTGGTCCTGCGGATTTTTCGAGACGTTTTTTTCTTTCTTCTGTAAGGTGGACATCATCCTCTTCCTTGTAAGGAAAATTTACTAACAGGGGACCATTACTATGTACAGAAGAGGCAACGTTGACTGTGATGGTAAGACAAAATACATGTGGGGAAGGGAATGAGGCCGTAATAGGCCTAGTGGTTCAAAGAAATCTTGAACAGGGCACATTGCCAGAGGTGCTCCAGATATCTTTTGTAAGTGGTATTATGTATATGCATCCTTCATCGTCTCTTCTATTCGATGAGCGTTTCTAGTAGGTTAGGTACCTACATACATTCTATTCTACACACACTTACACAGGTGACAGCTGTCATTAATGATTCGATCCGCATGGTAAGGAACTAATTATTCCCCCTTCTTCCCCCTCAGCCCCTTCCCCCCCTTTCTCCAAGACTCTGAGAACGAGACGGTGAAAATGCAAGATCCAATCTCTCTCCGGTAATATTAATAATTCTAATCTGATTCTGCGCTTGTCTATTCGCGGTTTTGTAAGCCACTGTTAAATTGTTAAATTGATCCCTATGTCGCGTTTAGCATTGATAGACCCAATCCAATTAATTAAACACATATGAACCTCTTACGGGTTATGTGTCATTAATAGAAAACGGAAACGAGTCTTTAATATTAAAGACTCATATTAAAGAGCAGTATCAGTATTGTAAGGTACCTAGGTTCTATTCAATTTTTTTTTTACAGTCAGTACCTTAATACGGCAACCCTCGCTTTAGGAAGCAGCCGTTAATTCAAAAAGAAAGAAAGAAAACAACCTCCGAATAATCTACCATCGAAAAGGTCAAAGCTGAAGGGCATCCGCTACCTTTCAGGGTATCCTAGATATCTACCTACCAGAGCAGGGTTTACAGGTGGTGCCTGCTAGTAATCAGCGGGAACCAAAATCTACATTTGCGTTGAACCTTGCCAACTCCATACTTTTAACAGTCGTCACCTTGCAGCTATTTACATCGATTGAATCCACCATCCTCCTCAGATACATAGGTACCTAATGTACATTATGTAGTCTGATAGTATGTAATGTTAGGTACCTACATACCCAATATAATATCCAGTAAGGCACATAATAATCCATTTACATAAGAGATACGCTTACAATTTGCTTAGAATAAGATACCTGCCTTTACGGGATGTAGTCGTTGGATTTTAGGAGGAAGAAATATCACCAAAAAAAAAATAAGAATAAAAATAATAGAAATAAGATAAGCCATCAAAGACCTACATAAGCACAAAGCTAACGTCGGAGCTTATTGCCGTCTGAACCGCCTATCTCGCAAATGTGTTGTTCCGTTTGATTAGGTACCTACGTGCACTATGTAAGGCATTAGGTAGTGTAGGTATCATGACCCCCACAGCACCCATAGCACCCATAGCACCCACCTATTCTTCTCCGTGGCAGTATGGGGAGGTACTGCGCACGGGAGACAGGTATGTACTTTTAAGATAGGTACCTAGGTACGGTACGGTTCCCTGAGTTCTTTTCCCTCCCCACATCTCAATTAAGTCTAAATCTCGTCAATTTCTCTAAATGATGAAAGTATTCCCGCCTTGTCTCGGATCGCAACTTGGACCCTGCGACCCGTTGAAACTTGAGGCTCCAGGTACGTTTCAAACTTCAAATCATATTAATTCTTTAGGCGCTCTTGAATAGCACGAGCCTCATCTTGACTTGACCGCTTCATACACGTTTACCTACACGTCTACCTACCTACATGCGATCCCTCTAGACCCATGAACAATCAAAGGGGGCCAAAAGACACAGATGAATACGTGTAACTAAGTATAACGCAGTAACGTGTCACTACTATTGATAGAATTTAAATATTGGGCAAAAAGGTAAAAGCACGGATCAATCATTCAAATATGCCCTTATTATTAAACCGCTTATCGCCGATTATACATATTCGTCCTCTCTTAATTAACTTTCTCCTTTGTCGACTTCGAGCGAAATAATTTCGACAAGTCAGAAAGGAATTATAGAAGAGATGTTCGGATCCTTCTTATGCGGTTTTCTGTCGTTTGATGTGGTAAACACCGTCATGTGGCATTGTTCTGCTCTTCGAAGGAATACTTCATACGGTGCAACGGTATCCAAAAATACCCTCTTCACGGCGCGGATACCGCCAGTTCATACCGACATAGAAGCGTTACACGGCTGTCGAAGACTGCAAGTATGCATATACATATAAGAGCCAATGGCTATGGGGTATACTTTGTTGGGCTCGTCTCATCAAGTATCAACCTACTTCGGGGCCCCTATTTGGCCTGCCGAACCCTTGGTAATTCTTGAATACCTAATTGAAACTGACCGCATGACGAAACGAACTGATCGAATTTCGAGTTCCATTCGGTTACGAAGTACCGAAGCGAGAGGAATTTCCCCAAGTTCGAATCTGGCCTTACGGCCAGCCAAATCTTGCGCATGCATACATGGAAACGTACCAACCCCTTGCCTGTCGCCTCATGGACAAGATCAAGATCCTAGTCAAAACAGTAAGCGATACTTCGATAGCTACATGTGTATGTACATATCGCCTATCTGACGCCATCCGGTCTATTTAGTGGTCCGCGGGAAATAGTTCTAGAGCAGAACCTCTCAGATTGATATATCTCCCGCTTAGTTCTCGTCAGTACCATTTTCGACATATTGATCATCAGACCGGTGCTTGTAACAGTCGCCTGCCATTACCTCACGCCACCCCTTACGTATAGGACAACTCAGCACATTAAAAACGTCTATCCTGCAGCATGCAAGAAGCGCCGCGAGCGCTGGTCTAAAAAGAGCTAGCCATCAGCGTAGTCTTGGCATCTCGCAGGTCGTAAGCAGGGATTTCTATGCATAATTGACATTCAAGTCTACTGAAAACAAGGGAACACCATCCACTAGCGGTTTACTATCCAAGCTCACGTGGATGTGAACTCCAAATATGCCACCCAACGATATGGTTCATCAGTACGGCGGTATTAGAGATCATAATGCATTTGCTCAATATAGGAACCGAGCAAGATGGTATAGCGCAACAAGTCATCGTAACCGGAACCCGAGTATCTGGATAGCCTAGGCTTGTAGACCACCCGTACATTAGGTGGCAAGTCTTACCATCCACATCTCTAACACAACCGTTCGCTCTCCACTCCCCCGGTTTATCCTTCACACCTACGTATCAGCATACCTCCTCCCATACCATGGCTACGGTCTACTAATGTAAAAGAACCGGATGTTCTCGGGTTAACCAAAACTGACGGACGCTCGAAGTCTCGTAAGCAGATATGTATGTAATATCCCTTAGTTACAATAATTTTAGTTAGGGTTCATCGTCTCGCAATTTTCTTATTTTCCGCTTAGCGCCTTTAGCGACGATTAAATTCGGGATCTTGCCAAAATTTGACCTGGTCCAGTGGCCCTAAATATCCGGAGCTACTAATTTTGTGGGATGGCCCGTCGATTTGGCCAGTTGAAATGGCTCTTCCATTGTTATCAATTAATGAGTGGCCTGATCAGATTACAAGGTTCTTACACAGTACGATTCAGGAGTCGAGGTGACCGCCAACAAAAGAGGGTTCCCTTCGGCGAGCCGATCGAGAGGGCCTAACCGTTATGCTTTCCCCACGAGCTTCCCGAATTGGTAATCTGCTCCTTTCGGTTCAATGGCGCTCCTATGTAATTCCTAGACCCCTCCATAGTTTTACGACCCCATAAACCGCTTTCATCCCAACAACACCCCTGAGGATAGTTGAAGTAGTGATTCCGATCCCACTACAAATCGAAAATTTAAGACTCAAGGCGTTGTTGTTGGCCACCGTCTGCCATTTTTTATTGCCCACTGTCCTGGATACACATACTCTTCGTAGATCCAATAACTCGCTTCCCATGGACTCGGTCCGCGGGGTGCCTACTGACCGGTCAGGCTAAATTAACGCGTAGGGTTACGCTTAACCTAGGTAGTTTAAAGGAATTCATATATTAGTAGTTCGGGCATTTTTAATCCTCCTTGATAGGTGGTCATTCTACCGAGCTTCAAATTTGGCCGAGTACACCATGTCAGCAAGAGAATAGCCTTGTAGTACGCTCAATGACTAGTGGGCTAGCTATTATGTAGCCGGATACTATTAAATTTCAACTAACTATCATAGTAGCAAACATGGTCTTAAGATGGTATTTGAGAATACATGCCTTTGTCATCTACAATAGCCTACGAATGTCCGCTTAACTACTTCATCTCTAATTTTCCGATTTGATAGTACTTCGTTATGCTCATGAGATCTCGATATCATTAGGCCGTATAAAAGCCTATAAATGAGGCCAAGTTTGGTTCAATATTACATAGTCACGGTTCATGAGGTTGCATTCCTATTTGAATACTAAGAAAAAGGTAAGGCCGAGGACAAGTTTAGGATCAATTATGCTGTTGAAGGAAAAGATGCGTGGAGTCTTCGGCGACGGCGTCGAGTCCCGTCTCAGAATTTGACTGGGGATTTTCTATTTACAAGTAATTACTTACATTTCACGTAAGAACACAATCGCCTCTCCCCGTATGCTCATATAAAAGCGACTAGGTATAACCGTGTTTTACCAACTCTTAATCTATCTAGTATGAGCCGTTGGGAGACCTCATTTGCCAGCGATGACCCCCACTACCTGATCTCTAAGATATTTTCCTCTTTGCTTCCTCGGTCAGCTCATCTAGCAAATAAGGCTTCCCCGCGTTCGCAGTTCGTAAGGGTCCATATGCGAATCATAGCTTCCCTCGCTTAGCGATGACATCTACGATCTTCGCTCGAGGGAATCGAAATTCGGCAGATAGACCGAAAGCAAATGCGTAAAGCTATTTCATTGATCAATACATGTTAATCAATATACCTAGGTACTTAAGTGATATAAATATGTTAAGTAGGAAGGTAAGGTTTGAGGATCTGAAGCCAGTGCCAACACTCGGAGGCGATATGAGGGGTCTTGGATGTCGCGCCACATGCATAGTCCTATCCTTCCATCCTCGCCGGGACCAAGGCACCGGCTTAGAAAACATCTGAGAAGACCCGCCCGGCAAGTAGAGTCGTTATAGGCCATGGTACACTCCGATCTAGGGACCCCATATCAGGCCTATTAGGTCGGGCGGCGAATCTATGCTACTAACACATCAAGATCAAGATGTAATTTCCGGGTGTCATTGGCAAAGCCCCAGGCACGTGCTTCGACTTCACACCCAACGATCGATGCGAGAACTGGTTGCCGCCAAGATCCTGCGAGCTCGCGTTGGTAGGATCCGGCGTCCGCGGTCGAATCAGCCCAGTCGATCGCGAGTGCTGACCTCTTTCTATGTTCCAGCTGATCCGGCATGACATGGTCCCCGACGTCTGCCCGAGATTTGAGTTTAGCTGTCTTGCTGTTCGTCGGTGTCCGGATGAGAGTGTGCTAGCGGAGCTGACGGAACTAGGGGGTCTTGATGATATACCTACTGCATTTTCGTACAGTATTCTATGTATCAAAAATTATCTCGTCTATCAGGTCATTTAATGATGACGAGGTACAAAACTAGGCTACCGGCACGATGGCCCAACCCGTTCGGGCTGGTTAGTGTCTATATCACTTCCGTCCAGGAGCGCGATCTCAGGATATTAAAGAAGTAAACTTTTACCTAAGTCACAATATCAATGAGCAATATCAGTAGTGACGTTGTAGACTCATACGCCCCGTTGAGAAGTAGTGTCCCTACCTTAATTTAAGAGGAGCACATTGTCTTGATGTCACAGACTAATAGGCAAATGGGAGGACACCAGCCCCCTCACTTAACACACCTCTGAAGCCCTTAAGCAAATGTAGGTTACGAGTAGACTGCTATCAAAGCTAACGTACTTAGTTATCGTATTTATATAACCCGTCGAGCAATTCCACATAGTGCCTATAAAGGGGCCTGTCGTCTCGGGGCTACCCAGATGTAGATTTACCTACACGCCAATATTCATAAGAATCACATGCTTCTTACTTGCTAGAGATGCCCTCTTACTGAGTGACATTTTATATTTAGCCAAACAGTATAGAATGATCTCCTTTGCCTAAAGCTCTTAGAGGGCATCTAGCTGCCGGAACTAAGTATGGCATGAGCATAGTTAGCAACGGTATCTGGTCGTATGACTCTCCCACTTGAATTATTAAGAATTGTGGCTATAATAGATTGTCCCTTGGTTTTAGGGGGTTTTTTTTAAAAAAAAAAAAAAAAAAAAAAAAAGAACTCGATGGCGCTCATGGGTATAGTTACACCAGCTATGTTTGCGAGAAGGAGTCTTATAAGAAGATACATTGGTTCTGCTTCGATACATGTGGTATTTCCTCGGCGCCTAGTGCTGGTCCCTTAAGAGTTTTTAATGATTGTCATATCTGTTATGATCTTACATGCACGTGTGGGTTCATATATCGTTTATAGGCTCCCCTAAAGAGCTTGATACTCTGTGGACTGACGAGGCAGGTATCCTAATTGTAACCCTATATCTTAGTAAGTCGATATGATGATATCAAAAGATAGAAATTCGCATATTGCACCTTTGACTCCTCTACTGTTTCAAATGTAGCTCTCACCTTAGCAAAGCTCTTGATAAGCCAAACACTTAAACAATATTATAGCCCAGACACTATTAAACCTCGTGAAGCACTTAGCAAGTGTGGTATATCCATGCTAGACTCTAGTAGACAAGTATCTTATCCCCCACGAATGACACGACAAGCTAATACGTGTGCCTAAGCCTATCGTGGTGTGCTCGTAAGTAGCTTTCAGTTCAGCTTGAAGCCCATCTTAACCACAACGATATCGATTGTTTAACTAATTAAGAATAATCATATTACTCATACGCTAGTTATTTGTAATATCAAAGTTTTCTAGGCCTTTAGTTAATTATATGTATATATTTGATATCTAGTTGATATTAATTATAATGAAGACTAATGATATGACTACCCGGCTAGTTTCATAGAAACTGACTCATAATAATAGGGAGTAGATAATCATGAAAACTTATTGATAGTGAAGCTAAGTCACCAAATCCCGTGCTAATAAGAGTTTAGCAACTGCATACATAGTTAGGTACTGTGTGTTCTGGGTTACCTTAGACCAAAATCCAATGGGAGCTCCCGCTGGCCAGGCCTAGAAACATGTACTACATAACTTAGTGGGGACCAGCGATAACCACGAGGTCTAGCCTAGGGTTAGCCTTGTTAGTTAGCTGAAAGAGAACCGGGGCTGGGATATATCAACCAATAGAAGGCCCGAATTTGAAGATTTTACGAAAGCAAGCACGCCTGTAATATGCCTGTGATGTGCCCGTGATACCCCACGAGCACCCCACCATACGCGGAGGTCACTTTCCAGATCTTGTCTAACCTACATAGGTACCACGCCGACCGACTTACAGCCATTAACCTAGACAAGACCGACCCGACCCGATATAATTTTCTTCTTCTTTTCTCGAGTGGCTATTTCGCGTTTCGCCTCAAGCTTCCAAACCCGTCGTGTCTTGTAAATAGATAGGCTATAAGTTAGACTTATACGTCCTATGAACTTCGTTCATCTCATGACCTTTTACTTGTCCATCATCTCAAAACCCGCCCGCGTGTATATTCTTATGTGCGCTCTCCCATCACGGTAACATCATTTGCAGGCGACTTGAAGTCTTTGCGCTTGCAGTAGGGGGACGACAGAAAGACTTATACGAATATAATCTGGGTTTCTTTTTCTTTTTCTTTTTCTTTTTCTTTATTTGTTTGGATACCAGATTATAATTTACCCCGAGGCTATAATCCATTCAGCACACTCTCATTTAATTAAGATACCCGTATCGCTTATTGATTTTATATGAGATTCTCAGATATCTCATCTACCACCGTACAGACATTCCGAGACACATTCACATTCAAACGAGGCCATCAACACCAAGAATATAGTCGGATTCAGCAATTCGAAATGGGGGATTATAATAAAACGGCCCAATTCCAGGCTCCTACTACTACCGTCGAAGTAACAGGCGGTAGCAGCACCAACGAGGGCCGTTACGGTGCCACTGACATCGATCGTGCTACTAACGAAGCCGTCAGCCACGGGCTGCAGCAGATCGAAGCTAGGAAGTTCCATTGGTATTCATATTTTACCACCACTGATTTCTGGATCGTCCTCTTGCTAGGTCAGACTCTCTCACTATGCATCACAGCTACCAACACCTTTTCGACCTTCCTAGCCAACGGCGGCGTTTCCATCCCAGCGTTTCAGACCGTCTTCACCTACATCCTGCTGTCTCTCATCTACCTAACATATACGCTCTATACCTATGGTCCCAAGAAGTACGGCAAAATCCTGCTGCGGGACGGCTGGAAGTACTTCATTCTTAGCTTCCTCGATGTTCAGGGTAACTACTTCACTGTGCTAGCTTACCGCTATACGAACATACTGTCCGCGCAGTTGATTAACTTTTGGGCTATCGTGTGTGTTGTTATCATCTCATTCCTCCTCCTGCGCGTGCGGTACAAGATCTTCCAGATCCTCGGCATACTGATTTGCTGTGGTGGTATGGGAATCCTTCTCGCTAGCGACCATATCCAGGGTACTAATGGGGGTGACGGAGAAAATATGCTGAAGGGTGATTTGTTTGCTCTGGTTGGCGCTACATGCTACGGTCTTACTAACGTTTTTGAGGAGTGGTATGTCAGTAAGCGACCCATGTACGAGGTGTTGTCTTTCATGGGTCTCTTCGGCATGCTTATCAACGGCGTGCAAGCGGCTATTTTCGACCGCGAGAGTTTCCAGCAGGCGACGTGGACCAACTCCGCGGCTGGATACCTGGTGGGCTACACGCTAGTACTCGCATTCTTCTACTCGGTGGTGCCGTTCCTCCTGCGCATCGCGTCTGCAGCTTTCTATAATATTTCCTTGCTAACGGCCAACTTCTGGGGCACCATCATCGGCATTCACGTGTTCGGTTACGCGATCCACTTCATGTACCCTATCGCCTTCGTCTGCATCATCGTCGGCCTCATCGTGTACTTCCTTGCGGGAAGCATTCTCGGCGAGTCCAAGAAGCCCTGGCTCGGTGACAACCAGGAGGACGGTGTGGCGGGCTTTGGAACCGCGAAGCTCAAGGCGCTGAATGAGGCGAGGAAACAGGGTATGGTTCCGGCGACTAATGATACGGTTTAGACTTGTATATGATTACCTATGTGTCTTGGGTCTTAAATAATGTTCATGACGGGGGGTTGGAAATCGAGGCTATAAGATACCAATGTCTTTAGCTAACCTACTCACTGAAGTGTTTTTCTGCGTTCAGGCTTGATAGTATGTGCAATGGAAATATTGTTCTATAATATCTTTTGAGATGCCAAGTGTTCGGTGACTTTGTAGGCAACCCTAAGGTAAAACCACGACGCGATTCTATCCCGGACGGACACTATTGAAATATACCCCTTAACCATAGTTGTTACAATAAATCGTAGCTATGTCGCCGCCATATACTGTCTTATATGGTGGCTTGGATGATGCATAGAAAACCATGCCCTCCCATATCTGAAATAACTAGAATGTCCTATTCTTACGCATGGTTTTTATCTTATTTCCCACGTTCGATTATGGCGTACTATGTATTACACTGGATATATAATTCCTAGCTTTGGCTTTTTGGGCAACCCGCCAAGGCTCGTCGACATGCTCTCGGGGTGCGAGCCATCCAAAATGATATGCTTGGGCGCCAATGAACTCGATGACTTCTTAGATTGGAGATACACTGGCTCTGGAATTCGTCTTCGCGCTTTTGATATCTTGACGAAGTGAACGGTATACCTGAGGGATAGACAAGGTTTTTTTTTGGGGGGGGGGGTTTCAGGTCATAGAACTGTACACCATAATTTATTATCTATTTATACAAGATAGTTTACACACTCATTATATAG
This sequence comes from Daldinia concentrica, assembly GCA_902805455.1. Classification (NCBI taxonomy): domain Eukaryota; kingdom Fungi; phylum Ascomycota; class Sordariomycetes; order Xylariales; family Hypoxylaceae; genus Daldinia; species Daldinia concentrica. The sequence goes on from CADCSW010000009.1 coordinate 1,781,598, forward strand.
GGAGCAATTTGCCTTCGTCTTACTACGTCTACTATAACTTATGAGTTGAGAACTCGTCCCTCACAAGCCTGTGGTCCAGATACTCACTTTGGCCTCCTTTCGCTATCATTGGCCTTAACTTAAATCTACTTCTTAGCCGCTCGCCGGTTAGCAAGGGTATAGAAGATACTCCCATCGTAGATCCCCCTAATGTCGTCTTTCCTCATCTTACCGTCCGCCGGCCACAGCATCAAGTACGTTGCGAGCCCTATCATCTCAAGCGTCAGTCACATATTCTTACCTCCCCTACATGGTACGATGGGTAAGTAGGTAGGTTAACTCACACTCAAAGAATGCCCCAAACCATCCCACAGGGTCCATAATACACCTCTGTCCCTTAAGCAAATCAACGACATCCCAAATGGTCAGATAACCGCGGCCTTTACCGTACTTGGCAAAAACATCCTCGAACCGCTGCGGTATGAACCGACCCTCGGTGTCAAACGTTCCCGTATCGCTGCCGTGTTTGTCCTTATGCACATTGGCGATGAACACTCGGAAGAAGGGGTCTGGCAGCCACCCCGATACCGTCGGGTATGAGAAGTTGGCGTGGATTACGAAGACTGCGACCAGGGAGAGGATGATCCCGAAGCCGAGTCGGTGGAAGCCCCAGAACGTATCTTGTGGCCAGATTACACCGTCGTGGTCCTGAGAAAGGGGGTCAGTATGCTGATATAGGGTTGGATGGGGAGGGTTATGAACTGACTTACGAAGTCGAAGAACTCGCAGTGCTGCTGGAGCACCGTTTTATCTCGGTGTTGTCTTGCCCATCCATCTTCTGTTGTTCCGTAGGGGTTTTCATATGTAGCTGCTATGTTGGCCCGGGCAGTACCTGTGCGTGTAAGTTAGCGCATGGTATTTCGTACAATCGAAGGCAAAAATACGCACCTGTATGCGGTAACCTCTGATCATCGTCCGGCTGAAGAAACGGTTTCCTCTCAACCGTCACTTCGACACTTGGAATAGACGACACGACCGGCGGCTCACGACTGCCGTTCAAGCCGTTAATTTCGTCGATGCTTTTGACCTCGACGGGCATCGTTAATTACTAGTTATCATAAGTCTAAGTTGTGTTTTGTAATGTATATTTAACTTAGAGTCTACTATTCTATATCAAAGTAGCCATTAGCGTAGAAATATCGTCCAATCCACCTTTTTGTATTTCCTAGCATTGGCCTACCTAGGAATCTAGGATCTCATTAATACGTGCATGTGACGTCATCGAAGGCCAGACCCGGAGCAACTCAACCATCACGATCGTCATTCGGAGTCTAGTTTTAAACTGGAGAATAGGGTCTACCATGGAGTGAAGATCGACCAGGACACGTGAAATACACTATGACAGCATTTGCTTATGACGCTAGTTTGATAATATAATACGATTAGTTTCATTGGAGGGGGACAGTCATAACAGCACGTGAAATCCCGTATAAAAATATGCATTACCGTCACTTTCTTAAGGGCCAGTGGATATATATTACTCTCTATCACAGGCCTGGTAGCTCTTGATTTGGTTAACGATCAAGATCGCCCTACAGTATCTCCCACGGGCACGAAGTTGAGCCACAAGGGTCTAATAAACTACGAAGGTGGATATATATTAACGCTTATATAGTATTGATTTCTTAACCGTAGTATATAGGTAGAGAACATGGGAATCTGATAAAATATGGCAACGAGGTTTGTTGATCTAGATCTAGGCTGTGAAAGAAAGGGCTTACAACTATATAATAAACCTCAATCGCAAGATCTGAATACTCCTAATATAAATTCACCAGGAGCGTAAACGTAAAATATATGTAATAGATATATGCCGTCCGCATTAACAATATACAATAATCATAGATAGCTTAACCGGTCCAACAAAAAGCCCTATCTTTCTTTCCCATCCAAACCGCGCATCCCAACGTGACCTTCTCTTTTCTCTTCCTCCAAACAGATGCTATACATTAGGTACATATGCGATACAGTAGGCGAAATACAAACCGCCAATGCTTAATGCTGATGCCGATGCAGACAATACATGAGAATACATTTTGCTTTCCCCCTTCCGAACGCCCAGCTCGAATCTTGAATATCGAACCCCATATATTGACAAAGGGAGCAAAGTATAGTAACGTAAAGGTAATGTTACGGGTATGTGCGAATATATAAGGGGTATCTCGGCTGAAGATGATGTGATAGTGTGGAATGTAATGTAATGCGACGCGCTGCAATGCGATATTCCAAAGACAAAGGGGATAAACAACAGGAAACGGAAGCTCAAAAACGAATGTTATCAGTCCTCGCCTGTTTTTTAGTAGTCGTATGTGAATCGAAGTTAGCTAGCCAGCTAGCCAGCCAGCCAGCCAGCTGGACCATGATATACCATGGCAATAACAAGGCTAGGTTAGATAAACCCACCGCCTCCGAAATCATCTCCTACGATTGCCGGGCTCCTAAGGCCACGCCCGTGCCCGTGGCCCATGCCGGGAGACACCGTATTTGACCTCGGCGGTAGCGGCCTACCAAATGACGGCGAGGCCTGCGGGTCGCGGAATCCAGGTGATAAGGGGGCAGTCTCGGAACGCTTCGGCGGCATTGCAATTACATTATGGCCACCACTACTACCACCATAATGATTAAGGTGATTAAAATCGTGGCGCAGCGGCGCATGTCCTAGAGTCGGCGTCATTGGCCGGCTGAAATTAAACGACCGCATCCCAAACGGCGACTCTGATCGTGGACCAACTATCACATTACCTCCTCTAGCCATATCCGCTAACACGCGAGGCGGTGTCTCGAGCGGGGATCCGACGCGCGAGGAATAATCATCAAACGAGGAAGCGGTCGGTGAGGGCATCGGCCACATCATGGAATCTGGAGTCGGGACATTGCGGTTACCCAAGCGCGGCGGAATCAGTGGCTCATCCAGCTCGGCCTCTTCTTCATCCCCGTCGGCGAGGAATAATTCCATTTCTTGTAGGCGTGACCGCGAGCCCGCGTTCTTGAGCGGTGGCGGCGCTAGTGGTGCTTCGATGGGCGTGATGCATGGGCTTCCTGCCAGCGGTCCCGTGCGTGGCATTAGAGGGCTGTCGGGGGAAGTCGGCCGGTCGTAGTTGGAACCCATGCTGTCCTGGGACATCCTCCTAGCTCGGGACTGAGATCGGGACTGAGATCGGGACTGAGATCGGGACTGTGGTTGAGACGACGGCTGAGACGACGGCTGAATCACGTATTCATCTGCGGCGGGTCTGCGCACATTTCTGGTGTTTGGCCTACGAGCCCCGACAGCAGCAGGTGGCGGACCACTTCTGTCCCTCGGCATCCTACGCGGACTCTGGATCGGTGATTGAGGTTTCTGATTCACGGCGAACGGTGGCGGATAAGTACCGGCACGATCGGGGGTTCTCGGACGAGAGTTGAGGTTTAACGGCGGAGGTCGCATGAGCTTGCGCATCTCGGAACCGTTCGATGTCCTTGGACGCTGTATTGGTTCCTCCATACGCGGTCTCGTGAGCTCCTCCACTCGCATCTCAAGACTTCGTCTCTGGGACAGGATGGGGGTCGAAAGGGAAGTTACTGTATCGCGTCTTGCCCCGACTGATCGGATATGGATACCGGGGTCGCCCAATATATTCGCTAGGCCACCCTGAACTCGATCTTCGCTACCACGGGGAGTCGCGATAGGCGAAGGGATCGACGCTGGTCCAAAATGCCCGTGGTTCGGCATATCCCTGACATTTTGCACCTCTTTAAGAGTAGTCGGCCCGTTCCTATGACTGCCCCTACTTGACGAACGGAACATGTCGTCTCTAGGAAACGGCGGCCGTCCTAAAACCGGCGTTCCGCCCCTGATCGACTGTGGAGGGGATGGTGGCTTACTTGGCGATTGACTTCTCTGTGGTGACTCGGCAGAGTGTGGGCCGGGGCTTGGTCGCCGTATCCGCAGAGGTACTGGAGGCATTGATGGATCTTCCTCTCTAGGTAAGGTGACTGTATCATTAGGGATTTCCAGTTTGAGTTGGTGTTTGCTCAGCGATGGTAAGGGTGCTGACGCCAAGGACGTCAGTGGACCTTTGGTAGAATGCATTTCGAGGGGGTTCATCCAGACTGTCTGTTGCTGCTGAACAGGAGTGGCTGGCCGTGAAGGATTTCGCATAGGAACCGGAGGCACTATATCCTGAGTCGGGGTGTTTTGCCAACTACTACCACCTCCTAAGTTGGGATTCGACGAATGCTGCTTTAGAGCTGGAAAACTTGGCTGAGGAAGTTCGGACATGCTCGTAGCAGCTACATTGGCCATGTCTGCGCCGTAGGGAGATGGTTTCGCCTGCATCGCCGTGATTTTGACTGAATGAGACGTGTTGGGACGTGATACCGAATAGACGTTGACACTATAAGGTGTAGCTTTCCCACCTTCCCTCATGGGAAATTCCTCATCTAGAGGTTCTCTAACAAGTTTCCTCCGAACCTGCGTTGGCGAAGCCTCTTCATCTTCTCGGCTTCTGTATATTGTTAGTTAGATGTACTACGCAAGACTTATTCCGACTCACTTCTTCTTCTCGCCGCCGAGCTTAAACCCAAAGAATGAGACCATCGTTTCCTTTTAAAATTATACATGCGCTGCTTTCCACCTCTAGAATTACCGTACTCTCACTCTTACACGCGTGCGCGCACACTCTCTCCCTAACAACCAAGACGGTAACGACTGTATAGAATAGCAGGAAGCAAGAAAAAAGTTCAACTATGTGTAGAATTCAGAAAGGATATGCTCGGACCGCAGATTCGGAACCAGGAGCGCGCGACAGGGACGTGTTGATACAGCGGGGTTGAAACGAGGATGCTAGCAGTACATGTCGATCCTAATAGCGACCAAGAGCTCAGCGTCACAACGCAATCGACGTTATGTTAGGATGCCATGCGCGATCCTCCGAAATCTTGATAAATCTAGAAGCGGCTGGCTTCTATTTGTAGAAAATAGAAAGGGTAAGGTAAGAATAAGCTCGTAAGCTTGTAATATGGTCCTAGGAGGGATTTCGTGATGATGTTTTTTTTTTCTCCTGCAATTCCTGAATTGTCACGCGGCGGGTGATGTGAGGTAGTATTCTTCGAAGTCGCCAAGCCAGAAGTCTACTTGCTGATGACACACAACGGTTCTCTTGTTCCTGACAGAGCGGTTAGGTGAAGAAGGGATAAAAACTTGTGAAGTAAACTTGTGTAGTGAGAATTAGAAATGGCGTAAGGCGACATTGATATGATCACAACGGGGCGAATTACACATTATGCAGGGTAAACGCAGGGTGAATAACAACCTACGTTCTATGGATGGTTCGAATTATGAGAATTGATGTCTTAATTCCATGTATCGTGAGGGCACAGGACCCCAAAAAAGGAAAAGGGACCAAGACCAAGGGGATACAAGGGGATACGGCTCCATAAAATTCAGGGGAACAGCTTGACAGGGAATAAACAACCCTTGGTTGTCTTGGCAGGGGTTCGCTTGGGCTAGATTTGTCCTGATAGTGTTCTTTAGACTCCGCACATGCTTTTCTGCGAACAGTGAACTATTAGAGATTTTCATCAGTATGAACAAAGTGAGCGAAGTCTCTAAGATTCCATGTGGACGAAGTTATGTATATAAAATGAGAATAAATTAGTCATCCTATTATAGCATATTATGTCCTACTTATTGCATGAGTTGTTAGGACTTATCGGCAAGGCCGCCTTTAACTAATTTACAGCATTCGCATGGCATCTTTATTCGTATTAGGCTATTAGCTAAAAGGCATGATGATAACTTACCAACACCATGCGAACGAGGAATAAAGACACAAACCTTGGACTCGAGATGCTACGTCGAAGACTTATCTTTTGAATTTATCAACGACTGTTGAGAAATACCAAATGGGGGGACATATGTAGTAGTGTACGTACATACATAATAATAGCTCGGAATCATCCGAATCCTCACATTTAATGGCACTGCTGAAACCGTCTAACTAATACTAGCGACTCGAAACTTCAAACCATGATGCTGCTTAAAGGTGTAGTTTGAATAGCGCGTGCGGCTAAACTCTTCATCTAGCCCCCGACGCTCAAAGCTCATAATTATGTACTTGTAAAATTTATGTGACAACCTCGTATTCCTATTTTTGATTCGTTAGCTCGCCTCGTCCCAATCGGACGACTTGGGTGAAACAAACCATACTATCGTTTCCCCTTGCATCGCAGCCGCAGAACTGCATAGACGAGCAGAACGGCGTCAAAAATGATACCCCATACTAGCCACCACAGTATGGGGCATGTTTTTCGACGGCATTCTGACGAGGCAATCAGCACACCCAGCTTCTCGTACAAATTGCCGTATATAGTTAAGCGACAGCATTGCCGATACTAGTTCCTGCCTAGTGTCGTAAACGTGGCAATATAAGGTATCATGAAATATACTAGAAAAACTTATAAGATGTAAAGTTCGCTTGATCAACCTAGGTATTTCCAAACATCATACTATGCCTTTTTCTTTGTAGCCGTTGTACGTAGTGTATGTCTCGGCGGTAATAGCGTGTGTAATGAGACAATACGTGGTTTACCTTACCTAGTGTCATAATAATATACCGGTATCTTGGAAGAGAAGCGCCACTTCGTCTCTTATTGATTATAATTTTTATCAACGTATCTTACTACAGCTCTGGGGGTTGTCGAGTTAAAGAAATATTTCTCACTGCTACTAGTTACATACCACTGAATATAGTTACTCGCCGGGAGAGAAAGACGCACCAAAGCACTCGACCGCCCGTCCATTCGTCTTTATAGACGATAATCTATACATAACCCACAACCGGCAACTCGCAAATAACAATCACAAATCCGTAGCGAAACCTTATTACCACCTCATATATTTAGGTTGGTATATATCGCGCTAAACAACAAAAGGCGAGCTCATAACGCAGGCTTATCGCCTCCGCCCTTATCCTCCGCCTTGACACTGTCGTCCACCGTAACAGGTTCCTCCTTTACAGGCTGCAGTGGCTCATAGCTCATCTTTGCGTTATCTTGTTCTCGTGTCTCCATCTCCTTTCCCTCATCTTTCTGGCTTTCCTCTCGACCCAATCTCTCACCGCTCTTCGCCGGAACCGCCTCGCCGTCGTCCATGAGCTGTGCTGCATCACTAGGCGTAGTGCTCTCCTTAATGCTTTCCTTAACATGATCTGGTTCGTGCGTTCTAACAGTCGTTGTACCCTCTCCCTGCTTTGCGACGTTAGCCTCGGATTTGTCGTCGCCGCCCACGGAGATGCCCAACTTATTCTCCATATCCCCGGCCAGCTGATCAAGCTCGTCATGGATCTCTTCTTCCTTCTCCGTCTTGGATAGTTGTCGGTTTGCTTCCCTTTCTCCGACTGCGGCTCGCCATGTTGCCTCCAGTTCGTCGCCCCAGCCTAGCTCATCCGCTAGCTTCCGGATCCCGGAGTCGCAGTCCCCTAGAACTAAGACGTCGTCTGCACGCGAGCCCATATCGCCTACACGATCGCGGTTGAGAAGTACGCGCGGCACACCTTCACGTGCCCGTTGCGGAAGACCGGCGAACGGATGTACCAGTAAGCTGGTGCCCATGATGAGCATTAGGTCAGCGGCATTAGGCACTGAGATATTATTATAAAACATCTCAGGGAGCTGCTCGCCGAAAAAGACGATGTCAGGCTTGACAAGGCCCCCACAGTCCTTTTGGATACATTGCGGAGCCTCGCCACGCTTGACGTGCTCGCGCATTAGGTCATCAGGGAACTCGGTACGGCAGTCAATGCAGCGTTGCGTAGCAAAGCTGCCATGAGCCTCAACAATTTTTTCGGAAGGCACACCGGCAACACGCTCTAAGCAATCTATGTTCTGAGTGAAAAGCATGCGGAGAAGACCCTTCTTAGCAAGTAGGGCGATGAATGCATGTGAAACTGTCGGGCTAAAGTTTCCCGGGTAAAGCTCCTTCGCCAACAGGTAGAAGGGCTCCGGGTTAGTGCGGAAGAAGTCAATCTCGAAGACAGCCTCCGGATGCGGGAGGTTGAAGCGAGAAAGATTGTGGTACAGCCCCGTTTTAGGGGAGCGAAAGTCGGGTACTGCATCGTGATAAGTAAGTGTGATGTGTGATAATGCTGACTACATAGACTGTGGGCAGATACGATATTTAAATTACATGATGAGAAGAGAAGAAGAAGAAAAAAAAGAAAAAAAAAAGAATGGACTCACTTCCAGCCGCGGTAGAAATACCAGCGCCGGTCATGACAACAATATTTTTTGCGCCGCCATCCTTGATAAGCTGTGCGACAGCACGGAGGCTGCGCTCTGATAATGTCTCTGGCGGCGTGTCTGGATCGATGAGACGTGAAGATTCTTGACCCATCTTTCTTGACCGCGGGAACGGGTTTTGGCCTTTTTGATGGCGGGGTCTCTTTCTACGACCTATGTTTGAGTACCTTAACCTAGGTACCTAGGTAGGTAGTAGACAAAAATAATAAAACTTTTGAATGAGGTTGTCAATTTTTCAATGCATGTAAGGCTGAGAGCTGAAAGACCAATATTTGATGGCTTAAAGAATAGTGAAATGTAAGTTGAAGGTTGAACGAATTAGAAAGTTACATCATTTTCTTTTAATTAGAAACGGCGTAGACCGGCTACTACAGATGTACAAAAGGTACATACCTGTTAGGTACCTACATGTAGTGCAATGATTTCGATATCTCATGGTGGGGTCCATGTTATCTAATCGTATGACGCAGTGGGATGCGTTGCCTTTTACCTTTAGTTCAATATTGCTTCTCTTATATTACAATTCATACCAACAAAACTACAGCTTCAAAGTCATAGATTGTTTCCGTTACATGGTACACAAAATCATATATTTGTGAGGTAACTATTACACTCTCGAACTTTGACTTAAGCTACCCAACTCCTAGGTAGAAGTCGACTAATACCGGGGCCCGAACTTAGTGAGTACCTATCCTCATCCATCTAAGGGACCCGTCCTTCTATGTACAAAAAATACCTTGGACTTCCAACAAGCATTAATCCTATTGAGCGGTTATCGTCATGCTAACTCTTGTCGTGACACAATATGGTCGGTCAAGTCTCGCATTCGGTCGGGGTGTTCAGGCTATGGCTGAGAGGCCGAGATACACAAAGCTAATACATTTCTACCTTTACGCCGGACCATCGCTCAAGCTAATTTTTTTTTTTTTTGCTTTCCTGTTCCCCAGACATCGCACATTATATAATACAAGTGTATAAGAGGTTGGATACCGAATGACTATACTTTCATCATCGTGCCCATTCTACCGTTTCTAACGCCATCATGACAAGCACTAATGTTGAAGGGAGAATCCTAGAAGCCGTTAATACTGCAAACTCATGAAACCTTGCATGATATACGACTTACCAGATAACGTAGCTCTGGAATAGGATCTTTGACATGACTCCTTCGTATACCTCGTTGATCTGACAGATCTGTGCCAGTTGCAAAGCACTCGGCGCACCCGTGAGAAGAAAGCAGACGATAATGAATATTGGGTCGTCTAGTATGCTAACAGGAACATATTTGGCGAAGAGCGCTAGAATAGGTGCCATGATGATGGTAGGGAGTAACATGCGGCTGATGAGCGAAGCTATAAGGAGACGCTTTCCAATCTGTTGTTCTTCGGGGTCGCTACTCTCCTGGGCTTGCGTGTTTCGAGCTAGGTTGGCACCTAACACCACTAGAATAAGAGGTACGGCGACACCGCCACTTTGAGATACTGCCCTGGTTACGCTGTTGTTGACGAATGTCCCTTCTTGAAAGAATAGTCGCTGCAGATCAGGTACCGAAGCCACGATGATGGCAATAAGCATAGCCCACAGTGGTGGGTTCATGAATTCCCACAAGAAGTTGTAAACTCGGAGCCACCATCCCCATACCCTAGCTAGACCGTTCTGGATGGGATTTGGTAAACCTTTGTATGCGCGTGTAGAAAGCCGAATGATGCGTTGCTTAGTGGACGTAACGGCCTTCTCGATTCCGAGACGCGCGCGCACGTAGTATCCCTTAACTCCATTTGGAATGTCCGTGTCACTCAAGTCTCGCATACGAGGAAACAACGTCATGTCGCCGGGTCCGGTTGTTATGGAGTTACCGTTGGGGGGAGTAGTACTGCTACTATACTTCCTTGCTGACCGTCTTTTTGGCGCGGTAACTTCATCATCAGAATCGGCAGGCGATGCTACCGACGTCCCTGCTACTGGGGTCCGACCGGCCGGCTCGTATACGTCTGACTCGTCTGAGTCGCTGCGGTCATCATTCTCGGTAACGTTTCCGTCAAGACCTGGAATCAAAACTTCGTCTCGAGGCACATCGTCTCTATATCTGCCCTCTTCTATCGTCTCATCCTGATACTCTTCGTACTTGCTCTTGGGCGCTAATAAAACGTGATATCCCCAGCTCCATCTCACCAATTGTCCAAGCTGTTGAAATATCAAGAGATATAAAATACCGCGAGCAGCTACTTCGTCATCGTTGTCGCCTGGTATCCTGTCCCAGTGGAGCCCCTTTAGAGTTTGAGAGAGTGAAATAACGAGGGAAATTGGCAGCGAGTTTGAGTTTCCAAATACACCCATAGCAGTAACAAAATTTGCTGGGCGCTTCGAAAACCGGAATGCTTTCGAGACACATATGGATACTAAGTAAGATATGGCGGTTTGGATGATAAAAATAAAAGGTATAACTGCTAGGTCGATAAGCTTGTCAGCGTTGAGTTGTGATGCTAGTTTGGTGAAAACTGTCTATCCGTTAGTATTATACCGAAAGAATAGACGCGATCATATGCGCATACTTAGGCATGGTGTAAATAACATGACGTTAAGATTCGCTAGGAACTTCTGCTTGTCGGCATCGAAATGTCCTAATCTTGCGATAATATATCCAGGCACGCTAACACAGACGACCTCCAGCACGGCCTCAAAGACCAGTAGGATCAGGTGGTCAATGGAAGGATGGGAGTCGTGAGTGTTTTCTATTGCCATCATGGGTATATCGGGAGTCCATTTTAATAAAGCATTGTTGACCCGGAAGGAGGTTGGCCTTGCGCTTGATAGGTCTATCATCTTGATTGACCTGAGAGATCTAGATCGACTAAGGGTAGAGTGTGTTACTGTTGCCGTTGGTCTTGCTATTGGCGAACGCTAGTAGTTAAACTCGTAATCCTACAACCAAATGGAAACGCCGGGATTCAACTTTCGATGGGCAAGTTAGTTGAGTGGTAATCGAATAAGATGAATGCTTCCTCGTGGAATACGTTGATCAGCCTCTTGACCTCTAGCACGAAACTGTGATTATATGATGACTTTGTCTAGGAATTTAATGCTGGCTATTCAGACCAGCTGCAGAGCCGCCAAGATGTGACGTGACAGAGTTCGTCAGAAATACGAGGTGAAAAAAAAGAAGGTTGGGGGGAATGTTGAAAGAAAAGTAGAGAAGAATGAAATAACTAACTAAAGGAAAAGGAAAAGGAAATAATTAAACGGTAACTTGACCGAAGCAGCTTTTTCTTGGCAGCAATGCCCAGAAGAATTAATTGAGTGAATTAGAAACAATAAAAAGAGGAAAAGATGATAGAAGGACCTCAAGCTCCGAAGGATACTGTAAAATACTTGCTGATCTTAACCTTCGCCCTGAGATCTCGAACGAGATAAGTCCCAATAAAGTTACCAGTGAAACATTGAAGCGCATACATGCACCTTACGGTGACTAGCGTGTGTACCTATGTAGTTACTTCAAGGATGGCTGAAGCTGCCCAGCGCATGGTCGGGGTTGCAGCTGTGCGGCAAGACCTGCAGGTCCACAGTGGGAAACAATTTTGGAGGAATCTTCTACACTAATTGATTGGCCTTTACGGATTACCTAGGTACCTAGTACAGAATACTAAAACAGCCCCCTTAGGGTCTTGTCGTCGCACGTGTGGGGGTTAACTGGCTAGAGTACACTATGTATATACATAGAGAATAAAAAGGTCTTACCGCATAGACGCAGATTGGAGACCTCATTTACAGATTTTGAAGCAACTGTAACCGTACTCTATGACGCACTTTGTTTCGGTTATGTACTACATTGTATAGGTAGGTAGTTATTAATATTTAAAAGATAGGTACTTATGAGGTAGGTTATATATTTTAGGTAATCATATCAATCGGAAAGAAAACAAAATTTACAACCTTTTTGTTGTTTTGTCACCAGTGACAGACCTCGCGTTATAATGATGTGATTAGCGGGTAACCAGTGCGAATGCCCAGCTAAAAGCCATTGATAATGACGACTCTAGCTAAGAATGCTTACTCGGTACATTGTACTAAGAGGCTATCTGCTTGACTGGTGACTTATTCAAGCCGTATTTAGCTTGAAGGAATGCAACCTTCCGTCCACTAATCGCTCCTAACCGTTTAACTTTATTTGTCCTTTATACCTAATACTAGGTACTAGAAGTGACGAAGGATTCATCAAGTCACTTGTATGTAAAAGCGCATGCAAAACTTATACAAAATTATTTAATTCACTTTCCTACCCAAGATATGATCTTATCTTTTAACCGTCTTAGGATCTATGTACTTAAGTTATTTAAGCTACAATGTAGGTATCTTTTTATTAGCTCGGATACCTACCTCCTAAACAGCGCTAATACCCGCAACATGAATCAAATGGCACGATATGGCTGTCGAACAGGTACGATAACGTTTATTTTTTATTTTTTAGACTATAGGCGTCGGAGAGGTTAGCTGAATAGTACCCGAATAACCACGGGCAGCAAGGCCAGTAAAGCTAACACATCAAACGGACAACTAGCAACGCAGATGTTACCGCATAGTAGGTAAGTCTTAGTCCGAAATCTTAAAAGACCGGTCTTATAGCCACATCTCCGATCCTTTAGCCTACCTCATAAATAATGCAACCTGTCAAGAGTAAGACCGGAATTCCTGCTTGCTTGCCTACACATCAGCAGTATATATCTACGGGTAATAAGTAAGGCGGTGTTGTATTTTGGGCTGATTGGGTGATTAGGTGGTTGGGTTGAAGTGATGACGATTGTGGCGATGACGTTATTCGATCTTATCAATTGCTACATAGTACATGTATTCGCTGCCCTACGCAAGTGATGGTATGCAGGGGTACGTAATAGTGTACACTACCTACCTACATACGTAGTGTATGTCCTATGTATGTGTGGCTTAAGGGGATTATATAATGCTCTAGCATGGGTTTATATGTAGGTATATATGTTAGTTAACGTACATTAGTTCCCTACATGCAGCTAAAATTTCCTTGGCCATAAACTTAATGCTCTACCTATGTCATGGCTATTTCTATTTCCTATCTTAATATTATAAGCCGCAGCCGTTGCTCAATAATGTTCGCCTCACTGGCGAGAATGGTTTACATCGTGTTGGAATTATATGCAGCCCGAGATCTACGTACGTTGCATCACTACTTTGACAGCATCGTTTGCGGGGTGGCTAGCTATTATAAAGGGAAATATCACCGGTTTCTATCGGCGTTGGTATTGGTTTACGAGTTGGTAGTGATGTATTGCGGCATACTCAAATCATTCTCTGGTAACCTAGCTGCATCTCCAAATTGGCTCGTGATAATTATAATGCTCCCCCACCCAAATCATGCTTCGATATTTTCCAACCGCAGTCCAACCCGTAGTTTATCTTATTTAAGCCTCGCGCTTCCTTAAGAAGCCCCGTATATATGACGTCAAGTATTTATTATTTCTTTCTCGTGGCTAGCATCGATTAAGCTTTGTTTAAGCATCATGCCATGATCCCGTAGCGTGCCGGTATATTATTGCTTAGATTACACTAATGACGACGGCCATATTATTGATAAATATTTTGGAATTTTGGATATAGGTTAAAAGCAAAAAGAAGTAAATGGATCGGGTTGACGAGAATTCGATCTTTAATGATCTACGACTAGAATAAGCCATGATTTTTTATCATTGTTTCGTACTTATTATTTGACCCTATCGGAGTTGTTTGATTGGATGAATCCGTGAAAGACCTACATAGGTACATAGCATAGTTATCAGGTTAATCAGCATCTTTGAAACTAGAAACGCGGGGCAACATTCACAACCTTCACAAGCCAGCCACTAAAAATCTACAGCCCGTTAACAATGTCTCCATCATTAAATCATCCTTCTCCAACTATCCAACTTTAAAAAACAAAAAAATAAAAAAACGAACAAAAAAAATAAAGCATCTACATAACAAGATCGATTACCAAATCATCAGACCCCCATCGTATCCAAGGTCTTGGTTTTGAATGTCCAAGGAAGAGAAGACACGTCTAAAAGGTTCCACAACCCACAATCCTACAAACCTCTTTGTCAACAAGCCTCGGCCGTCATATTTCGTACGTTCGTTCTTAGCAAAAAAACTAACTACCTTACATACCTTAGGTAGGTACACATACATACGTGCATACATACATCCCCCTCACTAGGTACTATCTCTTACATACTATCACCGCTCCGTACTATCTACACCCTTTCTCTCTCTCTCTCTCTTCTTCTTCCTCCTCCCCTCCCAAGACCCTTAGGGTGCTCATACGGAAAGATTAGCCGCCGTTACATACAACCAAAAGTTTAACGGCTCATGAATATCACAATTGGGCAGCTTAAGCTAGTGTCTCGGATTTGACCAGGTTCGTGCAGCCCTATAATGACTGTGCTTTGCTTCGGGTTGTTAGATGAATAACTTAGGTGGTTGTCTGATATGGAACCCAATCAATCACTTACCCTCCACCTTTATTACCTTGCCTTACCATGTCTACCCGAAGAGTCCGGCATGGGCTCCGATTCCGTTGACAAAACTACAGACCGCTAATAAAAAAATAACTGTATTGTAGAACGACTCAAGACCCTTGTGCCGACGAATCGGTATTGCGCCTTTGCCACTTTTATGTAGAATTTTTTTTCTTCAATCTTTTAGACGCCCAACCTGACCTGCGTTTTCGGTCGCCGAACTGCCCCATCGTCATCTTTTTTATTTTATTATTATTATTATTAAAAAAAAAATTCCTTTAAACGCCGGTTTGCGCTATTCCCCGCCAACCAGCAAACCAATCCTACCAGACCGCCTTCTACTCCGGTACTAGCAATAGATAAACTTTATCAAGAACTACTACTCGGTGATGTTAGTAGAAGCGCGCCCCTAGATACCTTCTTCCCTTTACCCTAAAACCTCTTCATCATGGCCGGTGTACATGACGATCCGGATTCGGTGCCCGCAACACCTGATGAGCTGATCGATAGGGACGTCCTGGGCAGCCCCGGCTCACCTAGCTCTATCAACTCTTCAGAAGCAAGTACACCTCTCGAGACGCCCAACGAAATTAACCCCGAGGCACCTAAGAGAATGCCGTCGTTGCGCTCCGTTTCCGACCCCCAAAACCCGGGCCATCCAATGTCTGCTTCCTCTACTCACCTGGGCGTTTTGTCTAATGCAAGGCGCCCCGCCGCCGCTGCTGCTGCGCATATGTCGAGTGGACGCCTACCTGAAGACCTTAACGCAAAGATGCGAGCTTTCCACTTGTCGCGTCAGGGCAGCTCTCCTCTGAATTCACAGCAGGCCACCCCACCCAGCGGGCCTCCCCCAGGCGGTCCGGTGATAGCCGGCTTACCTGGGCGCCTTCAAATGCCTGGAGGTATTCAGAGACCCGGCGCGCCCTCGTTTCCAAAATCAGCCCCTTCGATACCCTCGATGCCCCCGGCAGGTGGTGGTTTGGCAGGCAAGAGACGGTTTGGTTTCAAGCTTGGGGATATGGGCGGAGCTCAGCCTGCTTCCCCCGTATCCGGCGGTATCAATGTCGGCCCCCAAGCAATACCCGTTCAAAACGGGAATGCCCACATGTCACAAATGAAGCAATTCGAGGAGTATATCGATTCTGAAAAGGGATATCTGACATTTAAGGGCAAAGCGATCATTACTAACAAGGGAGTTGACTTCTCGGACGGATCCGTGTTTAGAATATCGCTTGACGAAGTAGAGAAGATGGATGAGCTAGGAAAAGGTAATTATGGCACAGTTTACAAGGTGAGGCATACAAAACCGAGGGTTCCGCGCTTCGGCCCTGGCCTTTCTGGATTTAAATCCGCTTCCTTGCCAGGCGTTCCTACGGGCACGCAAGACAAGGCAGACACCGAGATTAAAGTTGGGTCTACTACCGGTATGGTTATGGCTATGAAAGAGATACGCCTAGAGTTGGACGAGGCGAAGTTGACAACCATATTGAAGGAATTGGTAATCTTGCATGAATGCGCGTCCCCATACATTATCGAATTTTTCGGGGCTTTCTTTCAAGAAAGCGCAGTGTATATGTGTCTCGAATACATGGATGGAGGTTCTATCGACAAACTCTACTCGGGAGGAATCCCGGAAAATGTGCTTCGTAAAATTACGTACTGCACTGTAATGGGTCTCAAAGAGCTGAAGGATAAGCACAACATCATCCACCGCGACGTCAAGCCCACGAATATCCTCATCAACACCCGAGGGCAAGTAAAAATCTGCGACTTCGGTGTAAGTGGTAACCTGGTGGCAAGCATTGCCAAAACCAACATCGGATGCCAAAGCTACATGGCACCTGAGCGAATCTCTGGCGGAGCATTTATGCAAGCTGGTGCGGGAGATGGCACCTATAGCGTACAAAGCGATATATGGAGTTTGGGCCTGACAATCATCGAATGTGGTATGGGGAAATACCCCTATCCTCCAGAAGTATCCTCAACAATATTTAGCCAGCTTAGCGTAAGTAAATAATCGGGCTCGAGTCTGCAAATTTTAGATGGACCCTAACGTTATTCCGTAGGCAATCGTCGAAGGAGACCCTCCCGATTTGCCGGATCGATATTCCGAAGCTGCGCGAACCTTTGTTCACGGCTGTCTCAACAAGGTACCTAAGCTAAGACCGACATATCAGGCGCTATTAGCTTCCGAGTGGATTAAAGACTTAACGAAGCCGGAGACCATCGCAGAAGAAGATGAGGAGGCAGACGAGAATGATGCTAGCGCTGAAGCGGTTAGTGGCGCGGCAGGGAAACTAGACCTCAGCCATTCAAGCACCGATGACGCGGAAGTCGCCGCGTGGGTTAACGAAGTATTGGAAAAGAAGGAAAATGGGCAGTATGGCGAGGCAGAAGGGCAACCAGCACTCCACCACGCCCCTCTTGATGCCGTGAGCCCGTTAGCCAGTCCACAGATTGGGAAATAGAATGACATGGTACTTTGCGAAGGCAATTCTCATTAGATCACAAAAAGCGAAGGGTAAGATTTTCCCGCGATATGGTGGAGCAGGCCCTCCGCGATCTTCCCTCACGATTACTTCGAGAACATAGCATTATTCGGCGTACAAACTTGGTTCAACACATAGCACAGCCGGTGGCGGCAGCACTGTCTCAAACACTTTATCATCTCACGTCTTGTTCTCCTTCCGCAAAAGGGTCTTTTAGGGGGTTTCGATCATCGAAACGGCATTTTGGGCGAAACGAGGAGTCCCTGTATACGTATTCGGGATAAGGAAGGGATAGGCTGTTATTTAAATCCAGGCAACTTGGAATGACGCGACGCATACGCGAGGGGTCCGTGTGATATTATAAAAGCGGCCGAGGAAAATCGAGAGATTCAAAGAGGGCTGGCTCTTCGTTCTATGCAACACATTGTACACTTTTTGTTACTAATCTTTTTAAAACTCTTCTGATCTTAATATTGGTATCGCGCGAAGGGGAAGAGAGCGGGGTATTTCAAGAAGTTGTTTGCTTCCGTCTTGCAAGATGCCTTTTTTCCCTTACTCCTCGACGACTTCTTGTTCATCGCGGTGGATAATCTTTTGCAGAGATAAGATGGGAATTCGCATTCCGCACGGAGTTATAGGGACTGGAAGAGGTAAATACAGGGAAAGAAGATTCGTTGAGGAAGGGATATCCGGACGGTTGAGGCAAGGCAGGACAGGGCAGATTGAAGTAGAGGTTCTTCAATAGGAGAAGTATTGCTCGCTAGGGTGTAATCCGGGGGTAGATAAATAAGACTGGCTTTGGGGTCAAGAACACGATTTGGTTGAGTGGATTGCACTATACTATCAAGTGAATTGAAATGGTAATATGACTGGAGGAGCGAATATTATACGATGCTACCGTTAGGACATGAGATTGCAAATGTGTGTGAGGTGTGATATGATATAAATAAGTGTATAGAAATAATTGTAGCTTGAGTAGAGCATATGAAACGTCAATTTCTTTAAGTTGTATAGTTCCCTTAGGTTCTTGAATGTATACCCTTCATACAACAACTCCAGTCCGCTCTGCTAGGGACAAATTGGAGTTATGTCATTGACATACTGTTCAGGTTGGTAGGCATCTGTGTTACTGTAGACACGACATTCCAGCATCAGTAAACCCTAGCTGTATGAAACACAATAATATAATGCTGCACAAGCCAACATCCTCTTCAAAATAACATCACAAGTACTTCCCCCTCACAATATATCTCTCAAGCCTGCAAGCTGGCTAGATAGTCTCAATCAATTAATCATCTACCATAACGACCGAGTAAGCACAAAAGTAGCTGTAGCATACATAGAGTATAGGCGCAACTTATGGCTGTGGTATCTCAATTATTACATCCTCCACTATTCATCCATCCATACTTGTCTCTGTCCACTGGTCTGTTACTTGCTACTCCTCCGTATCCTTGCTTGCGGTACCTCGTATGAAACTTTGCGTCGGTCATTATCGTCATTATTATCCATTATGCCAAGCTTCGTGTAAAACGCGTAATACTTAAGGCCTGAGGTGGTATGCGCACGCACTCTTAAAATCCCCGTCCATTCATACTGCTCCATCCGGCACAATTTGTTTTCTTCTTGATTTTCTTTCCCCTTTTCATACGTAGAATTTTTGTTTCTTGATATCGTTCATCTTTCCTTAGGTACTTAGGTCGCTATACCCCCTGAAACTCTCACTTAGGCGTACTCCTCCTTAACACGTCGGCCGTTCATGTCGTAGCTTCGGTGGCTCCGCACACTCCTCTGACGGCCCCATCTACGACTGGTGTGGCCCTCGCCGCTGCTACCGCGGATACCCAGACAGAAGAGTATCGTAGCAATCAGTAAGGCGGCCCAGCTACCCCAACTGAAGCCGAAGGCCCATCGACCGAGGCTAGCATCACGGCCGCTCGCAATGAACGCATTACGCATCTTGACGAAGACAGCTGTCATCAGCGACACTGCGATGGTGTGAAAAAACAAGGCGACGAGAGCACCTAGTCCTGCAATAGCCGAGCCTAAGCGTCCGCAGCACGCTACAAAGCCTGCGAAGAAGGCAAGTACGGAGAACACCAGCGCAATCAAGTAGAAAACCCAGCCGAACCGCCACATATAGAAGTAGTAAGAGCTTGTAGTGTCGCCACCATGTGTACCGATTAGAGAAGAGGGCGCATTAGCCGGGTTTGCAGACCAGGCCCAACCCAGGGGAGGATCAGGCCATGCGCCGCTGCAGTCGGTGTTGCCTTCACCGCAGATGTAGAAGTAGGTCCACTGGGTGACGGAGCGGGCGCCCGTTATGCCGCCAGTCTGAGCCGACAGAAAATAGGTTTGTCTTAGGGGCGATGTGTCGGTGACGGCCGATAGGATTACGAAGAATAGCATCACTAAGGAGCCGCCGAGGAAGATAAGGGAGAGAGGCGCGAGGTATGCGTCTGGAGAGCTATTAGCGCTGTTGCTGTTGCTATTGTAGAACCGCAAAGAGGTTGCGGTGAGACTTACTTGAACGCGCCATCTCGAATGTTATTGACCGGCCAGACCGGATTGCAATGTGTTGAGGTTTACTTGTAGTATTGAGAAAGGTGGTTGACAAGGAGCTATGGATTGAAAATGTTAGACTTCAAGTCGCAAACTTGGAAAGAATTAAAATATAAATTTTATGTTTGGCAGAAACGGGTAAACTATGTAGGGCACCTGGCAGGGTAAGGTAAATTGTATGTAGAACGTACCTGGAGGGCTTTTTTTTATTACACCTGTTAAGACACTGTTTCGTTTCCAGGAGAAACTAGAGCCAAGACACAACTTCTTAGATTAGGTTGTCTTAGATACGAATCCGGAAGAGGGTTTGAGATCAAAGGCGGTCGGGCAAATGGTTTGAGGGAATAGGGAATAGGGAATAGGGATAGGTATACGAGTAATATTATCGTAAGATCGACCAAGATTTTCGCAAGGTTGTTATCACAAATGAAAAAGGGGAGGAAGACGAAAACGAAAACAAATAAGAAAAAATTATAAAATAGTTGAATGTATCTTTTCCGATTGAGAGTATGTTGATTATCGAAAGAAAAGTTGTTAAAGGTCGTTAAAGGGTGGGCATGAGCCAATGCCTAGTGGGGTAGTATGACGACACTGACGAAGCTATTGGAAGAGCTCGTTACCTAAATTAGACTAGCTCTGCCGAATAGCCTGATAATAGTGCCAAAGAAGGTCTCTCTTCCGGCGAGACCCTTCGACTTTATGATTGGTTATGTACCTATATACCTAGGTACCTAAGGTTCTAGGTACATATGTACATAAACATAAACTGCTGCACAATCAGTTAAAAGCAGTACGTACCTCCTTTACTATGTACATGCACTCATTACATACCTTACATAGGTAGGTACATATTACAGGTCAGGCCTGACTACCTACCCTAACATGTACAATCCACTTACAACATCTTCTAAAAAGCCGCTCTACTCATACGTCATCTATATGGCTCATTCAAAGGAAACTAAAAGGTATGAAGATAGATCATCGTGATAACATAACCCTGATGATCACTATGATGCCGAGTCGTCGTCATTCTCGCGAGGCTTAGAGATAGCGATAACGTGGTGCTACGCTTGCGGCCGTGTCCTCCGAGGCATCCGGTATCCGATTCTAGAACACCGTAATACGTGCCTTTTAGGTACCTGAGATTTTTTATTTTTTATTTTTTATTTTTTATTTTTTATTTTTTATTTTTTATTTTTTATTTTTTATTTTTTTAATGTATATATATATATATAATTTTTCATATCTAATGTTCTTAAATACTCACCGTGGTGCTTATGTAAGTATTTACACTACGTATCGAGCTTCTATTAGTTTAAGACGTAAGTGAGAGCTCCAGTCTCTTAGCCACAGTCTGTTTACCACGGCTGCCAATACCCCGTACGAACCATAACATTATTCTTGAGAGTGGAGGTTCTTGAAACTTAAAAGTTTATATAACAAGTAAACAGTTATTTATAAATAATCCTCAACTAGACGCCTTGGTGGGATCTACAAGCTACGATATTTCCAAGTCTGGCGAACTTCCTTTTCCTTTCCTTCTCATTTGAAGCTACATGTGTAAGTAAGTCAAATAAAATCTAGGATATATTAACCACGCTCTTTCTAATCTCTATTAATAAGTATTGTTTGTAGGTTTTTAGACATCTAGTGTTATAAAGGAAGGCCGTATCAGACTCGGGATACAAATCAACCGGTCAACTCACCATATAACCTGGGCCGTTTTACAAAATTAGTATGAGACTGATCTTGAGGCCATCAAGACGAGCTTTGGAACGAAATCCTGCGCCAGTCTAGAATGTGCGACGCCCACAGATACGTAGTAGGGATGCAAACTAAGACGAGCTTTGACTTCGCTACATTGGCATCCTTTATTCCTATCTCATTTTAGCACAATGGCTGCTAAGGTACCTGATTGGAGTCTAAGGGATTTCCTTTTGTTTACTCCTATGTCCTATTGTATCCAGATATCATAATATAATTGTTCTGAGGATCTTCTTTTACATATAGTCGTCTCTATAGACAACTAATAGAATACATGAGGTTTAAAGTCTACCCGTTTCTAAATAATTTGGGTTTGCTACTTGTTAGACTTTAGGAGCTTTGAAGAACCACAAACCGTAAACCAAGACCATCAAATATTGCGCCGCGAAGCCCTAAGGACAACTTATGGGAAATTATTTTCAAAGTAAATTGTAGAATGCCCATGTGTAAGGATGGTTATGCGGTGTAGTCATTTATTTCTGGCCCTGTCGAATCAACGATTTCTTAGTACTTTCCCCCCTGAACATATTAGCGAGACGATACTACACGCCCCTGAAGAAGAAATCATGTCTATCCCACTTATTATTTTCTATTTATTGCTACTAGCTTGGGTGGTGGTCGGGATCACCTCTGGCATGTTCATTCTTTACGTACATGGATACTACGCCCAAACACAACAACCCGACGAACAGGATGAGCATACATTTCTGATCCAGAGACCGAGGCTGCAAAGATCAGGCTATCTTTCTTATGATGAGATGAGCTTTGATGATTCTGATAATTACGACGAATCCCTAATATCGTTTGATATAACGCCTGTAAACGAGTACGAGTGGTATATGTATATGGTCTAATGAGTTCCAGGCTCTGTTGTACTATTACTTGGTTGCTAGCCGTCACGTGCAACACAACCGATATATTTCTCATCGAATACCGTTGTTGCCAACTACTCTGTCGGCTTAAAATATAAATATAAATAAACGAGGAAAGTACCCATCGCCGCTTAATGGCTCAACAGAAAGCTACGACAGAAGCCACGAGATCCCTATAAAAGCTTCACTGGACGCTAGATTTTAGATGGAAACCACCTTCTGTTGACAGGGGGTGATATAATAACAACCATCATGGAGGATACGATCTGGATAAGAAGTGCGAGACAAATCACGTTATGGCATTAGTTACCTCTGACCAATAATAACTCTACATCGCTACTACCACTAATGCCATTGTTAAGAAGTCGTACAGCCTATGTTTATGTTTATTTCAATCACTATAGGAATCCATAAACTAGCAAACCCTGGAATAAGAGTTCAAAGATATTAGGAAGTGGCTGTGCAGGCAAAAGGGAATATTTTTTTTTCCTTTGTACATTTGTTTAGGGGTAACTTGGATAATGGTCTGTATATATATTTCCTACTCTTTGTATATACCTATTTCTGTATTTAATTTCGAAGATTACAACCACTTATATCAATTATATATAGGTATATATATTATGTCCTACCTATCAAGAAAAAATATGCCTTGTTGGTTGAGTTAATGATTGGAATGATTGGCTGAATATCATGTTATAAGGGGTAGAACATTCTGGGATACGACAAGGAAGGAGTGGCGATATATTTATGGGTTACAAGCAAGATAAATGTTACTATAGTATTACATGCTAGTTACGTGATGATATGTTAGTAAGTTTACGCCTTGGTGGTGAGATGGGCCAATTTGCTATAGGGATGAAATCGTAGGTATATATGGTAACTACCTAGGTACTAGAAATAATACTACCAACTAGTCTGACAAGGCTGAGAGATCAGTCGCTATATCTACCGCTCTTTTAGAACTAGTAGTAACTTCCATTTCTAATATGCAATGGTTGATGCCTCATGCACAGCTATAGCAGCACTTTTTACAGTAAAATATTTATTCTAGCCTGTTGCAGTATGGCCGTATCGCTGACTACTGTAGTGCCCAAGACTAAAATACAAGCTCCCCAAAGACAGTTATATGATTACTCAAGAATATACTATAGACTGTGATTTCTCCGTCACTTTACGTATCGCAATAATGGTGATATACGTGTGGATGGATGAAGATTTGCCACTGACATATAAACTGGCCTAGACCGGACGTGACGTTCGCGAAACACCAAAGACATGGAAACAACTCCATTAACCCCCAAAGAACTCTAAACCTGAGATAAGGTAGTAATTATACGTAATACCGAGAGCATCCTTTGTCCTGGGTGTCTCATCAAGAATTGCACCGGTAGCTATGAGATAAATGCATGTGTTAAAATAATTATCAGTATACTATAAGCTAGGCCTGCTATTCCCCAATCTGTGCAATGCGATGCCTAGAATATAGACACTTGCTAAGATTATACATAATTGGATATGATAAAGTAGGTCACATAAGCACCAAGCGAGAGTAGCTGGAAACGCGGTTACTCTTATTTCTATAAATAGAACTAGAAAGCTCGTAATTGGAAGTTTAGATGGCATCGAGAGAGAGCCTAGATGATAGTTACTGTCATACTTCAAACTAGCTAGAAAGAAGCTAGAAAGAGGCCCTAAAACTTTCTACCAAACATTATCAAGTCCCTTGGAGATGGATAAAACATTGTGATTACATTTCGTAATCGATGATTCTCGGCATTTGTTAGAGCGTAAAAACTAGCCAGTTGTTGTCCTACTCAGCCCGGATATAAGGTGGCAAAGGACTGCCGTGCTTGTACAGAGGTCTTGTGACATGGCAATAGGTAAAATTCGCCGAAAAGCTCCTTGGGGAAGCTGACAGAAAACGATGCTGTCCATATCAGGAAACAGCTGACTATGCTTTGGCCGCGTATTATTGCAACAGTTTTACTTGCTTTTTCTTAGGCACAAACTTTTGTATCCATGTAACATTTGACAAGAGGGCAGAGGATCTACGGGATATTCATTGAGACAGCGTCTTTCGAGCACAACTAAAGCATCTCAACAGATACATGCCGACATGGAAGCGTCGGGATAGGTATTTACCATTGCATTCAGCTAATCAGCCCTGAAGGCAGGTTTGGCAAGGTAGGTACGTTTCCTTGTTTTCTCTAGATCCTTTGGGCTGGCGTTCGACACGGTTGATACGGAGTCCTCTCCGTGGTGCTGGAGTTGAAATGCCCGACCAAAGCCGAGGATGGACGGCAATCTTGGCTGAAGATCTTTCCGCCTTACATGGGATTGATTTGTAAAGAGAGCCCACGCCGGGCCGTTGCGTGGCTGGGCATAGGGTGCACACTCCTTCCTCATCCCGGCTGTTCAATGTTAGAATGCATAAACTGGATTTAGGCCTGCTCACTTACATACATATGCCGTTGTTGGACAAATAGTTGGACAGGTATACACCGTTACACGTAGTCTCGGCTCCTCTTCTCCCTCATCCATGGTTCGGTAGTGTCTGGTCCGAACGGAGCCGCACGAGATTACTAGGTAGGTAGTCTACTGCGTACATATATAGGAGATAGGTACGATATATACGATACATACGATACTTGCGATACGTACGATACGAAGTAATATACCGATAGTGAATTAAACACACTCCCTGCCCCGCCCTGGAGAAGATCATTCACACTCAGCTGCCAATCAATCCGGGGCGTCTAATAAGCGAATTCCGTATTTGGCAATGAAGCGCCATAACGTTCGGCTCTTGACAGGTATGTACCACCAAAGTACCGGGCACCAGCGGGAACGTACACCCCCAGAGAGCTAGGCTTCAGGGTAATTTGGATATAATAGACATGTATCTTGCGGCTGATGTGAGCAGAGAAAAGGAGGTAGCTATCGGTGATCATGTGCGCGATCTATTATGCGGTGAGCGAGGCAACACAATGTTGCAACGCGCAAGTGCTTACATGTATCTCTCAAGTATCAGTAAGGTAGAGGGTGTTTTCTACTAGTTAGTTAGTTAATGTAATAAGAGAGAATCATTAGAATAGAAGCTGTTTGAAAGCGGCGCAGTTGGTGGTGATTTCATGGTAAACTAGAACTAGAACTAAAACTAGACTGGACTGGACTAGAACTTTGACGGACGAGTCGAGTTCGAGATGTTGTCAGCAAATAGGTAGGTAATCTGGTATACGTTAGGTACCTACCTAGGTGTAGGCAGTGTACATATGATAGGAAAAGATAGGTACACTAGTGTAATCTTTGTTACTTTTCATAAAAACGCAAAATACTTTTAAATCGCCAAGAAATGACAGCTCACAAACCGAAGATGATGATGGGAAACAGGGATCAAGGCTCTAATGTATGTATGTACACTAAGGACCCCCCCTGCTGGATCGTCCCGTGCCATGGGCCCTATCGCAGCTCCCATGTCACCGACAAAAAGTGGTCTAAGCTCAAGCTACCTTCACCTTGAACTTCCCTGCTCTTTCCCTGCTATATCCTTACCTTAGGTACTACGTGTAGGAACAGGGTTAAGTTTAGTTGAGTCACGTATACCTTACCTAATACAGTAAGATTTACATAGGAACAACTTCAATTCATTCTCTCTCTTCCAATATATTTTTGACTTGGACATTGCTCCACTTTCTACTATTATTAATTTACAATACCGTTAAGCAAGCCCCAGGCAGCCAGGTTAAAATATATCCCTCTCTTTTATCCCTCCCCTCCCCCTTCCCCCTTCACCTTCCTAGAGCGTGACATCCAATGCCGCTCCGCCACATCGCCATCCCCTCGTGGCCCCGGACTACGCCGCCTAGGTACCCGTCCTATGCCCTGGCGACCCGCGTCCAGTCAAGGCTGCAAAAGGAACTATTGGCCTGGAAGGCCCTGCGAGACGACCCACGGCGACGATTTGATGCCCCGCCTCCGCTTCCCACCATCATCTCCTTTATCCCGGCGCCCACATATACTCTCGGCAGGCGGCAGACCGAGCCGTTATCCGCCTCCGAGCTCGCGCGTCTACGCGCCCCTCTTTCCATATCACCGCCCTCCTGCGACGACCACAAACCCATCACCACCGCTGTCTTCACGCCTGAGGTCTTACACGCGCCCCGCGGCGGGCTGACTACATATCACGGTCCGGGACAAGTCGTGCTCTGGCCTGTTATAGACCTTCGATCTCCACTACATGCGCACTTCTCCGTGCGCGACTACACTTGTCTGCTGGAAAAGACCACCATCGCGACGTTGCGCCGGGTGTACGGCATTGCGGGGTTCACGACCTCGAACCCGGGGGTATGGGTGCGCAAGGATAATGACTTATCGAGAGACGAGGAAAAGATCTCGGCGCTAGGTGTTCACCTTCGGCGGCATGTGACGGGTCTCGGCGTCGCGGTCAATGTCGGTGTCTCGGTTACCGGGACCGAGGCGACGAACCCGTGGGCGCGAATCGTAGCGTGTGGGTTGGGGGATAGGGGTGTCACGAGTGTCGCCACGCAATTAGACTTACTACCTACTCATGAGATTGCGCCTGAGGATATTGCGGCGGCGTGGGCTGCTGAGTTCGCTGAGAGGCTGGAGCTTCCTAGTGCTGCTGTAGAGGGAGAGGACTGGGAGACGTGGGAGAAGGAACTGCAACTCGAACCGGTGGGACTAGGCACGGATGCTGGGTTTGTCGAAGGCCAAGTGATGCAATCATGATTCATACTACACGCTGCTGCCTTGAGTCCCTTATTATCTTTCTATGGTATATACGTCACGCCTATGATACCCATCTTGCGCACTCTCTTCGAAGCCTTATGCGAACGAATCACGTGTTCGCGTACTGAGCCAGACAATGAAGTACTGAGGGTCATCGTGGGGGTTTGATCTGTACGGACAGATACCACGAACAATGAACAATTGTTCCACGAAGCAGGGCTAGCCACGCCTTTGCTGGCCTAGTCCCAAAGTCTCCACGCCAGGGCCACGCCCCTCTCGATCGATCTACACGCGCTGGAGTACGGGTATACACACACACACACACACACACACACACGTACATATTTATGCATCGCGATTGCTCATAGCATTCCAGCCCCGAAAAGCCAGCAGTCAGGCCTACGTATACGCGACCTTCTCCACCACCAAACCCCCTAACTTAACCAGCACTAACAATCGGGCATCCGCTAAAGCGCTCGGTTGGCGGGCGGGCCGCACGACGGACGGGCCGCACCTATCTATCCATCCATCCATCCATACATCCATCTGTCTCGTCTGTCTGTCTCGAAGGAATCGTGTATACGAACGAATCAATCAGTGAACACGCGCTGCGGATACCATCATCAGGGATGCTAGGATCTCATGCAGCGGTCCGCGGCCGATGTCGGCGTTACGTTAAGATCGAAGGATAAGTACATACTTAAGGTATTTAGGATGAGATGGGACGGTATGGTATGTACTGTGCAGGAAAGCGGACAGGGCGGACAGGACACCCTTTTTCAGGCAGGGGAGAGAAAAGCATGTACGCATTATATATTTAGCTGGGTAGCAAGCGGCAAAGTACAGTCTTCTAATCAGAAGGCGACGTGGCTTACCGTCGTGGTTTTGCTTTGCTGCACCAAGAATTGGCTGCTTTAGCCAGGCATGTAGGGAGTGAAAAGTGAATGAGTTACTGGGATCGAGGATGCAAAGGTGTTCGGTGTTTGGTATGGCCGGGCCTAGCTAGTCGAGACCAATGAATCCTTGTTCTTTGTTGGCTCGTGCTTCCGTTCTAGAATCTAAGATACAACAGCTACTTCGATAAGGCTATTGGACCGCATTTACGAGGCATTCATATACTGATATACCGCGAAACATCATTATGAATATCACGAATATTACGAACACCACGAATCGTACCATAAGCATCAGATTAAAATCTCATATTAGTTTCTGCTCGAACTTTATTAACTCATCTGTGTTCGGCTTCGCCGATTATTTCGAGGGCTGTGGATACACGTGGAATTATATCCTGTTTGCCCTCTGGTCCGTATTACATACTAAACTCGTAGGCCTTGATTCTTGTATTAGGGATACCGGATACTCCATCTCATTATTTCGTGTTGGTGGTATAAATGGTACGCAGCCGGCAAGACGGTCACGTACCTTGCAGTCCTTCATTACCGAGTAACGCCGTGGGTGTAATAGACGGGAAGTGTCGCCGCCCCCAAACGGAAGAATGCTAATGGGACCGGGGAAATTTTTACCTCTAACCCCTGTTCTCTTTTTTGATGACCGCGCAATGCTCGCTACTCCGTTTCCGACCGCTACCTTTTCCATGTGGTATCTCTTCATCTGCCTCTGGCCTGTACATCTCAGGCTGGAAATTCATATTATTGTAATGAGCCACATTGAAGTGGCTGTTTTTGAAGGTATTCGTCGTGAAAGCCGGCTCGTGGAAGGTGTTGGTCTCAACCAAGTCAGGGAAGTTGTATTTGCTAAAGCGCAGAGGGTGCACTGTCATGGGGGTTGCTGGTTGTTGCTGTGGGGGACTCGGCTGTGGAGGTGGTGGCCCGGCAGCTAGGCCATCTGGAAACGGCTGCGGCATCCATGGCGATTGCGGAGAAGGAGCATAAGGATCTGTCATAGGAGACGGTGCGGCCGGAGACCCCAAGGGGGATATGTCAGGAACACCAAAACCAGGTAT
The DNA here is from genome assembly GCA_902805455.1 of Daldinia concentrica. Classification (NCBI taxonomy): domain Eukaryota; kingdom Fungi; phylum Ascomycota; class Sordariomycetes; order Xylariales; family Hypoxylaceae; genus Daldinia; species Daldinia concentrica. The sequence continues at coordinate 1,810,843 of CADCSW010000009.1, forward strand.
CATAGCCAATGTACTCATATCTACCGGGAAGTCTTGAAGTGGCATGTCTGTGCTTTCAATCTCTTGATGCGTGAAGGGAGTTACCCGATTGATCGACAGCGTAGTTAGTGCGGGCGGCATGGGTGAAGGCTGGACAATAGAATCGCGATATAAAATATCGTAATGACCTGGACGGTACAACAGGTAGATTATTGGCCCTAATGCAGCCGAGTCCTGACCGTTAGCTTCTTCGGGCATCCGATGAATATTGGCTTCCGCGCCATTGCTCCGATCTAAGTAGGCGATCTCAAGTACGATATTTGCTGGTTTGAGCAGCACGTCGTGAAGTAGCACAACACCTACGTGGTCGATCTCCCGGTCAATAGGCAGGATGGTATCTTGAACGTAGCTCTCGGCGCCACCTGTTATCCAAGGTTCGTAATGAGCATAACGACCCTTCAACCATGACGATGCGAGCAAGCGCTGATGGTAAACGATTGATTGCGACTTCTCAGGATTGTTGAACGTATCCATCACGGCCAGCATAGCATCCTGACCACTGGACATCGCTCCGATGATCTCGTTGAATAAGTCGAATGTTACGGAAACCATATCCTCGAATAGCCAGACACTATGTCCCCCAACAGTCTCGATAAACTTGTTCAAGCTTGTTAACCGAGCCAACTCGCCTTGAACTTGATTTATATCGCCGCATCGTACTAACGTCTCGAAATAACCGAACGCGATTGCTACGATGATACAACAAAGAGTCAACTTAGCACACTATAAGTCTGAAAACTAGGTGAGGTGATGGAAAGATTGAATATTGTCCCCACTATGTTTCCTTATCTTCACAGAAGTAGATCATCGATCGATCGAAGAATATTCTAGATAGGACCCAGATCCTAAATTGACTTGGCTACGCATGAACTGCGGGGTATGCGTACGTGATGCAGGAGGGTCCTCGAGATATATCAAGTAGGAAATATGTTAGAACTCACCTCGCCAACCACAATTGCCGTCACCTTGGACAGGGCGATAGTGGGAATAGGTCTGGGGTAACGCCTACGATATTACGACGAGTCAATTGGAAGGCTTCGATTGTGTTGCTGGAGCTCGGGTTTGACTGACCATAGTTTTGGCGACATATATAGGATCTGCTTTCGCATATTCCTCCGTGATTATCGTGCTGGGTCTTCTCTCGCCGACTAGAGGACTCTGTATGCCGTTGAAATGTGAGCGTTTTGATGCTTCCGGTGGAGGCGAGGGGCAATGTGCAATGTGCAATGTGCAAAGCGCAAAGTGTAATGGCGATGGGAGCTAAATATATAGCTATATAGGTACGTGTAGATAGGATGGAGGATGACAACAGGAGAGTATCGCAATAAAACAGTACTTACCACTAGCTGAGGCTCGAATTCGCGAGCTGTAGCTTCTTGCTGAGGAAGGTCGGTTGGATGTGGTGGTTCCATCTTGATGTTGCGATGATTTTGACGATGATTGTGGGGTATCGCCGGGTTGTTTGGATTGGGATTGGTGTTGTTGTAAGGAATATGACCTGAATTATTTGTAGGAGGCGGTATTAGAGGATTATGGTTATGGTAGATGGGAGAGGCGAAGAAGTCGACAGCTGCTGGTCTACCATCTGCAACTGCGCCAGCACCGCCAGCTTGCGCCGTCCCGAATTGTCCCAGCGGAGTGGGCTGGAAGGCGTACTCGGGAACTTCTGCGTTGGCTATGTGGATTCCATAGGAAGCGTAAGAGGAATATGGGGTGGGTTGAGGCTGGAACATGCCTGTGCCTGGGCTTGACGAGCCAGAGCTTGACCCCAAGCTTGGGAGCTTCGGGTCATGAAAGCTCTAAGCACGTAACCGGGTGGATGGTTTTTTGAAGTTCGGGGTGGGCTTTTTAGCTGTAAGTAGCTCAGAGCTCATAGATCAACCTTAGTTCCGTCTGGATCCGCCTGGCTGCTCTCGTGCACGGGAATTATTAGGGCTTCTCTTCGGGCTGTAACCAGCAGCGACAGATAAAAGAGAAACGAAAGTGATAAAAAAGAAGGAAGCAGGAAAGAGAGAGCAGGGAGAGAGCAGGGAGATAGAAGGAAGAGGGAGAGGAAGAGGGAGGAGGGAAAAGAAGGAAGTAAGAGAAGGTAAGAGGGGATCCAGAGAGTTGGTAACGGGCGGGTTTTTGTCTAAAAGGAAGATGAGCACCGAGAAGCGATCAATCAAGTCCATCAAAGTCGGGGTTACACATCTAGCGGTAGTGGTACCTCCCTCCCCCCCGTTCCCCCCTGCAACATGGGGTTGCTTATGTGGTAAGTGAGGTGCCCTAGGCATAGGGAAGTTACAAGCTAGGTACCAAGGTAGGTACTTGTCTGTATACATAACTATGTACTTGTTTATATACGGGAAGTAGGGTGTATATATACACTTGGAAGTCGCGTAGGTACATATAGTCGGGCAAAGTATACATGTCTACATATTTATCACTCTCGTACATACACACCTAGGTATATGTACTTGAGTATAGATCTAAGTATATGAAACTGCGCTTATATGTATGTATGTATGTACGTAGGTATGTATGTAGAAGACAGAGATATTTACCCCTTGTAGAATTTAGGCGATTCTATTGCTTTTATAACCGATGCCCGAAATGGTTTTAGGTGAAGTTTATGCTAACATTAAATACCTACATACGCATAGGTGGTAGGTAAGTACATACTAAGGTAGTTATATGTAAAATACTAGTTAGTGTATGGAGATACGTTCGAGGTTCAATGTTTCAACGGGAACTTCCCGTTTACTTCTCAAAGATAAAGTGCACTTAGAAAGTACCCCACTCACGATACATAGTGTATATATGCATCTACGTCTACCTACGTGTAAGTGCTTTAGAACATGAAGGATTGCATAGATATTATCTATTGCATGCACAATTTTACTCCGTGCGTACCTAGGGAGGTAAGTTCCCTGGAAACTCCTCACGAAGCTCTTACAGTTATGTATAATATAAGTCTAATATATGTAATTAATGACCTATCCAATCTATCTGCAATATGTGAGTATGTAAGAAGACAAAGTCCACGACTTACACGTGCAGGAGTACGGCAGACCCCTGAGAGTATTACCTAGAAAAGTTCCCTGTAAATTAGGATGCTCCAGGTATTACCTACCTAGTAATCAGGTACCTATGTAGGTAAGGTCTGTGCGTCTAGGTATGCTTCGAGCTAGGTATGTAGTTGGGCTTGACGTCGGTTAGCGATCACAAAAGATCAACAGGTAAAACGGTTAGGTACCGAGTAGCACAGCGGTACCTAATGACACCTTTAGATATCTACGGTGTATTGTATGTATATCGCTAACTTCTGCCTTATGTTAGAAAGAAGCCACTTTTACCACCCTCCCGCTTTTTCTTCTTCTCATTTTTCTCATTTTTCTAATGCATAAACCATATCTTATAACCTTATAATTCATGTTAAATACCTACAATTAATTTACTTACATAGATGCATAGATAATGCACTATATATTAGCCAGTTAAATCTTCTCAGCCAAAAGTCCTATGTTGCATTTTTGACCTTGTGGCTTGTTTGGCTAGGCTGGCTGGTGGCTACTAAGTCATCATGTGTGATGGTTCTACATTTCCTTAGGATGGAGGATGGGCTAGTAACTAACGGCGCAAAAGACCTAAACTAGTATAATTGTTGGCTAACATGATAGTCGTTTGTCTACTTAGGTAGTAATTATTATGACCGCTGACTGTTATCTGCCCGAAATATCAAATATCAGAATATCATGACTGTGGTCCATCAGTTTTACTATTTTTGACATATCACTTCTAGGTACTGCGGCTGTACTGCGGTTTATCTACCTGGTATAACTGTACAATGAAGTAGAATCCTTCACGCTATCAAACCCGAGAACTTTTATCCAGATCTTTCCTTACCCCAGACTGGTGCTTACGATGGATGCAGCACCATGCTCTGATGGGTAAGGTATATCGATGGCCAAGACCGCTACGTACCTTCTTTCATGGGTACCGGAGGATCGCGAAGCACGATCGTTGCGCAATATCGTCAACTTCACACGGTATCGGGGCATGGAAGCTAAGTAGTGCATCTTCTAATCCCCATTCGTCGCTGGTCTCTCGGTTGGGTCATTTGATTGATTTTTGACGATAAAAACCGGCGAGAAAGCATGGGCAATATTAGACTAGTTTTCCTGGTCAGCCCCAGGAATCAGGATTCTCCGGCGCCAAAAAGGAAATCTCTCCAGCGGCTGAAGCGTTACAGAATTCCCAGCCGGCCCGGAAAATGCAAAGCAAAAAAAAACAAAAAACAAAAACAAAAGCAAAAAAAAAACAAGCAAGCAAAACCATGATAGCGGGAAACGTCATTTGGTGGCAATTATACCTAAACAACAGGTGATGCACGGCCTGCCTACCTTCCTACCTATGCATACATACCGTACATACGTGTTATACTGTCGGTTTATGAACCTAACTAGCGTAAACTTCATGCGCGTGGGTCGGGATATGTGTTGGGGGCACAAGGCAGACCATCACAAAGAAAAGCCATGGTAACACAGCATCACAAGCGAGGATGAAAAGTATGTATCATCATGTCGTCCCTAACGATGCCAAACTAGACCAATCCACCCACCAATCCGCATCATGCCCTGCGTGACAAGCTTTTTGAGGGGCATTATTAGAATTGGTGCTCAGGTGAGCCTCATGATGGCGCAAGATGGATACGTTGAGCAACTACCTAAGTAAGTAATGCTCTATTAAGAAACTGAACCAGAAGATGTGGGAGTAACGCCATTGTTTCTGACCATAGACGGAACTGCGAGGGGAAGGCCACGTAGGATCCATGGGTCTCTTTGCCTCGTCCTTAGGAGGATTCGATTAATACTCCCGGAAATCTTAGGGCTGAAAAGACGGTGTGAGATAAAATCGCGTCTATATGCTTTCTTCGAAGAGCAATACCGTGACGATCGCCCAATAACTGGCAAAAGTAGGTTGGTATTGGTAATAAAGACTTTTCTTCGCGCAGTTCGTCTTATAAGTCGATTTAAGACCCGGACTTATACCTATCTGATATCCATCAGTTGAAGGATCGTGGGTGAACTCCAACGGGGGCCCATGCCAAGTGCTACCTATTACTACGTACATAATGTATGTACATTCTAGCTTTAACCCCGCCTTCCCACCGCCACCGCAACACGGTACTGGATCAATCTAAGACTTACTTATATGGCAGTAAACCAGCACCGATATGTACGCCAAGGGTTAACAGGTCCGGAGGGTCGCAAAGTTGTCGATACGCTACGCTTCTATCTCTAAGCAAAAGCCTTATACGTCCCCCCAGAGCTCTAGAGATATTTATTGGTACCGAATTACCCTAAATATGTATGTGAGGTATATATATGTTCTGCAAACCGAATCGAAGACGTCGGCAACATGCCCCCCCTCTCCCCCCATTGGCGTCATCTATCGAACACCCGAGATTTCTTCCAGAACATCTTATCTGCATGCACGTCTTACAACCAGCTTATTCATACCAACCATGTCTGGCGTTGGGGAATTGAATTCAAGCCTCCACAAACAACTCCTCAGTGCCCTCTCCAAATCAGCTAACTTCAGACCTTACTGATATTAAACCCGGGAGTGGACCAAGAGGTGCTTCATTTGTTACCTTGGGGTGGATCAGTGATTACATGCTAGAATACGTCTTCTATTTGAGTTGGGGTCACCCACCCTCGGCCTATAGTAACACCCTTGAAGCACCGCGATATGTGACTCTTAGAAGAGATTACGGCCGCTGCCCTTGTGATTCGCTGGTTGTCATTCCATCCAAACTGCACGGCTACTACGCTTCGGCTTCTAGTTAGCCATTGGAGAATAAAACCGCTGTCGGTAGCGATCTAGTGTACTCGGAACTCTCGGACCAACAACGAGTATCGCATTAACACGTGCGTTAAGACAGACTGCGAATCTAGAAGAGAAGCGGAAATATCCATCTGCCTTACCTCTCTCACCACGACCTCAACCAGTCTCTTTAACGTATTAGACTGTAAGTCTTTCGGCAAGTTGTAGCCTATGTATTAATTACAGGTTGAGCTAGACTTGGGGGCTATGGAAGCACCCGGATTTGTCGTAATACCTGCATAAAATCGAAGAGATCGACACTTGGTCGTCGCCATAGAATTGGAACAGCCTAGTTATTCAGCATGCTTATTGGATAGGAGGTGGCTCCATAAGCTATTCCACGCCCCTATTTCTGGGCCATTGGAATGCATAAAGTTTAAGCTCTAATATCTGGAGAGCATGCGTGGGTAGATACGCGACCTAGAACTCTCGTACGTGAGGTTGGGATCGTACAGCCAACGGCGTTCTGTCAATTTGCTCTGCTGTACGCTCTGTCACGTACAACCTACCTAACCTTAGGTACTGCATACTATCAAATATATTTGTACTATCATATTGCACGACAGGTAAGCTGTATAGAGAGAACATGCAAGGCGTTTTCATACGAATCATATTAGCTCTTAGCTAAATGCACCTTAGGATCTAGAGTTGCTTATAGGCAAGGACAACACATCGCCTTCTAGCATATTAGTGTCGGTTCGCGCGTAAGGACATCTGAAACGAAAAGTATCGCAGAGCTAGAACGACCTTTTGAAGGACCTGGACCTCAATAGACCTGCCATGCTTGGCTCATTCGTATATCTAAATTCTAGCATGCTTTAACAATTCTGACGGCCTTCAGGAAAAGCACAGCTATGCCTTAAGCAGGCCAAGCCAACCAACGGGAGCGTGCAGAAAATCGCGATATGTGTTACGCCAAGCCGGTGAAATACCTACTTATGTAGTATGGACGCCCACGGCGCAAACCGCCGGTCGCTGCTGAGATTTCACTACAAATGAAGCAACATCAACATCCACCCGCTACTTGTCTTACCTCCCGCAAGCGGACACGAGAGGGCGAGGTCGCATTCGAACCAAATATGTTTTTAGTATCATTGCTTTTAAACTATACACACGACCGCGAGGAGCCTTGTTACGACCTGTCACGTAGTTCAAGATGGGTGAGGAGATGGATCTCCCGATAGTTCCCTTCCCATCTATAATCCGCATTATGCCGGTGTCCACTCGGCATACCTCATTCGTCAATCTAGGATACCTTGCAAAATTCCCGCAGCGAGCACCATATCTAGATACTTAATTTTTTATATCGCAATACCGAGCCAAGCTATTAGCACGTTGCCATCTAGAAATTCAGGGTTTCGCCCGTTTCTTTGCGTTCCATCTCACCGTTGTTGTGCGCGCAAACAAGAAAGTTTTCTTTTTACATCTATGATCCGGCAGGAAATAGTGCCTAGTCATGGTTAGAAACGCCGTTTAGCATCCAGCCAGGTAATTCCCGAAGCAAGGTCACATACCCCTTAGGTTTGGGTTGGCACAAAGAGACGTTACACTCGCTTCCGGGCCGTTCTACCCACCGCAGCCGTTTCGACAGCCGCGTTCGCTGATCTTCTGGGTCGCCGACCGGGGATGGGGAATGGGGAATGGGGATCACGGTTCTAGACGAAACCCCGATGATTGCCTTCACGCCCTACTTTCTCCCTCTTGTCCCTCTTGTCCTATGCCAATCTGCGGCTTCCGCGCATCGCATATCATGCTTTTCCCTTAACAGCTTGGATAATATGTATAATATATATGCAGCAAGCTTGTTTAAACGGGAGGAGCCAATCATATCATAGCCATGAGACCGCCGATCAAGATAATATTAGGATATTAGGTAGTAGGGGGGATAAGCTGGTTCCAAGACACGCATCGCGTGCATCTAGTCACCAAGCTGCGCGCCCACCTAGTCACAATCACGTCCTTTGATGAAGGATATTGTGATTTCCCATCTCCCTCTACCCAGATCATACCCTTTACAAGTCTTCTCCGCCCAACCAGAGTGAGGCAGGTAAGGAGGTGCTTGACGGGGTCATATATTACTTGCCGCGGGTGTTACCTACAATTGCCCATCTTGCCCTCGTCGACCCCGATCCCGCCCGCGGGGTGCGTGCCTTAGAATACGACGGTGATGCCGTGGCCCCGCCACAGTTATCTCACTTAGATGCTTACCTATCCATCTAGATGCTACATCCCCATCTACCTTTCAAATTATGACCTATCTATGTTTGTCTCTATATACCCATGCTACCTCCTATATACTACCCGCTACTACCTAGTATAGCATCTGTCTTCTACCAAGGGTCGGGGAGGAACATTGGCCTTACGGTAAGTGATATACGGAGAGGATTCCTGCATTCGCTAGGACCCGGTGCTATTTCCTATTCGCACGCTACCGTATATTATTGCGTTACACAGGACACGACGTATGTAGTTAGAAAGCAAGCAATCAAGCGGGTGAGGAAGCGGGCAGGCAACGCCATACAAGATAAAGTAGCCTAGCTTCGAAATGCTGTCAGCCGCAGCCGCGGCCGCGGACTACCATGTTAGGTATCTAAGAAGTCCTATGGATGGATCACACCGGCCAATGGCTCAAGTTAATCTTGGTCTTGGTCAAACCCCCTTGGCGCTCGTGGCTGTGGGGGGGTATAATCACATTTGAGGAGATCGACTTTATTATTATTAGCATTATCGCAGTTATTATTATGCTTCCCGGAGGGGTTCCGAGACGTACTACGCTCGTGTCTAATACGGTTTACCAGTTGCCCGACTATCCGAGTCTTTTTCAAGCGGCGAGTGGAAATACACGTTGTGCGCATGCACGGAGTTGGTAGGAATAGCCTATCTAACAACACAGCATAACACACCGCGATACATCCTATCCTATCCTATCCCATAGAAATCTAAAGCTATGCTCCTAAATACATGATACAGGATGCTTACGGCGCTGGGTACCTACTCACTCGGTAGCCGTAGGCTGAGACATCATGCTAGCGGTCTCATTTGTTTACTTGCTTGTTTGTTTGCTATCTATCTATCTCGCTTCCGCAAAGAGTACCTACTATATATACAAGAAGGTAGAAATGAAGAGTAGAGAAGGGGGGAAAGAGGCGTTTCCCGGACAATCGGCGACTTGCTGGGGCCGCCGTGGCGTGGCGATGGCTTGGGCATGCGCGCGCGCGAGACAGATAAGTAGACACATAACGGATTCCGCGCTGCCCAGAACGGCAAGGCCGAGATGGCTGGGTGGCTGCCAGGGGGGAGCTGATTCGGCGCCCCCCCCCCCGACGGGACTGGGTATGACGTAGGAGGTGGTAGAGTAGGAGTAGACGGGTAAATCGAGATGGAGATGGGATGAGGATTAAGGGTTGGACATATGGATATCTAACGAGGGGGTTTGAAAGTAGGTGTATGGGAGAGATACTTGGAGGGTTATACGTGATGATGAGTGGGATTATAGGTAGGTACCCAGGTAGGAAGATAGGCATTCTTCTAGCTTTGTGAGTTCCTATTTGCGGCGATTTCTTAGTTACCTTAGGAGGTAGGTAGGTATATGTAACATATTGAAAACATCTATAGGAAAAAGATTAATAAACTGTTTACTCTGACTGGATAATTGATGAGTGTTCAATTAATATCGACCGACTATATGCTAGTAATGGACTACTTATACCGAGCTCTCCTAACTGTCCGCCTACTACACGCTGGCCGCTTAGGGACATCGGCAATAACTATAGGTTCTCATGAAATAATAGGTATATATTTTATTATAAACTTAATTATCCGCTCTTCTCTTATTAGTTGCACTATTCTGTGAGAAAGATGAATCTGGTATGTTGCAGTTACACATGGAGGATTGAGCTGGTCTAAACTCCTATTGCCGAAGACAGATCGATATATTTAAATTATTCAAGGTATCATACTGGCATGCGTGGTATTCCACAGACGCTATAAGTAACTTTATATTATAATGTTTTGTTCTACTCGTGTTCTAGTTGCTCATTCCTCAGAAGAGAGTGTTTCCCGTGGTCGCGTTCTAACTTACTCTCTTGGCACCATACGGCTGGTTGATGCTAAAAATTATTTAGCGACCCGGCTGTTTTATGTTTCACCCTCGTACTCTCATTCGATAATAAACTTATGCTGAGCTGAGGCTAATATTGTATATTGTAGTATGCGAATAGTCACCGGTGGTATCTCGAGTTAACGCCAAGTCTGATTGAGGTTTGACGTCTCGATAGGCGTATGATCTTGGTGTCATAGCTTCTACAAGGGCTGACCAATGCCGACTACTTTCATATTTCGACTCGAAATGTCATAAATCAAGACACGTAAACCATACACCGTGTGTAACGTAGAGCCTTTAGCAACACTCTTACTATATCCTCACTTAAATCTTACTCCGTACCATCTTCCTCAAATACCACCAATACTGTGCCAGCTTTGCATTTGTCCTTTGGCTTGAGTTAGCAATCATGAGACCAGATCAGTAAGACGCAAAGACTTACCCCTTCCTTATGCGCGAGTCTCTTGATGACGCCATCCTGTGGTGATCGAATGACTGTTTCCATCTTCATGGATTCGATGCTGGACTTAATATGAGCACACCGCCGAGTCGTCATGTCAAAAAATGGGAAAGGGGACTTACACAACGAGTGGGGCTCCCTTAGTAACTCTATCGCCCTCCTTGACTTCGTTCTTAAGGATCTTGCAAGGCATCGGAGCCGCAACCGATCCTGTGACCTCTTTCAATCCCAAGGCTTTCTCGTACCAAGATGGAGATACTAGTGCCAATTCCGTCTTTGTCCCAAGTTGGAATATGGTAAACTTGTTATCGTTGTTGGGATCTTGGACCACTGTCGTTTCTATCCGTGTGTGGGGGAAATAGGTTATCAGACTAGTCTTGTCGGAGCTTGAAACGGGGGAAGACACAAGATCTTCAAAAACTTCAGGATCTTCATCTTTCCGTATGACTCGAGCGTCGAACAAGCTATTGCCTTTTTGAGTTATGCTAATATTCACCACCTCTCCTTCTTTCCGATCCAATACATTGAGGGACTCGAAAGTGAATGTTCGTTCACTGTTGTTTAAGCCAAAGCCGAGACTTCCTCCATGAGGCTCAAAAACCTCCGCGGATTGAGAAGCAAACGCACCAAGTGCCGCTTGCACATACACTTCAGGCTTGATTACCACGGGATCGAAAAGTTCCTCTTTCCACTTTTCGATAAAGCCCGTCTCAACATCTCCTTCTATGAATGCTAGAGACCTACATAGACGCTTTAGGAACTCGATATTGGTGCTCAAACCCACAACTTCGTAGTCACGTAGAGCGAGCTCCATTTTCCTAATAGCAGTCTCGCGATCCCTACCCCTGACGATGAGTTTCGCAATCATCCCGTCGTAGGCTTCAGTGACAGTATCGCCTTCAATAAAACCAGCATCGATTCGAATGTCCTCATCGATCTTGGGGGTTTTCAGATGAACAAGCTTTCCGGAGTCAGGTAGAAAGCCCTTTTCGGGACTTTCAGCGTATATCCTGGCTTCGACAGCCGCCCCCCTCTCGTGGATTCTATCCATTATTTCTTTTTGTGTCAATGGTAATTTTTCTCCAGCGGCAACACGGAATTGCCATTCCACTAGATCCGTCCCCGTGACCATCTCACTTACAGGATGTTCAACTTGGAGTCGAGTGTTCATCTCCATGAAGTAAAAGTCGCCCGTATCCTTGTCGAAAATGAACTCTACTGTTCCCGCACCTACGTAGCCTACTGCTAAAGCCGCCGTCTTGGCCTTTTCCCACAGATCTAGTCTTGTGATATCATCTAAGTCTGGAGCCGGCGACTCTTCCAATATCTTTTGGTGGCGGCGCTGTACGCTACAGTCCCGCTCCCCTAGAGCAACGCAGTTACCGTGCTTATCTGCGAATACTTGCACTTCAACATGTCTTGGCCGTACGATGTATTTCTCAACCAGCATAACCTCGCCGCCCTCCCCGAACGAAGCTTTGGCCTCTGCTCGCGCGCTTTTCAACTGTTGGATAAACTCTTCTTCTTCCATTACGATACGCATGCCTTTCCCGCCACCTCCTTTTACGCTCTTTAGCAAGACTGGGAATTCGATCTCCTTCGCATATTGCAACAGCTTGGCCTCATCCTGCTCACTGCCATGATACCCGGGAACACATGGTACGCCAGCTTTAGTCATGATCTCCTTGCTTCGAGCTTTGTCTCCCATATCTGCCATGGCTTGAGCAGGTGGTCCAACAAATACAATTCCCTCTTGCTCACACCTCTTGGCGAAAGCAGAGTTTTCCGATAAGAAGCCGTAACCTGGATGTAACGCCTGAATACCGTGCTGCTTTGCTAATCTAACTATCCTATCTCCGTCAAGATATCCATTAGCGGCACCAAGGCCAATGGAATGTGACGAGCAAGAAGCATGCTGTGCGGAGGCGTCCGGGTCAGTAAATAACGTTGTAGTTTTTATACCAAGGCGTTCAGCTGTCTTGTTTATCCTTAACGCAATCTCACCGCGGTTTGCAATTAGTAGAGATGTTATAGGAGTGATATGAGGTTGTATAGGAGAACTAGCTGATGAGAGGTACCGGGGAAATGGACCTCGGCGGAGATGTCTTGGCTTGATTGAACGCATCTTGAATGTGTGCCTAGGTACGTTTAGATTGAGGTGATACCTTTTGGCTTATGTCTTATGTAGTGGCTATGAGTAGGAATAGTATATTAGGTTATCATAGAGTAGATACATTTACGATTAGTACCTATGTTAAGAGAAGGATAAGAGGGAAAGAAGATAGCTTCATCCATTCCATCTTGCCGTTCTTGAGGTAAGATGGGTGAAAGCCGTAAGTAAGCGGGCCCACCCCCGCGAAAAGCCGCGGGTACTACATATGGAATATGGAATGCGTTAAAAGCGCCCTGTCAGCCTGTCAGGTCCCTGCCTGTTCTTTTAGAAGTACCTATGGCCCAAGCTCCCGTTCCAGCCCCAACCCCAACGTCATCATGGGAGATCTGATAGGATCGCTGATAGGATTATAACTTTTTGACCCCTCCATTGTTAAACCACTTCACGCGACAAGAGATCCCCAACGCTCACCACTATCGCGATGGATCAGATATCTCTTAACCATGAGGCCTCAGCTGGCGATACACACAAGCAATTGGTTACGTCACTTCCCCCGGAAGTTGTCCAATGCCTCGAAAATGCTCGCTTTGTAAGTCTCCCGCCAATCCCTGCTTATCACATTCTACCCCCGGCCGCTAACCCGGAACCTCGGTATAGCTTCACCTGGCGACATGCACCGATAACCAACCGCACGTATCGTTGATGAACTACACTTATATCCCCTCCTCACAATATTCTTCCGCGCCAATTATCGTCATGACAACGAATCCTTCGTCTAAGAAGACCAACAACCTCGTAGTCAACCCTAACGTCTCCTTATTAGTTCACGACTGTGAGCACTCTTAATTAACGATTGTTATCGAAAAGATTGCACTGGACGACGGCTAACAGCTTGCAGGGGTCTCACATAGACCGCCAACCCAAGGCCGGCGGATGTCCGGCGGCTCTCCCGGACCTGAGAATAGATCAAGCTTAGCGTCGCTACTGCTGAACCTCAACACGAGCGCCATATCCAGCATCAGCGCAACAATCAACGGGACAGCAGAGCTCGTATCCCGCGGCTCGGCAGAGGAGGAATTTTATCGTAGCCAGCATCTCGAGAACAACACCTTCGACTCCGAGGGCGGCGTCGCGTTCAACGCTGCGGGTGGGCTGACACCGGGAGGCCAGGAGGATGGTGGTCGCGAGTGCTTCGTTGCGGGTGAGGAAGTGCGCGTTATACTGGTGCATATTAATGACATACGGACCAGTGACTGGAAGGGCAGCGTCAAGGATTGGGTTTTAGTTGCGGATGCGAACCCGGCGCCAACTATGAATGGTGGGAGAGCTGGTTTGTGAGTAGGCAGGATTGAGCTGTATTTAAAGGAGGCGGTTTTATAGTATCGCTTCAGTTTGGCGCATTTGGTGAGTTCTTTACGAGGCAGGATAATTTTCACCCCTGCTATACCAATGTCCTATATATTATAACTTCGGGATGGTTCGTGTTATAGTAATTTACATGGTTAAAACATAACCGAGGTTTTTTTGTTAGGGTTTAAGTAACAGAGAGTACCTACATTAAATGAAGATTATGCTGTGATACTATGTATGTCGTACCTACGTGGCAAAGTACTAGAAATTATATTGGGGTATGCAATATTTAGTTATTTTTATTTTCATTATTTTATTGTACAGGTGGCTCAGATGGCTTAGCGGGTATTATGCCTGGGATTGTGATAGTCATACAATCTTCGAACAAGTATCGAAGAGTAAGCCCTCGTGCTTTCTAATACATACATGCTGGGTTCGGCTACCGTCTCGGTGGACATATCCCAAGTCTAAGAGCCTAGCTTGGTTGTAAAAAGAGGATAAAATCGTGCAAGTCGACCTTAGATGCTCTTTCATTTTAGTGTTACTGCCCCATACTAATGTTACGAGGCGCGATATGCTTTGTATACGCGGATATGGCAATTCTTAAGTTGTCGGATCTTGGGGTTTTGAATCGCCTTGGATCTCACGCGGCATGGGGGGCGGAGTCCGTGGTTCGGTGTTTCGATATTTTGGTTCCATAATGCCCAACTAGAGGATAGTTAGCATGCGATTGATAGTTGACATAGTCCTTACGCCTGCATGTGCCTGTGCCCATGACGAAGGGTATTAGGAGTTGGGAAAAAAAAAACAAAAAAAAACTCCAAATTGTACCATTGATAATAATCTCCAAACAGTATCTGTGGGCTGCGCACCAACACCGATCCAGTACTTAGCTCTTAATGTGTCCAGCTTGATGTCTTTGTGCAATTTTCCTGAGTCATCATATGGGTCGGGCTTTGGGATCGGGTCGTATGTGCCAATGACCTCGAGCGGCTTGCTGTTTCGTGCCGTTCTATTCCGGTGGTTAGCTTGATACCAGCCGCCTGGGAATATTTTTGGTTGAGTGGTTTATATAAATAAAACTAACCTCGCATGGGCGACGACAATATTATAGAAAGGAGAGTTCTTGCGTCCAAAGCGCGCAAGACGAATTTTCACCACCATCCTGGTCGCAGTGTTGTTTTGAGGTTTGTAGGTCGACTGCGACTTACGATTGTACTGAATTCGGTGTCGCATGCGATAAGGTTGCGAAACCTTATTTAATAATTTTGGCGGACCTGGAGACTGTTTTCTCCGCTTTGACCAATAGGGGCGGTATCCTTGCTTAGTCAGTTAATTGTATGGTACTTACACCAGTTGAAGCCAATTAAGATCACAGCTTCCCCTGGTGATGTCAGTCGATCAGTTTAACTAAAACCAAATTCCTAAACTCCCAAACTCCTTCTTTCTCAACTAAATTCCTAAACTTTCTGTTTCAATTTAAATTGGTAACTTCATCACTATCAACTTCCTAACATTATATATAGCGTAATAATAACTATGGCAATCAAAGCAAGTTAAGGGCATATCAATATATCAACGTTGGAAATTGACTTACACCATTTTAGACCTTATCGGCGAAGGCAGCAGCAGCTCTGGATAAAGAGCTCATGAGCACCGGCGCCTTTTCCCTTGATCAGCTCATGGAGCTTGCCGGATTAGCAGTCTCACAAGTTGGCACGCGCTTGAACTTGGCTAATCACTTGCCAACTGGTATCTAATGGCTACTGTATAGTGTACCGGGTTCATCCTCCGAATAAAGGCGACAGGGTGCTTGTAGCTTGCGGTCCTGGTAATAACGGTGAGCAATTCCGTTAAGTTACATACATAGTCGAAGGTTTCTAATATGTTAAAGGTGGTGATGGGCTCGTTGCAGCTCGTCATCTTCGTCATTATGGGTATCAGCCGACTATTTACTATCCAAAACAAAGCAAAAATGAGCTCTACCAGGTATGCAGGATATCTGTCTTTGAAAGCTTCCAGCACTATTACCACCCCGGAACTGATTCACATGTACCCCTCCATTTCCCCGTCTCGGTCAAGTCTTATAATATCCCTTAGCCACGTTCTTAACCGCTATATTTCATCACTACCCCTATACCCCTAGACTTGTCTATACCAACCCTTAGTCGTGGGCTACAACGCGTACATATCGTGTTTCGTTCTGCTCAGACGATTTAATCCAGCGTCCGAGATACTGATCGTAAACTCCCAAATAGCGACTCGCTAAACAGCTCGAAGACCTCGAGGTGCCGTTCGTGAAAGATTTCCCAGCGGCTATTAAATTGACGGATCACATTGTGGATGCAGTTTTCGGTAAGTATCATTGTCGTGCTTCGAACGTATCAGACTCATCTATGAGCAAGGATTCAGCTTCTCGGGCGAGGTTCGCGAGCCCTTTCCTGCGGTAATCCGTGCTTTAGAGGACACTAAGCTTCCCGTAACCTCCGTTGACGCACCATCGTCTTGGAACATTGAAACTGGACCACCAGAATCCGGCCTGGGAAGCAACTTCAACCCTGATTTCTTGATAAGTCTGACAGCTCCCAAGCCACTGGTCAAACATTTCAAAGGGTGTCATTTTGTAGGCGGCCGGTAAGGGTCTTCTTACGGTATGAGAAAGCCTCTTGACTGACGTACCCCGCAGCTTTGTCTCTCCGGCAATTGCTAAGAAATATGATTTCGAGGTGCCAGAGTACCAGGGAATTGACCAAATTGTCGAGGTCGGCACTGGGGGGGAGAAGCTCTAATTGCAGATGTTCGACCGGGGGTGCTCTCCCAAGCTGGAAATATCGGCTTGTCGAAGACGCGCATACCCTGTGTCAACTGACACTGCAACCGCCGGTGCGACTGTAAGGACAAACTGGACTGGGACACCTTCCTTCTTGCATGTCTTCGCTCTCTTCAGCTACTCCCCTAGGGCACCGTAACAATGGAGGATGATAGTCTTTGCAGAACTCGACATAGACAAGATATTGTTTCCCGCAGACAGGGCACTCCGCGGTGTGCTCAGTGCACATTAAAGTTGCAAGCTGGGTCTTTGCCCCGAGTTGCAAAGAACACCTGAATATGGAAAGTCCCTGGAAGGACGAAAGTCTCGACGACAACTGTTGACTTGGCATACCATCCGTATAAACGTGGCTCATTAAATGTTGGTGTGGCTTTCGAGTACAGAAATAGGACACAAACTTCCATAAGAGTATTATAATACAACTATAGAATCGCCACCACCGAACCAAAAAAGCACATTTGACCACTGATGTGCTGCTGATGAAACCCCCTGTGGCAATTGCTGGTCATGGGGATACGTAATAGACAACCCCGAGAAATGTACAAGAAGAGGGTTTCTCATTTCTGTTTACTCTAGCAGTTCATGTTTACACTCTCCATCCTAATTTTTTGTGCCTGTCTAATCCAGCATACAGCTAAATGGGGGCATACTACTGCCCTGTGGTGAGCCGGAGCAAATGCTCCGTAACATATGTGATAGGTCAATATGGATCTGCAACGCTTACCTTGTTAGTGGTCCCAGCGAACAGCACTTTTTCCCTTAGGCTTCGACCGCCTTTAGGTGATGCTCGTAGATTCTAGATCAATTCGACCGGCCTCCCTCTCTACATGAGCGAATTCGAATCGGAATAAGCTCCTGCTCGGACAATCCACGAAGAAACCTCCTAGGATTATCGTTAAGTCTCCTAATTACTTATTGATACTTGACGAGGTTTTGGGGAATCACAAATCCATGACGCTTATCTGCTATTGCTAGTAACTAGGTGACGATCAGTAGGAAGATGCGACTACAGCCTTACAGATCCGTCACCTGTTTGGAGGGCTCTCTTTGGCGTAGGTACGTAGGTACTATGCCATAGGGTTGTTCGCGGATAGGCAAATGGCCAATATTCTGCATCTACCGTGAGACATTCTATTTGGTCCGCTAATACCGACACGGTGGCGCCTGCGATGCAAATAAGCTCACTGCATTATTGATAATCAAACCGTTTCCTTCGAGGCGCCCCTCGCTTGGGAGGCACGCCATAATAAAGAAAAGGGGCAACTAACGTTTCGAGCGAACGATCAAATCCCCCACTTCTACGTCTATGCATCTTGGCCTCTCGGGATGTTCCCACACGATCCCCACGATCCGCATTACCTAGAAGCATACACTACATGTGTACGCTGCATGTGTGTAATTCCCATTATCCACACTCGGTGTTCCTTTCTTTAGCCACCATTCTGGCCTGAAACTTAGGAGTCAAGTTCATGCCCAACTGTCCCGCCGAGTGCAACTGTAAGGATCGTGTTGTTTCCGCGCTCCGCCGTAGCCAAACGCTGGGGCTACAACTAATCGAATGGCGGCTTCGAACCGGCCGGTGTAAATGCCAAGCTAGGAGCATTTAGCCCGCTCGGGTAGATAGACAACAGATATAGCAACGATGTCCACATTCAAGTTCGCAATCCTTTCTCCTCATAGAAAATGAAGGCTCCTCGTCTGTATGCGTACCACCAGCGTCGAGTTCGGTATGAGGACTGGCTGTCTTTCGATCCCGATTCATTCGCACGCGGCCCCTTACCAAAGTCATCGAGATTGTTTCATCTCAATACGACATTGGATGCGTTGTTACCTTATAACTTTTGACTAACATTAGGCATATCTTCCGTCATTACTTTTTTGTCTTCACTAACTATCCTTACTTTGTGGGCTCGGTTATAGATAACTTAAGATCGCGCCTAGCAGATCATCCGGCCTCTTAGGACCCGTGTCGGTGAGCAGGTGTGGAGGTATCCACATATTAACATCCTAATTCTCGGATTATACTCCTCGATCATTGATTGGTATTTGCCTGGACTGCCTGGGCGCGGTCTAGGATCAACTAGATTTAGGAGATCACTAGGTCGCGAAGCTTGATGAGCCGAGCCAAAGCTGATATCGAGCTGGGAGTATAGCTAGCCGAACCAAAGGGCCGAATTATCTTCTCATCAAACCTTTGAATAACGACGTACATTTCCTTTCGCCACAGCGGCTCTTGAACATGGGTATATGGGGTATATGGGTATCATTCCCTTTTAGCAGTTTAATCATAATTACATACTGATATCGTTTGACAGCTATGTATGACGGTGAGTTGTCTTAAGCTTCTACCGTTCTATTAGGTATACAGACAGACAGAGCAAGCATTATTCTAAGGAACGGCGTCGCATGTCGCGTCTGGTTCGTCAATCGCACGACAGCAATGCATCAATAATGACGATCATGGCCTCTTACAGATTCACCTATACACCAGGTAAGTAACTAGGCGAACCCGAGCTGACAAGTAGCCTCATGGTCTCGCCAGCGCGCCAATCTCCGCTCGGAATAGGCCTCACCCGCGAATCCGCCGCTGGCGTCGTCGAAAGTCGGGGGAGACTTGTTCGGGAATATTCGCCACTCTTCTCGCACCAACCATCTCTCTCTTACCCCCCTGTCAGCCTGTCAGCCTGTCTGGTCTCATGCACAGCCGGATCATTAGCCATAACGTGGCGGCATTGTGGCTGAAGCTACCCCCTGTCACATGATCCCATTGAGTGTTTAAGCTCAATCCCGACTTCGAAAAGGTTCCGCTTTGTGTCCATTCCATTCGCCACTTTACAACGACAACTTGCGAGGCCAGACGCGAATCTACGGGATTCGCATAGAGACCCTTAGAAATACGATGCAGAATTCGTCAGGAGGCAACGTGAATACGAATGTTTCGCTATGTTACTAGCCACTCTCGCACGACGTATGTACGTCGCATCCCTAGTAATTGTTTGCCATGATAGATGATAGCCCGGACTCCGGAGTGTTCATGGCTTGATTGTCCGCTTCTATTGATGACTGGATATCGTAACTATACATATGTTTCACAACCAGCCCTACCTTAGCTTGCCCACTTGATGTTTCGACGAGTGTCTAATTCTGGGACGCAAAGGGCATTCGGGATGAAACGTGACTGCGCCGCACGTGTTATATTTGCCTCTATTCGAGACACGCCTCAGGTGGCGTAGTCGGCAACTGTCCCGTTTAGACACTCGCGTATTGCAGTATATGGCCATGTGGCAAAGTATTTGTTCAACACCGTTAGATATTGGTCTCATTTCTAGACTATGAGGCTAAACCGTGCAGAAGTCTCTTACTAGAGACAAAATGGGACAAGACACGACAGTCTTGTCCTACTCTGGGCCAACTACTGAGGTAACATCTAGTGTAAGTTAAAGTGGCATAACGGATACTTACATGGCAAGTTCTACGGCTAATTGGTTAAGTCAGGATGGGAAATCGTAAAAACCTTTTTTTTATTTTAATTATGTTTGCAGTACGCAGTAAAAATGTTAAGTTCCAACAACATGGACGACATGGTTTCATAGTTATAGCCGGCCTCTCCACTCGACGCATTTTGACTATCCTATTTCGTCTGATTTTTTCACTCCTCCCTAAACATTAAACAGAAACAATAAAGATAGTATGACCGGAACAAAAGCTCCATCCGTCCTTGCCCCCTTTTCAAAATCTAGGTATGATAACAAACAAACAAACAAGAAAACAAACCGAGAATCGAGAGGTCACTGCATTAAAATGCCCCTAGAACTCCACAACGCCATACGAAAGTGTTCTAGTGGTCTAGGGCTTGCGAACTATGCGAAAGAAGATCATATCATGATCCATATATCATCGCATCACATCCACCTTCCTCGGAGGGAATTCTCCAGAGTCCAGACTATACCTGCTGTGTTTTCCGCCCTAAGAACTTAGTTGTCCTGATCTGGCCTCTATTCCCCCTTGTTCAGGGTCGAGATGGAGGTAGCTGCAGTTAGGACGAGTTGGGTAAGGTGTTGCCTTCCGGACTGCCTTTAAGGGCATCTCGATAAGATAGGTTTGGTAGTCGGAATTGATGGTGCTCCGGTTCTTGCCCCGACTTCGGCTCCGGGCTAGGCTCCAGCTTAGGCGCCGGCTTAGGCTCTGCCTTTTGTTTGTATTCCTGCTGTTTCCTCTGTCCTCGTTTTTGCTTCTGCCACTTCCACTTCGGGTGCGAATTCTTTGGTCCCTTCTGGGTGAGATCCTTCTTCTTCGGCTCGTCTAGGCGTTTGGTGTGGTCTACAGAGTGACCGCAGGGGCCGGTAGGAATGGTCTTGGATGAGACGCCGCTAGCCCTTGCCTGGCTGTAGAGGACGGGCTTATTCTGTACCTCAGGGAGCACGGGTGCATTCTTCTGTCCCTCCTTCTCACGTGGAGCAGCTGTGGTGTCCTTAGGAGTAGCAGTTTCGGTAGTACCGGCCTTGGCATCCTTAACGTTTACCTTGGCTGATACGACAACTTGCGGACTAGTTGGTGCTAGAGTTGCAACTTTAGCTTTCGTCTGAGCCGGGGTTACAGTCGAAGTCATGATTGGGGTAGCAACTGCTATCGGGATAGGTGCGATTCGGGATGTAGCAGGCCCTCGAGGACTCTTAGCTGTACCGATAGGAACAAGAGGAATGACCGGGACAATAGCGGGTGGTCGGGTAGGACTTTGAATTCCAGGGGGTTTCCCGCGCTCCTGTTTGTCGGTTCCGTCATCTTTAATGGCATCGGTGTTAGATACTGCCAGGGCAGTCGGGGTGCTAGAAGTCGCGGTTGCATAGCTTACGGCAACAGGCTGCTCAACGCGGTCTACAGTATTAGTAGCATGGTTTGTGTTACCACCTGCAAATATTGGAGCAGAAGCCAACGGGGTCGCAATTTTCTTGCCTTTTAAGTCCTTGTTGGATGCTGCCGCACGAACATTGATATCAGCGGGATCAACCGGAGCGGAAGATATAGGTAAATGCCTCTGGTTAGGAATAGCGACATCTGGCTTGGCAGCGTCCCAGGACTCATTGCTATCCTCCCATGAAGCATAAATAGCATCTCTTGGTGATGTATGGGATGGATTTGGCCAAGAAGATGATGATTCTTTCTGGTATATCTCAGTGGACATCATCCTATTTGTCCTATTTGACCAGCGGCGGGTTCCCTTGGCAGTTCTATAACCAGGTTGGCCGCCGGCAGGGATTTGCTCCGGGAACAGTGCGGGAGATTGAAGACATAGCTGAGCCGTCAAATCCGGTAGGATTGTAGGTAGGATTGTAGTTTGATAGTTGAATGGGTTGGCTTGAGACCGTTCAGACGAGGTAAGGATAAAAGAAGCTACCCTTTGTGGTGGTGAAAGGTAGCGTGCAAAGTGGTCTTTTGTAGAACTGCTATGTATTGCTGGATGACTGGCCACGAAAGGGCGGATTTTTGTTGGGCCATTGAATCCCATTAGCCAGTTGCTAAATACCGAAACGATAATATCGTCTCGGTCCACTCTAGTCGCCACACGAAGCATGCCTTCCAAGCTCGCGAGATTCTCGAGGTATTCTCCGGTCTTTAGCAGCACAGGGGCACCACGATAACTTACGTTAGAACAGAAATAACAGTAGCGTGCTGCAATATGTCGCTCGTACCGGGCCGTGTTCGGACAGGCTGGTGCTCCAGGAGACATATCCCGACAGAAGAAGTTAAGGGCGACATACGCGTCCTCACATATGCAGCAAAGCCAGTGCTCGAGTTGACACATTTTGGCTGCTGAGTTTGCAGTCGAAAGATGAACTAGTCGTAGTAGATCACCTTGATCATAAAGGTTGAAAGATAAACAGTTCAAAGACGACACAGTGATCGAGGTTGTGTGTCGTATATCCGATCAAGATGTTGTCGTTGAAAGGACAAGGCTAGGGAAAGGGGGGGAGAGATAAAATTATATACGAGATTCGTCTGATGGATGTGTTAAAAAACAACCACGTTGCTTCGCAACCATCTATGTGCGAAGAAGGTTCTCTGATTCACAGTGTTGCACTTTGTTGCACAACACTCGGCTTGTCAACCAACTCATAAGTAGTTTTGGTCTTGTGATGGGCGGCTTGGAGCAGACTATTGGTTTTGTAGCACAATATAGGACTAAGCATCTACTAGGGAAGTGACAATAACTGACTCAATATGTGAGCCAGGCTTCGGAGGAAGTTGCCGGAGGAGAGATACAAGGCCGAGAGGTTCTCTAGTTGGTGGTTGTTTTCCCGGACCCGGGATCTCCGTACAAGACCGAAAACCGGGGCGTACGATAGGCTCCGGGATTTAGACTCTAGGCTCCGATATGTTTATCATTCACATTTAGTAGATGCAAAAGCAGTAGCGTGTTAATTTTTTAACTTTAATTTTTTAACTTTAATTTTTTAACCCAATTTATATGTAGCTGGCCTTGATTTAGAAATATTGCAATAGAAGGAATAAATTCCCGGTCTATTTCGAACACAGGTAATATTCCGCAACTTATGCTCTGGAAAGAAGTTTTATTTCGATGTAGGTGTGATAGCTCACCTGTCCTACAAGGGATAGAGATAACTTACCGAAAAGCCTACCTACCATAGGAGGTAGGTCATAAGTAAGAAGCAGTAGCCTCTAGCACTGTCGAGAGTTAGCGAAGATCACAAGCCCTTTATTATAAATATAGTTACATTGTTTCCTACTTGTCCAGGTTAGCCTTATGTCGTGGCTAAACTCGACATAAAGGGCATGGTTTTCGCATAATCGAGTATGTTTAAACGTTGAGGCTTTATCATGCTTATTGCAATTATTATTTTAGTAAAAAGAAAAATGAAGGACAAGTTTCGGAAATATTCAACTGGACATCGCTAGGATAAGTTTTCCACTTATGCGCAATTAAGGATATATCTTAGACGTGTGCCTAAAGTTATTATGGGTAAACTCAACACCATTAGCTTCTAACATTTTGAGGCTTTCCAGAACCGACAGAGATATACCAAAGGTAAAGCATGCCCGCTTAAGACATTTTATCCAGAGTAAAAAGAAAAGGCTAAGATCGCAACATAAGAACTCCGAATCAGGGAATCGAACCCCGGGCTTGGCGGATCTGTCAAATTATTTGCTATTAATTATGAGAGCACCAAATGTTAGCCACTACACCAATTCGGATTATGTTGAGATGAGTTAATGGAAATAGTTTTGCGCAAAACAGCTTATGTAGAAAGTTTGCTGGGTATGCCCTAATCTTGTTAGCGTCCACGATGGCATCTAGTCGATGCCTTAGATATTGGGTGTGGGCCGTGCCACTGAAAAGCTATGTTTCTTCAAGATTGTATAGAAGGTGCCTTAGTTAAACGCGCTAGAATTTTATTATTAAGTCTCGGAGTTTTAAGGAAAACAGCGCTGTTTTATAGTTAGTAGTATTTTTGGGATTTGAAGATCGAACGAACTATTTAACCGATGTGAATATGTGGGATGAGAATATAAGTAAAGGGAGCGTTTCGGTATTGCTTTAACTCTGTCGTGTTAGGGAGACGCTGTTGAAAATAGAAGGGGACCTATTGAGGCGGTTGACGATGATCCCATACAGACAAGGGAATATTGAATGTGATAAAAACAAAGGGTAACCAACAGCAATATACTAAGAATAAGCTTTATTGGTTACAACCTCATTCTTATATGATTTCTACAATATAAGAAACCACACCGACTTCCTCACCGCAGGTCCACGCCAATTAGTTTTGAATTGGGAATGTAGAGCCGAGATTGAACCATCAGCGAGATAAAGTTTCTGTGGGTTTATCTTTCTATTTCGTTGTAGGGTTGGTTTATGTGCGTGCCATACCTAAGTATAAAGCTATTTGTTCGTAATATACAGGTAGGAAGAGGGAAAACCCTGTATATTAGGTAAACTGCTTAAATTAGTAGAATATATTTAATATAACTAATTCTAGATCATACCTAGTAAACATAGACCTTATATCCAGTTGAACAAGACATCCGAGTTAATTAAACTATTATCTTGTATGGATCTTACTTTTTGTGTAGGCTTTTCGGGTCGAGTCAATACCACAACTTAATAAATACCTAGGTACTTAAGGTATGGGGTAGTCCTAGATTTTTACTAGTTATGTATATTATTAGTTAAGACTTTGGTAGGCTATTGTAGGATGACATAACTCAGGAATGCTAGGAAAGACGACAATATTCCCTGATTGGGTGTAGTGGTAGGAGTCCTATAGCCGAATGCGGATGTATCTTACCCCAAATTTATTGGAGGACAATGACAGTATTATAAATCACACATGTGCTACAGTTGTATAACGTCACCGGTGCACAGAAAGCCTATTACGAATTTGTGGCTATTCCATGAGGGGAGGCCAAGGATGATAGGTAGGTTAATATGTAACATGATATGATGGTAGTTTGTATTACTCCGATATATCTAGTGCTTTATATTTCCCCGCTGTCTAATAGAGTGCCATCTTTACCTTAGTTAAACCTTACAATCTTGTTATTAATGATTATCTCCCTCGTCATTTATATTTTTAGTAGATCTCTTAATAACACTACACCGCTATCAACTGACATGGACCTCCCACTGAGAAAAGACTTGCGGCCAAAATCTGGCCAGCCCGAAGACGCGGCATGGATATGGGGAAGCGATGATGAAGTTCGTTGGCTCTTATTCCAAGTCAATGGATTATAAAATAGCTACTTAGCTGACATCGTCTGAAGCTAGGTAGATTAAACCTACAAACACCGGAAAGGGTAAAGAAAGCACTGGAAACAGTCTCTTCTGGAGAGATCATCCCTCTTTGGTCGGTAAAATGTCTCGAATATAATCTAGGCCATAATTCGTCTAAGGTATAGAGATACTTGCTTACTGATTCGTACATATAGCCTTCCATTTGACCAAGTCGCACCACCTTGCTATGAACGACAGGTTTTTAAACATTCCATCCATGCTTTAGGAAATATCGGATTTGACGACCTTTATGATATGAACCCTCAAAGTACTTCTCAATGGGACGGATTTCGTCATGTGAGTCACGAATGGGTATCTGGCGGACTTTATTAGCACAGTGATTAATCCAGCGCAGTTCAGCCATATCCCATCGGGATATTTCTATAATGGGGTAAGTATATTCACCACAACCGCTACGTATGTTAAGTAGCCTAAATTATATCATCTAGACTACAGCCAAGGATATTCAGGGCGAAAATGCTTCGACCAAATGTGGCATGCAAGCGTGGGCGAAACACGGTATTGCGGGCAGAGGTCTACTTCTGGACTATGGCCGCTGGGCCGAAGCCAGGGGCATCAAGCCAGTATATTATGATAACTTCAAAATTACTCATAGCGACCTTGTAAACGTGGCAGAGTCGCAAGGAATCGATCTGAGACCTGCCGCACAAGGAGGCGACATTCAAATTGGTGACATCCTAGTTATCAGATCTGGGTTTCTGAAAAACGCAAACTCGCTTACATACGAGGAGAGGGCTCCTCGCCACCTTGGGAAGAACAAGTTCGGGCCTCATGACGAGCAACGCTATATAGGTGTAGATCAGAGCGAGGAAATTCTCAACTTATTGCATGACTCCTATTTCTCGGCTGTAGCCGGAGACCATCCCGCCTTCGAAGCGTGGCCATCAGAGAAAGGTATGTTGATATTTCCATTTAACAAAGTCAGTGAAAAGAGAGGGTTACTGACGCAATGGTAGATTACTATCTTCACGAAAAGTTGTTGGCACTTTGGGGAGTTCCTATCGGTGAGCTTTGGGACCTTGAGAAACTTGCGGAGAAATGTGTCGAGAGGAAACGATGGACGTTCTTCCTCTCTAGTTCTCCTAACTACGTAAAAGGTATGTAGCCTGAGTTTTGGATAAGAACGGAGTTGTTAACTAATATAAACTTATAGGAGGAGTATCAAGCACCGCGAATGCTGTAGCTATCGTATGAGATGGATGAATCAACTTGGATGCTTTGCATTTAGTCTTGTTCGGATGGAGTAGTGCTTCTGCAAATTTAAGTATACCTAGCTTAAGGTGATAATATATCGTGAATTTAGGTAGATTTAACGAGTAACTAGCTAATCCGTTGCTAAGAATTTCATGCCCTCTATACCTTGTGATCATGGGATATGAATATAATCGCGATAGATAAATAAATACCTAGTTATAGGAATATCGCGGTGAGACCTGTACATAGGTACATATGTTAGGTAGGTTAGCGGCTTATCTACATGTGACTTTGCTATCAAGCTGACCAAGCCTGCCAAGCTCAACGCTCGGACCAATTCAATTCAAGGTGCAAGGCAGCGCGAGCTTTCGTCGTCTCGCAGCCGCCTTAAGCTTCCCTCCATCATCATCGCTTTAAATATTCCACCACGAAATTACGAACACATCAAACATAATCCGCCAAAAAATTCACCCTGACAAACTACTCCGGAATTACTGAAATTTCCTCTAATTAAATTATACATTGGCAAGAAAGTTCAGAAAAAATCATGGCGGACGCAGCTCTGAAGCCCGAGAAGGACTTCAGCAAGGAAGCTGACGTACAAATCGGCGAAGCAGAGAAGCTTGCCAAGGTGCACATATCTGGGCTAGAAATACTGGAATATAGGTTGCTAACGTGTTGTTATAGAATGATATTCAAGCAGCTATCGAAAAGCTTACCATTTTCGAGAAGCAAACCCGACAGGTGAGCTATTCTCTCTGATCTGCAATCGCTCAACACCACTAACTACAATACCTTACAGGCTTCCGATCTCGCTTCTACATCCCGAACTCTAATTGCGATATGTACGATCTGTAAAAATGCCGGAAACTGGAGTTTGCTCAACGACCAGGTCCTGGTCCTCTCCAAGAAGCATGGCCAGCTTAAACAAGCTATTACCAAGATGGTTCAGACCGTTATGGACTTTCTCGACGCTACCCCGAATCTAGATACTAAACTATCAGTAATTGAGACCTTGCGCACCGTGACTGAGGGCAAGATATTCGTCGAAGTTGAGCGCGCTCGCGTGACTAAAATCCTGTCGGACATCAAGAAGGAGCAGGGAGATCTTAAGTCCGCTATGGATATCCTCTGCGAACTGCAAGTAGAAACCTTCGGTTCGATGGAGAGACGGGAGAAGACGGAGTTCATACTTGCCCAAGTCGCATTATGTATCGAGAACGGCGACTGGACGCAAGCTAGCATTCTCAGTCGCAAGATTAGCACCAGATATCTATCTCGAAAGCCGAAGAAGACAGCGGAACAGCTAGAGAAAGAGAAGAAGGCCCGCGAAGAGAAGCTGAAGCGTGGGGAAGAGGTTCCCCCCGAGAAGGAAGACGACACTACCGACTTAAAGCTGGCCTATTATGGACAACAGATCACTCTGGCAAAGCACGACGACAAGTATCTTGATGCCTGCAAGCATTACAGACAAGTGTTGGATACTGAAGCCGTTGAGGAAGACCCCTCAAAACTACAACCCGTACGTTGTCCCTATATGTCTATCAAGGTAACTTTTGCTGATACTGATTAGGTCCTGCAACGCATCATCTACTTCGTCATACTCGCTCCCCACGACAACGAACAACATGATCTTCTCCAACGGATCTTCCGTGATACTCGAAACACCCAGATCCCTATTGATGCGGCGCTTCTCAAGCTGTTCACAGTGCACGAGCTTATGCGATGGCCAGAGGTTGCGAAGCAGTACGGTCCTCATCTCTGTGGGACCGATATCTTCGACGAACGCCCAAACCAGTCGAGTGACGAGAAAGCCCACCAGCGATGGCAGGATCTGCGCAAACGTGTTATCGAGCACAATGTTAGAGTTATCGCGAAATACTACACCCGCATCGGCATGAAGCGCCTGACCCAGCTGCTCGATTTGACGGAGGACGAGACGGAGAAGTATATTAGCGAACTGGTGTGCTCCAAGACGGTCTTTGCCCGCATTGATCGACCAGCAAGTATAGTTAGCTTCGCCAAGCCCAGAGATGTCGATGATGTCCTTAACGAGTGGAGCCACAACATGAAGAGCCTACTCGGCTTACTGGAACGTGTAGATCATCTCATTACCAAGGAAGAGATGATGGCGAGGATCCAGCCCGGCGTAAAGGAAGGCAAGGAGAAGAAGGGTAAGAAGAAGGTGTGATAGAAGACTTATGAAGACTCTGTTTTGGGGAGTAATTCTTTCGGAGCTGGGAGAGGGATTTAGTTTCGAGAGAAACTGCACAGCACAGCACAGCACAGCACAGGTTTGCATCAAAAGCATGCGAATGTACAATATTTAGATTAGGAGGCACGTAATGCCAGTGAAGAACAGGTTTGCCTTCTATGTCTTGATTCTACTATGCGTGTGGTCGTGCGTGTAATGGCTCCATATCTAGGTTCTAATCCCAGGTCTATCTCTCGTAGAATCTCTAAATCTATACCTCAACGGCGTAACCCTACCTACCTATTCACAGCGACCGTTTACTAGTAGCCTCCGGGCCCTCATACCGCTGCCTTAACCAGCCTACCAAAGCCATAGCCCAGTCCTTGGCAACGGGCACGTAGTGACCCCCTGGATGCACAATAACCGTAGGATCCTTACACCGGTCTACGAGCCCCTTGCTCCGGCTCTCCTCGACAACCGTATCCAAGCTGCCTAGAAAATGCAGCGTCGGTGTTGTGATAGGCGGCTCATACAGCCATCGTAGCGAGTCTATTGGCGCGTAGAAGCCGGAGTACACGACAGAGAAGCGTAGCGCTTGCTTATTGTTCGCTCTCCGCAGTTCGCTCACCCAGGACCAGTCTGCATCTTCAGGTTGCGAAGATGGGTCCGAAGGGGATGCTGCATGGGACGAAGACGGCGGCTCCCGATACGGTTGCTCCAGCGCCGCAGCTACAAGAGCAGCTATTGCTCCCCCCTGACTAAACCCACACACACCATCGATACCGCCCGCTTCGGCAATCGCAGCCGCAATACTCCGCATTCCCTCCTCAAACCCGCGATACGCACCCGTGGCCTCGTCCTTGCGGAACCAGGCCCAACTATCGGACTCGTCGTCGTCGTCTTCGCCTTGCTCCGGGGGAACATACCCCGGGATATCGGAGGGTCGTAGGCGGTGCGGGGCCGTGGGGAAGAGGAGCGTTGTGTGTAGGTTATAGGGAGCGGGGGATAGGGCTTTTGTGAGGAGCTTGGAGAGGGCTTTCGTTTTGGAGGAGAAGAGGAGCCCTGATTGGGTATAGCCGTGGAGCATGAGAATCTTGAGTTCCGTTTTACCTTTGGGGATTGACGGCTTGATTTGGGTTTGGGTTGGTATGCCCCGGGGTATGACCGGTGTTGACATGCTGGTGAGAGACCGGGTTTGATGACGGGAGATCCAAATGTGGGGTGCTAATGGGAACGTCAATAATGATGTAAAGCGGATTATGCTCGGATGGGGTGGGATAAAAAGTCTCATGGGAGGTGGTATAGAGCTATCTAAATAAAGGGACCTTATTTATTCGTGGGTTCAGATGCGTAAAGTTGTCTTGCGGTGAATGAGCCAGTCGGCGAATGAGTAACATGTAACATGTAACATGTAACATGTGAGACGGGATTTCAACGGTATGGTGATAAGAGAGGGTCTAGAATTGGCCGAATACGGCTGGTATATATTTGTTATGTAGCCACTTTAATATTTGGACGAATATTGAATATTTATTGATTAATTGGCTTGGTACAGAAAAACTATTGAAAAGTTTTTCAAATATTAAATTGTTTTGAAGTAGTCGTTCGTGTTTACGTTATCGAGAAGCGGTGTCGAGAAACGGTATCGAGGTCCCTTAGATGACCATGTGGGATTATTCAATCACCAATGTCGAGATTGTTATGAGACTACCTAGGTACCTAACCTACGTATATTTCGTGCACGAATTATATATTACATAGGGCGAATGTTAACACCCTTTAAAAATCTGAGCTCCTAGGCCGATTTCCCTTCAGCCCAATGGTTACAACGGGAGATAAGTCGTCTCGAGAGGCTAGTTAGAATACAATATGTGTTCGATGAGTAAACCTGCATAAGTATCACAGTGAACTTGCAACTCTAAGTTTGAAGCTGGCGATGTATTTCAAACCGGTGAACTTAGTTAAGCCGTTAGGACGGCGACTATGCTTAAAAGTATGATAGGCACAGATCGTACAAATCCCAAGTCCAGGGTTCTCATTCGCAAGCGACACGAATGCATGTTGGTAGACATAGCCCTCGATTCAACGCGAACTCATAATCTATGATACAGCCCTGCCTGGTTCGTCTATCGGAATGACTTGACCGTCTACGATGCTTCTCATTCAGGATAGTTGGTCGTCTTCTCCAAGCCTATAACCTCCATTCTAATGTCCACCAGACTTGGCGTTCGGGTTGCGGGGATCGTTTTTCCACTCGTCGGCTATTGAGAAATTGTCAATTATTTCTGCTCCTCTCCCCCTAGGGGCTATAATAAACACATACACTTCATCATGGCGTTTTGCGCCGAGTTAACACCGTAAGCGATGATTAGGCCTGTTTGTCTGTTAGGTATTTATTTGCGGATGCTAATTTTCGCATATCATTAATCATAGTTTATCATACCAGCGGCGAAGAAGGGGGCGAAAGGCCGGACTATCAAGATGTTAGTAGCTATCGAAAAATATGCAATTCGGATCCGGGCCGAGGAGTCAATTGACATACGGACTGGCGCCGGGAACTTCTTCAGGGGGGTAACACCGAGCCAAGACATCTTGAATACGTATTCGGGGGATTTGAATGGTAGACGGCGTCGAGATTAGAGATGATTGAAGTTGAGGTTGTAAAGCGAGTGGTTTTCTTCTGCCGCTAAGCCGGGACTTGACGATTAATTGTTGCCTTATCAAGTTGTGTTATGTAATCTTAATGCCTGAGGCATAAAGTTATTGAATCTTGTACCCTTCAAGTTGTCGGCCCACGGTCAATGGTTTTACCGATGGATCTAGTGACATCATTGCGTAGTGCTACACCTCTGGAGACCATCCCCATATTTATTAAGCAGCAGCATCAAAAGCTGGGGAAATCGCTCTGGAATGAACTTACAACCTTCAAAGCTTCCCCCCCAAATTCAAATGCGGGGGAGTAAAGTAACCAATTAATTGTAAACGCTGCTTCCTACCTGCCGCTTGCTACCCTCCACCATCGACCTTGCTTCTTCTCTCCGACCAGTTGTGCTTTCCCTTTCGATATTCAAACTGCTCCGCGGAACCTCCATAACTGCCTGTTACCTAGAGGACTAAATTCATCTGGACTTCCCCGCGAAAAAACACTATATCCGTGCAGGGGTCTTCGTACATAGATACACCATTCCCACACTCCCAGCTTGACCATATCACCAACCAATCCCGACATTAGCATTCCTCAGCACTTTCACTCATTTTCTTATCAACTTGCGTCAAATTCGACGCTGTTACCAAGCTTCTCATACCCTTCCTTCGTTCTCGAATCCCGCTCTAACCAAATCCCTTCACTCCAAACATCCCTCTTTGTTCTTTTTACACTCCCCATAGAAATATATCAAACTCAAGCAATTACCATGTTTTCTCGACGTCTCGCGCGAGCAGCAGCGGTGGGAGCTCCGCGTTCGCTTCGAGCGTTCAGCTCTACCGCTACTAGCCAGCGTACGCCGAC
This sequence comes from Daldinia concentrica, assembly GCA_902805455.1. Lineage (NCBI taxonomy): Eukaryota > Fungi > Ascomycota > Sordariomycetes > Xylariales > Hypoxylaceae > Daldinia > Daldinia concentrica. The sequence continues at coordinate 1,843,316 of CADCSW010000009.1, forward strand.
ACTGGCCGACATCACACCCGAGGGTGTCGACTCGTTCAACTCGAAGCAGAAGGAGTTCCGCGAGCAGTTGGTCAAAGCACATCAGGAGCGCGAAGCAAGTAGGTTCAATAAAAATTCTTCTTCTACTAATGATTCTTCGTCTGCTGCCCGCGAAACCTCCCAGGGCTTGGGCTCATTAAGCACCCATACAGGACAGCGAGCGGAGGTGTCAACTAAGGAGCCCGAGCGACCCGATAATCTTCTATCTAGGGTTATCTACGGAACAAAAGAGGGACGCGAGATGGACGCTCAACTCGAAGCTAGCTTCTCCGCGGTTCTGGCCCGTGGCAAGTATGTTCACTCGATCGTGTTCCACGAAGTGCAGCCGGACAAAGTGGATGAGTATGTCCAGTTGGTTGGCCAATGGTATCCGCGCATGGCGTCCTTGGAGAATAATAAGGTTCATCTCGTTGGAAGCTGGCGAACAGAGGTGGGCGATTGTGATACATTCGGTAAGATACGCCTTGAGCCTTAATTCAAAATTAGTTACAACATGCTAACGGCGTAAATGTTCAAGTCCACATCTGGGAATACCAGCGCTACCAAGGATACCACCAGTCCCTAAATTCAATATCCCGCCATCCCGACTTCGCCGAATTCGACAAAAAGCTGAAGACACTTATCAAGTCTAAGAATACGTCAATAATGCAGGAATTTTCGTTCTGGCCAACTACTGCACCACGCCAATTGGGCGGTCTGTTCGAGCTACGTTCGTACACTCTTCACCCCGGAAATCTGCTGGAGTGGGAAACCCATTGGCGAAGAGGCTTAAAGGCGCGAAGGCAGGTCATGGAAGGTGTAGGTGCATGGTTCGTACAGATCGGCGATCTGAACACGGTCCACCATCTTTGGCAATTTGCGAACCTCGAGGAGCGTAAAGTTCGACGAGAGGAGAGCTGGAAACAAGAAGGCTGGGCCGAGACGGTGCACAAGACCGTTCCTCTGATCCAATCAATGAAGTCGAGGATTCTTGTCCCATTACCATGGTCACCCGTCGCGTAACTATGCAGATGAGGGACGATTGCGTTAATATCAGCCAAATTTTGAACCGGACTAAGCATCTGATGGAGAATTGGAGTTTGGAGGCGATTGTTTCTTTATGTAGTCGATCCGCCATATTGGTGTGAGGGCACCTGCGAAAGTGATTGTACTTTTATTGCAGAGATCGGGATACTCATGATGAGAGCTCGGAGGAGCTGAAAATTACGCCCTAAAGACTATGGTCACTTTTCACTGATACCAATATGAAGTAATTCAAGTTTTCTTTTCGGAGGCAAAGTCATAGCTGAACTGGAACCCGAGAAACAATTTCAAGTTTTTATCACGATTTAAATTACTTGTAGTCTTAAATGAGGCCGCATTAGCTAGTGCTACTTTGGCTCATCTTTTGGGGGGTTTGTTTATACCGTGAGGCTTCAGCCCCTATTCCCATAACGCATATAGCTCAACCGTACTGGCCTATCAACAGGAGACAATTCCGCAACACCATATTCCTTCATGTCGTCTTATGCTTCCAAGTCTTGTTCCATAACGGCGGCCAAGTTACGCCGCGCCAACGCCAACGTATTACCTAAAGCGCTCAACTTCGCGGATAGAGAGAGCAGGCTAGGATCCGCACTCTCGACACGCACCTTCTCGCGCACATATACCTCGACTTCTTTCCTATTCCCTTCGGTACCTTCGCCACTATCGTCATTACCACTACGACTACCATGATGCTCGGGAGTGAACGCGCCACCATCAATTCGCGACTCATCGTCACATCGGTACGAGAACACGCGGTCGGCTTCGTCGTGCTCAATACGCCGCGTTGTACCAATAGCGAGAGCGAGTTTCGTTCCGAAATTGACGGGTGCGTCGGCGGGTTCTAGGGCGCGGAGATAAATTACTAGGCAGGCATCTTGAATCGTTACGTAAAGGGACAGATTACGACTAAGCGGGGGTGTGAAATGACCTAGTGATATCGAATTCGTCGTCCACGCCGTATCAAGAGAAACTTTCTGCTCCGGCGGGTGCTGGCGTCCGGGCCCCTCATGGCTTGCTGTAGAAGCACTTGTAGATGGGCGCGCAGGCGGTCGAGGCGGCCCTTTGACTAGCGCTGCTGCTTCCGCGATATGTAGCGCTAACAGCCGTAATTGGGAGGCAAGGTACGGCGCGGAAGGCGGGGGCGCAGTTTGGTTCTGGTGTTCTTCTAGGGCTAGGCATAGCTCAAGCGAGAGTGAGAGAAGCACGTCGAGACGGATCAGAGCGGGAACGCGGACGGGGCGCGAGGGGTCAAGGGATAGAGTCTGTGGTGGTAACGTGCGTAATCGGAGATGGACTAACCCACGCACCAGGCGCGTGCCCACACGTGTCGTGTGCCCTTTTACGGTCTCGTTGCGTGGCGTTGTTAGCGCGAGCGTGCTGCCGGCTGAGTCGGCGGGAGCTAGTAGTGCGCAGCAGTCTTCTAGGCCGCGCTTGATTTTCTCGAGGGTCGCGCGTAGGGAGGTTAGAAGCCAGGTTAGCTCGCGGGCCTGTTTGGGTTGCCGCCGTGGTGAGTATATAGCTATAAGAGATTGGTATGGGGGGACGAGGACGAAGTCGTCTTCGGCGAGGAGCATAATATATATATAAGATATGAACTTAAGGTTTGGGACTTAATTGGGGGGGTATGATTGGAAGCAAGAGAATGTATGGATGGGGGTGATGGGATCGTACCTGAGTGGCATCTTCCTGGATTTTAAGCTCGGCCGGCGAGATGGGAGGCCAGATCTCAACGGACATTGTGGACGCGGGACGGCATAGGCAACCGCATTTCAACGAGCCATCTAATTGTATCGCGACGTGTACGCTTTGGAGCTATGATGCTGGAATGTGGTGTATAAGCTGTAGCCTTGTTAGTGCGTGTAGGTGGGGAGCTTTCGACTGATGATGCTTAACTTTGAGCTAAAGATAGCGATATGGGTCTACCTTATCACATTCCTAGCTGCTGCAGACCCCACGTCATTTTTGTACTTTGGATAATTGAATATCAGATGCCAAAGTATCAATCTTACCCAGCTGCCTTTGGGTTATTAACGTCAGGTTATTGACGTGACGTTATTCGTAGATGTGACTACGGTATTTAAATTTTCTATATAAAAGTGACAAGATAGCCAATCTAATATTCACCTGCACTACCACGATAATGGTTACCGAACAGCCATATGAGACCGTTTCGCAGGTGCCTGAACGGTCCACCAAGCCAGCAAAGCTGCCGCCTATACCAAAAGGTTAGATCAAGAGCCTTTCGTTACGTCAATATCCTCCACATTATACTAGTTGCTAAAACCAAACTAGGGGCTACCGTCCGGAGACGTCCCATCCCCATGCGCACACCCTCCACACGCGCCTCCCGACGCATTTACATAACCCCCAAAACGCCCTTCCGCTCCGTAACAGCACGCGTACGCAAACAACTCGACAAGAATCTACGCGAAGCATCGGCCTCCAACAAAGCCTTCACCAATAAACTCGCCAGCAACAAGAACGCGTCTCTAGACGAGCGCATTCGTGCTATCCAGCGACAGTCTGCCTCGAAAAACGGCGGCAGTGGGATCGGGCTTGAGGACGCGGGTGAAGTCGTGGTACTAGGTACGGGGCGCGCTATACAGAAGGCCGTTGAGGTTGCGATGTTCTTCCAGAAACAGCAGGACTGCATTGTGCAGTTGAAGACTGGGAGCGTGGGCGCTGTGGACGATGTTGTGTTGGAGGGGGAGGAGGAGTGGGGAGGTGAGGGAGAGGAGAGGAGTAGGATGATGAGTTCCCTTGAGGTGTCTATTAAGTTGAGGTGATGATGGAACTTCTCGTGAAGAGGGATGATGATATTTGCCGGAATTGGGCCCTTGGGAGTGTGGCCTACTCGGTCAGCACCTTTCCTACAGAATCGTTTCATTCTCAATGTTATGGATGCGCCGGCGATAATTATTCGACGAGGTCGCTTCTAATTATTATGGATTGACGGTAAAGCCGATAGGACAACTTGTGGTATGGATCACCCATTGGCACAAGCGTGGCGGCGAAATCTTGAAGCCGGAAAAGCCCGTTAAAGTCCAAAGATATTCAATACGCCTAAGAGCAGAAACTCGGGTTACTGCAGTATTTCCCAAAAGATTTAGTAACCACGACTTAGTCGATAGTGCGTTGACGGATTTGTACTATTATAATGCGGCTTGGATACAACGAACCTCGTGGATTACAAGGCATAAGGGGCAGCAGGTAAGACTCAGAAGTAGTGAGGGAAATATATATTACGCCGCCTCAGCTTGCATTACATCCGGAATGCATACTCGGCTCCTGTTCCAGTTATAGGAACGAGATGTTTAAGGCGAGGAAATGCGACAAGGTGGTCAGTAATACGGTCACTTCATCGCTATCATTTATCGTCAAAGCAGTATCATGGACTTAGGACTTATTAGCAAGGACAGCAGAATAAGATAATAATATTAAAGCTATCGTTACAAGTACTAGAAAGACGAGAGACGAGGTTGATAAGATCTGTTCAAGAAATCGACTTAGCCGACAAATATCATATATATCCATTCTATAGCTTTCTCCTGTATTTATTTATGTTTCAACCTGCAGAGATTCCCACACAGATATTTCACCTTGAAACGCATAGGGAAGGGACGTCGAGGTTGTCCAGCTATAATAGGAGACAACGGCCGCTTATTAGCACCTAATATTCCAGGGGTGCATAGGGATGAAAGTTGAAGAAATTGTATCAATTTTGGATACACGAGGTACTTGATTTAAAGTAAATTATAACGGTTTTATCATTAGGTAGGTTGAGGATGTTGTTACGCGTAATTCCCGTCCGTAATTTTCGCGATCGAGATCTCGATCCTACGATCGGAGACGGTCCGGCCGCTGAGGGGCACAACGGCGGCAATGTCGTGATCGTAATTAGGATTAAACCAAAGACACTAACTTCAATGAAACTAATTTATACCAAAACCCCCTTTTCTATACGAGGTAATTTTATAATTATCCAAATATACCAACAATCGTAATGACATCTTCCCAGCCCTCTCGCTCTTACATCATCGTCGGGGCCGGCGTCTTCGGAACCTCGACCGCACTACGTCTCGCCACCAAATTCCCAGACTCATCCATAACGCTCATCGACCGCGACGCGCACACAGCGCAGCGCCGCGTCGCCGCATCCTGGGATTGGAATAAGGTCGTGCGAGCCGACTACCGGGACCCGGTCTACTGCCGGCTCGCGCTCGAAGCGCAGGACGTCTGGCGCGCGAGCCCGCTATGGCGCCCGTTCTACCGCGAGACGGGTATCTACTGGATTAGTCGCACAGGGTTCGCGCGTCAGGCCCTGGATAACTATGCGCGGCTGGGACGGGCTACGGATGGTATGCGCGTTGTGCCGGTGGAGGAGGCGAAGAGGTTATATGGGCGGATTTTTGATGGGGCGGATTATACGGGGGTGGAGAATGTGCTGGTTAACGAGACGAGTGGGTGGGCGGATGCTAAGGGGGCGCTGCGGGCCGGAGCGGAGGAAGCGGTTGAAAGGGGTGTTAGGTTTGTTGCAGCCGAGATTGAGGAGTTGGTGTTTGGGGAGGATGGAGAGTGTGTTGGGGTTTTGACTAAGGACGGAGAGAGATACGTTGCTACACATACGATATTGTCGACTGGTGCTTTTACACCGAAGTTACTGGATATGGTAGCTGAGAAGACCGGGCGAGATGAGTTCCTTGTTGGGGACAGGATGATCGCGGCGGGAGTAACGACCGGGCTGGCGCAGCTTGATAATAGTACCGCGGAGGAGTTCTTGGGAATGCCAGTTGGTATTCAGGAGAATGACCCTGAGAGAGGTAAGGGTTAAACTATTATTATTATTATTATTGACGACGCTAATCAGTAATATAGGTGCAAGTAATGGCGCCTTGCCACTGACTGAAGATAAAAAGCTGAAGTGGTGGGGTCAGTGCATATTCAAGAATACACAGACGATGCCTTCTGGCCGTCAAATTTCTGCGCCGCCGGCCTCTACGGACTACTTGCAGTGGACGGTTCCGGATACTCTTGTGCAAGACGTCGAATTTGCCAGCAAAGCCACATTCGGGAAGCGCGGAGAGGCGTGGAAGATTTCGGAACATCGCATATGCTGGTATGCGATTTCTATAGCTTATTCTTTCTCTCCCCTATTATGTATCTATGTACAAAATAACTGCCTAGGTAACGTTTGTAAACTAACCCCTATATTATAGGGATGCAGTCACGCCTAGCGAAGATTTTATTATATCGCCTCATCCAGCTTCTAGGGGACTATACGTTGCGACCTGTGGCTCGTTTCATGGATGGAAGTTCTTCCCCATCATCGGCGAGTATGTTACGAGGATGTTAGACGGGTCCCTAGAATCGGAGCTGCAGCGGCGATGGGCGTGGAATCGTGAGCGCCCGGATCCAATGGGGAATAAAGTCTGGCCTGTAAAAGAGTTGAGGGATCTATAATATTATCGAGATGCCTTAGGCCACGATTTATATGATATATGATATATCAATTAGTTGAGTCGCACAATGTGGCATATTTCCTTATAGATCATGTAGCTGAGCATTGACCTAGGCACTTATTTACCCCCTACGTTAGGCCGATGCGCGTATAATGTAGGTAAACATAGTGTAGATATCCTAGATCTTAATCTCGATCAAGTCGCCACCACCCTAAGAATTACATCTAACGACTCAATATTACTATAATAAATAACTTCGAAATTACTAGCATTTCGTAGTACCTACCAGATGGAAATCTATCTAGCTCGAATCTCTCAGCATGATGACGGTGCACTTTACGTGGAGCGGAAGCAAATGCGGATTAACGCGGAGGAGTGACGGATCGCCTATCAATATTGTAGACCAAATTATGGCCATTCCGACCATTTATAAACATAGCATTATCATCGTTGTACTTATCGAGTCGCCCATATGTCACGAATGGGCTAGCAGTGTTGTCAACGTTGGACACGAATACGTTAATGATACCGCTGACTTCGATAAGAAGGAGGCGCTTCACGCAAAGGTGTGTCCTAATCTCGTGCCGATGGACCCGTGGTTCAACCATTTTTGGACCCGACAAGAGTGATTCTACGCCACAAAGCTTAGGATGGTTATTCTGAACGAGGTAGAATGCTGTCGTTCGCTGATATACAGTAGGCATGAGCCCTGTTAGATTTTGGAACAGCATGTCAAGAATAAAAAAGAAGCAGTGAAAAATTTCATCGTTTATAAGATGGTATATCACGCGGAATTAATGGTAGCGGGGATTCTAAGATACGGATGTCCTTCTATATGGATTTGTTATACAAGAACCATATAGACGTCTCCCAGTACGGAGGTTACACTGATCCTCTTCCTAGCTACGTGCCGATTATGGAGGCTTGGAGAAGCGGCCGTATAATAACGAAGACCCAAGACTGTCCTTGCCGTTTTTCCGGATGTCGAAGGATACTGTATGCCGCTGGGAGCTCAGAACTTATCTTTCAGCGACCTCTTGATGAACGCGTACGAGCAGGTCGAGGAGTATAGCCAGGATCGCGGCTCGTGTTTCCTGCTCAAGATACCCCGAAGCATGATTACCGCCGTAGCGTCCGATTCGAATAGACTATAGATATTGGAGAGTCCTGAGAGTATCACAGAAGCTTACGATCCAATCCTTAGCGTTAGAAGAGGAGATTATAGCGCGAGGGGGGACGAAGACACTGCGGAATCCACTCCTCGTATAGAACCACGTAAGAAGCCTCTTAAGAGTACAGTTCATTATAGGCAGCCTGAGAAATAGGATCAAGAAGGCCTGCAGGACTTTTTTCCTTTGGTTTCTATAGGTACATAGAGGTAATGAAATATCGTAATAAGAGGTTTTGCCATTGTCACTTGGGCGAATAATTCCCATCGAAACTTATCTATTGACTATATTACTAGTTAACATAAAGTCAAAAGGTGAAATATCGGGAGACTATTGCTATTAGCAGTTGCCGTATTCTGTAGTAAATATTCATGCTAGCAACCGCTAGCGTAGCCCAACCTGGTACATTACATCTCGTAACCCTACTAAGGAACACTCCGGGGCCCTTATACACACTCCAGATATAAAGCTCCCTCGCATAGGCATGATTGTATTGTAGGGGATGGTCGTATTAGAACCTGCACTATCGCTCTGGGACGTAAGTTCATAGAGACATAGAGACGAGTACTCGACTTTTTGAACCCTGATCTTTAGTCAGGGTCATCGTATTGGAGGAATATAAGGATGGAAGGTTCTTAAGAGCCGCGAAATACTCTCCATTTACGTTTAATCGGCTGTAATTTTGCGTTTATTTTTGGGAAGGGCGCACATTTGTTATTTAAAACGATAATGAGATTCCCGGCTATGAAATGGTATATTCCCCTTTAAATATGAAATGATGATAGCGCACTAGCCATTACTAATATCATATGTCACGCCTAATTAACAGTTGAATACTTAGATCTCTGGCACCTCATATGACTGATTGCGTTTCCACATAATTATATAGTAAATAGTAAACAGCAAACAGCAAACCCGTTTAAGAGCTTAATAAACTAATTGCTGAAGTAGTAAGTTAAAAGGTGGAGTGGTGGTCTCAAAGCGCAAAAAGGAGTAATAACAGGGGCCCGGATGGCCGTACACCTCTGAGGCAAACTTATCCTAATACCAGCAAGCCTAGACGCGACGGTTACGATGTGGTTCGGGAGGTTCTCGACCTCGCACGAATAGGGCCTGACTCTACTAAAGAAATTATTTTGGGTCTACTACATTTAAAGGAGCTAATTAACAAGGCCAATGAAGGTGGCCGAACTGTGTTGTTGCGGGCTGCGGAGTAAGGGGATATGGAATAAGTCTTATGGCTCGTTAGCCATGGTGCTGGTGCGGATTTGAAGGCCAGGAGGCGAAGAACAACGTACCAACTAGCTAAGCATTGGGTTCATGACGATGTTGTAGTCCTGATTTAGATTAATACCCTTGAGCAGCACTAGGAAAGCGCAAGTCAAAAAAGTGAACCTTGATAACTTCATAATTACTAGGACTATTCATACGACGATATTCATGAAGTGCAATGTCTTCATGTTGATTTCGGAGAATTATCTCTAATACTCAAGTCTCACAACTCCTTATAGGGCCGCTTATACCAGGCCGTTTGGTGTCTGGATTGCAATAGACTTATGCAAACGCAGATGTGGACCAGACCAGGTTCCCCGCAAGCGGCACCTCGTGTTTGAAAAAAAGGTGTCGGAGAAACAGACTCCACGGGGAATTGAACCCGCCATAGTATCATCGGCCGTTGTAGACCGGGGAAGTTATCTTGGCGGTTACCATGGCGTACAAAAGGCACAGCGGCGCTCAGAAACTTCGACGAATGAAGTTGATATGGGAGAGCAATCTGACAGCTCAAGTCAGGAGCGTTCATAACTAGGCCAGGGAAGAATCTACACAAGATGAAGACCATTACTGCTTCGGTGATCCTGTTAGGGGCCTCCGTGGAGGCTACCCTCTACAAGGCAAAGACGCCGCCGATGGGATGGAATAGTTATAATTATTATAACTGCTACCCTAGTGAGGACATCATGAAGACCAATTCTCAGGGGCTGGTAGACCTGGGGTTGGCTGACCTGGGTTATACATATGTTACGACGGACTGTGGATGGATGTCGAGGGACAGAGACTCGGAAGGTCGGCTACAGTGGAATACCACTCTATTCCCATCCGGAGGCAAGGCTCTAGGAGATTATATCCACGGCCTGGGCTTGAAATTCGGACTTTACTCAGGCGCAGGTTATTATCAATGCGGCTCGACGGATCTGCCAGCTTCTCTCGGTACGGGCTTCATGTGTATATTTACTGTTTGAGTAGAATTCTAACTGGCCACAGGATTTGAAGAGATAGATGCGCAGTCGTTTGCCGAGTGGGAAGGAGACTCCTTAAAGTGAGTCTGAAATCCATCGGTAAAGGAGAAGTTCATAATGGCTGAGTCTTTATAGATATGATAACTGTTATTCATCCTCGAAGGACAAAATGGCGGATTATGTGTCACCGGCATCCACGTCGCCTGATCGTCACAAGAAGATGGCCGCACTTTTAAATAACGTAGATCGAGACATCGCCTACTTCATTTGCCAGTGGGGTATCGGCGAGGATCTAGGTGAGTGGGCGCCGCCAATCGGCAATGTCTATAGGGTTAGCAACGACATCTATAACTCGTGGAGAAGCGTATGGAGGATTACAAACCAAGCCGTGCCATTTTATAAATCTACTTCAGTGGGTGCTTATCCCGATATGGATATGCTCATGTAAGTGTACGTCTATTGAATTCCGTGGGCTCACTAACATGTATAGTGTTGGCCTTAACGCTCTGTCCCTCCAAGAGGAGAAGTTTCATTTCAGCATGTGGGCAATCAATAAGTCTCCTCTTAACATCGGGGTGCCAATGGACCCAAAGCTCGCGCCAGCCGCCTCTCTTGATGTGCTTCGCAATGGAGAAGTTATAGCTATCAACCAGGATTCGCTAGGCAAACAGGCGAGGCTTATCCGTCGGTACACTGAAGAAGAATGGGACATTTGGGCTGGCGAACTCTCGGGATCAAGAATGGTTCTTGGCATTGCAAACTGGAATAATGCTTCTCAGACAGTAGAATTCGACCTTTCGACGGTGAACGTCTCGGTGGCCCACGCTCGCGATGTCTGGGCGGTGGAAGACATTGGTACGATATCAGGGTCCCAGAAACTCGAGCTCACGGCCCATGAGATGAGGTTACTGGTCTTGAGCAACGTAGTTGCGTCGACCGCCCCACCTGCGTCAAAAGGCTACTACTCAGTAGAAAATGCCACGCTTTCGGGTGGCGCGACGAAAGTTACTTGCGAGGCAACTGAATGCGCGCCTACGGGTAATAAAATCAGTATCGCTACCCGAGGAGCGGGCACAACCTTTAACTCAGTAACTGTGGCCTTTGAGGGAAAGAAGCTAGTCGGTGTCGATTTTATTAACTACGAGCTCGCCCTAGACAGTGCCTGGGACTGGGGTTCCAATACCCGAAACATGACGGTTGCGGTCAACGACGGGGTGCCGAAGAGATGGGCGTTTCCCATATCAGGAGGAGACTGGTTTGAGTCTGATAGGTTGCTTATTGAGGTTGATGGATTCGTAGAGGGTGAGAACCAAGTTATCTTTGCTACGAGTGGAAACTCGCCAGCCCCGGACCTTATTGGGTTTGAAGTGTTTGAATGAACGAGCTAAAAAGTTGGTTGTATGGCATCATGGAATAATTAATGTCCTTGTATTATGCGTATAAAGTACGACTACTCGTTGTCGGCATTTCAACGAAGTTATAACTTCTATTGGATCGTTTGCAATTGACGGACTTCATAGGTTAGAAGCTTAACATTCAACTCCTTTTTTCTGTGGTGTCAATTGTCCAATACAGAGAACTTCAAATATTTATAAGATTAAGGATAAGACAAATCAGTTGAACAAATCATAGTGTATTAGGTACCTAACCTACCTATGTAATGGAACATCGATAATCATACAGTATTGTCCGTGTTAGCAAGAAAATATGAGATTTTGAGGATGTACGTAAATGGGCAGTTCACAACTTCGGGCGCCACATTATAAGCTACAAGTGTAGGTCACTGATTACCGATTAGCAACCCCTCATTGGTCACCGCCACACAGCTAGCTACATAGAGCATCCCGGTAACCCGGACTTTTACCTTTCTATGTAGGTATGTAACTTTTGCTTCATGTACCTTACCTTAGCAGCATTTTCTTTATATCCGAACTAGCGACCTGCGACATTCTGTCAAGTTCTACCTTTTTTTTTTTTAACCGTTCGCCGATCTATCTGACAACTTTTTTCATCTTCCGCATCGACATTCTTTGCTACGTACACACAAACGGACACACGCTCATTCGCGCGCTACTCGTTTTTACTTCTTGACTTTACTTCTCGACACACAAATCAAGATGGCTCGCAACCGTTCCGCCGCTCGACCCTCTCGACCCGCTCCGGCTCGTCCTACCGTCCCCAGCAGAGCACCTGCTCCTTCTTCCCAACAGACGCGACCAGCAGCGACTTACGCCCCGGCGCAATCTGCGCACCCGCATCCTCCTGCGCAGGCTGCTCCCCAGGGCTCACAAGGGCCCGGTCTGTTCGGCCAGATGGCCAGCACCGCTGCGTATGTACCATCCTAACCTACTTTCTATAAAAAAGAATTCTATATAAACTATAACTAACACAAACAACACAGCGGTGTCGCAGTAGGTTCCTCTATCGGTCACGCGATCGGCGGGCTCTTCGGCGGTGGCGGCTCCGCACCCGCCGAGGCCTCTCCCCAAGCCGCCAGCGCAGAGCAGCAGCAGAGCCAGTGGGGCAACAACTGCCAGGGCGCCACGCAGTCTTTCACCAAGTGCATGGACGAGCAAGGCGGAAATATGCAAATCTGCGGCTGGTACCTTGAGCAGCTAAAGGCCTGCCAGGCTGCTGCTAGCCAGTACTAAGATATCTATCTGTACTAGCATGGGGTAGGAAGAGGAAGGGAAAGAGGTAGGAGAAGGCAGTGAGGATGGCTAGGAAAAGGGGTAATGAGAGCTCTCCCATCTCTGCGCTTTTGGGCCGAAGGAATCGTCTTTAACCAACGTATAGTTATGTGTGCGGAGTGTAGTTGCGTTCGCTTGCAGAGCCCCCGAGGGAGTGCTTCTGTGTATATAAACGTGAGACGATTCATAAAGCGATAAACTTCACTCTACGTTGTTCGAGATGTGCATTCCGTCTAGTATTGCGTGAATTTAAGAACACTGATACGTTTGCTATTAAATAATATTTTGGATTTGTGCTTGATTTAACATGGCACACCTGTTTATTGCGTATGGTGGACTATAACAACTTATAGCTAGGTACTTCATAATTACCTGAACGAGTAACTTGAGATTCTAGATATTTCTACTATAGAGGCGAGGCGTTACATTTAAATAAAAATCTAACATCTCTAATTCGTTATACAAGTGATATGCGTAATTGTACACTATATACAATACCAACTCAAACCCGTGTCTGTCTATCTATACTCGGGCCGTACTGCGATCTGCAGTTTCTAATAATCATCATATTCCGGTACAAGGTTGAACGGAATTTCGTGCATCTTACGTCTGCTTTCTACCCTCGCTTTAAGCATGGATATAGCTAGGCTGTTATTCCTATGGTCGACTCCGACCTCTTGGGCACGTCTGACAAAATAGCCGTTGAGAAACTGGGCGGGCGGTTCTTTTCCCATTCGGACCTCCGGTATCCATCGGCTATACTGAGTGCCTTGCCTCTCTAGCCTGACCCTGAGCTTTGTCGCAAATTGCCTTTCGTGTAGGAACCTGAGCTTCTTGCGATGACCTTGTAATTCGGGAAGAGACGAGATGATGTGTATCGTCTCCGCTAACATATTTTCCCATAGCCTCATCGCATTCTTATTGCACCTTATAAGGTTGAAGCTGCAATCTAAAATTGCTGAAAGGGTATCGGCTAGGGATTCAAATATCATGTCGGGTAGCTTCTGTAGCAGCAATTGTGTCCATGATACGTCAACTGTGTTGAGGTCACCAGCCGCTGAAAGGAGATCGATCATGTGCCGAGTATGTTGATTCCCAAGCAATCGAGACGTTACCCTGTCTATATCCTCATCTTCATCATCCCTAGGAACCGCGTGGAGATATAGTTTCCCAGGTATGTGTCGTATCGAGTATTTATAGTACGAATGTCTCGCAAGTTTATGACTGCTGTGACAGATCACGTAATTTGGCCGCAGAGCGGGAACGTCAAACACCTCCTCGTTTAACATTTCCATCAATCCAAGCCCTGGTTCGAGCAAGCAGACTGTTGTTCGACGGTCGATGCGTTTACGTAAGGCATACATGGTAGGGGAGGCAGCCCTGGCGGCGGTGCTAAGAATAATATTGTCCAAGATAGGCTGGTACACTAGCGACTTATACCGACGACTGACATAATCTGGGCAGAGTATTTCCCGGGAAGATATGGGATGGCCTTGGCTATCATGGATAGTAACAGCCCTACCTTCCTGTCCCCATGCTTTCATCGATATCGGGTTGTGAGTGAGCATCTGAACCGGAGGTAGTTTAGGATTAGCGGCAAGAGCGTGGGCAACGAATCTTGCGTGTGGATCGAAACCGATGACGTGAATCTTATTCGAGAGTCTGATCGTGGGTACTGGCCTTAGCATATTAGAGCCGGTTTCCGTTTCGACTCCTACCTGTGCTGCTATCGCCGCCGAGGCTCCAGCGGAATCGGAATTCTCTTTAGTAGACGGATGAGAAGGTGTACCAATCTTGGAGGTTGGTGGCGATGTATAGAAAGGATAGCTTGGGGAGACGCCCTCCATCGACCCGCCTTTCTGGGGTGAAGTCGGGGGGTAATATATAGGAGGATCGAGGCGGAAACCGTCATTCCGGCGTTGTAGGTCCGGCGTCACGACAGCAACAGCGGACAAGTACTTGGTGGCCCCCCGGCCCACAAAGAGGCTATCGCAACTCCATGTTGTAGCTCTGCTAGGTATCCGCGCTGAAGCCCGCGAAAGCGGCTGGCGAAAGATGTGAGAATACAGGGTGGGAGTTTATCGTGGGTTAACCGGCTGTTCTCATGTCGTTGGAATGGCCGAGGGCTGAATCGCGATCCTTTGCTAAAGCCAAGCCCTGGACATTGGGGGAAATTGAAGAAGATAAAATAAGAAAGTAGAAGAAGGAAATACCGGTCGAAATAATATATAAAAATTCGACGTGGTGGTACCCAGCGGAGTGCGTTCAGAGTGAGGTAGGTTTATACATGTGTATCGTCTCTCAGCGGCTTTTCATGACGGTGATATTAATTTTTTTTTTCTTGAGCGGCCCCGATTCGGGACCCACGATCGCGCTAAGCCGGTGCGAAATAAAATGGTTATCATTGGCGGAAGCAATTGGAAGCCCATATTTACAAGTTACCTATGTACCTACCTAGGTAGGTAGGTACGTACCAGGGGGATGTCCATATTTGAGTCCATACCTAGGTACCTAGGTACCTAGGTGTACAACGATGTAGGTACCCAGTCAGAAAGCAGTCAAAAAAAGTGGCGCATCCTACCAAGTATACTGGAAACACCCTAACTTCTAACGACAGTAATTTGATAGTTTTGAGACTAGGTAAATAATAAAATATACTATTCGAAAGCCTCGAGCATGGCCTATTTAGCTGTTTATTTTATCTGAAATAAGGTTAGCGTATGGTTGTTTGGATGGAGGTGGTTTTTGTTCAACATTTAATACTTTACATTTACATTCTCACTCATATCTATTCAACGAAAAGAGCAAAAATAAAATATAGAAGAACCATCTAGCTAATATTTAAGAGCTTAATTCTATTACAGAAATCTTTCTAACTTTTTGTGGCTATTTTTGGATGTAGAATAACTTTTCAAAGTATGTTGCTTTTGTATGTGTTGGTAGTGGGTGCGCCAGCTTTTTTGACGCCTTTCTGCCAGTGGACACGGCCCCAGGGCACGGCAATCTTTAAAGTAGAATTCGCTTTATTCTTTCTCCGGTTTTCATATTCTGCCTCTAATCACCGCCATAATTATTCAATTGTATTGAATACCTACAATTGCGACCTGCGCTAATGCAATAGTCAACCTTAGATAAATCGGCGCTTTCTTCGAACGTCGGTCGCGAGTATTCTATATCAGATTCTTGCATAATGGATCCGCCAAATATTTCACCCCAGTTAGATCGGCTCGACGATGAACTCGATAACCTCGAGGAAGCCCTACAGCCCATCCTTGGTAACATCTCGGACGTTGCTAACAAGCTGCCCCTGCTCGACAAGGCCAAGCTGTACGTGCTTGCAACCTATTCTATAGAGTCAATGCTCTTTTGTAAGTACAAGCCTTTTAAATCTTGCAAATTTATATTAACATAGCGGCAAGCTTCCCTTCGACTTAATAGCGTCGAGGCGAAAGAACATCCCGTCTTTAAGGAACTCGCCCGCGTACGGCAATACTTTGACAAGATCAGAAACATCGAGACTCCCCCAGGGAAACCCGAGCAGACCCTGAACAAGGAAGCCGCCATTCGATTCATCAGGGCCGACTTGGCCGAGAACAATAATAAGGTTGTCAATACCAAGTTAAGCGAGATGATCGCCAAGGAACGCGCCAAAGCTGCCCTAAAGGCTGCTCAAGCAGGTAGCAAGCGAAAGGCCGAAGTATCTATCCCACCAGTAGAGCCCAATGTTGAATCGAATTCCGAGGAGGTTGACTCGGAAGTGTCGCGGAAGAAAAAGAACAAAGATAAAAAGGAAGAAAAGAAGCATAAAGACAAGAAAAATAAGAAATCTTCCAAGTGAGATATGGAGTTTACGGACGTCGCGATTAAAAACGAAACTTACAGCGCCACCATCCACCATAACTTTTGTTTCCACTAATCGAAGCCAAGGGTGCGTATTAGGAGGACCGAAGAAATGTTTTATAATCTCTGATGTGTTGTGCCGAGAGATGCTAAGTTGGAGAACTAATTTACGGCCCTAGCAAGGCGAGTGAAGGAGAGCGAAGAGCACTCGAACCAAGTGAGCTCAGCAGACTAGCAGATTGCCAATGCCCCTACAAACACCAGGTCATGAAGCCACGATACTAAGGGAAGTCGAGCCGTTAACATAGATAAATCATCATTCAGTAGCGCCGGACTCATCCGACCAGTTGACGGCTAGGTAGGTGACGTTATTGCTGCACACTACCTCTCCCAAAACCGGCGCAAGGCTTGATACCGGCTTAGCTACCATTGTAGTCATACATATACCAACCCAATAAAAGGCAAATAAACTTGATACCCCTGTAGGAATCCGTACCCGCAAACTTGTAACACTCTGGACATACTACGCAAAATTGTCCTAACACCGACGGGAAGTTGGATCCTCATACTGGTAATCCGGCCTCGGAAGATATGGGGCTCGATAGCGGAGCCGATCTAGCGTACCGAACTACTATCGCTACCTAGGCGTTGTACTCTAGAATTGCGGCGTCGGGGAGCAATTTGAGTCCCGTCCGAGAAACCCTTGACAAAACATATTCGGGAACGTCATGGCGGAATTATATTTTTCAAGGCTCAATCCGACTCCTAGTTAGGACCGGGGTTCAATAAAGTATCCGGGCCGAATAACAGATATCCGGATTTAACAACAAAAAGTCCAGTATGCCGTAACTAAGAATGCTCTGTTTTGCGGCAGAGCATATATAAAAGTCAGTCACCATATAATATATGTAAGAGATAGTTAGACTAATACGATTGTAATAGCTGTACCCTTCCTTTTTAGTAGCACAAGGGAGCCCCTTTATCAATCTTATATCAACCACTATAACTCGGTATATATCGACAGTTTACATTATGAGCTCAGGAAAAGCAGCGCCCACTCGTATTAGCGGCAAGGCCATAGGCCCTGTAGGATTCGGCATGTTAGGTAAATAGCCTCTTTATATACCACACGCGCATTAGCAAGCCTGTATGTAAAAATACCAAGTTAACGCCTTATACACTAGGTTTAACGAAGCCGTGGGCCCCTGTCGAGTATCCCATTGCTGTGAAAGTCTTGAAGACGGCATTAGAGCAAGGCGCAAACCTTTGGAATGGTGTAAGTGAAACCCCGCTTTACAAATCTCTGAGAGCAAGGCTAATTCGAACGTAGGGCATACACTATGGAACTCCCGAGGCAAATTCTCTACATCTAATCAAGTACTACTTCGAACAGTATCCCGAAGATGCTAGCAAGGTCGTTCTTAGCATTAAAGGTGCATTTGGGATGAAGACTGGGCCGGACAGTAGCCCGGAAGGTATCCGCGCTTCTGTCGAGGAGGCTCTTAAAGTGTTAGGTGATACCAAGACCATCGATGTCTTTGAATGCGCGCGAGTAGACCCTAAGGTCCCGGTTGAGACCTCGATCAAGGCATTGGCTGAACTTGTAAAGGAGGGTAAGATTGGTGGTATCGGCTTGAGCGAGGTTAGCGCAAATACGATCCGCAAAGCTTACGCGGTGCATCCTATCTCGGCTGTCGAGATCGAGTTCAGCCTATTCACGCCCGATCCCCTTCATAACGGCGTTGCGGATACTTGCCACGAACGTATGTACCCTATTATGAAGTATGAAGATAAAATTCATCTACTAACGGAGATAGTCGGCATCCCCATCGTAGCATATAGTCCCATCAGCCGCGGATGGCTAACCGGCGAGATTCGCAAGCTAGACGACCTCCCGCAGAACGACTTCCGCCGCATGCTCCCACGTTTCCAGCCAGAGGTCTTCGGTCAGAACTTCAAGCTCGTCGAGGCAGTGGAGCAAATTGCTAAGCGCAAGGGTGTTACGACGGCACAGATAGCTATCGGGTGGGTGATTCGCCAGGGCGCCATACCTATTCCAGGCTCTGTTCGGGTCGAGCGCGTTATTGAAAATACGAAGGCTGCCGAGTTGACGGATGAGGAGTTGGCTGATATTCAGAGGATTCTTGACACATTGCCTATCAGTGGGGAGCGCTACGGGGGCGCGCAAGAGAAGTTTCTTAACGCATAGTCGGTAGGCGCGTCTACCCGCTTGGCGGATGATGAATTTGCTCTATATTTCTAACAAAGTAGGAGCTGTAATCACGTGGGCTAATAGCCGTAAATAAACTAAAATTAAGAATCTGCAAATTTATCGACATAATAACGATGAAAGTGCGACTCCGATGGGGGAGAAAAACAAGCTGTGGACGGTCGGGGACCGGAAAGGGGTAATTCGCTCGTGGGTGCATTATTATATATTGTTGTTATGAGTGTAATAAATTGAATTCCTCTGTTAAATTTGAGAGCTCTTATATCAACAACCTGATTCTACGATATGTAAATCGAGAGGAAGATTGTCCTAACCTCTTTAAGCCACTTAGGCAGATGAATATAGCTGTGAGATGCCCGATGTGATAAACGCTGAATACCTAAATGCTTTACTCGTAGCCACCTGACATATGCTTTCGCCTTATAACTCGATAAGAGCCAGACTATAATAAATAAGATCTTAATATATCAAATCCGGAGTGTCCAATACCTAAATACCATAGCGCCAAGAGAAAATTAGACTTTAAACCTTGACGGAGAATAGAGAAAGGGGAAAGAGAAAAAAATATGGGCAGCCGAGCCGGGCTTCGGCTACGGGAGCGGGAAACCTCTCGCCATTATATCGTTATCATGCCTTCACGGCTTGTCTATTGTTGCCGGTATGTGACAAAGGTTCCATCTGTATATGGTAATCCGTTACTGATTCACGCCTAGCTGGAGGGCGTCTTATGATCATATTGAAATTAAACTCCGATGTGATCTCTGAGTTGAAAAGACCCTGTCCTGATTGCCGGGTACGAGACAAGGGCTTCTTTGTTATTCCATTATCACTGGAAATACTCGATGATAAGATGTCTACATTCGAGGAACTACTAGGCGATTTAACCTGATCAGGACTGTTCCTGTTAGATGTTTTCGAACCAGCGTCTCGGGTTACTGGATGTATATCTTGCGGTGATGTTCGTTGAGCTGGTGTCTGTCCATTTGGCCGATACGATCTAGGGGTTGGAGTGATATTTGCTACACGTACATCTCCCTCGGTTTTTTTCCTCCTGGTAAAGAAACTCAGGATGCTACTAGTGCCGGGAATCCTAGACGCTCTACTATCGCGGCTATGGCGGGGATCTGCGTGAATATCAGGTGACGGGGGTGGTAATTGGGGATATGGGAGATTGCCACGTCCGTCATCCCCACGACCACGGTCATCATATGCACGGCGAGAAATTTCTTCTTCAGCGTGAGCTCTATCCCGTACAGTACCCTTCGACAGCCGCCTAATTTTATCATCGACCCTAGCGCGACGTTGTAGCTCAGCGTGTACTGCATCATCCGCACGTGGGGGCGATGAGTATTTCTTCGCCTTCTTAGGTGCGAAGATGACGAGGTTCATCCCAGCAAACTCGGTATTGGATTCAACGTAGATGAAATCCTCCTCGTGTTTCAAAAATGCGTCTGTCTCTTCGAGCACGTCTTGTCCGATGATGACATCGTAGACACAATCGCGGGAGACATGGAACTCAACTTCAACGCTAGACCCATCCGACTGCAAGTTTGAAGCAAATCCCCATCTCGTCCGGATAGAGCCCTCTGTTTTTCCAAGGCTTCCATCCGCGAACTGAAGTAGTCGTTCGTTGTCCCAGTTGACCAAGTCCTCCAGGCCTTTTTCCTTGACAAATCCCCAGGACAGGAGGTTCGGTTCTGACCCAGAATCTGGTAGTGCTAAGACATTAGAAGTCCGAATATTCCCGCGTACTCTTTGGCTCATCTGTCCCAGAATGTTCACGCGCAAGACAGACAATGCATCGGCCGGCCTCGGGATGCGAGACAACCGGTCCTTGTGGTGAGACATAGTCTTAGTATTCACCAAAAAGGTATTTCCGAGAACCAGATCGTACATGAAGTCTTCAAGGACATGGAAAGTGACTCTGAATGTTCGGGAAGTCTCGGTCTCGAACTGCCAGTTCGCTTGGGCGGCTCTTAACTTAGCCACGTTCACCCTATCATCGTATTTCGCCCTCTCCGTCTCGTTACTGAGCAACTCATAAGCATCTTGAATAAGCTTGAATTCCTTTGCTTTTTCTTTCTTCAATTCCGGGTCTTGCACCTTGTCAGGATGGCATTTAAAGACTAGTTTGCGATGAGCCGATCGAATTTCGGACAGATGTGCATCGCGCGAGACACCCAGCGCTTTATAGGGATCCGGCGGGAGATTTGGAAATTCTCGATCTGCCATCGTCAAGATCTTAATTGGCGACTCAGTAGTCTCGGATGAAGGGTACTTATACAACGACGGGTATGTATTCGCGAAGTAATAAGCAGTTTTGAAGCCTGGCACCCGGCCGCCACATCCAATGCATTGCCCCCAAACACTGCCATCATCGTCATCCAATTAGCCAATTAGGCACCGTAATACATCAGCAAGCCGACGTATCCATGTCCATACGCGCTATTGCTGATTGGTAGTTCTCAACTGCCAAGGCCTAGGCTTAACTGAAAGTCAAGAGCATCGTCTAAAACAATTCTGCCCTATTAACTCTTTCATGTTAAAGCGCTGGTCGCATCCCCGCCATCCAATAAAGCATTGCTCCAGCTAGATACACTCGATTCATTAACTAGTCATCCGTAAAAGAAAGGGTTCTAGATTTACGAATATCCCGATTCTGATGGTGACATATGCAGATGTCGAATCCGGGTTTCTCCGGATATGCTACATTTTCGGACTTCATTGCTACAGATCCTGAACTATCAATATACAGGACTTTCTTAGCACTGAATTCACGCAACTTGCTTTACCAACAATCTAAGCTTCTAGCGCTAGAGCGGAAATTTAAAGAACTGGATGAATGCGAAAATAAGGAGCCGAATCTTGACATTCTTTTGTCAGCGAAATGCTGGGAGACCTTCGCAGCGAAGGCAGCAGCCAATAAGCCGCACGAGGCAGACCGAATGGAGGCCATCAAGGATATGCAAAATAAGCTGAAGGTATATCGTGAGTTAAAAAAAAAAAAGATCTAGACTCTAAAATGGCACGAGCTGATAGCTAATATAGATGAGACGCTTCTATTGCACAGTCAAATATTAAAACTCTCTACCCCAGGTCGTCGAGCATTCAGGGCTTTCCGCGGCTGGTTCAATAACGAGCGACCATTTGTCGGGTACGGGAGCGACTTGTTAACAAATCAAAGCGACTTCGCAGCCCTCCAGGTGCCCACAGACTAGGACTTTCTATCAAGCACACTGCAAGACCTCGGCGGAAGACTATTCCCGGTAAGTCAGAACCTAGCGCCCCCCGAAACTACTGCTTACCCCCCTATCTAAATCAAGGGCGCCCGACACGAGACAGCACCTGAAATTAAATATTACTCCGCGAAGAATGTTTCGCGCCTGGTTACGACCAGCACGGTATTGCTGGCTTCTTTAGTAATTAACGGCGCCATCGTCGCCCTTTATGTTGTCAAAGACGAGCATGTCAGGTTGGGCATGATTACCCTCTTTACAAGTCTCTTCGCAACTAGTTTAGCGGTGTTAACAGATGGGCGGAGGACGGATATTATCCTAGCTACGGCAGCCTGCGCGGCGGTATTGGTAGTATTTGTTTCCACAAGCGAGAGCGGTTGAGGAGTTGCCGAGATATTGGATCAAATATCTAGAACAAAGGATACTTCCAACATATCTAGCCTGAACCCCTATAGTTAGGTCTAAACTTCTTCGCAGAATGTTAAAGTTGGTCAGGGGATTAATGTCGATGCTTTCATCCGGGATAATTACAAGCAGGGCGTAATAATAGTTCATAAACCAAAGAGTAGAAGATCTGTTAAACTGTGCTAACTCTCATAGCTAGAATATAAGTAAGAAATAAGAGCATAGCTATATCAAGGCACGAACCGTAAGCCCGGTTAAGATTAGACCATTGACATACCTAGTATAAACTCTTTGCGCTTTCCGTCAGGTAATGCCTAGTATTAAAGGTTTGATTCAACTTGGTATTTATCTCCGTAAGGTATGACTTTCTGACGTTCTAGGAGGCAATCAATATTATAAAATGTAGACAGGTATGCTTTTGACACTTTCCTACTTTTCTCAACTCTCCGTCAAAGCCTGACACAATGGCATCCCAATCCGTTTACTATCCTTGGATCACAGGCAAAGGTGTATCTAAATTATTTATATCGTTGGTAATACGCTGACACTCTATCTCATTCATGATTCAGGACTTGGACGATAATCCTCCCCACTTTCTGCTCGTGTCGATCAAGAGATCCCTGGTCATAAGTTCTATCATATAATTCATTTAGTTATGACCTAAATACCCTATCTAGTTCCTTTGTGGGAGGTAGGTGCTCAAGATGCGCGAAATAGGCAATTATCTTTAGAGACTGCGTTGGCGAGACGATATTCCCCAGGCACACAATGCTATCACTTTTGCTCCGAGCGGCGTAAATTTCCCCTGACAACTTTAAGGCATTTATTGAATGTTTCAGCAAGCAGCACTCGAACGCCTGCAAGGTAGACCAGCGCGTCTTTCTTGACGCTCCAATTCTTATTACCTACAAGTTGCGACTTCCGGACGGACAATCGACAGATGTCTTTCGACGTCTGCTCTTTGTGTAACTACGCATAATCTCCAGTACGAGGGAGTAACGGAGTACCTATATCGATAGTTTTATAAGAGTGGACAGATAGGTAGATGGTTAGATACCTACCTAGGTAGACAAATAACTCTATACTTGAATAGCTTACGGAATAGGGGTAGATTTACTTGGGTGTCACCAATGCGACAAATTGGGGTTGCCTAACTGGACAGTCATATAATTTGGTAACTATCGTATACTATGCAAAAAGTATTTGCCACGTTTCATATTCCAGTTCATTGGCTACTGTAGGCCCAGTCGCAATCGTCCCTGATATTGAAGAACTAACCGACAACTTAGAAAGATACCAACTCTTTGCCCATCTCATTCTTTCCGCGGACTTGGTAAAAAGTCCTTTGCCGTCTTCCAAGACCTTGCACCTACGACCAAGCAACTGCTCACATGCTACAAAATAATCACTGAGCCGCTCCGCGAGGTCGGGGTAGTTGACGCTCTCCCGGGCGGTATGTGCATCCCAGTCCCGGTCTTCTAGGAATAGAAGGTGGGTTAATACGATATTAGAGTAGGAGAGATGTGCAACCATGACGAAGCTGAGCGCTGCAAACATGTCTCTTGGGATGGTAAGATACAGCTCAAGAAGCGATTTTGCGCTTTGACAACAAGTTTAAAGGGCCTAGCTCCGCACAAATGCTTTATTTAAAGGGTTTAATAGCTTTATGTTAATTATCGGCTCGTATAGTTTAATAAGTACCATGTAATAGTGATGTTATACGAGGACTATAAGGCTGTTAATTAAACCATGCGAATTTACGAGTGTTCGATAAAACTTATAATTAAACTTTTAATCTTTAAGAAGTTAATTAATTATATTATTAAGTTGTCGTCGAATATTAATTATTATTATTACATATAATACTTTTAATACCGTTTCGTTATTGGTATTATTTTCCGGTATTATTTTAATTGCTTAAATTATTAAATGTTATATACGCATAAGTGTAACGGTAAATTAATTCGTAAAGTAATTAATAACTTCGTATAATTCGTTATAATATTAATACATGTAATCCGTAAATTTTATCGGTTTTATACGACGAAAAATACTTCGTATATTAAAGCGGTATATTTAAATTTTAACGTTTAATCGTAATTGTTTAAAATATTTATATTAATAAAATATAAAATATACCGAGTAAAGCTTTTTACTTGGTATAAATATGTTTTTTCCGGGTATTTATTTTTTTAATTAATATTATAACTTTATAAATAATGTATTTTAAAAGTATAATTTAAAAGTTTAAAGTTTTATTTAATTTTATATTACCGATTATTTTAATTGTTTATTATATAATGTTTAAATTATAAATATATACGAAAAAATGTTAAATTTGCTTAAAAATTTATTGGTAAAAAAATACGATAATTGTCGTAACGTAAAAACACCGCATTAATGTTATGTCGATTTATTAAATAATATAAATGAGTAAAGTTTATAATAATTTTAAGTTTTTTTTTTTTTATATTATTACGCGTAAAGTAAAATATTCCCGAAATTATTTTTTTATTTTACATTTAATTAATTAAAGTTAAAAACGATAAATGTATATAATTACTTTTAATAATAATGGCCGATTTTAAAGCATTTTACGGGTTAATTAAAAAGGTAAATAAATAAACGGAAAATTAAATTATATAATAATTTTATATTTAAAAAGAATTTAATTAATTTCGATAAAAAATATACGGAATTTAATCGAGAAATCGATATATTCGTTAAAAGGTTTAAAAGTTAAAAATAATATAAAAAACATGCCGATATTTAAAGTAATTAAATATAAATTATTAATTTTTTTATATAATATTTAAAAAGTTTATTATTTGGTTTAAACAATTAATAATTTATTTAAATAAAAGATTTATTAACTTGTAATTAATATAATTATAATGTTATTTACTTTTTTTTTTAATTTTTTTACGCGTTTAAAAAAAAAAAAAAAAATGTTAATATTAAATATTTAAAAGTAATTAAACGTTTATTTCGATTTTTTTTATCGTTTTTTAAAATTTAACTTTTAAATAAAACATTTTAATTTAAATTTAAAATATTTAAATTTATGTTAATTATAAATTATTATTGTAATTTTATTAATTTTTAAGATTATATTTTTAATAAATAGTTTTTATTAATTAATAATATTTCGTTTTTAAACGAGTGTAATTTATATACGTTTTTTATTTATTAATTAATTTTTTCGACGTATTAACTTTTATGTTAAAAAGTATAAATAAAGTAAATATTAAAGTTATTTTTAAAAATAAATTAATCCTCGTAAATATTAAATACCGTGTTTTGGTTTTATGTGTATTTTGGAAATTTTAAATAATTCGAAAAAATCGAAAGTGTGATTAACCAATTAAAAAATTACGTTTAAATTTATAAAATTTTATTTATTTTTCGACTTTTATAATTAACATTTATTTTTATTTTTCGAAGTTTTAAATTTATATGTCGGTTAATAATTTAATTTTTAATTAATTTATATTTTTTTTATTTAAATAATTTTAAATTTAAATTTTATAAAAACGAGTAAAATTAATTTATTTATCGTAACGTTATATACGCCACGTAACGTATAATTTATATATATATATATTTTTTAAAAAATTAATGGTTAAATAATTTATAAACGTATTATAACGTTATACGTTTTTAATTAAAAAAAACGTATTTATATATTATATATTATATAAAAAACGATTTTTTTTCGTTAGGGTTAGGGTTAGGGTTAGGGTTAGGGTTAAGTTAGGTTAGGGTTAGGGTTAGGGTTAGGGTTAGGGTTAGGGTTAGGGTTAGGGTTAGGTTAGGTTAGTTAGGGTTAGGTTAGGGTTAGGGTTAGGGTTAGGGTTAG